>JAWNZC010000340.1:1182500-1812500 GCA_035771165.1 Paragorgia papillata | reverse complement strand
TTAAGGCCAAGTGAGTAGACCGTGATGTGTTATATATATTGCAGGCATGTATATGCTATAAATTACAATACCAAGGGTCTATACAAAATGCTTCCAACCTGTTTTTACATTTACGACTTGCTTATAAATAAATCTAATGATATTCTGACGTGTATCATTCTATGTTCTTGTTTGATTTCAACAAAATTATGTAATTTATGGCTTTTAGATTACTCTTAAATACTTGCCTCAAAATGCAGGAAATAGTGTTTCCGAGACCCTAGAAATACAAAATTTTCAGGGGGGACATGTCCCCCCAGACCCCTCTAGGACATCGAGGTTTTTGCCCCCCCCCCAAACACAAGACCCTGGCTACGCCACTGCCAAATACCACCCAGAAGCTCTAGCCATTAAGCCACTATAGAACTCAGATAGTGGACTGGGGTTGTTTTACGGTATAAATACCTAAGAACTAGTTGTATGTCAGTAAAGCACTTTCACTAGCTTGAAGTTTGCATGCAAAACATTTAGCTGGCTTGGAAACTAAATGTTTGAATCAAACGAGTGTAATTATTGAAGGCCGTGTCATTTCAAGACGGAAATATTAATTAGGTCTTCGTTATAAGACTTTGCATGCAGGTTCATTTCGGTAAAGCGCTCTCAATTCATCAGAATTTATGCCACAAAAATAAAATAGATATCGCTAGAAAGCTACTGATTTGAATGTCTTTGATTTTGATCAAACCAATAATAGTTGTGAATTTTAAAATTGAAACCAGAGGGCTTCACTCGGGGCGACTCAAGTAAAAAGCGTTCTATTTTGTTCAAAATCTTTTTTTTCAGTTTAATTCCGAGATAAATTTCCAGCAAAAAGGTGTCAGCGTTTTTTGGTATGTCGGGCTTTGCGGATTTTATTGACAACCAAAGTTGAAAATGCTGTTTTTCGTCCAACATTCGGACAAAATAAGTCATAAAATCGAAACTAGGCAATAAATAAATAAAAACGCTGACACTGTTTTGCTGGAAATTTATCTCGGTTTTACTTGAAAAATCTGCAACTATTATTGGCTTGTGTTTATCCCAAAATCAAATACAACATTGTATTCTACAAATTAATAGCTTTCTAACGATATTTATTTTATTTTTGTGGCATATAATTCTGACGAATTGAGAGTGCTTTACCGAAATGACCCTGCAAACCTTAATGAATACTTAGATGAGACACCCGTATAAACTATAGTCATTAGTTTACGTAGATTTTAAAAGAGATGGGGTTTTCCTCCATATAAAGAAAATACAATATGGAGACCGAAACTGACTTGGAGTTGTTGAAGTTTCGGTTAATTACTGAACTTTTTGTCTGAATGTAATGTTCCATAATCATGATATGTCAAGTAGTCTCCCAAATATAAAGTAAATTTTGCTATGATATTGTTATTATATAGAGTACGTGCAAAAAGACTAAATTAGAATATATGTTAGAACTCTTGATGTACACTATTTGTCACTATATTCTCATATGGCGGAATGGAGCGAAGCGTTATTTCTTTACTACAGACTCAGGGATAAACTCATCCTTGTCCAAAGATTTCACCAGAAATAGGTTATTCTGTGACGTCATCTTTTAGGAACATTGCAGTACTTTATTCTATTATGGAACTTAAACAAGTACAACGCGAACGTCAAGGACAATGTCCTTAATACAATAGAATTTTCCTCACTCAACAAAGAAAATGAATATTTTTTAGTCCCAAGAGTAATCCTAACGCCGTCCCCGTTCTACATATAAATTTTCACGTCTTCCAGACGACGTTAACTCGCGAAACGGCGAAGTTTGTTGGTCGAGTTTGACTTCAAACTATATGCAACAAAATCCTTTTAGATCTCTAAAGCTTTTGGATGTCGAAAAACATACTTTAAGTATTCAATGACTTCGTAAATGATTCGTGCTTTCTGCTAGATACTGAACTTTAGATTGCCGTCGTCGTCCTACCTTGCTTAATTAGCTCCATATTGTTACTAAAACCATACCCAAATCCAACAACTTAACCTCAAATATAACTCTAAACTCAACCGTTACTTTATCCCCAGTGGCGTAGCTAGAGGACTTCTGAGTGTTGCTTGTCGGAAAATTTTGATGCCTGTCGGAAAATCGGATGGTCGAAGACGGCGAATTGATCCAAAACGACTTACACACTTTATAAATAATAACTTTTTACTTTCGGTTTTTCCAAGAAACTGAATGATGTTTGTTGTGAAATGTGAAGGGAAACGCATGACTCATAAACTGGTGACAAAGTGTCGGGTCACGTTACATGCGATTGCAAAATGCGACTGAGTGACATATATAAATAATTTATACATTTCAGAATACATATTACATACTGAATTGAGTAAACTAGATTAGTAGATTATATGCTTTTAGAGTGAGTCAGTGACGTGATACGGCAATGCTGCACGCAGAAGCAGTATCCAATTTCAACCCGCAAAGTGCACGTTGTATGAACCTCTTTTATTATAGTCTTATAAAATCTTATAAAAATAAGAGTTACGTACTTACGCACTGAATTGTATGTCAATAAATTGCATTTTTGAAATGATTTTCGTGGATTTCATGATGTGCTGGCCCTACTGTCATGGTCACAAAGATATGATATTATACTCAGTTTATCACCTCTTTTTAAGTAGCCAGTTGGTGGAAAGTTTCCACTGGAAACCGAACTGTAGAAAAATACTTATTTTGTTTGATGACTGATAAATTTCGCTGTAAATGAAGTCTAATTTTCATTGCTTGTATAGCTCTATATACTCGCCGACTCGCCGGCCGCATTGTCTCGCGCCTCACTTGATCAAGGTAGAATGACCAAACGAAAAAAGGTACAATGTTCTCTGTGCCTTTGACAGCCTTTGACAGCGACTACAGGAAAAGGCACAATGATAAGTTGGTACCACAGTGAACTAATAGCTGCCCATCGCCATATTCCGTACAAGCTGGCCGGCGCTCCCGAAAATTAATTTACGTTCGCATGGAAAACGAAGCCTAATAAGCCTGCAGGTGCGCAGTATCAACCGTTTCGGGGCCGTCTTCATCAAGCGAATGTGAAGATACACATGTGAAGATATAGGCAGGACATAATGGAAGATCGCCCATTTCTTTATTTTATCTCAAATAGTCCAATAAAGTCACTTAAAAGACAAAAAATAAAAACGTATGACCACACAAAATGTTGGTCACGCCACTTGTCGGAAATATAGAACGTTTGCCCCACCGCTCAAAATTCCTAGCTACGCCACTGTTTATCCCTGTTCCTAAATCAATTTGAATTAGAGAGAATCGGGCGGGTTTTTTGACGTTACAACATCAACTGAGTGCAATATGACCTATATACCTGTAACTAAAATCATTTGGCCAGAATAAAATGATAAATACCCGCATAGTCAAGTTAAGATATATATCTTAACAGACTTAACTTGACTATGTGGGTATTTATAATTTTATGATCATTTCATATGATCTGGAAACTCGGCGAAATCCTTTGCTTTATTTTTTGTTCACGCTTTTGCAAACTTGTGCACGGTGAGCAGAATGTATTTTGAAATAATGAAGCAATCATTGTTTGGTTCAAACGCGTTCAACCGTGGGTTTAAATATTAGACCCCGTTTACACGATGCCGGTACAATTTGAAAACGGAACAAATTCATGCCGGTGTGTAAATACAGGCCAAAAAGTCTAGAGTTTACACGGTGCCGGTATAATATAATGACGGATTAACATGTGACTATTCTCTTCCAATGAGAATTGAGAAGACTTTGTGAATACTGCTGACCCGAATACTGTGCATGGTCGTATATATCGTGGTTACCGTCGTCAAACTGTTACGGCACGGGCGTTTACACGGTACCGTTAGTGTTGTGGGAAACACACACGCACACAACGCCAGTTTCAAGTGATTTCGTTTGATAATTGCAGAAATATATAACATTTTTAAAATAAGTCATTATGCACGTGTGACGTCAAGGGGTTAAATTTGCATATCAAACAAATCTCAATAACTCAAGAACGAAGTGAAATATGGAAGAGCTGTAAATTAATATTCTTCATTAATTCAAGAGTTCTTTCAAACAAGATCAACTTAATTTTTGCTTCATATAAAATATACTTATTTGCGCCACTTGTTTGCCCCAAGAGCAACCAAATCCGCTAACACAGATATTACAGTGATTTAATTTGGCCGTAGGCGTAAGAAAAAACCCACAAAAAACAAGACAAATACATGCATATGAACTCTCAGGTAGAAACTTTAAATCTTCCATTGTCTAAAATAGAATTTCAAACAACAAGAAAAAATAGAATTTATACTAAAATTAAGACCTGACATCTCACAGCTGTGTCCTTTATTTAACACGAATAAATGCTGAAATTCAATAGCTTCAACCCAGATAATTCCAACTAGAAGACGAGCAGCTGCAAGGAAAAGAGCGAAACCCGAAGAGCAGCATAATTAGAAGACAAAAAGAAAATGTTTTATTACATTTTTAGAACCAGTATCGCAACGAGAAACCATTTGCACAATTCATGCAATATAAATTATTTCTTTAAACCATAAACACCTAATCTTAGATCAATCTTAGTCTGTAATATGGCGGAATATTTAGCAAGTGAAACATCACAAAGTTTGTAAATGTGATTTGATAAACGTCTAGGTTGTCAATGCATAAACTATCTTGCTCTGTCTTTTAACCAATCACAAGAGTAAGAATTTCTTTTTAATTTGTGAATATTGTTATGTTATAATTAACTAGGAGTGTAAACACTAAACAGCTATAGCAGCTGAGTGCTATACGTATAGGCAAATTTTTTTTATTTTCGGATATAGCAAAGAAAAAAGGTGATTTGTGGAATTTGTACTTTTAGTGAGAAAAAACTTTTACTGAATTCATCATGCGGACCATTTCGAGTATTATTATAAAGTATTAAGGGGCTCGCTCAGTATTTTGTCGCTAAAAAAAACTATCATATCGTTTTGCTCAGCTGGTTTAATTAACTATGTATTACTGTTAACATTTACATTTACTTATATATACACGGAGGTTGGTTCATATTATTGCCGGCCGCAATGGAAAATACCTAAGCATGATATATATTGTCCAATCATTAATCATTCATGAAGAAAATTCAAAAGAAATGAATGTTTAATCAATATCTGTAAAAATCGGATAAAACATCATTAATAAAACATGAATGCTTTATCAAAGTTAACAGACACTAGTAGCTTAAATTGAGCTTATCCGGAGTTAAAATTATTTCGTATTTATCTTTTCTACGACATGCAGTTCCGACACAGTTTTCATCTGATATAGACTCTCGGGGTTTGGCCGATCTTTATGCCATTTACAATAGCGGCCTCTCGTATTTTATATCTACTATACTTACGACATGTCATTAAATAAAAAATACAAGCAATAATACACACATCTATGATCTCGATTGCATACTATTAGTATACAATCCCATAAAACTAAAGTCTGTACATTTTTAAGTGTCGATTAAATCCATGCATCATGGCTTTACACATGAGTCTGAATACATTTGCAAATGTCGCGGTAACGCTTAAGATTTAAGAAGCCACGTCGCTAAAGTGAATGAATTAACTCTTTTGATAAGATACTTCGATGACGTACACTGAGCATCAAAGCATTACTTTCGGAACTATTTGAAAGCATATATATATTGTAAACTTGTGATAACAAACCAAAGTAAACTTTGCCAGTCAAATGGGATGGTTTCATTTACCAAGGCAGGTGATAAATACTAGAGCACTTATTAAAATTTAACTTTGACACAGCGTTTTTAATTGAGATCGATGAAGTTGTGCTAGTCATGCGTTGTTTTTGAGGTCACTGAGGTGTAAATTTTGTTTTCGAGGCATATATATTGGCCGCGAGTTAAGCTGGAGCCATTGGTTTGGGAGACAACTCCGCACGACATGGCGTATTATTTGTATATCAATACAACGTAAAATCATATAGTGCTGCGTATATATATATATGCAGTTTGCAACAAAAGTATCAAACAGGTAAATGTGGTGTACTACACCGAATAAAGGAAAACGCTATACCCTGATTATACAAACGAACGCTACCAGATAACTCAGCGTGATAAGTGCAAGGGTTTTTGTAAATATATGCAGTTCGAAGGATACACTATAGTAGATAAAATGTCTGCAATTACAGAAAGTAATTGTCGTTTCATCCATTTGATAACATGCACAAAGTGAAGTCATAACACTATATATATATATATATACATGCATGTTTACTCGTCGCTCCGACTTATACCGTAGCTTGAAGTACTGGGTGTAGCACAGAAGCCACGAACACGCTGCCACTGGGTTATTAATCCAGTCTATAATATATAATCAAGTCCAGTCGCCTTGTTTTTTAATTTAATTTTATTTGACGTAATAACTAAGAAATTAGTTTTCCCGCGTTTAATTCTGTGCAGCAGCGAAAGAAACGGCAAGAATGTCATCTATAGGAAACAAAAAAAGGTCGAAATAGTCAGGTCACTAAAAGGCGTTATTTATTTGACTCCAAGAAAACCAGATAAGCGCCCCATCATGACATGGCACATTTTCATATTTAAAAAAAATAGGAAGTCAAAAGTTACGAGAATCGATTAAAACGACCGAGTAAAAATAGAGTCAGAAAGGGGGGAAAAAACCAGATTAAGCAATTTCTTACTTAAAACTCTGCCTTTCTATGACTATGTGGACGGTTAAGAATATAATTTGATTTCGTTTAAGCCACGTTACTTCCCCCCGCGGTGGTTCCTTTGTGTCAATCACGGCTAGAATCAGCGTTGTAACGGCCATCTTGACCACGGCTGACATCGGTTGCTTAATCCCTTTGTGACAAAGCGACATTTAGAAGTAGTGATTTATTTATGACCAGACCACAATCAATACTAAACTTTAATACTCTATAGTCCACCAAGCGTTCGTCTTTTTTTTCAACTGAAGAAGGGGAGATATGTTAAGAACTATAGTTTCATGCATAAGCATGCAATATGTTAACGTGTTTTGGCTGAGTTCTTTCCTTTGACCAAGGCCAAGACTTTTGGGAAACTAAACAATACTGTCGGATTAAAGACAGCAGTGTTCTGCATGTTTAATTGTTTATGTTTTGAAACCTTATCATGATTTACTTTAGGACCTTAATATTAATTTCAAAGCAGCAGAGCTTTTGGTCGAAACAATGTAAAGATTGTGGTGACGCGCTGGATCTGTACTGCGCCGACCTTAATTTTTTTCCTATTTCCGATATATACTTTTTTACCTTGAGAATTTAAATTGCTATGAGGAAATCGTGCAGGTAGTTGAACTTCTTGGCCAAAAGAAAACAACGTTCGCAAAACTCTTTATAGAGCCAGTACCAAAATTATTATAACAAAATTCAACAATGAAACCGCGAAAACGACATCCAGAATAAAGGTGAGTGAATCTTGCCAAAATGGTAGTGTCTTACATGAATAAAATAAAATATGAAACTATTTAGGAATTGTGTAATGGACTAAAACCAGGAGGATCTTATCAGCTTGAAAATCAAAAATCCTCACCAACAGACTTGATTTGTTAATGACAGTAAATTACGCTACTGCAACGCAGCTGGTGTGTAACCTTACATGATTGAAAAAGGCGTTATTTAAGACTGCACGAAGAGAGCCGTTGGCCACAAGTGATAGCCTACCGACTATAGTACGCGCCGTGGGTTTACTCTTCGTGCAAGAGTCGCTGAAGCACCTCTGACTCTCACTCCGACGACAATAGGATAGTCAATTTTCAACGCCCAAACCGGTTCAGTGTCTCTTCAGGAAGCCAGAATCGAAGCCGCGGTATATTGGTAAGGGTTCTTGTTTAATTTTGTTAGGCTCTCATTAACGGTTAAACAAGAGCGGGACAAAAGGATCCCCCCCAAACTGAATGAATCCAACTTTACTCAACAGAGGACGGGAACGAAGTCGAAATCAGTTACAACACTACGACGAAGGCTGCAGTTAACGCATCAGATGAGTTTCGTCGCTATATAATAATCATTATATGTTATTAATCTGTTGTCATATTCTTTTTCGCTTCATGTATTATTTAGTTTCACACTGTTTGCCTTTTTTCGTAACTCAGCTTCGAATTCACTAGTTCATTTTGTATATACATCTACATGGAATATCGGTCCGCAACGACCGCGCTCTACGGCACCTTATAAAACTGTAACGATCGAGTTAAGCTTGTTACATATATAATAATATAGGGCACTCGCGTATAAGCGCATAATTCATTTGTTCAATTTTGATTGTTATATATATGGCTCGATTGTTAGAGTGATCAGACTAAAAAAGTAAGTCAACCTTTTAAGTAAGGCCTTACAAAACAGAGAAATGCCGAAACAACACTGTGTGAAGAAAGCTCGATAATTTTAGGTCTATGTATAAGTGTTTTCTTGGATGGATGTGGTCCAGGCTAGCAGATAGCTTAGTCACCATTGCGTCTCATGATCAGAGTCAAAGAACAGCTACAGTGACAATTTTATAAGTCCAGATAGATATATTGATTGATTGATTGAAGAACTAGACGAAGAGCCAGCTGACCAAATTATATAGATTTGTTTACGACTATATATCTACTAGCAAGATAGAAAAATAACATTTAACGTTAACTGGTGTAGACCTTAGTATAGATTAACTAGGTACGTAGCATTACGTACAACTATATATACAAAGCTTTCCAAGCTAAAGGGTTTATAAGGTGACTGTGTATTGTGCGAAAATAGAGTGAAACACTGTTAAGTCATCAACCAAGGACATTAATCTGCTTTATACATTTAAGTTCTAATTTGCGATTGCTTTAGACACTTTTTATGCTCGTTTAGACTTTCCGATGACATGCATGTATTCGACTGATCAAAGCGCCCTTTTCTCTCTTTCTATAATATCAAAAAAAATAATATAGATTATACAACTGAACGAATAGCAAATCAGACATTGCCGTTTGAATCGTAAAATATATCGCAATAAAGCACGCTATAGCAAACCGAGCGAAGAAGCGATGATTGTCACAACAACAACAACAACAAAATATATATATATATTTATCATATATGTTATGAAGAATAAAGAAATGTAAGTTATACAGTTTTGGATAAATCGCACAAATACGGAGCTTCCTTGTCGCCAAAATAATCCCCGTGTCATGCAAAAGAAAACTATATGTCAATTTGAACACGAATGCCAAAAATTAGGTGATGTCTTAACCTGGTGATAGACCGTTTCAGTTTAAAAAAGGTTATACACAGAAAGACAAAAGGAAGAAAGCTTATATAGCTCACAGAAATTTACGACTGAAAAAGGTGAGAATGATGTTCTTAACTCTTTATGTATAAAAAAGTGTTATCCTGGTGCAAAATTTATAAGCATGGGCCATGGCAAAGCGAGCTTGTTCACGGTGGCTTTTCAGTGATTACTGCAGGGTCATATGCATATGTTGTTTATCACGATCATGTGCTTATATATACACATGGCTGTATTCTACGACGTGTATATACCACAGAACACTTTATGTTTTATGTTTAGTCTTAGTATGGTACACAAAATTGTAAACAAGTTAGCTTTTAAGGCAAACCGACATTAAAGAATCATGATTTGTCTTATACAGAAAACACAAGAACCTTTATCTTTGTCCAGACTTACACACGCCGACTTACAGCCTCATGCTCCATGCATATGCAAATTTCAACTACTTTGGCTTTATCTGTTTGTATATAAATCATTTCGGCTTAAACCAATCCTCATACAGGTGACCCCCTCGTTGTTTATGCACGGAAATTCATCTCCTATAGCAGTATAGATTAGGTATTGTAATGTCGTTTGTTCAAGACACAGCTGCCCTCTTATTAGAAACTGAAAAGATATTCTATAATATATATATATATATATATATATAAACATTGAATATTTCTAACATGCAGTTCCCAAAGATTACCCCATGCAACTGATTTTATGCTTTATTCATAATTTATCCACCGCGCCAAAAAAACACGATTTGATCTATGAAGTTCGCACCGCTAACTAACCGCACTCACAACAATCATATTTATATATATATATATATATATACTTGTAACAACCGGCAGCTGATGACAGATGGTCAAGTGAACTCCAATAACAATATGAATATAAATATATGGATAAAAATTAAGGGCGCTTGTGCTAATAAATATATTGTCTATTGTTTAATTTTACGCCTAAAACTTAAAGTCGTTCGTCGTGAGAACTGCAAGAAAGTATGTTCAAGAATGCATGCCTGCAATTATACATGTACTAAACTTTATTCTTCTTAAGTTGAAATTTTTTTAAAAAACACCCTCAGATAATCTTTAAATCGCTCCCTGTGATACAGTTTACGAAAATAAAAAATACCATTTTAATTGTTTTAGCTAGGGCGATCCCCCAGTGCAGTACATGTAGGGGGGAGGGAGCTCAAATTAAACGACAACCAACGTTAATCAGATAATGCGAACATACTAGTTAATACAATTTATTTGTGATCATCTTATGAATTCGAGAATGTTAATCTCATACACGAAGTAAATGCCCTCTCTACGCCAACTCATGACAAGCTGACGAAAGCCCATATTTCTTTTCCACTGAATCCAAATTACTCCGGACTAGACAGTTTAAGGTCACCAAAGCAATATATATATATATATATATATATTATGGGACAGGTTCGAATCCCAGCTGGGCCAAGTTGAGTTTTCTCTACTTGACCGGTATGGTTCGTCACTCTCTCTCTCTATATATATACGAGATTGTGACAGTAAATTAAAATGTTGATAAGATAAAAAAATAATTCTTACTGTAGGCGCAACAATTTTTAAGAAGAAACCAATTTATTTACAAGAAACCAATTTTGGTAAAATATGTCACAAATATAAAACCGCTAGCGTCGTAGCTAGCGCATAACGAGCTGGAAATGTGTCTCGAGTCGTTATACGCTATTAATATAAGATGTTAAAGTAGGAACAAACAAAGATAACTGACGCCAACGACTAAAAAACAGGCATGCATGGTCATGTCTCATACGAAGTTCTCTATTTGTGTTGCCGTTCTTCGAGGTTTATAAAACAAAAAGCAGTCAAGTTATAGATACAGATACAAGAGCGTGTATGTAGGCACTCGAGTCGATCAACCTTCACACAACTGAGCACTCACTGCAGGGCCCTCGCGAAGAGAGCGATACAAACTGCTAATAACGGTATTATTTCAAACCCTCACCAGAGCATATGCCATTCAACACGTTGGCTCATCGTGATATAAACAAAACAACTGAACATCCAAAACCACGCAAGATCACAATGAGAAAAAAATACTAAAAGATAAATCAAATGTATAAATTAAAATTAAAGTAGAAAATTGCGAGGATTTTAAGAAAAGTGTTTGAGACTCTATGGCTTATACTACAGGACCTAGCTTGTTCTTGAATTATATACCCGATGATAAACACTGATTAAAATGACAATAATAATAATAAAAAAAATTAGAAAAGATTGGAATCAAGGTGAAGATTGAGCAAATCCAAAAAAGCGTTATTGGAACAGCAAGGATAAGCTACGGAAAACATTAGAAAGTTAAATTATTCAGTGTCAGTTTAGTCTGTATGTGACGTGAAAACACAACCTCCAGCTGGCGACGATGATGATGATGATGATAATAATAATAATAATAATAATAATAATAATAATAATAATAATAATAATAATAATAATAATAAAAATAATAAAAATAATAATAATAATAATGCCATTTCTTGCTAATAATAATAATAATAATAATAATAATAATAATAATAATAATAATAATAATAATAATAATAATAATAATAATAGTAGTAATAATAATAACATTAATAATAATAATAATTTTGATATTCTTGTTAATATCTCAAAATTATTTCTATTATTCATTTATAGACAACTTTTATGCTCTCTATCTCAGTAGCTGGTTCTAATACGGAAAATAAACTTAGATAAAATCTATTTCTCTTGTTTCATTTGCAGAAGACAGTGTATAGCACAAGGCTTCTTATAAATGGAACCAATCTTACAGTTTCACGGATATTATCGTCAACTGTTCAGCCAGTCAGATGTAGACAACAGCCTCTACGGTTACGTCAAATCAGACATAGAAGAGCATGGTCTTTCCTATGCCTTGTCTGGGAACTGGCAGAGATCAGACTCTCGATTAGGTAAGTTCTACTTCATTATCATCAAAATTAAGGAAGTGTCCTGCTGGACTCGTAGTTTAAGATTATGTGCACACGGAAATGTTTCTCGGCGTTTTTGTATTGTTTACTGTTCTCAAGGGAATCGACAACAATCAGCTCATTACTTGAAACAATACAAAAACGCTCGGAAACGGTACCGTGTGCACATAGTCTGAGATCATAGTTTGAGATTTTCCCGTGTAACCAGGCCTTCTTCAAAATGACTGTCAGCGAGATTGTCTTATAATACCATGTAGGAGTACTTGAAATATAATATACATAAAAAATGTCAACTGACAGTGTATTTTATTACGACATCCACAGTACCCTTTCGGCCATGCATCCACTCCTCGCATATTTGGTTGTTTAAAAACGCTTCCCTTACGTATACTCCACCATTACTTGAAAAAGTTTATTCACAGCGAATCTTCTAGAATCATTGCACGTATATTACTTGGCAATACTAAAGAATAATTAGCTTCACAATTGAAGGAATTGTCCTTCACTATTTTCCACTGGGTAGGAAAAAAATATTAATTAATCAAAATCCGTGTTCCCCCTCCACACACCGGCTGGATCAATGGTCGACACGATTTGTCCGTGACGACACACGCGTATTTTCTATTTTCGCGAAATCGCCTAACGAAATTAATCAGCGCGTACAAGTAACTTCAAGGTACATTAATTACTTGGTCTTACATTAAAGACAATAGTACCCTGGGTGCCAGAGGTAGGGATAGTGGGGATACGGGAGGACGCCAGGCGGTAAATTCACACGCTCGCCCTCATGCAGGGTTGGCCCCTCCAGCTCTACCGCCTGGCTTCCTCGTGTGTCCCCGTTATCCCTCACGATCGTCGAAAAACACCTGGCACCCAGGGTAAGACAATAGCGGATTAATCACTAAACAAATACTTGGAGGATTCGTAGGTTTTGAATGGGCAACGTCGAACCGTAGGTTTTGAATGAATGATGTCGAAGTCGATTGGAAAGCTCTTAGAATTAACGAATTTCCAGATTTTAAGAAATTATTTTTAAAAGAAGGCAACCTCGTACCCAGGGCATTTTGCCTCCACGTTGGGAGTCGGCAAAAATGGCATCTGCTGGTCGGTTCTACATTCTGATTGGTCAGTTTAAAAACTCGATTAATTCAAACTAGTCGGCAGAGCGTTATTTCTCATTTATTATTTATGCATACGTATTATACAAAACAAAACACAAAGACCGCATACATTTTCTTGCCAAAACACCCAAAAATACTGGGTGTCATGTGACCAGTCGATGCCACGGCCATTTTCGCCGACCTCCCAACGTGGAGGCAAAATATCCTGGGTACGAGGTTGAAAAGAAGGCTCTTTATCATTTCTTTTTGAAATTCTGTAAGTTTCTATTGAATAACCGAATACTTTTTGCTTTTGATCAAAGACCTTGTCTATACAGACATTCGCTATTTTACCGAATATTTAACATGTGACTGCTTTAACCAATCACCATGGCCACGTTATCTGCGAAATCTTGCTGGCTACATTTCTATTGGTTGAAATTAACAATCGTGTCGACCAGCCGGTGTGTGTGTGTGAGGCGCAGAAACGCGGGTTCTCACCATGGCTGGAATCGAGCCTAGTATATAGAGCTAAAATAAAAAGCATAAGTATTCAAATGCAGTAAAAATACCAAAATGTTCAATTATAGAATCAACGTTATTTTTCGAAAGACCGGCGGATTTCCATCCAGAAGTAGAAGATGTGAAAACCGCAAGAAATGTCAAACGAAACCCAAGCGTTGCGGATACCAAGAAAGGCGAAGATAAAACAACAAAAGCCAACCTGGAGAAAAGAAGTTTGCCCGAAGGAATTAAGATCGTGGAAACCCTATTAATGGGCGTGTCTCATTATGGCGTATTCTGTTCCGAGCAACACGAGATAAAAAAAGGTACACGATTTGGACCATTCACTGGCAAAACCGTACAGCCCAGGGACATATTCACGTTGAGTGATACTGCATACACATGGGAAGTAAGTAGCAAGTTAGATTGTATATATAAATTTAACAACATTCGACTGTCAGAAGATGAGCTTATGTGGGATAATCTTGTAATAAGATCAAAACAACTAGCCGTGTTAATTAATGTATGCAGTAATTAATAAAAGCGCACTAAATTATTTAACTAAAATATTTGAAAACATAAATTCTGTACATCCTCATAGCCTGAAAAATTCAGAGTATGTTTATGTCCCAAGACCATAGACTGCAGATGGAAAAAACAGCTTTCACTAGCAAGATGCTTTCCTAGAATAGTCCATCAAGAGACGCAAAAAGTTAAGACAGTGTAACTAACATCTTTTAAAAAAATTGTGTTTTTCTTCGTGTTCTGGTTTTCCCACTCCGAAAATCCAACACCATAAGACTAGTATCCTCAATTAGTTCTACGAACTAGTTCCATTTGTCATCAAGAAATAAGGGTCACCGAATATGCGACATGCATGCACTTTCATATACGTGTTAGTCAATCAGTATAGTCGCTTTACTCCACTTTAAAGTAAATGGTTTGTACCTGGATTAGTACATGTTTGTGAAAAATAATCGTCTAGGTTAGTGTAGTTTTGAGAAAGACTGTTGTTGATGTTAGTGACTCACGTTTCGACGGCTTCAGCGGCGGTCATCTTCAGAGTCAAGTGAATGGTATCTGTCAGATTCGCCTATATTTATGTGTCTGGTTCATTATATCGCGATTGCGGTATGTATGGAATCTGTGGTGGGTGTCGTGGATGTTGTTCGTGGGTAGTGCTGTTTGTATTTGTTTGCCGGTGTTGTCGAGAAAAATTGTCTATTTTTTCATTGTTTGTAAAGCGTTATGGATAAGTCTTCTGTAAGGTACTGCTAATGTTTGTGGGTGGTGCTGTCGGTATTTGTTTGTCGGTGTTGTCGAGATGAAAAAATTGTCTATATATATAGTTAGTTTATTTGTTTGTTTGTTTGTTTGTTTGTTTGTTTGTTTGTTTGTTTGTTTGTTTGTTTGTTTGTAAAGCGTTATGGATAAGCATACAAGGTTAAATGCGCCGACTGCCAGGCTACATATATCGGTGAAACTGGCAGAAACTTAAAAACGGGACTAGCTGAACACGAACGGACAACAAAAAACGGAGACGGGACTAACCATATTGCCAGACACCACCGACAAACTAAACACACTATTGACTGGGACTCGACACGGAGTGCGTTATACTTATTGCACTAACTATATGCAACGACTTACACTGGAAAGTTGGTACGCAAACTTAGAACAACAACCATTAAACCGATCACGAACAACACCCACCTCTCCGACAACACCAACCACAGATGACAGATTCCACACATACCGCAATCGTGACATAATAAACCACACACATAAATATAGGCGAGATAAACAGAAAGCTTTCACTTGTCTCTGAAGATTACTCTACTTGGTTACTCTAACCGCCTCGCCTCTTACTCTACTCCACTTCTACTCTACTTCTACTCTATACTCCTACTCCACGCCTATTTTATGCCTACTTTATGCCTATTTTACTCTTACTCTACACCTATACTTTAATCCCACTCTACCCCTACTCTACCCGTACACTACCCCTACTCTATCACTCTACCCGAACTCTGACCCCAATCAGCACCATTACTATAAGCCACCCTATTCTACTCTACGCTACTCCATGCACTCCACCCCACTCTACTTTACTCCCCTCCGCTCCACTATACTCTATTCTACTCATTTACTACACAACTCTATCACTCTTTCTTTTTTCCACTTCATTTCTTTTGATATACAAAGTAATATAACTCCTATATAATGCGTTTCTTATTCCATCCTATATAGGTTTTTAAAGAAGGTGAAGTAACTTACTTAATTGACGGCAAACACGACCCAAACAATTGGATGAAGTTCATAAACTGCGCTAGATACGAACGGGAGCAAAACGTGTTCATGGTGCAAGACCAGGATAACGTTTATTTTGAAGTGTCAAACGACATAAGCGAAGGAACGGAGTTGTTGGTTTGGTATGGGGACTCCTACCTTAAGTACATGGGGATACCGATTACAATGAAAGAAAAGATTTCTCCGCAGTTGTTGTCCAATCTTGGTAAGTATTGTACAGATTCCTGTATGTTTCATTTGCAAAGTTTACCTAAAACCTATAGTGCTAATATCGGCCGAATTCTTCAACGAAAAATCATGCATGCATATAAAGCCAAGAATCAACGTTCGTGTAGTAAATAATGAGGAAAAGTCTTCTCTGTTTGTCAACCAATAATCATCAAATTTATTTCCCATTTTATTGGTTCCTGTATTTTTTCCAAAAGACGTATCACTCGCGCAAAAAGGTACGAAATATTTTTTGATTTTATTATTTAAAAAATTATATATTTTTGATGTGATGGTCCTCTTGTTTTTCCCATTCTCGAGCTCTAAATTAAATGTTCTATAGACATTTTTGTGACTGTTTGAAACTCACGTATAGCTTACGTTTAGCGTGACATATGAAGAAAAACAAGCAAGGATAATTGTTGTGATTCACTATACTTTTTAGGATTCGTTTACATCTAAACTAAACCAATTCTTCTTTGTAAATTTAGTTTATGCGAATTTCAAAACCACAGTACGATCCTAATCAATCGCGTGAGCCGGGCTAGCCCGGTTAACCGGGCTCATGTAAACACCCCCTAAAGTAACATTTTTCTTTCTTTCGATTCTAGTTTGCTTTATCTATAAATTTAGACTATAGGCTACAACTTTAAAGAATAAATAGAAACTGAGTATATATATATATATATATATATATATATATATATATATATATATATATATATATAAATATAATTAAGAAATAGAAAATGGCCGCCCGTGTTTACATAGCCTGATGCAAACACGAGAGAGCGCGAGCCGTAGGAGAGGGTTTACATAAGTACTTTCGAATTATCCCAACTCACTCGAGTGTTTGCATCAGGTTATATAAACGCAGGGCATCCATTTTCTATTTCTTTTATGAAATAAGGCTAAAAAATGTGCCGTGACACATCAGAACGCAACCTATGTTATAAATATATATATAGTGAACTCAATTGGAGAATAATATTAAGGTGTTATTCCGAGTTACTACTATAATTCGACCTTCAGCTCCCAACTTGACCTGTAGCTCAGTTGGTAGAGAATCGGACTAGTAAACCGAAGGTCGCGAGTTCAAATCCTAGCCGAGTCAAGTAGAGTTTTCTCTACTTAGATATACTGCCGAAACAGAGAACGTAGGAATCTAACGTTTCGAGCGAAGGCCCTTCGTCACGTTTCTCTCTGACGAAGGGCCTTCGCTCGAAACGTTAGATTCCTACGTTCTCTGTTTCGGCAGTATATCTAACCTTACTATATTTCGATTGTTGTTTCTACACTGCCTACGCAGCACGCTACTTTTATTTTCTCTACTTACTTGTCCGGTATGGTTCGTTACTCGGAGTAACACCGAGTATATATATATATAACATATCCATGTTCGTTCCGAGCTGCACTGATGAGCAGCGAAACGTACGTCTGCAGATTGAATATATATATATATATATTCATACTATGCTCCTCCACTTCGGTGTTGTTGAGCACTCTGTGAAGTTGCCGTGGGTACCTATATTAGCGATAATGCAACGCTCACTACCCTTGTGGAAGTTTGAGCACTCTGGGCCCATGCGCACTTCACGCTATCTGAATGTACTTCACCGATGCTGTCCCACATGCGGTTGTCACCGACGATCGCATGTGTATAAGTAATTGATGAAATTCATTCAGATTGTTCCAAGCTACAGTGATGAGCTGTATATTACAGCGAAACACTGTGTCTGTAGATTGAACTATATATATATATATATATATATATATAAAAAGTTAAAGTTCAAAGACTCAACAGGTTTGATTAGACATTTTATTACTATTTAGTTTCGTGCAACAAATATTGTGTGGTACTCTTCAGATAAAATGGTCTAATGACTAAGATGTAGTTACAGAGATGATTATATAAGTGTCTAGATTAGGGATTATTTGGAAATTCTTAACGTTCATTCGTTAGTTTGAATATTCAAAGGTTTTAACCGTTTTTTTAGTGATATAGTATGTACATGAATATATCCACTTGTGGTTGGTAAGTGGTTGTCAAAAATGAACATGGAACAGATCCCGGAAGGATTAACATTAGTAAATAGGGTTATAGCCGTATGTTATAAATATACATTGTGAGGTTATGTTACAGAGTTTCTTAAAATAAATTTATTAGCATGTCTACATGATGAAACAAGTTCGTTACGTTTGTTTAGTGTGGCCAGAGAAGGTTTGCAGATGATAAAATATTTCTCCCACAGGCATAAGCTACATCTGTTTGAGGTGTTATTGTAGGGCTTAATGTTGAACTCGGCATTTTTATATTTAAGCTCCCAGACATGTTTACTCAGCTCAGTGGAAAGTTTCTTATCTCGGTGTTTGAATGATGCTTTGTGGTTGGTAAATCTCGTTTTGAATGTGTTTGCAGCGAGTCCGATGTATGTTTGGTTGGGTTTGTTGTCGTTGGTGATTACTGTAGCTTGGTAAACAACTGACTTAGTCAGGCATTTGCCAAGTATAGGGCAATCGTCAGGTTTTCTGCAGTTACATTGATTTGGCGTTGATGTTTGTTGTGTTGTCTTCTTTAGGATGGTCTTGTTGTGTCCGTCGATGGTTTGTTTTATGTTGGTCATGCAACTGTAGCTAATTTTAACAGTGTTTTTGTTGAAGATTTTGTGCAAGCAATGATTCTCATGAAATTCTTCATTAAGAATTTTAAGAAACGTTTGGCCGATGTTGGTGGCAACGTTGCTGCTGTATGGTGGATTGTACCATGTGATGTTCCTGTGTCGCTTTCTCGTTTTGTTGGTGTGGTCGTTAGGTGGTGTTGGGGGTTGGAATTTCAGTTTGTGTTTGTACCCACTGTGTTCAAGAGCTCTTTGGTATAGGGGTGCTGTGCGGTTAAATGAGTTTTCGTCAGATGAAATGTCAGAGAGTCGTTTGTTAATGGATTCGGGTAAGTTCTTGATGATTATTGGTGGGTGGTTAGATTTGTTGTGTATGTAGAGTGGTACATTGTTGGGTTTGATGTAGGGCATATGTGTTCCAGTAGTTAAATTGAGGGTTACATCTAGAAAGTTGACTTCGATGGTAATTTTCAGGCCGTATTTGTTGAAGGTGGCAAACAGGTCTTTCTTGATTAGATCAACCTGGCGGGGGGATGCTTGAGTTATCCCGAGGCCATCGTCTCTGTATAGCCCAAAATTGTTGCCGTGTTTCTGGGTAATAAGGTAAAGGAGAAACGAGCCCACAAGTTCGCAGGATTCTGCACCGTCGTAACTGCCCATGGTGATGTCGAAGAGGTCGGGTGATGATTTCTTGCCCCATTGGTTTTCGTTATTAAATAGACATGATTTTTTGGCGTGAATAATGATTTCTCTTTCATCGTTTGTGATGTTGTCATGTGTAGTAGAGGCGAAATCTAATGCGACGTTCAATAGTTCAATTGAGATTGATGGGTAAAAGTCTACCACGTCGAATTCAATGAATGTGTACCGGTTTTTGTTGTCGATGTTGTTGAACCAGTTCAAAACAGTAGTTGTGTTCTTCCATTGGTTGAAGTTCATGGCGGTAGTGGTTTTCTTGTTGATTCTATCGAGGATTTGTTTAGTGATTTTGCCAATTCGGGTTTTGATGGGTTAATGAGGCGGCAGGTTGGGTTGTTGGCGAAGTTAGGCTTGTGATCTTTCAAGGTGATGAAGGCTTCTCTTTTGGCGGTGACGTTTAATTTTTCGACAATAGATTTAGTTTCACTTTCAATAGAGGAAATGACTGTATGGTTGATTTTTTTGTAGGTTTTGGTGATGTTCTTATGTAGGAGATCTACAATAACACCTCAAACAGATGTAGCTTATGCCTGTGGGAGAAATATTTTATCATCTGCAAACCTTCTCTGGCCACACTAAACAAACGTAACGAACTTGTTTCAATGTTTCATCATGTAGACATGGTAATAAATTTATTTTAAGAAACTCTGTAACATAACCTCACAATGTATATTTATAACATACGGCTATAACCCTATTTACTAATGTTAATCCTTCCGGGATCTGTTCCACGTTCATTTTTGACAACCACTTACCAACCACAAGTGGATATATTCATGTACATACTATATCACTAAAAAAACGGTTAAAACCTTTGAATATTCAAACTAACGAATGAACGTTAAGAATTTCCAAATAATCCCTAATCTAGACACTTATATAATCTGTAACTACATCTTAGTCATTAGACCATTTTATCTGAAGAGTACCACACAATATTTGTGGCACGAAACTAAATAGTATAATAAAATGTCTAATCAAACCTGTTGAGTCTTTGAACTTTAACTATAATATGCTCTGGATTCCCATCGAGCACTCTGCCAAAAGTTTTTACAACATCTTCTACAGTATATATATATATATATATATATATATATATATAACATTTACAATAATAATATATATTTAACATTTATAATAATAATATATATTTAACAATTATACCATGAGCTCGAGTCGTATATGAGCTCACAGCCAACGAGGCGCTTCGCCGAGTTGGCTATGAGTTCATATACGACGAGAGTGAATGACATATACATCTAGAGAGCACGAGCTAGGTGATGCTCAAACTGCATCAAGTGTAGTGAGCGTAATTGCATTAGGGCTATCGGACACCTACACCACTCTCACAGAGTGCTCAACAACACAGAAGTGAAGGAGCGTTAATAGTTCAATCCAATCTCCTTTGAGTAATAACTTGACGTAAAGCCAAGTATTGCAATCTTTTCGTATTGCAATCTTGGTATAAGATAGGTGAATGCTGACTCGATACTTTAGATCGCTATATCTCTTTCAAAAATCGATGAATGACCCTGAAACTTTGTAGAGTATAGCTTATCCTAAAGTATGCAGTTGATAAAGAGGGGGGAAAGTGGTTACCATTTTTTGGGATTTGTTCCTTAACGGTAATCACGACTTTTTTCATATTTTTTTAGATAGCGATAGCTTTGCGTGTGATCGATGTGGTAAAGTGTTCGCCTACGAATACTACAGAGACAAGCATCTCAAGTACACCCGCTGCGTAGACCAGGGCGACCGAAAGTTTCCGTGCAACCTCTGTAATCGCTCTTTCGAGAAACGCGACCGACTCCGCATACATATCTTGCATGTGCACGAAAAGCACCGTCCTCATCAGTGCTCAGAGTGCGGGAAGCGCTTCTCGCAATCGTCCAGCCTCAACAAACACTTAAGGGTGCACAGCGGCGAGCGGCCTTACAAGTGTCCTTACTGTACAAAAGCGTTCACGGCCTCGTCCATACTGCGGACCCACATACGCCAACATAGCGGCGAGAAGCCATTCAAGTGCCGTCACTGTGGCAAAGCCTTCGCTTCGCACGCCGCCCACGACAGCCACGTGCGACGCACGCACACCAAGGAAAAACCGTGCGTGTGCGAGTATTGTGGGAAGGCGTTTGCCCAATCCTACGAGCTCAAGTTTCACCTTAACATGCACACGGGAGAGAAGCCCTACTCGTGCGAACGATGCGGGCGTGGTTTCTCAAGTCCGTCGTCCAGAGATCGGCATAGGTCGAACTTCGACTGCACTACCCGCAAGAACCGAGCTCCAAAGGTTATGAAACGCAGCCCGGAATTTGGAAAGTGTGAAGAAGGAAACGGTAATCATGGACTAGCAGAGATGGCCGACATCACACGGACAAATTAAAAGGCTTCTTGAGAGAAATACGTAACCTTAGTAAAAAATCTCCATATATAAGCCTACTTGGACAAGTAAACTGACTAATTATAGACGTTAGCGCGTGACTGGATAATTTCTAATTGTTGACAAATGCAAACACTAAATAATAAATATCCGGGTAATATCCAAGAATAAGTGTTAATAAGTTCTAATAGTTGACAAAAACAAACTTAACATCACTTTACCGAGGACTATCCGACGAGTGTTGGGCTGTGAATACAGCACTTTTATACACTGACAATTTTAAAATTTTAAAACTGAAAAACTGAAAATTTTAAACTGAAAATTTTAAACTGAAAATTTTAAACTGAAAATTTTAAAGTTTCTAATATGAATAATTTAAAATATTATTTAGAATGGTTTATATAGATCGACTCGTATAAATTGACAACTTTCACAATTAGCTAGAAATCAAGTGATTTGTGAAGTAAGTTTAGTAAGCGCGTCGTACTCAGACAGACAGACAGACAGACAGACAGACAGACAGACAGACAGACAAACAGACAGACAGACAGACGGACAAACAGACAAACATACAGACAGACAAACAGACAGACATACAAACAGACAGACAAACAAACAAACAAACAAACAGAGAGACAGACAAACAGACAGACAAACAGACAGACAGACAGACAAACAAACAAACAAACAAACAAACAAACAAACAGAGAGACAGAGAAACAGACAGACGGACAGACAGACGGACAGACAGACGGACAGACAGACGGACAGACAGACGGACAGATGGACGGACAGACGGACAGACAGACAGACAGCCAGACAGACAGCCAGCCAGACCAATTATTGTACCCCTGCAGTGCACCCGCGCGGACGGGGAAATTATTAGGTTCAAAAGGTTTAATTAAAATTTAATTTTAATTGATAAATAAATATAGATTAACAAATAAATTCCCAACGCAGCCTGGCTTAAAGGGCATATGACTCGAAAATTAAGTTTGTCTTATTGAAAAGAACATTTAAAATGATAAAATAACATCTTTTGCAGTTTTTGGTTTCCTTGCTTCGTTTTTGAGATATCCCAGCTTGTTTGATATGCAAATGACACAACTTTTTACGTCACATGTGCATAATGAGTTATCAGAAAAGGTTACATATCTCTGCTATTATGAAAACATGGGCTTAAGTCAAAGGAAGCATGTGCGTGTTTCTACCTACAACACCAAACAAGTAGAATTCCAAGTGATTTCGTTTCACAATAGCAAAGATATGTAACCTTCTCTCGGTAACTCATAATACTCATTATGCACGTGTGACGTAGAAAGTTGTGTCATTTGCATATCAAACAAACTGGAATATCCCCAAAACGAAGCAAGGAAACCAAAAACTGCAAACGATGTTATTTTATCATTTTAGATGTTCTTTTCAATAAGACGAACTTAAATTTCGAGTCATATGCCCTTTAAGCGTTTTTTTTGAACGTAGCAACACTGCAAAAAAAGCATTTTTGCTTTTGAGTAAAATTACTCAATTTACGAGTAAAATTACTCTATTTTTGAGTAAGCTGGGGGTTTTACCCAAGATATTGAGTAAATTAACGCAAAAGGCTGAGTAAAGGTATTTACTCTTGCGCTCGAGTATATCTACTCAATCGTTTGAGTAAAAGTTTACTCAATATTTTGAGTCATATGTAAGCATGAGTAATTTTACTCAAAGACTTGAGTGAAATAACTCTGGTACTGAGTAAGTTATCACTTTCACTTTACTCAAATAGCTGAGTAAAGCAACAGTGAGTAAAATTACGCATTTCTTTGAGTAAGATGCCAGTTTTACTCAAACACTGAGTAAAGCTAATTTTGACCAAGACGTTTTACTCATGCTGTGAGTAAATTGAATACAATTTACTCAAGGTCAGAGTAAATTAAAATTACATTACTCAAGGCCTGAGTAAACGGAGGAACATTACTCAAACAGTGAGTAAGGCTTTTTACTCAAATGCTTGGGTTGTCTCTACTCAATAGTTTGAGTAAAATTATACTCAATAATCTGAGTGAAAAGTCGGGAATAGTAATTTAACTCAAATATATGAAGTAACATTAATCGCCATTATGATATATATTCTATTTTACTCACATAAATAAGTAAAGATTATTGTTATTAAAACTACAATTATACCTCGAGTGAAATAAAATTAATACAAGGACGTTAAATAATTTTTGTTCATAGAAGTATCAAACGAAACGTGCAAATTACAAAAAAAATTAAATTTGGCTTTTGTTGGATCGTCAAAATAACCCCTGTAACAAAACAGACAGATTCACTGCGTGCCACAGCCAGCGAAGATCAAATAGACCTGCCACTGTGACCAGTCACCCGATCTAGGTAACAAGCAGGTGGGCGATGAAGACTTGACAGTATGATGACGTTACTGACGCTTCACTATGGCACGGCAACCAATCATATGATAGGCGCCAAATTTTACAAAACCACAATTGAGAATCTGTGACAGACCTTCACAGTTCACACCTAGCTAGCTTTCTTCAGTTCCAGTCGAACTAGTCTTGTCGCAGTTGTCGGTAGCATTCTAGTTCTTTATTGGCGTTGGAATAATCGTATTGGATTATCGAAATGGCGAAAACACTTCAAGAAGTTAAAGAATGGTTGACGGACAATGGATTTCAAGACTATTGCCAGAAATTTGAAGGTAGGTCATTGACAACATCACGTGCACAAACTTGGTAGTTCTGTCGATTAGTTTTTCGCTTTTTTGACTTCATTGTATCAGTCGAACAGTTTAAATTATCTTTTCCCAAAATCCTACAATCAAATCTATAACTGAAAGGAGCATCTTTGCTCAATAGGAGAAGCGCATGGAGTCGAGATCAACCGCGTGTCAAAGTTCGCTTTATATTATACGCGCCTCCTAATGCGCCGTCACTGCCGTATTTTTATACTCTTTTAAGCTTTTCTATATATCGTACCGCGCTTTAAATACAGTTATTTACCATCAAATTATCTACAGGCCATGAACCCAGCGTATATACCTGCTTGAGGAAATTGCGCCTCGATCACATGGCGATTTTATTAGCTTGTAAGAAAGTAGTGTGCTGGGAAATGTTTGAGAAACAGCAGACCAAAAGTGTTTTAAACGGCCGATAATTTTGGAGCGAAACGCTTCGAGCAGAACCCTTCATCAGACATCAGAGTTAAAACATTCGCCATAGGTTCGATGGCGATAGATCCGACATTGACATAAAGCGTGCGCAATACCGTTTATTGTGAGTTTAGTGCTTGTCGGATCTTTTCAACAATCAGCACAAAAAGGTTGGTAAGAAACCTGAAATGGCGTGGCAAATTAATTCATACTGATGTTTCTCGTCTGAAAGATGCATCATCGTTGACATCAGTGATCAGTCCTTTCAAAGAATTAATTACAATTTAAAGGCGATATTTGTCAGAATCTACATACTGTAAACATGCTTAGATATACACGTTCAGTCTGATTCAAATCAGTATTAAACGAGAACTATACAGATTAATGAGATTATACTTCGATAAAGAAAAAAGCTCAAATCGTCAGTATTTTCTTTCTAAATGTTTAACCCGTGGTTGAAATGAATGTGTAATTATACGACTTTCTTATTTTATAATAGGGGTCGACCATTAGAAACTTGGGAAGGGGTAACAATTCCCCCCCCCCCAAAAAAAAAAGATCTCCCTCCCAAGATTTCTTACTTTTTGTGTGCGTGAATTGTCAAAACATTAGCAATATGTTTCACTGAAAATTATTTTGTTAATTTTATACGAAAATAGAGAATAAGATTGATGGATGTGCATTGGAAGTCTTGACTGAGAGGGCACTGGAGCTTCTAATTCCCATCATTGGAGACAGGATGAAATTCATGAAACTCCTCGACGATATGAAAAACAGAGTTAAAGATATACCACCTGTAAATTGCATTGAAGAGGATGATGGATGCAGTGCCAGTGGAAATGTACCACAACTACATGTGGATGAGCCTATAAACCTGGTATAGACTCAAGTGTCAGTGAGGCTATGGACGAGGTTGTCCAGATCAATGATGAAGTCAGGTTTGTACCTCAACTTATTAATAAGAAATAAGAAATTTTTGCTGTCTTCAGTGAACCATTAATTTTTCTAAATATTATATATTTGTAGTTCATTAAATATACTTTTATATTCACATAACCCTATGTAGCTAGAAACTTCTAAACATATAAAACAAATTGACTATTAACAAATTTAAACGTTCAGGCCTAAGAAATTGTTATTGGCTAGTGGCTAATGCCCTATACATTTATGTTGTTGCAGTTAATTCTGTTGTCGAGAGGGTGGCTTATGGCTGCCTTGTACCGGCACCTATTTTGGGTGGCATGCTTATGCAAGCCGCCCGTTGAAGAGGAGATACATAAATTTATAGTAATCCACAATTGCTAATATGTTTTGAAATAAACAATTCTTTTTCAGTACTTGGCACAATAATTATAGTATTGACTATTAACAAATCTAAAAGTTAGGTCTAAAAAAGTGTTATTGGCTAGCGGCGCTTGCCCTATACATTTATGTTGTTGCAGTTAATTCTGTTGGCGAGAGGGTGGCTTATGGCCGCCTTGTATCGGCACCTCTTTTGGGTGGCATGCTTATGCAAGCCGCCCGTTGAAGAGGAGATACATAAATTTATAGTAATCCACAATTGCTAATATATTTTGAAATAAACAATTTTTTTTCAGTACTTGGCACAATAATTATAGTATTGACTATTAACAAATCTAAAAGTTAGGTCTAAGAAAGTGTTATTGGCTAGTGGCTTGCCGTATACATTTATGTTGTTGCAGTTAATTCTGTTGGCGAGAGGGTGGCTTATGGCCGCCTTGTATCGGCACCTCTTTTGGGTGGCATGCTTATGCAAGCCGCCCGTTGAAGAGGAGATACATAAATTTATAGTAATCCACAATTGCTAATATATTTTGAAATAAACAATTCTTTTTCAGTACTTGGCACAATAATTATAGTATTGACTATATATTAACAAATCTAAAAGTTAGGTCTAAGAAAGTGCTATTGGCTAGTGGCTTGCCGTATACATTTATGTTGTTGCAGTTAATTCTGTTGGCGAGAGGGTGGCTTATGGCCGCCTTGTATCGGCACCTCTTTTGGGTGGCATGCTTCTGCAAGCCGCCCGTTGAAGAGGAGATACATAAATTTATAGTAATCCACAATTGCTAATATATTTTGAAATAAACAATTCTTTTTCAGTACTTGGCACAATAATTATAGTATTGACTATTAACAAATCTAAAAGTTAGGTCTAAGAAAGTGTTATTGGCTAGTGGCTTGCCCTATACATTTATGTTGTTGCAGTTAATTCTGTTGGCGAGAGGGTGGCTTATGGCCGCCTTGTATCGGCACCTCTTTTGGGTGGCATGCTTATGCAAGCCGCCCGTTGAAGAGGAGATACATAAATTTATAGTAATCCACAATTGCTAATATATTTTGAAATAAACAATTCTTTTTCAGTACTTGGCACAATAATTATAGTATTGACTATTAACAAATCTAAAAGTTAGGTCTAAGAAAGTGTTATTGGCTAGTGGCTTGCCCTATACATTTATGTTGTTGCAGTTAATTCTGTTGGCGAGAGGGTGGCTTATGGCCGCCTTGTATCGGCACCTCTTTTGGGTGGCATGCTTATGCAAGCCACCCGTTGAAGAGGAGATACATAAATTTATAGTAATCCACAATTGCTAATATGTTTTGAAATAAACATGATGTATACTATGTTGGCATTGCAAATATATACAGATTTTGTAAATATAAACCAATTAAGGAAATTTCAAAGAAGTGCTTGGAAGATTTTTCAACCAGATGCACCACAGAACAATTGACAAGTCTTGTAGACAATTTTAGAAAGCTGTCATCATTTAGTGGATAAGTTGAATTTTTATAGAAGGTGTAAAATATTTGTCTAGTGAACTCAAAACTACATCAGACTGCTAAGTAAACACGAGATATTTTTTCTTTATAAGACTAATTTTAAATATGTAAATAAATGTACAGTATAAACACACATGTCAAACACATTTTAGATATAACAGTAGAGTGATGTAGTGTACTGCATAAGTTTACCAACTTTACATGTACCTATGTATTTTGAAACAATACATACATGTAAGGTCGGTTATTTTGAATATTTTTTAGGGAAATTTCCAGTCCAATTGGACCCCAAGTTGTTGTTGCAAATGCCAAGAAGCTGTGGCCATCAAAGATAGTGTTGCCAACACATTTCAGGCCAGAGTTAGCAAAAATACTAGCATCAAAATTGTGGTCACTGGCACTATTGAGTCACCAGATGACATAAGCATTGTTGCAGATCATCAGATGCTGTTTTCCATCAGTGGTGGAATAGTCGAAGCGTGCCTTGGACTTTTGGCTATGTATTATGTTTTTATGTTTGAATATCCAAACTCTTTAAATATTTTTTTTTATATGCAGAAATGCATTTTAAATATACTGTCAGGATGCAAGAAAGTTACCTGCTTCCATTATTCATTTTGTTAATAATGTAAATACTATACTATACCTGCATGAATATATAGACTGAAATCGTAGCAAGTGATTTACTGGGTGAAAACTGTAATCGCAGAATAAATATAAGAGCCCACCACAAAATTTTAAAAATGTAATGCCTGACAACGATGAAAAGAAACTGATGGTTTCCTTTCATTATGGCATTACATTTAAAAATTTTGAGCTGGGCTGTTATACTGAAATATCTAAAAATCATAGACCTCTGTATCTTTATCTATTCTAGCCATTAATTTTTATTCAATATATAATTTTGCAAACTTTTCAAGTGGATATTTTGTTTAACATTTCCATATGTTTTTGTCAGTTTTAGAAAGTATTACTCAATATTTTCACTGATTTAGAGTGAAGTTTGCATAATCTTTGAGTCAATTTACTCGCAGTTTGAGTAAAATGTTTATTTTCCTCAGGGTTTTAGGCCACTGTAATCACATATTCAGCGTGAGTCAATTGTACTCAAAACCTGAGTAAATTTACTCAACATTTTGAGTAAGTAATCATTTTACTCAATAATTTGGGTCACTGTGGGTGCATTTTGTTTGAGTCAATTTTACTCAAATTTTGAGCAATTTTACTCAAAATGTTGAGTAAATTTACTCAAAATTTTGAGTAAGTAATCATTTTACTCAATAATTTGGGTCACTGTGGGTGCATTTTCTTTGAGTCAATTTTACTCAAATTTTGAGTAATTTTACTCAAACGTTTGAGTAAAATGATCATTTTACTCAATTTTTTCGTATAATAAAATTGACTCAAATGTTTGAGTAAAACAGTATTTTACTCAAACTATTGAGTCAATTTTACTCACTATTTGGAGTCACTGTGGGTGCATGGTTTTACTCAATTTTTTGAGTTAATTTACTCAAGGATTTTTTGCAGTGAAGTGCCTATGAAACGAAAATTAAGTTTGTCTTATTTGACAGAACACTTAAAATGATAGAGTAAATGTCGCATGTTGCGACGTCACACGTTGCGACGTCACACGTGCATAATGAGTTATCGGAAAACGTTATATATCTTTGCTATTGTCAAATATAATCACTTGAAAATTTACCTGTTTAGTGTTCTGGGCGAAACACACGCACATGCTTCCCTCGAATTATTTTGGTTTCATAATAGCAAAGATATATAACTTTTTTCAACAACTCATTATGCACATGTGACGTTAAAATGTTTAATTTGCATATCAAATAAACTGAAATATCTCAAGAACGAAGCAAGGAAACGAAAAACTTCAAAAGATGTTACTCTATTATTTTAAGTGTTCTTTCAAATAAGACAGACTTAATTTTCGTTTCATAGGCACTTTAAAGGGTAAGAGCCACAAAAGTTACAAGTACACATTTTTAAATTTCGGATTAACAAACTATCTTGCGATCGTAATCCAAGTAAACAAAACAACTCTTGTGCAAAAGGAAGATTTAGTGAGATAAAAAGCAAGACTCGTGCCAACAAAAAGTAAGTTTACGAAGATTTTAACGAAGAATGGCGATATCTAACTTCAGGCATTTCAAATTGTTAACTATTTTATGAATGATAAAACAATTATTGAACTCGTCTATCGCAAAATATCACGACTTGTCAGTGGCAAGCTACCAGTTATTTATCGGCAAATAACTGGTAGCTCGCCACTGACAAATCATGATATTTTGCTCAGACTCGTCCTGCATTAATTGATAATTATCTTCAAATCTAGACGCCTGGTTTACATCTCTTCTCTTTGCTTAATTATATCTGGGTCTCGGTCACACAAACAAACTTCGTATAAACAAAGTTAAGAGAAATTTCGAATAGCAAATAGTCAATTCGTAAAGGCTTGTGATCGAGGATGACATTGGCGTCGTGAACTGATATTTTGCCATGGATTTCAAGCACGTCAAGTGCCACAACCACTCAACTAGCAGTGTCAGTCTCTCTCCAACAATTTTAATGTGGATTTGATCTGAATTTTATGCAGGGTTCTCAGAAATATAATCTTGGACGAACTTTAACAAAAGAATCTCATTAGCAGCTATTGTATTTGGAGTAAGTTTTCCTCCAACATGACCGCCATTTCTTTGTCTTCTAAATCTCAAGGGATTGATTGCAAACCACCAATAGAGTTTTCATACTGCGATTTCAAACAAATTGAAACGAACTCATGAACAGGCACCGCACATTCTGCACAGCATCTCGGGCTACGATCATGCGCCCTCATTTCAGGGGTAACTAGAAATACATGAATGCAACAACCCCTCGCCCGCTTTTATTAAATGCTTTTTTGAAACACCCAACACCCACCCACCCTGATTGAAATAAGCACTCCTGATATACAGCCAATATAAACAGATATAAAAACAAAATGATAATCCTCAAAATAATTTTATAATTTTCTACACGCGTATAAAGTGGACTACACGCATGTCGAGATTAGCACCCTCACCGGTCTCCGGGCCTTCGGCCCTACGCCTGGGCTCGGGGATTAAATCCAATTTCCCCAGACTCCCCCCGCGCTCACCCGCTGACAAATAGCAGGGACACTGTGGGCTCGAGATTGATTATGATAGACGTTTTCGTGGGAAAACCGCTGGCCAATAAAGGACGGAAAATCGCTAGCCAGTAAGAACCCTTGTACGATTTTTCCACTAGTGCAAAAAATCGTATAACCAATCAAAAAACGTTTCTACTAGCGAAGAAATATCGTAGTAATCGTACGGCCAATGAAAGCCGCGGAAATTTGTAACGTACGAGATTTATTTTACGCATTAATATCATGAAAATCTCGTATAACTTATATTTAAGAAATAGAAAACATTTTCCGTATTTCTATTTCTATGAGTGAATAACGAAGCATAACCATTGTTTCTGTGTGAAAACCAAGGCAAAGCAAATCTTTCACTCCTTGTGGCCTCCATATTGTTTTACTGCATGCATGGTTGCGCGAGTACTGGTACTCAATTTGCTACTCGCTATCGACGAATAGGTATCGAGTAAAGTAGTCAATCAGATTGCAGCATTTCAGCAATAGTATACTAGTAAGTTTCTACAAATTAACAATTAGACAACGAGCCCGAGTTTTCTAAGAGCGAATAGTCAACGAGGCGAAGTTTTAGTATAAATTTACCAAAAATAAATTCTCGACCATAACGTACTCTTTGAGGCTTGTTTAATACATTTTTTAACTGCCAACAACAAACGTTCAACAGTCATTTCTGACATTTCTTTGGTGTCCCGTACGGTAACTGATGAAAAAGTAAATTTACTAACTTGCATAATTTAGCATGAGTTTTCATGTACAATATTGAAACAATATATTTCCATTCATTTGATTTGTAAAAGTGATAAAATGTTGAAAGAAACATTCATTTTAGCTTGTAGGTTTACATCACGAAATCTTGTCAATAGCAAGCGTAATTTTGAAATGTGGTTTGTTTGCAGTTACTTCGTTTTAAACGAACAGAGAAAAAACAATTAGCGATCTTACCATTAATAATTTCCACTCTAACTATTTTGTAGCAAGTTTTGTTATCTGTATAACTTATTGCTTCGCCCACTCATAATTTCGTCGCCATTGTTGCTTAACAGAACAACTGCTGGCTCTAATGATCATTGCTCGTGATATACTACGCATTTTGCCATTGGTTAATTTCGTTAAAAGAAGGCTTTCCATTGGCTTATCGCCAGAGGTTTCTATTTAACAAATAGATTCCATTTTGCGTTGTCTGTTTAGTTATAGATGCACAGATGACGTCACAACGTGGTAAGAACAAAAAAGTGGCCCATGCACGAGACGCAGTCGAGTGGGTCACTGATGTTCTTACCACGTTGTGACGTCTTCTGTGTGCATTTATAACTGAACAGACAACTAAAAAATGGAATCTTTTTGTTTCTGACGTGATCCACGTGTCTGTCTTCTAATAGATCTTGGGCAACAACCAATGAAAACACGCATAGCAACCACGTATTGTATAACAGCGGATGGTAACGCCAGCGATAACCAATGAAATTCAATAATTTTTGATGGAAACTTGTAAATTTATACTAAAGAGTTTAGTAAAATTTCAGAAGTAACTATTGAATTTCTCGTTGTCTGATTGGTCGAGCTGAACCGCTTTATTTGCGGTAGTTACCTCGCGCGAGGTAACTATACTTTAAATTGTTGTCGGAAATTGTCGGAATCATCATTTTGACGGATGGTGTATAATCAATGGTGTAATTATATTTCAAAATGGCGACTATTCCTAACAGTGATTATTATTCAGTGATTATCGTTTATATTTACCTCGCCGCTTCGCGGCTCGGTAAATATTCAACGATAATCACCTCGACTTCGGTGACTAATTGTTAAATAGAAACACGAGGGGAAGTTTGGGAGAACGAGAAATTACAGTGGGTGCACGATCCCGCAGGGCGAGTGTTTCCACACTATGTCGAGTTCTTCCAAACTTCCACAAGTGTTTATATAACTATTTAGTATAAATTTAGAAGTTTATAATGCAAATCCTCAAATTTCATTGGCTATTGCAGTTTATAATTGGTGATATAAACCTCTAGCAATAAGCCAACGACAAGCCATCTTTTAACTAGATTGACAAATCACAAAATGCGTAGAACCAGCTGTTGCGGTGGCCCACAAGGGTCACCTCTTCTCCGTACAAACACGGATTTTCTCCTGAGAAATCGAACGTTTCCATCAAAATACGCAAATGTTCCGTAGAAACAGATGCTTTTTCCAGCTCGACTGTTAAAGGAATGTGCATGGGAAGTATCTGATTCTCTTTGTATTTTGTTTAACAAGTCTTTAAGTACTGGAATTTTCCCGCAACAGTGGAAATTAGCAAACGTCGTACCGATTCTAAAAAAATGTACAGCCTCAGACATTCAGAATTATTTTATCAATACGAAATTTTATCAATAGCAAACGTAATTTTGAAATGTGTTTTGTTTGCCGATATTTCGTTTTAAACGAACACAGATAAACAATTTCCATTCTAACCATTTCGTAGCCGTTTTTGTTTTCTGTAGAACTTATTGCTTCGCGTAAATGTTCAACTTCTTCTGCCATTTGCCCACTCGTTATAATTTCAACAGAACAACCTGCGGTGGCCCACAAGGGTCACCTCTTCTCCGTACAAACACGAATCTTTTCTGGAGAAATCGAACGTTTCTGTCAAAATACGCAAATGTTCCGTAGAAACAGACGCTTTTTCCGAAAACGAGCCTTCTCCGTCGAAATAGACGTCTTCTTTGTAGAAACAGATGTCTTCTCCGTTGAAATACGAGCTTTCTCTTGTGTCTAGAAACAGACGCCTTCTTCGTAGAAGTAGACGCCTTCTCCGTAGAAATTCAAATCTTTTTTGTAGAAGCAGACGCCTTCTCCAAAAAAAAATATTAAAATCTCCCCCCGGAATTACACTCTGATATTTTTATTTTCGTTAGCCGGGGGTTGCTAGTTTTGGTAAAAATTGGCACCGTGATATTTAAGTGTGTTTGCTCACGCTCAACCACTTCGACAATGAATGAAGAGCTGTTGCCACTGTGGCGAACACTTTCATGATCACGCAAATTTTTGCCCAAACCGTGGAATGGAAGTTCATGACACGTAAGTATTGACATAGTGAGTTTCAATGCAATGTTATATTTTAAACACTTTTTTTTTGTGTTATTTCACTTTTCTCTTAACGGTAACATTAATTACTTAAAAGCTCATTCTCACAATCTTGGACAGCTAGTAATAAGCACCAGGTTATATGAGGGTAGAAGAGAGATTTTGTAGCCTTAGAATTAAAGAACTCTTGAAAGATAAAATAAAATTGAATAGCATAAATTAACACCTGCCGTAGTAAAAAATTTGTAACATGAATATCATTATTGGTCAGTATGATTGGTATGTGGCATATAGTTCCATAACGAGAGCCGCGGGCAAAAGTAGGTGGATTTCGAGGTGAATTTGTAAGACAAATGCGCAATGAAGAGCGGAAAAATGAGGATCGAAAGAAGAAAAGCGTTGACCATGAATCGTCAAGTTCCAACCATTGTTGCAGGGTTGCTGCTCTCGGACGACGGTCTTGTATCTGTAAAAATTTTAAAGATGTTAACGTGATAACATGTTATCGTTAAGAGAAAAGTGAAATAATACTCACGCGTAGTACGGGCTAGCAAAAGTGCTTAAAATATAACGTGTCATGAACTCCCATTCCACAGTTTGGGCAAAAATTTGCGTGATCATGAAAGTGTTCGCCACAGTGGCAACAGCTCTTCATTGTCGAAGTGATTGAGGATGAAGCAAACACACTTAAAATTATCGATTGACCTTTCCGGACCACCGCACGTTATCTCATTTAAACCAATCAGAGTATATTAAAAACATAGTCTTGATAACATATGTATGCACGGTGCCAATTTTTACAAAAATTTGGAAACCCCGGCTAACGAAAATAAAAATATCAGGGTGTAATTCCGGGGGATATTTTAATTTTTTTTTGGAGAAGGCGTTCGTTTCTTGAGAAAAGGTGCCTGTTTCTACAAAGAAGGCTTGAATTTCTACCGAGAAGGTGTCTGTTTCTTGAGAAAAGGTTCCTGTTTCTACGGAGAAGGCGTTTACTTCTAGGAAGAAGGCGTCTGTTTCTTGAGAAGAGGTGTCTATTGCTCAAGAGAAAGCTCGTATTTCAACGGAGAAGGCACCCGTTTCTACGAAGAAGACGTCTATTTCGACGGAGAAGGCTCGTTTTCGGAAAAAGCGTCTGTTTCTACGGAACATTTGCGTATTTTGACAGAAACGTTCGATTTCTCCAGTAAAGATTCGTGTTTGTACGGAGAAGAGGTGACCCTTGTGGGCCACCGCAGGTTGTTCTGTTGAAATTATAACGAGTGGGCAAATGGCAGAAGAAGTTGAACATTTACGCGAAGCAATAAGTTCTACAGAAAACAAAAACGGCTACGAAATGGTTAGAATGGAAATTGTTTATCTGTGTTCGTTTAAAACGAAATATCGGCAAACAAAACACATTTCAAAATTACGTTTGCTATTGATAAAATTTCGTATTGATAAAATAATTCTGAATGTCTGAGGCTGTACATTTTTTTAGAATCGGTACGACGTTTGCTAATTTCCACTGTTGCGGGAAAATTCCAGTACTTAAAGACTTGTTAAACAAAATACAAAGAGAATCAGATACTTCCCATGCACATTCCTTTAACAGTCGAGCTGGAATTTGATCGGATCCTTGGGCCTTAGAGGAATCTATTGATAATAGTAATTCTTCCACTTCATTTTGTTCTAAAACCATGTCAGTAAATTCATCAACGGGCATTGCATTTCGATTGAATACATGTGGACATGGTTCATCGACTTCATCTGATTTTTCGAAAACAGAGTGAAAATAATTACCAAAAAGCATTGCCTTCTCGTCAGGCGATGTAGCAGTTTCGGTAGCATCTATATGTGTTCCAATCAATTTCGAAGGCATCTGTACTGATTTTATCTTCATCTTAAAGATGGACCAAAACCTCTTTGGATTATCTTTCAAGGATGAACACATAGATATAAAGTATTCTCTTCTCTTAGGGCGCTTTCCAATTGACAAGGTTAGACCGATCAGTCCGGCCAGAATGGACTTGCTTTTGATTAGGACCAAATTTTCCAGTCAGACCATCCCAGGTCTCAAACGAATCGTGTTCCATTTAACCGGACTGACCGGTCTAACCGTGTAAATGGAAAGCCCCCTTAGTTTCTAGCACGCTTTTAAAATGACAATGCAGCGAAATTTCACCCCAGTTTTTTTATGATTGCATTTGAAAGAACACTTAAAATGACATCGTAACATCTTTCGTAGAATTTCGTTTCCTTGCTTCATTCTTGAGATATTCTCAGGTTTGTTTGATATGCAAATGTCATACTAATGACATCACACTGCATAATGACTTTTTGAAATAGCATCAATTTTAGAGTCCAAATATTTTACACCCAGCTACACACGTTTAGTGACCAGTCATGACTACATACATGCAAGTGCAAATTTTTATTAAGTACTTTCATAAACTCTCAAAGAAAATCATACTTTTCTAAAAGTCATTATGCAGTGTGATGTCATAAGTAACATTTGCATATCAAACAAACCTGAATATCTCAAGAATGAAGCAAGGAAACGAAATTCTACGAAAGATGTTACGTTGTCATTTTAAGTGTTCTTTCAAATGCAATCATAAAAAACTGGGGTGAAATTTCGCTGCATTGGCACTTTAACTCGCTTACGAAGAGATGCAAATAAAGTCCATGAACGATTAGATTGTTGTTTTTTTGCTCGTCTTCGAATCTGATTAGCTGCAAAGCGTCACCATCGATCCATGGAGGGGTACTTTTCGCTCGAAGGATAATAATTGGTATATTATCTGCGACAGCGTTCATAAAAATAGTTTTCCAATTATCCCAATCAGAATCAACACCAGCATTAGGATCTTTAAATACGAAATCTCTCATATTTAATAGTCGTAATGCATTTCTCAAGCCATCAAAATCCCCTTTCTTATAATTATAAACAGTTCGTTTACTTATGTATGACGCTTTTAAGTTCATTTTAATGCAAAAAGTAACACCATAATGGTCAGTATGAATATTCATACATGGGAACACGGGGGAAAATGTCTTCTATTTCCTTTATAAAATAGCACGTCAAAAATAGATTAAACGTTAAAATTAATCCAAAAAAGCGTAAATTCTCATTACCCTCCATGGATGGCGTATTGGATGGCGTTTGATGGCGTATAGTGGTGTTTCTGTACACATTTGAATTAGAATAATGGCGTATTGGATGGCGTAATCTATCCATGTTTTCCATAGATACGTTGTAGAAACACGGTTTTTAACCAATCACCGCTTGCGTTTTCAAAATGTTATTTTAGAAATAATAATAGAAAACATGCACGAGTGAGTTTTTCAAAGACCATGAGTTTTTTCCAAATCGCATAAAAAACATGGTATTGCTTATTAATAATATACATGAAATGATGTTTAACCTTCAACTGTACTTTAATACGATATTACAGTATGGGACCTTTCGGGCTGTCCACTCTTCACTTCTACTATCACTACTTGAAAGAGTTCGCTCAATGCACTAAGAACCTTTTAGTTTTATTGCAGGTACTTTACTTGACAGTATTAAAGAATAATTAGCTTCAAATTTGAACGAATTATCCTCCACCAATCTTAGCCGCCATCTTGGTCTATTTTGTGCGAGAACTAAAAGAGACTGGGTAAACTGACTAAAAGAGATTGCCTCTTTTTGGTATTTGTTGTGGCTAATTAAAGTCAATTAGGCTTCAGAGATTTTCACTGCATTTCCTTTTTTCTGCACTGTATTTCCTTAAAACTGCAATGCTCTCAACCGATCAAAATTGAGAAAATATTTCGCGTATATTATTGGACAGATAAAAGCATGTTTTCGAGGGCGATTTTGAAAAAAATAATGGGCCGTTTTTGTTCTTTTTTTTTTTAAATTGCACGAGTCTATTATTTATAATAATGCACAGAAAATTGCTCGAGACAAATGTACATACAACTACGGGTTTACAGCTTCGAAACACATTAGAGAACTAGGTTTGTGATTCAGTCAACTAAACAATTGTAATACACTTTTACAGCTTACAAGATTAACTCAGCTTAGTAAGGAACACTAGTGTGCAATCATACGTATTGATAATATTTTTATGAACAACACCAAAGAATTATGTATAAGAGATAATATTCATTCACGGTTTCCTGTCTGAGAAATATTGCAAAGTTTAGAACATATAGAAAAGAAATTCGGATCATCTAAGTTGATGTAGCTAATCATTTATCATCAAATTAATGTTTAAATTGTTCATAAAGCAAAAAGTAAATCTGTAAGAAAGAACACTTAAAATGACAGAGCAACATATTTTGCAGTTTTTCGTTTCCTTGCTTCGTTGTTGAGATATTTTAAGTTATCAATGGTTTAAAATACATCGTCTTTTCGTTTCGCAAGATGATGTGTAATTAATAAAGTTAAGCATAAAAAATAAATACATAGAGCTTAACTCAAAATAAGAAAAATAATTAATGTTTTAGGTTCTTTGATATGCGAATCAAACATTTTGATGTTACACGTGCATAATGACTTATCGGAGAAGATTATATATCTTTGCTACATGTATTATCAAGCATAATCATTTGAAAATTTTACATGTTTGGTGTTGTAAGATGTTATTTTGTCATTTTAATTAAGTGTTCTTTATAAGACAGACTTAATTTTCGTTTTACCAGCTAGCACATTATTGATTTTTGTTTTTTGCAATATCCTTTTCTATTTTCCAATATTCATGTAGTAACCAGAAAAGCCCAACTTAATTATAGTACTGTTACAATGTTACAACACGCAACAACCCAAAATGCTATACCTTAATTACAACAATCAATGTTACACAATATCGACAAAAGTATACAAAAATACGGAATATCAGTACACAATATATGAGCGGCCAAATTGTATGGGCATTTACAAGGCGAGTTGAATGCGAGCTGTTGTAAATCCCATATAGTTTGGACGCAAATATTGTATACACCACTTTCATATTATGAAACAAAGATTGTTTGAATTACAAACAAAGCCAAGAAAGACTTACTAAGATGCACATAAAAGAACATTCAAGAACATTCGTCATTATGAAGGTAGTTTATATCACCATAGTCTCTAGAATTACATTGTCTGGAAACGTGGTGAACATCAAAACGGCTAACAATGAGCTGCAATTTATGTTGAAGGGTGGCCTGAAAGTGCACAAATATATATATATATATATATTTAACTTTGAGAATATATATATAATATATATAAAAGGTAATGACGGTGACATCAATATAGGCATAATTTGCATACACCATGTTCTATTTAAAGAGAAATACTATTTAATTCGCACGTTAATGACATACTTGATTAGCATATTTTATATTTTATTATCTTTTTCATTAATATTTTCTAGCAGCTTATTATAAAAAAAGGGGAAAAGAAACCCAAATTCCTGCTTTGGCGTCATCCTCATTACCATTTTGGGAATACAAACCTTATTGCACAATAAATAAATATTCCAATCAAAAAAAATTTTGGCATTGAACTATTTACTTCGCATGGAATCAGTGTCAGTAATATCGTATTTGAGGTGTTAGACACTTTAACTTACAAAAAGCTCAATTTGAGCAACGAGCGTCTGTAAATTTTAATACAACATTGATGTTTTATTAATCAATGTTGTATCAGAATTTGCATATATTGATTAAATATTAATTAACCAGATAGTTCTAGGATAGAGCGGTTTGTTTGCCCCAAAGCCTACACGGTCCGCTAGATAGTTATTAAAGATCTTACATGACAAGGTCAGAAAGTGTCGATGCTCTCTTCCCATCTAAGGGACCGGTCATTATTTATGGAGGGGGGGGTGGGGGTAAAAAATTTACTTGAAAGAAAAAATAACCTTTGACCCCCCTTTAAGGCCTACGAATTTCACATGACCCCCCAGAAAATTGCTTCTATTTTTTCTGACCCCCCCTCCCTCTCCAAAAAAGCGCAGTACATACTGTTATTTATTAAAGAGAACACAGCAATAACTAGTCTATAGGTGATGCTGATAATGATTAGTTTCTTCAACCGTTATTTCATTCCTTCGACAATGCAATGCCTGTAGCTCTGGAGGTGCCCGTTCTGGCCAGCCCTTGAGAGTGTAATCCAAGACTCGTGAAAGAATTGGATCCAACTGGGTGGTACGCCTTAACTGGTGTGCTGTCACTGGCATTGATTCGATTTGCATTGTGTTAACTGACTGGGCCTTAGTGGCAGGTTCTAGACTCCTTGCCTTCAATGGCAAGCGTGAAAGACAGTCTGCATTGGAATGTTTATTTGTTGGCCGAAATTCTACTTCATAATTGTGTGCTGACAAAAAGATTGCCCGTCGCTGTAAGCGTTCAGCGGTCAGGGTGGGAATCCCTGTCTTTGGCCCTAATATTGTAGTTAATGGTTTGTGGTCTGTCCGTATTTTAAATCTTTTTCCAAACAAATATTGATGAAACTTTTTCACCCCATGTATGATCCCTAATGCTTAGCTTATTTGTAACAAAAATGTTACAGACTCTGTTCAATCAAATTCCCACTCCAAAGCAATGATTTAAAAAATCGAATGATTTATTTTTCAACTCCCCCTTTTAAGGGCTTAAATAAAACATGACCCCCCCCGTTTTGGTAAATTAAATACTTGTGACCCCCCTCATTTTTAACACCCCCCCCCCCCCCCCCCCCACACACACACACACACACACACCCCTCCATAAATAATAACCGGTCCCTAAACTTGGCTTAGCATCTTCACGATAAACAAAGTATAGCTATTTATTCTCCAAAATTTAAAGTCTATCAGACTATATACAGTATATATGTTCATCCTAGTGAATTTCCTTGCGCTTGACCATCATCAGGATCTACTAAAGATTCGAGTTGTGTTCGAAGTTCGCGGCAAACGGACTCCATCGGGGTCTTTTTCGAAAGAATAACAAAATCGGTGTCCAGCCATTCTCGGCATTCCTATACATTGCAAAAAGTAATTTCACAGAAACTCAAATAATGGGGACTGTTTCCGAAGTCCTATTTTCACCATAGTGTAATAAGCTTTCTGACAACATATAATTATGTCTATTTTCTGTCAGACGTCAGGCAAAATCAACAACATACAAGAAGGAGAATGCATCTGATTAACAGGAATAGGGACAATGTATTTCTGTCACGATTCCATACTTTCATGTACACTTAAATAGGGAATTACAAGCAGGTATATACAAGCTTTGAAGGATATTATTAACAGAAATATCACCATAACAGTGCAAATACCAATTTCAAAACATACACCAACACTAAAACAGCACTACCATTAGCCTTACCAGTATCAACAACAATACCAATACCAGAAAACAGCGGCACCAACATAAGTACCAACAGCACACACAACACCAGCGCAAACACACAAGAACCATCACCAATAAACAAGCAAGAACACCAACAGCAGAAGTAGCAGCAGCAGTAGGCCTAGCCGTATAGTGGCAGCTATAGTAGCAGTATATCAGTAGGACTGCAGCAGTAGCATTAGCACTATATCAGTAGTGTATATAGTAGTATGGCAGCATAGCAATAGACGAATAACAGTAGCAACTTTAGCAGTATAATTGGGCATTATGTAAAAACTGTAGGGAGTCACCTAACCAAAATTATTAATCACGCATTGACAGAATTACACACTGCTTTCAATTATGTTAAAACTTCTACTAAACTACCTCCGCTTTAGCTTAATTTAAAAAAGCTACGTCAGGAGTTTATTGGGGTCTTTTTCAATTATCGTTTTCTTATAAAGTTTAAATAAAAATGTATCCAAGATTTTAACAAAAGAGAAATCTCAAACGGTACAACTCCGAAAAGATTGAGATTGACGGCAGAACAAATACTATATATATGCAATTTAAAGCCAGTTACTGCGCATTATAAAACTGCATAATTGTTTTGAGCCACAATTATTTTGAATAAATTCGAAATAAAAACTTGAATCGAATTAGTATGTTTTGATTTAGGCGTATATAATTTTCCAGTTCGGCCGCAAGCTAGCTTGTAGAGAAATGTAACCATTGTCTATTTGGGGGTAATTGCTTGCATGGACAACAGAATTGACGATCGTTCACAAATGTGTTTTCAATGCCATTTAGTTATGTATTTCTCAAGCGTTTGAATTATATGTTGATGTAGCCGTTTTGATAACTAATCACTCAAATTTCACAAAGCGTTAATAAAGCAAGAACACACAGTTGTCCAAACCGCAGTAAAGCACTTCTTGCGATAAAACACTCCGAACCTTGGGAACCTGAATCAAGAAAATTTCAGGTATACTTGTGCCCTTAATCGCTTCGTAGTAAAAGGCCTATACTCGCCCCCATCTAGTCTAAGTCGTCCCAAATATCACAGCTTTGCATAAATTATATATATTATATATATATATATATATATATATATATACCAATTTGTTATGTTTGTAGTAGATTGAAGAGTGCTCAATACCAGGTGTTTGGTAGAGCGAAATAACAGTTTGAATCCTAAAATATAGTCGTTGCTACTCTGAGTTTCACGTCTCACGTCTTGAGACGATCTTCAGGCAACTGTATGCGATTGACTCAGTTCGTTGTGTGGTGACGCTAACTCGTTAACGGTTCGTTGACGTGTGACGTTCATGCGTCGCGTGCGTTTGAATCTTCCCGCGCTGAATTTGCATTGGTGACGGCATTTCGCGAATATTTCCGATCTTTTATTCAGCGTTCTGCTTTTGTCTGATTTCATTATACACAATTATAAGCATTATTTACAAAGCCCAAGTGAAAACAGCAGATGATGGGGAGATGAAACAGTACATCGGAATGACGGCAAACACGTTTAAAGAGCGATATGGTAACCACAAGAAATCTTTCAAGGACGTGGCTTACTCTAACGAGACCGAGCTTTCGAAACACGTATGGAAATTGAAACAGAGCACGAAACCATTTTCTATCAAGTGGTCGATAATAAAGCGAGCTGCTGCGTTTACGGCTGGTGGAAAGCGTTCTAACTTTTGTCTCGAAGAGAAATTGTGTATAATGAAATCAGACAAAAGCAGAACGCTGAATAAAAGATCGGAAATATTCGCGAAATGCCGTCACCAATGCAAATTCAGCGCGGGAAGATTCAAACGCACGCGATGGATGAACGTCACACGTCAACGAACCGTTAACGAGTTAGCGTCACCACACAACGAACTGAGTCAATCGCATACAGTTGCCTGAAGATCGTCTCAAGACGTGAGGCGTGAAACTCAGAGTAGCAACGACTATATTTTAGGATTCAAACTGTTATATATATATATAAACAATAACACTTTAAATATAATATAAACCACAATCAGAAGACGAACATCTTGAAAAACCCAAGATATGCAAGACAAAGATGAAACGGTTATATATATATATATATTTTTTTTTTATTGTTTTTTCACTTCTCTGATGATGACTTTGAAATAAAGTCGAAATATAAGCGTTTCATCTTCGTCTTGCCCATAGCCACTGGAAAGGGAGAGGGCTGTGAAACTCCGCTCTGAAACAATAGAACTTCCGGTTTGATGTTAAAAATTTCACGCCTGAGCGTCACGTGATCTTGAACCGGCAAGGCCAGTTATTCTTTCATGTGGCTTACATTAGATTATAACCTTGTTCTTCGCTAAACGGCACGATGTCGGTTATAGTGACTTCTAAAAATCCACAAGAAACATGATATTTACAAGTCCAAAGGAGTACCCTTGTATTTCGTTAACAAAATTCGGTAGGAATTCGGTTTTTGACGACCTACGAACTTAAGACAGCGAAGGTGCTGTATAGTGTATACTGTAGTCCGTCATTTTTATGACAAATTTTATATTTTACATTGATTCTGCGTTAATTTTAGATATTAGTTTATTCAATAATATGATTGTGTGCACAAAGAAATCACCTCAAGAAGATTGGATTGGTTTTAACAGGACCGTGAGTGATTTTAAGTCGTGCATTTCTCAAATAAGACGTAAACAAATATATATGGTGGTGCATCGTTGTGTAGATGATCGGCGTTCGGTTTCATGATGGACTTTATCGTGACATTAAAATGATCATCCCTTGAACATTACACAATCGTATCAAGCGCTAACTCATGCATGGCTCACTCAAATAATTCACACTCTGGCATTGTGAGCAAATTAGCCATGGCGCGAAATATTTTCTCCCCGCCGGACTAATTATTGTAAACAAACATTTATAAGATTTTCAGCTACAAAAATCTGGGAAACTGATTCCCAGTGATTTAAAAACCCTTTCTGTTTCAATGTAAAAAAATATTAAGTCACCAAGGTTGACCTGAATTTCATTCTCGTATTATACAATGTCTATTTTCTTACTTCGACAGGATCTTAATATTTCATCCTCTGCTGATCCCCAACTTATTTAAAATATGTCAAGGCAGTGATTAAACTCGAAAGCTTTATACTTTAATTACACTCTCATATATGTATATTCTTTCATAAAATATTTTGTTTTATATTTAACTCTGATTTATTTATGTATCACTATGTAAACTTTGTATTTTTCAATGTAAGTATTAAAAATAGTGTGAATAAATTGAAATTATCATAAATCGCCGCATGTCTGCAAATTATTAATAAAAGAAAACCAAGGAACAACGCAGTCGAAAAGCATTTTTCGTCTCCGTGCCATTATTAAATCGGAGTTTTGCACTTTTGTTGTCAGATGGCAATGTTTCTTAATACTTTAGTTATTCTAATAAACTGATACGCATACGACAATTGCCAGTCCTCACCGTTGTTTATGAAACGCAATACACGAGACATTTAGTGCATTTAATATTCAATGAAGGCAACTCAACTTACGACATATAATTTAGCACAACCATTCATATTAAGACAAAAGCGAATTTTAGTTTTAGTTGTACTGTTGGCAAAACAGTATTGTATCATTATTTTACCTCGGCTCTCACCGTGTTCGGTCCGACCATTGATCGTTTATTCGAATTTACTGCACTTTATTAAATATTCTTTGCAAAGGGAGTTTTCATGAGGGACCATCTATGCATATAATGTCCAAATGAAGTGGAATTTATATCGAAACCATCACGGAAGAACTTCGTTGTAGCACTTGTAGGTACGCGCCTCGCTGCTCTAATGTAAAATCTTGCTTTTTAGTGCTCAATCATGCAGGTTCAACGTCACGTGATCTTGAATTTGGCGAACAATAACATAAATCTCAGTCACGCCCACTTTCACAGCCCTCTCCCTTTCCAGTGGCTATGTCTTGCCTTAATCCATATCTTGGGTTTTTCAAGATGTTCGTCTTCGGATTGTGTTTTATATTATTTTTCTTTAAATTGTCAGCTGGCCTTGGCTTTATAACACTTTAACCTTCCGGTTTGGCATAAATAGAAATAATCCCCTAAAATGTTTCCCATATAAATACTTTATGACCTAAAGCCTGGCAGACAGTTAGTCCTTGAAGAGGTCTGCAATAACTTGACGATAGGTAGATATTGTACTTGTTTCTGTTTGCAACAGCAATTTTGTAAAGCACTTACCCTTAAAATTTGATCCTTCTTAAGAAAGAAATGGCGTTTTATAACATCTTCAAAACCATGTGGCGGACTTCTTATTTGTTCCAACATTGCAAATCTTACGTTGTTTATCACGACATCTATGAGAGAAACATTTAGCTGTTACAAAGAGGCGAGATAATTCTATCACAGATAAGCTAATTCTGACACAGCAGGCCATTTAGAAGATATGACTGCTTACACTGTATGTATTAATTTTGACAACAAATGAACTTATATAAATAAAGTTTCGAATATCATTGAATTTTTGCCCATTGCCCGAAAGATTACCAGGAGGTCTCCACTTTATGAGCAAAATAGTCTGGCGTCAGACAGATTAAAATATATAAGTTTCCAAATGGTAATAATGCCGGGTGGGGTTGACGATAAACAAAAAATAACTCATTAAAGTGCCTATGAAGCAAAACATGAAGCAAAAATTAAGTTTGTCTTATTTAAAGTAAAGAAAAATACTAATTTACAGCTCATCTCACTTCGTTCTTGAAATATTGAGATTTGTGTGAAATGCAAATTCGAGCCTTTGATATCATAAGTGCATAATGACTTATTGAAAAATGTTATATATCCCTATACAATAAGGCAGTTGTTAATCTCGACTGCGCATCAAAATGACGCGTTCTGCGTCGGGAAAAAACTCTTTTCAATCCATAACATCAGGTTACGGCCGCACGATCTATTTTCATTTTCATTTACACTTCCGAATTCGTTATACTGAATTCGTAGCCTGATGTTATAAATTGAAATAAGTTTTATTCCGACGGCATCTGTGATCTATTACAGTACACCCACAAAAAATGTAATGAATTGTCAGTATTAAATTACCGCTTAATTAATAGTTTCGTGCGAGACAAAAATTATAATTGTGTGCAAAGAAAAGGAATCATATTCATACAATGTCAAAATAGTAAGTCATTAGGGCATTTTCTTACGGACTATTTAGTCCACGTTTTGGCGTGTGTTATATTCGCGATAATTTTAATCATGTGAACTTGAATTTGTCCACGAAGTTTTTCAAGTTTGCGTCATGGTGACGCTGTGCCTTTACTGAATTGCAATAGTTAAAATCAATCTTGTACGGTAGGCTCCCATAACACAAAATATACAATGTTTCGAGTGATTTCGTTCAATAATGGCAAAGATTTAATTTTTAATAAGTTATTATGCACGTGTGACATTAAAAAATTAAATTTCCAGTTAAATTATAAGAAATCTTGATATTTCAAGAAGAAAGTGAGATATGAAAGATTTATAAATGCCAATCTTTAGATCGCAAGACTACTTACAAACAAAAGAGTTTATTTCTAACTCAATTTCTCATTTCATAAGCACTTTAAACATGGCTTAGATTGTGCGGGATTTCCATGTTTTGCGAGCGATTTGTTCAAGCCGTATAATACTTGTTGCAATGCTGTGTCCATACTGAGTGACGCGCACGTCAAAGCTCAAATTACATAAGGTGTAACAACTCAAGAACGGGGTAAGATATGAAAGGCATATTAAAGTAATTTTTTTTTAAAAAGCGGGGTAGATTTTATTTCATAGACACTCAACTCGAGATACTAATATGTTACGCCATTATCCATACCGCATTACCTAAGGTAAATAATTAAATTTAACGAACCATACCCAAATTGTATTCTCGACTTTTAATCTCTCCTTCCGGTGTTCCGATCTGTCTTTCATAACCAGGTTCATTGAAGAACGGTTCAGGGACCAAAATAAGAGATTGGATGGACACTAGAACCTGTAAAAGCATGAGGTATAATACACATAATTCTATTATAATTAACTACAGTTTGTTCATGATCACCTCGGTTTTCTTTGATATACCGCGGTTGTTTATTTATAAGTAATAGCATAAAAAGAGGTGTATTAGCTATTAAACTTCCCGCTCGATGAGGGTCATTTAGTAAGAATTTTACTAAATGACCCGAATCGAGCGGGACGTTTAATAGCTAATGCACCTGTTTTTATGCTATTCCTTTGTAATATCATGTTTGCGGGAATTTCTTTTGTTGTCACGTTCGTTGACGTCAAACCGGGTGGTTTGACGTCAACGGAGGTAGGATTAGTAAAAATGAATTTTAATGAGGTATATTACTGTATGTAACAGACGTTCGGTGGACGTTCGTCAAGCTCAATTACTCAGAAAATATTTCTGAGACCCCAGACAGGGTTCGAACCTGCAACGTTCTAATGACCGGTTAGACGCTCTAACCATGGATAGTAAAAAGACTGGATTGGAAACTTGATGGCGTGAGCATAACAACCTGGTTGCAATTGACAAGCTTAAAAAACCCGAGTATATTCAAAGTTTGGGATTAATACAGCCTAAAATGATAATCGAATTGTCTGTAAATACGACAAAGCCACAATACGACAAAATGCCCGTCTATTCTTACTCACTTTAAAAGAAGATATCAAGGTTTACTAGTTAAAATATGCATCCCAAATTCCGAGCAAAACAAAGCACAATTTGGGGACGCCAGTTTCTTCAAAACAACACAGGAATCATCAAAACAAAGATCAACAACGCTTACCCCGAACGCTCGATTGTGGCTTAGGCAGGTTTGTAAGGCGATAAAATCATTTGAAACGTCAACATAGTCATCTGAATGTGAGGATATGAAGAATTTGAAGAAAAGTTCACTAAAAACCTCAGTAAAACAAGCGTACTCACGCCATTCGTGACATCACAATTTGCAACTAGGTTTCAACATCTCTCGAGCAAAGAAAAACGCTTTTCAGCCAATCGGCGGCCTGGAAACACCTCACGTGACTATTAGTTTCCAATCCACTCATTTTACTATCCATGCTCTAACCATTGAGCCACTGAGGCTCAGATGGAGAGCTAAGGTTGCAAATTCAATTTTGAGTTTGACGTCCACCGAACGTCTGTTACATATTACACCAAGCTCGCAAACGTACCACATGCACACGTCAACTTATCAATATTACTGTAGTTGTTAATGACCTGTGAGAACAAAATAAATTTCCGCTAACATGATATTATTATAATATCACGGCCACCTCGGTTTTCATTGTTCCCACACGGTCATTTAATCTCTAAATAACCTGATGCATTAAGATTAGGTAAGATTAGTAACTAATCATACCTAATCTTTATGCATTAGGTACGATTAGTAACTAATACACCTAATGTTTACGCAAAAGTTCGCTTATGCACATAATAACTAACAAATACATGAAGTGAACACTTATCGAATTCCCAATAGTATTAATCACAACTCAATCATTTATTCACTTTGAAGTTGTTGACTCCGCCAAAAGCGTTCTTGTTTTACTCTCCTTCCTCGGAAACTGTAATATTACAAAGTGATAGCATGAGCCCGAGGGACTTTTACTAAACCTCCCTCGGCTTTCGGGTACATTTAATCACTAATCAACCTCAATGCCATGCTACTACTTATAATAATTACTCCCAACCACCAACCTCTGTGATAACGAACTCAGTATCTCAGTTTTCTTAGACAACCTCTGGGATCTTGAACTAAGTAGGTTAGTTTAATACCTCAACCTCGGCCCTTCAGGTCTCCGTAAATAACTGACGTAGTTACCTCGGGTTCGGTAACTAACCTATACTACCGTAACTACATGCATCACCTAAACATCCCTTGTTCCAAGAGGGACGATTAACGTCGTATTTCCCTCATTAATACTGGATGAGGGACGTTTAGAACTAAACGAGTTCAGTATTTACGAGGGACAATTAGACTAAACCTCGCTCATTACTATATTAATGAGAAAATCGTCCCTCACAATTACCATCCGGCCGATCCTAGAAGATTGACACACTGCTAAGGAAAGGGTGATGTGAACACCGTTAATATAACAGAGGAGTGTCTCCTATTTTTTTGTCTAACATTACTTTTATTCCTTTTCAGGTTACATATTTACATGTTTTGTCTAATTAATATAGATACGGTTTCCTTGGTAATCGATGTATCGTCCTTAAGTGTTAGGGTTGCACCGTCCGCATATTGAGAAATATTACTGGTCTTCACTTTGCTCTTAAAGTGTTTATGAAACGAAAATTAAGTTTGTCTTATTTGAAAGAACTTTTGAAATGACAAAGTAAGATCTTTTGCTGTTTTTTGTTTCCTTGCTTCGTTTATGAGATATTTCAGTTTGTTTTATATGTGAAACTAACCAGTGACATCACAACGTGCATAATGACTTACTGGGAAAGGTTATATATCTTTGCTATTACTAAACGGAATCAGTTGAAAATGTATATTTCTGTTGTTGTAAGGGAAAAACGCACACATAATTGCTTTGAAGTGATTCCGTTTGATAACAGAAAAGATATATAACCTTTCCCAGTAAGTCATTATGCACCTTGTGATGTCACTGGTTAGTTTCACATATAAAACAAACTGAAATATCTCATAAACGAAGCAAGGAAACAAAAAACAGCAAAAGATCTTACTTTGTCATTTCAAAAGTTCTTTCAAATAAGACAAACTTAATTTTCGTTTCATAAACACTTTAAGAACCCTGTCAAGATTGTTGCAAAGCGGAATTCATCCTATATCTTAAATCTTGTTTTAGCCTCCAAAAGTTGTGGGATAATTTGTCTTTGCGCATGTGTCCGTTCTTAACAAACCCTCCCTCGGTTTTCGGGAACGTTTAATCACTAATAACACTCAATGCCATGTATATTTACCTATGTAATGATAGGGATTTGCTCGGCAAAACGACGCACAGCGACGAGGTAGCAATAGGATCTTTATTACGGTACAATGTATAACACAGGAGATAGAGATAAAAGTTCAATACTTATAACTAAAGTTCAGTTCGATCAGTTCGGTGTCTTGCTTAGCTTCTTCTTCTTCTGTTTCTTGCTCTTCTGCTCTGCTTTTTGGGCTGGCCACTCTTTGATCGGTCTTTTTCACAACTGCTCGACTGCAAAAAGGGAGGCTCCTTTTATAATTTTTTGGTGTACAAAACCACGCCTGGTAGGTGTGTAGGAATTGACCAATCAGGAGCATCATACCACAATACGTTGCAGCATTGGATGAAGGCGTTGTCAATCGATCTCAAGTACTGAGGCAAAATGTTTGAAAAGTTTTTCCTTAATATATTTCGCGACTGCATTGATATGGTAAAAAAAGTAGATGTCATAAGGTATGACTGTTATAATATCTTACAGTTTCTTTGAGTATTTACGGAACAGTTCAACTTTGAATAATCATTTCGTAAGTTGTCGTTTGGGTTATGTAAACATTACGAAGCTTCTTCTTGGCCTAAAATCATGCTAAATTCACCTACAATCGTGGAATAATTACATTGGGACACAGCGTATGTCAAGTGACTTCTGTGCGCACGCGATTTATCTTTAAAATGTGCCCTCCCTTCCCCCTCCGATCAAGGTTGCAACCGAATTTTTGTTTGCTAGGACTCAGAAGTGTCCCCTGGAAATCAACATTGATTGGTGGGGGGTGGGGAGGGGTAAAGCAACGTTATTTATCCCACGATAGTGAAATAAGCAAGAAGGAAGTTAATTGATGCTTTAGTGTCCCAATGAATTATTCTCGGATTGTAGCTTACATGTGTGCATGCCCTAGATCATACTGACAGGACAATAGAAAAAGCTTTTAAGAAAACTGTTGACAAGCTAGTAAATAAACTTATGGCAGAAGCATGTACCTAATTACAGAGCAATGGTATAGATATGATCAGACTGTCGGGACATTTTGATAAAGCTACAGGAAGGCTAATTGATATTACAAGTGTTACTTTTACGTAGTTTGCGGCATTGCGGCATTCTACAATGGAATAGCCAGAAGCAAGCTAGAAAGCTTACCTAGAAATTAAGATATCTGTATGTTGTATAACACTTATAATAACAATATGATTAACTCCATTCCTGTTGTTGTGACGGGGAGATTATTAATATTAATTTCTAAATCCCCGCATCAGCACGCATATCTTCTCTCAAAAAGGAGGAAACATCTCTAATCTTCCTCTCATTAACATACATGAGTGAAAATCAAAAGAATTGTTTCGAACGAAGTGACCGGTAACCTAATAAAACAAACATTCTTTTTCTCAAAAATAATTTTAAAAATAGAATTATACTTGATCGGTAATCATGATATTATAAACTACACCATGACATGCCGGAATATTAGTGATTAAAGTGCCTATCTAATTGCAATATATCTTGTCGCTCCAAAATGTTATCATCATGGACTTCTTCGCTGTCAAAGTTGCTAACTACTTACTGCATGAAAGTGACGTTGAAATAGGAATGACGTTTTGGAAAGAAAGAGTTTTTACGGTGGAATTACACGTTTTTTTTGGGTTTGTTTTTGTCGTTATTTCTTGTACTTACGCAACAAAGGAGGAGAACTAAGTAAGAGTTAATTACCGAGAACCGAGGCGTTAAGCCACATACTTCCCGAGGCGCGTAGATTCGAGGTAATTAACTAATTTAGTTCAAATTTCACAAGGTTTTGTCTTTATCTGCATACTTCCCCGGGCTTTATACAGATAAAGACCATGCATTTATAATGAGCAATTCAATTCAATTCAATTCAGTTTGTATGGGTTTGTATGAATAACAAAGAAAACCGCGTGAAATCTGAACTAAGTGCGAAATAGATGCGTATATAGTTTAGTTTAGTTTTAGTTTAATGGATTTGCCACAATAAATAAATTATACACAATACATCAACAAATTACAGAACTAGAGGTGGCAGGGATCGGGAACAGGACTAACGTCCCAATTGCTACCCAATCCCTCAGTGTTGTAAACACTGTTTATATTATAATTATACAGTGCAGTAAACACTATAATTCAGTTCACAAGCTCTGATGATGTCCTGAGTATCACAAAACGAAAGTAAATTATAATCAATAATAAATTGTATCCGCAAGAAGTTCTATCAAGCAAGCCCTTCAAATCTTGTCGAGATAAATTTTCTTATTTTAAGATTCTATTTCTTTTTTAAGACAAAATATCTTGTCAAGGAAACCCAGCAAGATTATGCAGACGGGACAAGAAAATCTTAAAAAAAGATTGTTTTTCTTAAAACAAGTTTTTAGGGATTTGCAGTGTATACTTATTGGAAAAATTGCACAACAATCGCTTTTCACTACTTCCCGAATTTCTCATTGGTCAACAAAGTCGATCGGGTTAGTACCAAACTTTAAAAAAAAAAAAACTATGAAATTTACCTATAATGACTTAAATCCTATTTTAATAAGTCGCACACCGTGCCAATGATCTCACCTGAAGTATAGTCGACGTTTCGGCATTCCATTTTTCACCTAAAAACAAAGCGAATTTTGACTTACCAACTTAATAGACCTTTCAGCGTGAGGTAAATGGATCACGTGATCTTTCTTTTTGTCAAATCTGATTGGCTAATGTTCAAAGTTGTCCGAAGTCTTGCGAGAGCCAATCAAATCACTCAACGTGTTATCCACGCACTTCGTGCGGAAAGGTCTATTGGACACATTTGATTACATTTAACTACAAAATTTCATTATACAAATTATAGCTATTATTACCTCCGCCAGGAGGTTATGTTTTTACCACGTTCTGTTTGTTTGTTTGTTTGTTTGTTTGTCTGTCGCCAGGATATCTCAAAAAGTATTGCACCGATTTTCATGAAAGTTTGCAGAAGGGTTGGCCATAGACCAACGACCAATCCATTAAATTTTAGTCAAAATTTGGATGAGAAATTAATAATCAAAATCTAACGGCAAGATTCCCAGTGTAGAAGAAATGCTTGATTCCGCTCATTATCCTTATTTTATACAAATATTTTTCAGCATAATTTTGGTACGAGTGCAATCAAGCATTTTATTCATACATGCATGTGTTGGTCTCGTGAGCTAGCCTGGTTAGCGGGATGGCTCGTTTTCTTTTTAACTAATAACTCGCTGGCGGACGTATATGCAGTCTCTGACTGCCGTATAGTTATAAATATTATTACTTATCATATGCTACCAAATCTAAAGTATATGCTAACTCGGATTAGGGATGCGACGGATACTCGGAAACAGAGCGAGAAAGTCATTACCCGGTTCTTTCTTATCGGCTCGAGTGTAAAGGCTAGTTTCCACTAAGGAAAATCTTCCGCAGGATAGGATCGGACAGGAAAGTTTCCTTTGTGTTAAAGTCGTTAGTTCCGACCGAGAGCTCAAAGACAAAGAAAACTTCCCTGTCCGTTCCGGTCCTGCGGAAGATTTTCCTGAGTGGAAACTAGCCTTAAATCATAAATCATGTTTTACGTTCTATGCAAAGCAACAGATACCTATGCTGAACAAAAACAGTCCAACGCGCAAGAGATCAATCTGTATTGATGGTTGTAGTTCAGTATTTTTTTTTGTTTCCCAAGCCTTTCGTAGATGTGTGGTTTCGGAAAATAACCAAATATTTCTCAAACTTTAAAATATCACATATATAGGCCGGTGGCTGTGCCTCGCTATTCTTAAGTTTCGCTGGACACATTAAAAGAATAAGATTTCTTTAGTGGAAATGCAATTAAATGCGATGCAGATGTGAAAATTTTTTTATCGCTTCCGAAGTGTCAGTTTTATTAACCGCGGATCAATATTAAAGCAATCACGAGGTGTATTCTCATGTACCACGTGATAAACATCCCATTGAATCCCATTGTTAACTCGTAAACAAGCTATCACGTGGTACATAAGAATACACCTCGTGATTGCTTTGAAATTGATCTGCGGTTAACGAAACTGTCGCTTCGGAAGCGATGAAAACATCGTCTATGTCTCGCTCTACTGATTTGAGTAGTAATTGGCCCCGGAGTTAACAACCAGTTTGGTCAAAAAGGGGGGTGTGCTAAATAATGACGTCATATGTAGTTGGAAAAAATATAAATTTTGGAAATGTGCAAGTGAAACATTTCTGCCAGATAGGTCTAGATAAGTGGACAAAAAAACTCAATTGGACTGATTACTCTCAGTCATTCGTTACGGAAATATCGTTGACCAAGGCTTTTGAAAAATGCTGACTAAGCATTTTTAATCTATTTTGTATCTCTAAATGGTTCATTGTAACTCGTTTATTTTTCTACCAGCAAAGCTTCTATTGAGGGACCATCTTTAAGAGAATGGTCTAAAATATTTCGTATGCCCTAGTACCTTAAATTCAGCACTCAAGTCTGTCCATTAAAGGATGATAGTTTTTCTCTTAAAATGGTAATCGACAAACTGTGGAAATCAAGTTAAAATTAAACGTCCAGGAGAAAAACAAGAAACGTTCCTAATTATTTCTTCATTTCTGCCACAACTATTTTAATTGTCCAGTTTTTAGGCACCTCAGAAGGTCATTGTACTACAAAATAAGCGTTTAGTTGTTCTTTTGCTTTGATATACTATTGATTGAAGTGGCATTTTGATAATACGCTTAATTTTTAAGGATCTGGATGATTCATTGAATGCTTAGGAGTGTGGCAGAAAATCTAATTTTTGCTTGCTCTCCAAATTTTACTCCACATTTTTTAAAGAAATGTACCATCTTTTGATGCACACACTGGAGTGCCGAATTAAAGATACTAGTGCTATGTAAATCTTTTAAGCCTTTCTCTAAGAGATGATCTGTTAACAGGAACTTTACTGGTAGAAAAATAAAGGATTTGAAATGAACCATTTGGACATATAAAACAAACAAAAAATGCTTTGTCAGCAATTTTCAAAAACTTTGGTGTACGATATTTCTGTAATGAATGACTGAAAGGAATTAGTGCAATTGAGTTTTTTTGTCCACTTATATAGATCTATCTGGCAGAAATGTTTAACTTGCAGATTTCCAAAATTTATATTTTTTCCAACAACAGATGACGTCATTATTTAGCACACCCCCCTTTTTGACCAAACTGGTTGTTAACTCCGGGGCCAATTAGTTGATTTGGCATCTGCAGCGCATTTAAATGCATTTTCACTAAAGAAATCTTATTCTTTAAATGTGTCCAGCGAAACTTCATTTCTAGGCTAGTTTTTGACCCACAGCCACCGGCATAATAGTCATGGTTTGTGCGAATTGTTGTTGTGGAACAACTTTACCTTTTTACAGTCGAACGCGCCAGGCGATTTTACTCGTTAATGGGAAAAACCTCTCAAAAAGTCATACAACAAAGGATTAACAGATTAACAAGCAAGGTAAGTTGAATTCGTTTATTTTAGCGAAAATCTAGCTTCGAATAACATTAAAATTCAATATTTAAAGCTTATTTTCCCCAAGCTCAGGCGTAGGGCCGAAGGCCCGGTGAGGGTGCTAATCTCGACACGCGTGGAGTCCATTTTACACGCGTGTAGAAAAAGCGAGGGAGACGAAATCTGGAAATAGTTATATATATATATATATATATATATATATATATATATATATATATATATATATATATATCCGCTGTACCACAGCTCATCAGTGCAGCTCGGAACGAACATGGATATGTTATTATAGGAACAGAGTGCTCAAACCACTGCTAGAGTGGTGGGCTATGCGTAATGCTATTTGTTACTTATTTATATTCATAGAGTGCTCATATATCATATATATATATATATGTAATATTTATAAACCGCGCAGGAGGGCTTTATCGGATATAAAACACGAGGCGATAGCCGAGTGTTTTAGAGCCGATAAAGCCCGTACTGCAAGGTTTTTAAATAGCTTCTAAAAAGAATCACTTCATACGTTCATTGGCGTAGTAATTTTGAAAATTAAGCTTATCTCAGCCGTTAAAAACCAGCGAGAAACTTAGAGCGAGTCTATATCACATATATAGATCCGATACGCTCATGAATTTTCTTTGTGTTTTCCTCATGAATTATTAATGAATTTTAGAAATATATATGTAATATTTATAAACCGCGCAGGAGGGCTTTATCGGATATAAAACACGAGGCGATAGCCGAGTGTTTTAGAGCCGATAAAGCCCGTACTGCAAGGTTTTTAAATGGCTTCTAAAAAGAATCACTTCATACGTTCATTGGCGTAGTAATTTTGAAAATTAAGCTTATCTCAGCCGTTAAAAACCAGCGAGAAACTTAGAGCGAGTCTATATCACATATATAGATCCGATACGCTCATGATTTTTCTTTGTGTTTTCCTCATGAATTATTAATGAATTTTAGAAATATATATATACACTCATTGAAGTAAATCCTGAACTTCCAAGATATATATGTATATGCATTGTTGTATGGGTTTTGATATCATAAACTTATGGACAGGAGCTTTTTTCATCATACAACAGATCTTTAGGACACTATTTTATCTGTATTGTATATTGTATATTGTGTATATATTTAAGAAATAGAAAACATTTTCCGTGTTTCCAAAGAGTTATAGAAACACGAGTGGAAGTTTGGGAGAACGAGAAATTGTAGTGCGCTATTTCGAGTTCTCCCAAACTTCCACAAGTGTTTCTATAACTCTATGGGAACACGGAAAAAATGTTTTCTATTATATATATAGGTATAAAATAGGCATAGAACGTAAAAATAATCACTGCATCAAAGCGTAAATTCTCCTTACTCTTCATAATGGCGTATAATGGCGTATCCTACACCGTAATGATGGCGTATTGAATGGCGTGGACCTTGCCGTGTTTCCATAAAGTTATAGAAACACGGCTTTCAAACAATCGTCGCGCTTGTTTTCAAAATGTTATTTTATAAATAAATATATATATATATATATATATATATATATACAATAAGCTAAATGTTTTGCAAGTTTTCATTGGTCGAGAGTCATGATCTATTACTGGACAGATGCACGGATTTCGTCACAACTTGTTCTGATTGCTGTGAACAATCATATAGCCTGGTACCCTGGCCCAATTTCAAAAGAAATATGGGCCAGTTAACCACTAATCTCATTCTCGCGTCATCAGGGCTAAATCCACTTATGACGATCGCAGTTTTACTCATATCCAATAAAAAGGCGCGAAAATTTCAACCAATAGGAAGGCAGAAGTTTTTAGTGGTTACCTGGCCTATATTCTTTGATCGGGCTAGGGTACCAGGATAACAATCATATTGCTTGTTTTGTATATATAGATCATGGATCACGTCAGATGGCGTGCTTCATCTTTTTCAATGCCCCGGAAGTTCGGCAGGAAATTCAATAAATCTTATCAAAAGTTGTTTTTTAACCTTTTTTATTGTATAAAACAAATAGATTCCATTTTCCCGTTGTCTGTTCAGTTATAGATGCACAGAGGACGTCCCAAAGGCTTGACTCTCTTCCCTCCATCCAAGAGAACTCTGCGGTACTCCAAATTCCTGTCAATGCTGTTCTTTCTGTCCTGTGTAAACTTCCCCATAAAGCACCTGGGCCAGATGGCGTCCCCAACTGGATTCTCAAAGAATATGCTGAAATCCTCGCCAGTCCTATCTGCTGCGTTATAAACAGTTCTTTCGCTGAACAGTGTCTCCCTAACCCTTGGAAACTGGCGGACGTCATTCCAGTACCAAAGCAAAGTCCTATCGAGAACGTCAACAACCATCTTCGACCTATTTCCCTGACCCCAGCGTTATCTAAAGTAGCTGAAGACTTTGTTGTGAAATCGTATGTTGCGCCTGCAATCATTGACAGGATTGATCCTGACCAATTTGGGGCAATTCCGAAGTCCTCCACCGCGCAAGCCCTCATTTCTATGATACATCATTGGGCTCAAGCCACGGATGCTACCGGTGCTGCGGTGAGAGTTGTCCTATTCGACTACAAAAAGGCATTTGACATTATCGACCATCATATTTTAATACGTAAGCTTCTTAACTTGCCCATTCCTCGGAGCATCGTACGCTGGATAGCCGATTTTCTAACGAACAGAACACAACGTGTTAAACTTTCACATGACTGTTTTTCAGAGTGGGGCGACGTACCCTCGGGTGTTCCGCAGGGTACTAAACTTGGTCCGTGGCTGTTCCTGCTAATGATTAATGATCTGCGAGTTCAAGATGTCCGCACCTGGAAGTTCGTAGACGACACAACATTAGCAGAGGTCGTCCAAAGAGGGGCCAACAGCCAGGTCCAACAAGCCGTCAGATCAGTTGAAAATTGGTCCGCTGATAGAAACCTGTCGATAAGCCAATGAAAAGCCTTCTTTTAACGAAATTGACCAATCACAAAATGCGTATAGTAGTGATGATCATTAGAGCCAGCGGTTGTTCTGTTAAGCAACAATGGCGCCGAAATTATAATGAGTGGGCAAATGACAGAAGAAATTGAACATTTAGGCGAAGCAATAAGTTCTACAGAAAACAAAAACGGCTACAAAATGGTTAGAATGGAAATTATTAATGGTAAGATCGTTAAATTGTTTATCTGTGTTCGTTTAAAACGAAATAACTGCAAACAAAACACATTTCAAAATTACGCTTGCTATTGACAAGATTTCGTGATGTAAACTACATGTTAAATTGAATGTTTCTTTCAATTTTTTGTCACTTTTACAAATCAAATGAGTGGATATATATCGTTTCAATATTGTACATGAAAACGCATGCTAAATTATGCAAGAAAACTTTATTTTTCGATCAGTTACAGTATGGGACAATTAAGGAAATGTCCGAAATGATGTTGAACGTTTGTTGTTGGCAGTTAAAAAATGTATTAAACAAGCCTTAAAGAATACGTTATGGTCGAGAATTTATTTAACTTTTGTTGGTAAATTTATACTAAAACAATTAGATAACTCGCTCTCGTTTTCTATGAGCGATAATCAACTCGGCTTCGCCTCGTTGACTATTCGCTCATAGAAAACTCGGGCTCGTTGTCTAATTGTTAAATATATATATATATATATATATATATATATATACACTGTATAAAACAACTCCGGAACCCTTACAAAATGAATTAGTGTTCTTTTAAAACAACCTATTGTAGTAGTTTGAAAGCCCTAAAAGCGCTGCGTTATAAATTAATCAACACATAAGTTAAACCATAGCCACTGGAAAGGGAGAGGGCTGTGAAACTCCGCTCTGAAACAATAGAACTTCCGGTTTGATGTTAAAAATTTCACGCCTGAGCGTTACGTGATCTTGAACCGGCATGGCCAGTTATTCTTTCATGTGGCTTACATTAGATTATAACCTTGTTCTTCGCTAAACGGCACGATGTCGGTTATGGTGACTTCTAAAAATCCACAAGAAACATGATATTTACAAGTCCAAAGGAGTACCCTTGTATTTCGTTAACAAAATTCGGTAGGAATTCGGTTTTTGACGACCTACGAACTTAAGACAGCAAAGGTGCTGTATAGTGTATACTGTAGTCCGTCATTTTTATGACAAATTTTATATTTTACATTGATTCTGCGTTAATTTTAGATATTAGTTTATTCAATAATATGATTGTGTGCACAAAGAAATCACCTCAAAAAGATCGGATTGGTTTTAACAGGACCGTGAGAGATTTTAAGTCGCGCATTTCTCAAATAAGACATAAACAAATATATATGGTGGTGCATCGTTGTGTAGATGATCGGCGTTCGGTTTCATGATGGGCTTTATCGTGACATTAAAATGATCATCCTTGAACATTACACAATCGTATCAAGCGCTAACTCATGCATGGCTCACTCAAATAATTCACACTCTGGCATTGTGAGCAAATTAGCCGTGGCGCGAAATATTTTCTCCCCGCCGGACTAATTATTGTAAACAAACATTTATAAGATTCTCAGCTACAAAAATCTGGGAAACTGATTCCCAGTGATTTAAAAACCCTTTCTGTTTCAATGTAAAAAAATATTAAGTCACCAAGGTTGACCTGAATTTCATTCTCGTATTATACAATGTCTATTTTCTTACTTCGACAGGATCTTAATATTTTATCCTCTGCTGATCCCCAACTTATTTAAAATATGTCAAGGCAGTGATTAAACTCGAAAGCTTTATACTTTAATTACACTCTCATATATGTATATTCTTTCATAAAATATTTTGTTTTATATTTAACTCTGATTTATTTATGTATCACTATGTAAACTTTGTATTTTTCAATGTAAGTATTAAAAATAGTGTGAATAAATTGAAATTATCATAAATCGCCGCATGTCTACAAATTATTAATAAAAGAAAACCAAGGAACAACGCAGTCGAAAAGCATTTTTCGTCTCCGTGCCATTATTAAATCGGAGTTTTGCACTTTCGTTGTCAGATGGCAATGTTTCTTAATACTTTAGTTATTCTAATAAACTGATACGCATACGACAATTGCCAGTCCTCACCGTTGTTTATGAAACGCAATACACGAGACATTTAGTGCATTTAATATTCAATGAAGGCAACTCAACTTACGACATATAATTTAGCACAACCATTCATATTAAGACAAAAGCGAATTTGGCGAACAATAACATAAATCTCAGTCACGCCCACTTTCACAGCCCTCTCCCTTTCCAGTGGCTATGGTTAAACAGGAAGAGAAAAAGCTTTTAAATACTTTCACCATGCATACACTTCAAGTTATCTTAATTTCCCAGGTGTATAAGACCGTGTTTTTTACGCATCCGTGGCTCAGAGGTGTTTAGGGCTTTCAAACTGCTACAATAGGTTGTTTGAACAGAATACTAATTCATTTTCTAAGGGTTCCTTTTTTTTTATACGCACTGTATATATAAACAATATATGGGACCAAGGTGGTGAGTGTTCGCTCGATCAATAGAGTGCTCAATACAAAAGCAGAGCAAATATATAAATAATGTACTAAAATCTAAAACATGGATAAAAAATGAATAAAAAGTTCTAAAAGCGTCAGTAACTTGGAGTTTCACGCCGAAGCGATCTTTACACTAACGCTTAAATGTTAATAGTTCAGTTAAAATAGTCTAGGGAGGTCGCTTGTGATTGGAGGAATAAAACTTGTTCTCGTGCCTGCATTTTGAGACCAGTTCAGATCTTTTGTTTAACAGGCTGTCCTTATGAGCTGATATAAATAAAATATTTCATAAACGAGTGGGAGCGTTTTACCAGGGGTTACAAACACGAGGGGAATGTTTTCGAATGTTTTACAACACCCCCATGGCGACTGGGCTAGTCAAGACAGCCATGGTGTTTCCATTGCATTACTGCAGTGTGTTGAAATTCTGGAAATAGATGTATCAAATATCATTGATTTTATATAAGAAAGATTCTCAAGAATAATCATTTTCCAATAAATTTGACATTTTGACATTGATATTGCCATGGCGAGATTGTAGAAATTAAAATATTATGATGACCAGAAAGGCCGACATGACCAAACTAACAAAAATCTGAATAGATTCATCAATGACAATCCCAATGATATATTAATACAATTACTTTGGTAATATACATTCTTAAAAATATACTTTTGAGATATGTAACTGAAGAACTCACCAGCGAAAAAGGTGGATAGAGAATAAAACTATGGTATGTCAGTTTAACACTATTTGAATTTTGATTTGGTATGGTTATGCTTTATTCAGCAGACATTGGTTTGCAGGACTAGATCGATATAATTATCTACCTACTCTCCCATAGCTCATAATTCTTTGCGCTTTGGGGGGGTTACAACTTCATACCCAGGTTTGTTTTCCCGTTTTTGACCGCCATTTTGAATTTTTAAGCCTAGGTGCAAGGTCGTAATAGGTTGTTACCCCAAAACGCAAAGCATTGTGGGAATGGGAAAGTAGCAAATATTAGTTTAAAAAAAATGTAATGCCAATTTTTTAAGAAAGAAAACGTTTCTGATTTTTGCATCACAGAATTTTTTAACTTTGAGAATGGAAGTGAACTCAATGTAAAGTCAAAATGTGGTAACTGGAACGATAACGTCCAGTCATTCGTGTGGCAAAAAGTGAGACAAAGTTCCAAGCCTCTGCGCGGTTTGCAGGTAGGCTTCAGTCTCCCACGAAATGTTTTTTTACACGGCCACTGGTCTTAAGCGAACTGCGAAGGCTCGAAAATGGGTTTGAAAAAAATATTTATTGAATCATTTTATCACGCTTTGTTAAACGTGCATTTTAAATTTTGATTGGTTGTGCTATGCTGTCGAACTAATTATGCAGAAATTGTTTATTTGTTGCTATAGTAACAGTCATTGTTTTTACAAACCATGCACGCATTAGTTTGTCAGTCATGAAATTAAAATGAAACTTTTCGTCATAATACAAGCCATAGATTACAGTTTCGTTGCTCATAAGAGGATACAAAATATAAACACAAAACTTAGTATAGAATATGCCAGTTTCCGATGTGTCGTTTTGTTTAAGAAGCATTTGTTTCAAAAACAACAACTGGCCAGTAAACGTGAAAAAAGAGCAATATTAAAGTTGTCAGTTATTTCTTAAAAATAGTATTTATAGTTACAAAAGGTCGTTTAACACATTCGAACAAAAAAATTAAGGGAGCAGAAATAGGAAAATGACATTAGATGTATATCATGAAATATCAAGTATCAATACGTCTTTTCAGACTCGTAAAATAATAGCTTTCTCAGTCTTCTTCTCACCTTTTCGGCTCGGACTGTTTTCACCCTAGCCAGCAAAAGGACGTCTGTTTTCTCAGCCTATTTTCATCCCTAGCTTAATTTACTGTATAGTTTTGGACAGCTATACAGTAAATAAAACAACAACAGCACAGCACAACAATGGAAAACCATTAAATGGACGTTTAGCCAGACAATAAATGATTTAATAAATAATTTTTTCACACCTTTTTTCAAGTCTTCGCAGCTCAAGATGGGCCACAGTGTAAACATTTTGTGGAAGACTGAAACCTACCTGCAAACCTCGCAGGGGCCTAGAACTTTTTGCTTCACTTTTTGGTTTACGCGTTATCGTTCCAGTTACCACATTTTAAGTTTATATATAGTTCACTGAGGTCACCGGACAAAATACCGAAACATACGCATTTCTCTTCAAGAAACAGAATTTTTTGGTAAACGTCAGCAAGTCGCTCATTGGCGAAAGTTCTCGCGTGCACGAGTAATTTATGGCAACGCGAGTTTGTTAATATCTCGCAAGATTTTTCCCCGACTCCCGCATGCATAAAAATTGGTGAAAATTCCGACACAGAACAACTTTAAACGAGGTTAAAAAGTTATCTTGGCAGAGAAGAATGAAAGATTTTCTATATAAAACACACCCTTAAATTTATAGCATTTAATAACATAAAATATGAAATAAAAAATGAAGGAAACTACCTACCTTGTTGCCCTTCCCACGTCCCCAGTAATGACAAACAAACCTTTCCTGATCTAAAAAATCAATGAAAATTAAAATCATTGTGGGCCACATCACATAATACATATATTTATAGTCCCTGCAGACCAATTATAGCCCTTGGGGACTAATTGTAGTCTATAGGTTAAAAAGTGTTTCTAAGCAAAAAGTAAGTCTGTCTTTGAGATAACACTCAAAATGACAGAGTAACATGCATCTTTTGCAGTTTTTGGTTTCCTCGCTTCGTTCTGGAGATACTGACGTTCGCGTTCGGCGAAGTGTCAGGCTTTATTCTCGTCTTCCGCTAAAATGAGCGGGTGGGGGTGGGAGGTGGGGGATGGGGGCGAGGCAAGGGAGCGGGCGGGAGGACGATAAAAATATACCCTAATACAACTCATTTACCTTGCCGTTTCCGCCCCCAAATAAAATTTCTGAATCTTAGTAGTATAGGATAAATTATGTTCGTAGTATCGGTATAAAAAATATGGATTCAGATATCTTTTCCTTTTGAGGGGGGTCAAAGATAAAAATTACAATATGGTTAATATGTGTGGATTCCAAAAATAAAATGGAAAATATTATGGTTTCAAAAAATATGGATTCTTAAATTAATATACAGAAATTGGATTTCTATATATTATTAAATATTATGGTACCAAAAATTGGTAAACTATATATATTATTTTTAAAGTATGTTTTAAATTATAGTGTTTTTGATTCTATGGTGACCGTATGCGAGTGATTCTATACCATTATTAAATATATATCGCTTATCATCAAAGCACCCAATTCATGATTTATACTTCTTATCGTCTTCATAGAGTGGAGTAACTGTCTGTTATTAAATAATACGTCTTTATAGTTTTCATGCTTGATTTGTTTTTTGATAACGCTCTTTTTGATACCCTTAGCAGTTTTACCTCCTATGTCTTTCATATAGCTGTACATTTTACTTCTGAGACCGATGAACTCAGTCGAATGTAGAATGTCTGAAGTAGAATGATTAGAGAAGGCTAACCAGTTCCTCACAGACATGATTATCAGCAAATTTAGCGATATGCTTGGATGACTTGATGCTATTGAAAGCAGTAAAGAATTAGATAAGGAGCTACAAAAAGACAAACTTCTTAAGAGAGACATTGAAAAGGTAGTATCATTAATTACGCCATATATCCCAGCATTAGGTATCTTAAGCGGTAGTATCACAACTGGTAATCACGTATTCAACCATATTGGACAAAAGATAGGAGACAACATGGCCAGAGGAGGCCAACTTCTAAAAGAAGACAACACTGATACCAGCTAAAAACCAACTTATTATAATAAACATATAGATTACTAATTTATGGTACCAATAATTTAAAACGCGTTTGGTACCATAATATTTTAACTATTACTTAGAAATCAAATTTCTGTATATTAATTTATGACTCAAGTATATTTTATACCAATAATACGGAACGGACCGCCAAAAGGTTCTGAGAATTTATGGAATCCACACATGCTACCATATTGTAATTTTTATCTTTGACCCCCTCAAAAGGAAAAGATATCTGAATCCATATTATTTATACCAATAATACGAACATAATTTATCTGAATCCATGATGTGAAAAAAATGCGCTGGTACCGCCAAGTCCTATACTACTCATCTCCAATCGACGCAGCTTTCATCGCACAATCCAGTCGTTCCAAGTTTGAAATATGCTGTTTCCTTAGATATCTAAGCGGACTCTGCACTCGGTAAAGCTATCAAAGTTAATCCAAAACGCTTTTGGACCTTTTTCCGTAGCAAAACTGATAGCGTAAAATACGAGAATACATCCTTTACATCAGCGAGAGACAAGGCTGAGGCTTTTAATAAGTTTTTCTATTCAACATTTTCTCAACCGGATGATTCTAGCTATTCGTTTGTATCAACTCGGACTACTGAAAATAAACATGAACTTTTACAGTTGTCTGAGGACGAAGTCTACCAGTATTATTTATGCTCAACCGCATAAAGCACCTGGTCCCGACGGCTTACCGACTTAAGTTTTAAAAGAATGTTCAAGCAAACTCGCGGCTACTCTTTGCCATCTGTTCAACAAATTCCTATATCTCGACGACTTCCTAGAAAAAATCTCTAGTAGTACACCGGTATACAAGAAAGGGCACAGTTAAAGCACGTTAAAAATTATCGACCGATATCATTACTGTCTGTAGTTTTCTTGAGCACGGTATCTTCAACCACTTCCGCACCATTTAATTTCGACGACCGCCAACAAGGATTTTTAAGAGGGCGTTCTACCGTAACGCAGTTGTTATGCTATTACCACGAAATTGCATGGTCGATACTTAGAGGCTTACAAAGTGAGATAATGTACTTGGATTTAGTAAAGCCATTCGCAGTGTGTGCCATAATCGTCCTATTTTCAAATTACACCATTATGGCATTGTAGGTACACTTTTAAGTTGGTTTGACAGTTTCTTGAGCAACCGCTTACCAAAGTTGTGTCGTCCAAGGAGGTACATTGAGCAAACGCCCTGTGACCTCGGGGGTTCCGCAGGGTAGCATTTTGGGGCTATTGCTGTTCCTTGCCTTATTAGCTCTATCGCCTTGTTCGTCGACGACTCCAAATGTTCCGAAGCCGTCACAGATACAGATGATTGGTCGTAAGACACCCCACTGTTTATAATTAAAAAAATTGGTCAACAATCCTTAGTACACATGAGTGCGTCTCAAAAAGATTTAGGTGTCACAGTAACTAAGGACTTTAAATGGAATGCCCATGTACGTACCACTTTAGCTAAAAGCTATTAAATGCTTGGTTTCCTTCGTAGACACACCTGTAAAAGCTTTGACATTGGCACAAGAAGACTTCTGTTTTTGACTTTTGTTAGATCTTACATTGGCTACGCGAGCGAAGAAAAGTATGGTCTCCGCAGGTTATTGGTAACCTTCATAAGGTTGAGGGACTTCAATGTCGAGCAACAAGATATATCTTAAACATAAATCTACAGACAATCTTAGTTATCGTGAGCGTCTTTTACAAACTAATCTGTTACCAATTTCATACTTACATGAAATCAAGGACTTAACATTTTACTATAAGTGTAGGATAGGCCTGTATAATATACCAATAGAAACAAGTCTTTATATTTACCCGCATTAACTCACCGTTAGATCTATACTTGTACATGAATGTTAAACCAAACTTTTCCATGTTACTATAACCGCATTCCATGGAATAATCTTCCTTGCACTATACGTAGAGCTGTTTCCGTTAAAGAGTTTAGGATATTGTTGCACAAGCGCTATTTAACCGCTCTCTTAAACTTCTATAACCTTGAAAGCAAAATAACTTGGAAATCTATCTGTCCTAAGAAATCTTCTTTCTAGCAAGATTTGTTTCTATTAATTATAATTTGTACTCCTCTTGCATGTAATATATAGATTATATAAATACTTATTAAAAATTATACTAGAAATACATAAACGCAATAATCCCTCGCCCGCTTTTACATGAACTTTTGTAAATACCCCCTAATTTGAAAACTAGGGATGAACCGATACCGAAAAATCCAATTTACCGATACGATAAATACCGATATAATTTGCGGGTTTATCGGCCGATATATCGGTAGTTACCGATAATTTCGTCAAGAATTCTTAGCTAAGTGTTTTTAGTGCAAAATGTTGGCGAAACATATAAACTGATAGACCAGTAAAAGAAACGTGATTACAAAATTTAATGAACTCTGAACTCTATAGTAATCAACTAAATTTGGGAAAGTATCAAGAGTACGGTAAATGTTTTAAGGAATTAAGGGTGTAATTACGTTAAGTCGTAATTCGTAAACATGGGTTAATTTGATTTTTAAGTATTTTTACAGCAAAAATATTGAAAGTTAAAAATATAGATTATAGTATTACATTTAGAATTACATCGATTCATCCTGAACTCACGGCGCAACACGGCAACAGATAAGGCCCAGACACACCGGACGCGATATAGCAACGCGGCGCGATTTTTCAACGAGACATGATACACGCGTTATCATCGACCCCAGGCACTTTAAAGAGCAAACAGCATTTGAGACTGTAGATTTGGGGAGCGGATATCATGCATTTTGTCATGTTATTAAAATCGAGCACTTACTGTCATGAAATCTCATCGCAGGAAGTTGCAAACAAAGCATGTCTCACCTGGACAGAAAAACGTCATGTTGAACCTCACGCGTTAATTAAATTTTACAGTTTTATTGGGAAACACAATGCGTCTTATAAACAAGCTTAAGTTTAAGCGTCAGGGCAGCGTCGTGTTATTTATCGGAAGCGCCGATATATATTGACGTTATCGGCCGATAATTGGGGGACTTGAAATAGCCACAAAATATAGTTTTAATTCTAGTAGAATATTTGAAATATAAAAATACAAAAATCGTTTAACTCTAATTTTTTTTTAAAAAAAAGCAACGAGGAACAAAGAAAAATTTAAGGACAATATTCCGAAAAAGATTTGACATGAACAAAATTGCAGCCCGCATCCAAGGTTTGAAACCGACCACGTTCGCAAACAAACCGACGATGTTACCACCAGACTACTGAAGCAGGCATCAATATGTCATCTTATAGAGTTAAATTAATTTAAATTAAGATAACAAAAACTATTTTTCATTTCGAAATCTGAAGTGCTGAGCCTGAAACTGTTTTCACCTCGGTCTTTACATGTTAATATTTCAACAGCATTTGTGCGGCGTTTTTAAAACAGAAGAAACATTGCTCCTCTTCCGATGTTTATGCCAAATTATATAAACAAGCTACGCCAAGTTATAAATGGTTTTACCATAAGAAAAATATTTAAAGGAAGATAAGACGGCAGCCACAGGTAAAGAATACAACGGGCAAGCAAAAACACGCAACGGATACGTTTAAAATACTTTAAATACAGTGAAACTCGAACAGTACTACAGTCCCCGCCGCTTATATGCAAATCGCTTATATGCAAAGATTTTGGAAACCCCAAATTATATGAAAATCTGTTTTTTAATCCGCTTATATGCAAAATACGCTAATATGCAAAATCCGACTGGCAAAAACGATTTGCATATAAGCGGCAGCGACTGTACTACTAAATGTTCGTGATCACGAAGACTATAGGGAGCGGCTGTTCTATATTTTTACCATACGCTTAAAACTTTTCGGCCTTTTTCTTCTGTATCGCTTTTTCCTCTTTTCGGTTTGACGGGTTTCCCTCTACTCAAGATTATGTTTTGCTTTATACGTAAACGTTGATTTGTTTCTGTTCTTTTGAAAAGGATATACGTATCCCCAAAACCCCTTTCTCAAGTCTTTTGGTCAAGAATAAATTATGTTGTTGAAATTTTTTTGTCAAGAACAATATTGTTTCCAGTGCCCCCACAATCTTAAGCGCGCACGTCCTACCAGGCATAGAAACAAAAGCTTCCTCACCGGGCTCCAGGCCTTCGCCCGAAGCCTGGGCTCAGGGATGATAACAAAATATGCTAAACTTTTCACTTACGCGTATAAATTTGGGTTGAATCTAACAGTTTGTCTTCCAGTCGTCTGCAAAATAGCAAAAAAAATTACATACTTTAGCTGCCCCGGTGTGGAGGCTTTCTAAATAATTGAAATTACCTACAACCATCCCATAATATCTAGCCGTAATTTAATGAAAGCAAAATTATATTAAAATAAAATTGTTCTCAAACCATTTTAAGAGAATCTCGATCTTTTCAACTGACCGAACTTAATTACAAATCTCTTTTTTAGAGTATCGTACACTTTTAGAGTATCGTATCTCATTATCTATACAGTAATCATACAGTAATCATGAGTATCTAACCCACTTAAAGTGTCTGTGAAATAGAAAAAGAACTCGTTAACATTTTTTCAAAGTTTGCCAAAGCTATTCAATTTCTGGAGCCTGCATTCAATCTAATCAATTTGAACAATAATGCGAGAATGTTACAATGAAACACGACTGTTGTAAAATATCGCAAACAATCGCCGACTGAATTACACCAATTACAACAATATGGAAACCAGGCTTTATCCGGTGCAGTAAATAGCCGATATTACCTTTCATTATATATTATTAAACACTTGATCACTGTAAATAAGTGTTTTAAATGTTTAAAGTAATTACTAATGTTTAAAGTAAGTACTAAAAAAATCCTTATTCTGCAGACGGGGATCGAACCCTCAACCTCGTAAGATTAACCAGTGATAAACTCTTAGCAGCAATGACAATCCAAACAACAAAAGTGAAACCACATATATGGGTTTAATTTAATCTTATTGAAAGTAACTTAGAAAATCGTATCAGAATTTTGGTGTACAATAACAAAATGGGGGACTGCACTTATTCATATCAAACTTGATATTCATTAGCTTTACAAACCCAGTCGAAAAGGCAATAACTTTACATAAACCACAACCACACTAACTAAAAGGTCAGGTACCTCAAATTGCCTATTTTGTAACAAAAAAACAATAAATTGTCTAATTTATAGACCTTTGGTTACCAATTCTGAAATTCATTATTAAACACATCGACCCCGCTCTGCTATTAATGCGAGCAACAATGGCACCACCCTAGTGCTCCAAACATTCTGTCAAACCAGTCTTCAATTAGGTGTACGAGCGGTAATTTTTTAGATGGATCTTGACAAATCATATATAACATTTTTAGGAAATAAATTATATATGACTATATAATAATAAAAAAATATTTGTAATAATAATAATAATAAAAATATTATATATTATTTGGTCGTAAAACCAATACGAAGACAATCATGTTTATCTAAAGGTTTCGGTTCAAATTCGAACCATCATCAGTAAATTAAAATACATACTGTACAATCAGCATTATAGCTTTGGAGATACATAGGTACGCACTGCGTACATGTGTCTAAAGGTGCCGTCTGTTACAGGTGCAATTTTTTGTGAAACTGTATATTGGTTGCATGTGAACCAAAGGAAGCGAGACAGGTTTCACGAGGAGTGTTACACGGTGCAGAGTTCGTAGAATTGGTCACGCAACGGCATTCAGTGTATGAGGCTGACATTATCTTAATTATGCTTCTCGGCCACCATGCAATACCCATACGGCCCTGAAAACAAGTTTACTAGTCGCTTGTCATATCACGCACCTAGGCGACTGTGCCTTGACGAAACATAGTCAGGTACACTTCTAAAACAATACCTGGAGATTAACTTTTGGAGGTTTGCTAGGATAATCATGTGGAAACAAGATGTCGAACAAAAAACATCCCCCACTGTATGGACTACCTTCTGGCCTAAATAAAGGGGAAAACACAGCTATTAATATTCTAACACTCGAAATTTTAAATATTAAATTAAATGTAATTAAAATAAATATTAAAATTGAAATGTATTATGAATATTGAAGAGAATTTGCGACTTTTGTGTAACATTTGACAGTAAATCAGTAATTATAATAGACAACTTATTGCAGCCAGCTCCGGGGAAATATGTTTAAAACGACACGATGTGGCAAAACTTGTACTTTAATCATATATAGTTTAACGCTACTCAGCTCAGTCTGATTCTTCACCTGGCTGCGTTAGGAATTATTTGTTGTACTTTAATGTCCGTGAATATAGAGTGTTTATTCAACAGTAAACGGAATCACTTATACTTACCCTGTTATAAGCGCTTGCATGAGGCTGATGTTGTTGTCATCCTAAATAACAAAGGGAATACACATGTTACTTAATTGGAAAACAGAATTGTTTTATGGCTAAACAAGGGAAAGCAAAAGAGTCAGAAAACTCCACATCGACCGTTGGTAAATGTTATGGTAACGTAAGGCCTGCGCTAAACGTCGCACAATAGACGAATTTAATTCAGACGAATTTAATTGTTTGAATTTTATTCGACGAAACTGCAACGTAAAACTCGATTAAATTCGACACACGAATTAAATTCGTCTGAGCATAGTTAATAGAACATATAGTTTGGAAGCTCTATTGTCTTTCAACTTGAAGTAATGGTCATGTTGAAAAACAATGGAGTTCCTTATATGGAAATAAATTCTATGAACACGTGATGAGGAAGCACCACACTAATTAAACCCGATCGTTGCTATTGGATAACTGCTTCATTATACAGAAAATACAATGCCGTGAAGTTGCACAAATTTCCACGAACTTGAACAAAAACATAGAACAATGATTTTGGACGACTTTCCAAACCATGTATACGTTCTATTAACTATGGTCTGAGTCACACGGATAATGCGACGATAATGCGTGTTCGAGTTACACGACGAATTATCGTCGCGTCAAATAAAATGTTTCTCTTCTGTCTGTGACAATTCGCCGTCATGTTTTCAAGAAGTCGTTTTCAGGCTCGACGAGTCCAAGTAAAACAATTAAATTCGAAATTTATCTCGAGGTCGCATTCACGTCGCATATACCGACGAAGTTAATTACTCGGGCTACCTGTGGTAGGCTGAGTCCGTTTCTGTTTCCTCCTCTTTTTGGGGGGGTGTCACGAATGCGTAATTATTGCGCAATACTTCCCATATATGGAGCCTACGATTCGATCTCTTCGAAAATTGGCCGATAGTCATGCCTATTTGTGCCTATTCTGTGGTTGTGTCAAGCACATCCTGATCAACCATATAATAAAGCAACTTACTTGGAAAACCTATCAACACTTTGGTCAAAGGCAAAGCTTGTTTAAAAGAAAGAACTCGCAAAATCAAACACGAACATCAACAGCTTATCGAAAAGCCTATAAAGAAAGATGCCTTCGTTGGACGAAGTGATTTCGGAACCGAGGTTGTTGTGTCAATGAATCGCAGTGAAACGTTTACCTAAAGACCTCCAAATATGCAAACTATGGATATTGGATAACAAACACAAAGAACGTTTGTTCATGAGGAGAGAATGGACGAGTTGCGAAAGACACGGGAATATGCATGCTGTGTTCAATACATCATAGGGAATTTACTAGAAATACATAAACGCAACAACCCCTCGCCCGCTTTTACATGCTTTTTTGAAACACCCCCAACCACCCACCCACCCACCCCCTGATTAAAATAAGCACTCCTGATATACAGCCAATATAAAAACAAACAGATATAAAAAGAAATGATAATCCTCAAGTTAATTATATAATTTATGGATAAGATGGCTAATAAAACTGATTTAATGAAGCTGAACATACCAATTTCATTATTAAATTCTTGTTGTAAAAAATATATTGTTTTTAGGAGGTTTCAAAAGGGATTATTTTTAGCAAGCCTTTAAATGGCTTCCCTATGCATACATGTTTTGCAAAGGCAGAATTAAAAAATTAAATTTATAATAGAGTCTGAGATAAAACAATTCAGTAGAATCGGATTCCTGAAAGAAGTATTAAACAGACCACGTTTCAGTCAAAAATTTGGAAATATAGCCAAGAAAATCGACAAAGCCCATGAGTATTTTAAAGCACGAAAACGTGAAGCTGTATATTGTTTTATGTTAAGCGAAAACTTGAAAACAACATAAGGACAAGGTCAAGGTATACTGAAACTGTATACCGTTCTTGGTGTTTACACAATATATAAATACTAAATAAATATAATTATTTATAATACTAAATAAATACAAATCCCCTACCGTTAACTTTAAAATTTTGAGACCACTGAGTGACGAGATTTTGTTTACTACACGGCGTTTGGTTTCTTCAGGTTCTCTGGTTTCGCTTCAAGATATACTAGAAATACATGAACGCAACAACCCCTCGCCCGCTTTATATGCATTTTTTAACCCCACTTCCCCCCCCCCCCCCCCTAATTTCTGTTTTTTGTTGTATTAATGACACACAGATCAGAAAACATCCCAGAAAATTAGTTAGCAAGGTTTATCTGTAGTTATGTATTGACACACGGAAAGAACATGCAAAGTCAATATTAAAAAAAAAGACGAGATGAATCAAATGACATATTTTCATTCAAAAATAGATATAAACAGTGGCCAAGAAAAGACACCATGCCAACGTCCTAGCGTTCAAAGACAACTCTAGACAATATATTATTTATATTAATTTTCATTTTCATTTTCAAGATTTCTTCCGTTTTAACTCAGTAAATAGTAAATACGAATCTCCTACCGTTAAACTTTCTTCTGCTTTTGTCACCACAATTTTGTCACCACAATCACTGCCAATTCAGTCTACTCTTTTCGGATTGTTTTTCTCGTTCGCGGTTTCTTACTTTTTTCGTTGTTGACACATAAATATGACAAGTCATCATTCAGTTCTCTTCATGATTCAAAATTTCTTCATCGTTCCCACTCCAGTTATGTAGAATACACCAGAGCAAAATTCTTTACCGGCTTTGAACAGTTTCAGGACACATCCTTCTTCTTTCAGTTTCATTTCGGTCGGCATCGTTTTCGGTCTTTATCGTATTAATTTTTAGGCTTTTTTCAGTGGTTTTAAGTCGTATTTATTGTTGTCTTTTTTCTCCCTGCCACATCTCTTCTTAGCCTTCTTTCTTTGGTCTTTTTCCATAGTAATATTAATGTACACTTTAGCTGAAACCATTTTTTCTGGCAAAGATTTCTTTCGTCATGATCGTTGAAAAACTATTTCGTTATAATCCAACCGAACTTATAAATTATAATTTGCTGACGTAAATTTAAATAATTTTAATAATTTAACAGGTTAGTTACCAGTACCCTGCTATTCGAACTGCGCAACTTGTGGATTTGATAACATATATATATATATATAGATATCTATATATATAAACAGGTTTCAGAATTGCTTTCGGCTTTTCATCTCGCGTGTAAAGTGGACTCCACGCACGTCGAGATTAGCACCCTCACCGGGCGGAGGGCCCGGGCTCTGGGCCTTCGGCCCTCCGCCCGGGCTCGGGAATTAAATCGGCTGTTTGTTTCTTAGCCCATCTCAATTGACTCACTATCCTTTTCTTCGTTGTTCTCTTTTAAGTTTTAAGCTTGAAATGCCTTGAATAATTTAACAGGTTAGTTACCAGTACCCTGCTATCCGAACTGCGCAAGTTGTTGATTTGATAACATATATATAGATATATAAACAGGTTTCAGAATTACTTTCAGCTTTTCATCTCGCGTGTAAAGTGGACTCCACGCATGTCGAGATTAGCACCCTCACCGGGCTCCGGGCCTTCGGCCATACGCCCGGGGTCGGGGATAAATACATAAAGGAAGCTTGACCTGAAGAGATACAAGAAATAAACGCCATAGTACATCAAAAAACGTATATACTATTTACTATAAAGTAACAGCTTGCTGCTTATAGTCCAACAACTACAAAACGCAAGTAATAATCACTGAATAATTCAAAATATGAATGTGTTGAACTGTTTGCAAGTCTAGATTTCATGTAGGTGTCGTATTACATTTGCCAACGCTTTGGAAACGTGTGTTTCAAAACTTGTTATTGATATAACATGTTATAACTTGTTTGTTGCTCGATATAAATAAATTCTATATCGAAATTATTGACTGAATGTGCCGAACCTAGCACTGTAGGTTTTGTCTGCTGAAAGTGTTAAGATCGCCGTTGTTATTCGGAAAAACGGACTTTGTCGCCTTTGTGCAACCGCTTCATAAGACAATATATTAGACCCCATCCACACGTATACGTTTCCTAGCGTTTTCATTTTGTTTCAGGTAATGAGACCATTGTTTTCTGCTCCCCTGAGGACTGAGAACAATATAAAAACGCAATGAAAACGCATACGTGTGGACATGGCCTTAGTCTCCCTCGCAGCCGAGCGCCACATTCCATTCCGTACATTGACCAATCAGAGATCAGTATTCCTGACCTTGACCTAACGTTTATTTATTTGCACAGGCAGCAAGAATATAGTCAAAAGAATGTTCTTCGTAAATCTCGTGAAGTTCTAGGCTAAATCTTTCAAAATATTAGCTTTCGACTAAACAAATTAATACACATAACAACACTAGCCCAGGACGGCTTTTATATTTACCACGACAATGGTGTAATTCCATTGGTCCATGTGCACAAAGGAAATGGAATGTGGCACTCGTTTGAGCAGACGTGGTAGGTGGAGGGCCGAACACTGGACACGGCTGCGAGGGAGGCTAACAAAATATATACTTCGTTCGATTTCTCATTTAATACTCGCAAATTGAAAATTAAAAGTACCTCTAACCGTACAATCAAAATAGCTTTCAGAGTCTCAGTGTGATTCTACATTGCGTACAAAACTTAATTATCATTAGCAAACGCTTATGCGTACTGTTCTGTGCATGGCTATGCCAAGGTCGCATCAATCGCTAGCGCTGATCAGTAGTCCGAGTGAACGCCTAAGCAGGTGTCTTGTTCGTATTAAATTTATTCGTCTATTGCGCGACGTTTAGCGCAGCCTAAGCTTGCTTTCTTTTGATTCACATTAAAGTAGAGCATAGCTCTGCTTGGTTTCCTGGACTGATCCTCGGTCGAAAACGCTTTGATTGATTAAAGCCGTGTTTCTATATATTTGTTCTTCCTAGGAATTTATCTCCAATACATTTCTCAAAAATTGGCGTTAATGAATTGTATTGGTCATTAAAAACTCAATAATAAATACTTGGTAAATCCCCCCCCCCCCCCCCCCAATTAAAATAAGCACACCTGATTCATTTTTGTATAAACTCCCCGTTACATCCTGTTTTGGCAGTATCGTAACGAATAAAAATAAGACAAATTGCGAAAGTAAATTATTATTCGAAAATAGAGGAACTAACAAGAAAAGTTTCAGTCGACAATTTGAAAAACAAAACACCGAGAAAATTATCAAAGTTTATATGTACGCGTGCATTTACATACTGAAAGAGCACGCGAATTGCGAAGTCAATAAAAAACACCGAAATAAAGCAAATGGCAAATTTTCATTTGAAAATAGATAGCAGTGGTCAAGAAAATACGGAAAACATAATGCCACGTCCTAGTGTCCAAAGATAACTCTAGACTGGCGTCTTGAACAAGAGCCTAAACACTCAAGGTAATAAAGTTAATAACTTCACAAGACAGGATATAAAATATATTTAGTTGAAAACATTTTTGAATGACTTAATGAGTTTTCGATATATACCGACTCCAACCAGCTAAATCGCCTACCGTTACATTTTCCTCTGCATGGCTCTGCTCAGATGCTTTTGTTATTACAAACACTGTCAATTCAGTTTGTCTCTTTGACTTTTTACCTTCAGCGTTTGGTTTCTCCTGGTTATCTGGTTCGGTTTCTTCGTATAATAAGTCGTTAACAAATGACAATCAGTTCTCTTCAAGATGTACCAAGCTGCTTGTTTTGATTTTTTCTTTATTATTCTCTTTCGAGTTAAGTAAGGTACACCAGTAAGTCTTTTTCGGCTTTGAACAAACTCAGGAAACATTCTTTTGTTTTTTAGGCTTTTTTTACGCAATTTTTCGGCTTTTTCAGTGATTTCAAGTTGTGTTAATTGTTGCCTCTTCCCGCTGCCACATCGTTTCGTACCTTTCTTCCTTTGGTCTTTTTACATAGTATTAATGATGTAATACCATGATTGACTCGGTTTCTTTTGTTCTCACCGGGTAATTTAATCTCTAATTTTCCCCAAACAGGGGAAATTTCTAATTTTCCCCTCTAACAGGGCAAATTTCTAATTTTTCTCTCATTAGCAAGCATGACCAAACATCCACAAATCCTCCATTGGCTTTCGGGGACATTTAATCACTAATTTCCCTCATGTCATGGTATTACTCATAATAAATTTTAGCTTTAAACCAATTTAATAAATAATCTAACCGAACTTCGGAGGAGGAACACTGACTCGTGTTGGATATATTACTTGAATAATTGTTATGAATAATTGTTATGAATAAATAATTTAACAACTTGCGCAGTTTAGATTATATAGTTACCAATACATGCAAATTCAAATATGTATATACACACATATCAACATCTCACAAAATATTTCCTTCCCACTCGCGTGTATTTTCGCGGGCAAGTGAACTCCACGCGGGGCGAGATTAGTACCATCCCGCGGGCTACGTATTTTCAGCCCTTCGCCCGGGCTCGGCGATCAATATCTTGTAATCGGTAAGCGAATCGTCCTAATTTACATAAACTTCTCGTTTGAGTTTCTCAGTAAAACAGTTTGTATTTTTACAATAATCGATAAAAACGAACATGTATATGCATAAGTTTTTAGTACATTATTTTACAAAACAGTATTTTGTACATACTGCGAGCGCAGAAGTGTGATTGTCACAAAATGGCGATGAAGAAGGTTGAGTTCCTTCATAGTCAATCGAGATATGGTCTGGGAACTCGGCAAACTTCAAAGCGCCTATAATGAGCTGTGATTTTATGTTGAACCGTACCTTACACGGTGCACATCCTTTGTTTTAGGTTTATTAATATTTAAATAGCACGGTTGAGTGATTGAACTGAAACGTTGCTATTGGACAATTCGTTCATTATACTAAAATACAATGTGTTCAGTGACCGTGCACCGTGCACAAAAATGCATAAAGGCGAACAAAAAGATAGAACAAAGACTTTAGCTGAGTTTCCACACCATATCTCGATTGACTATGGTTCGGTAATGATGCATTCCAAAATTCAAAAGATAGCCGCGCTGTCTTTGCGATGAATGCTGAAATATCGGATGTAAAATTCCATTAATTGTGGTTTTATTGTTATTTTTGTTTTGATTTACGTTATATGTTTATGCGCACTCTCTATCGTTTGATCGACGGCTCGACGCCATATTGAAATGCTTTTAGTTCACACTTTTTTTTAGGACTTCGAGCGTCGTTGCCGATTGCCTTTAAGGCGCTGTTACACGAGGCAATTTTTCGTCCAACAATTGCAACGCAATTTTTTTCAAAAAAACATATTTCTAGTTGCTGGGATTTCGGATGCACGCAAGTTGTCATGTAGACTAAAAAGTAACTATATTTTAAACTAGGAGTGTCGCACGAGGCGATTTTTCCTGTAATGTACAGTTTGAAGCTCCGTTAATTGCGTTGCAAAATTGCGAAAATACCGAAAAAGACGAAAAATTACCTCGTGTAACATCGCCTTTAAAGAGAAAACAATTATATAGCTTTCCAAGCATATTCCTTTTTATTCATATAACTATATTAACAAAAGTCGCACTTACTGTCCTGACGAAGACCGAAGATGAGCGATTCAACGGCAGTGAATTAGTCAATGACGACAACTCTTGAGCAATCCGCAAGACCTACACAGAAAAGGACAGTCGCATTTTTTATTACCACCTCGAAGACAACAAGGACTTAAATTATTACAACAATAAAGATGATACTAAAGATTCTGCAGTATTTTGTTATGAAATACAACAAACCTGTTTCTTGTTTGAAGAGTTGTTGCTTTTACTTAAAAAATGGTGTGCATTGGTTCCTGTGACTGTTCAAGAAAGATAGAAACTGACATTATAACAAAAAAGAAAAAGAAAAGTCAAGTAAACAAAATTCCACTAGATTTAGGCTTTAATGACCTAATTAGTGCTATCTTTGTTTGATTCAAGATAGTTTATTGCAACCAATCTATAAGCGTTTTCTTGACTTTTGATACTATTTAACTCGACACTGGAGCTGTCATACAAAAAATGAAGAGATTCCCATGGTTTCGGACTCAAATTGTGTTTTTTTTTTAATCAGATAGTCAAGCTATCTTTATGCTGCTACAAGATTTGAGAGAAAATATCTACTACCGTAGCATGCTTGTATTTCTTTGTAATTGGTCTAACCAAATTAAAACTTAAAACAATAAAGAATTTCTGCAAATAAAGTGTGCTGGGGCTGACCGTGATGTCAGTCAGCGTACACGGTGGCTTCAAAATTGAGTTTGTAGGCATTGTTCCATGCAGTCTCTTTAGAGTTCACTGGTCGAAACAGAGTTTACTTACGAACAATTTTTATAAGACATACCCGGAATGTTGACGGCGAGAAACTGTAAGGGTTTCAAACGTTGGGCATACAAAGCTTCCTACAAAAAAAGTCAAGGTGTTGCTTGTTGAACGATTACAAAATGCAAGGAAACATGCACTGTTTATAGGTGTTTGCATTTGCTTTTCCAACAAAACAGTATTTTAGGAGTAACATCAGCTGAATAAATTATCTACTCATTAACACTAGAACTAGTTCAACTAGAAACGTTGAATGAGGACTTTATATCCCATGAAACCACTGGGCAGGGGACTTTAATTTTTTCTAATCAACCATTAATAATCCGTAAGATAAAAACAAAGGAAATCAGTAGCGAGAGTTTTATTATGTGATCAAACACTTGCATAAATTAAGATAGCTTTTACCTCAAACTGCTCTTAAGCAAGTCCTGCAAGTCTTTTACACCTTTTAGTCAAATATTTTCCACATCCCAACCTCATCGTGTCATGTCCTTGAAACTTGAAGTTACAAATGGCTTACTACAAGCATTTTCGTCTTCAAACTCGAAGAACACACTTTCAGTTTTCACGCAGTCAGCCACATTAATATTGAAATTAAAGCGAGTTTCCAAGCGAACAGCCAAAAACGAGCAAGCGACGAAGAAGAACGACGAGGGATCTTTATCAACTAAACTTTAAAAACACTTGGACTGCATTTTGACTTCCCTTCGTAATTAGATTTTAGAGTAAGTTTTGACTGTTTTTTTTTATCACAAAAAAAGGTTCCAAGCTTCCCTGTCAGGCTGCATGTCCGGAGTTGTTTACTGTCGAACGAGAAACTTTGGACTTTTGAATATCACGTGAACGTCATCTCGATTACGCAACTTAATTCAATTATGTTAATTTATCTAATTATGTAAATTATAAATTGTACAAAAAAATAAATATGTTATTTACCGTTTTGGTCGGTCCGTATAGAAAAATATTTGCCCTCAGTCTCAAAAATGTCCCTCGGCCTGCGGTCTCTGGCCTTTTTTAAGACATCGGGCAAATATTTTTTTATACGAACCTCCCAGCCGATAAATAACATATATTTATTGATTTTAAGAAGTCATTCAAGGCCTTCATTCAGAGTTCAAATATAGAACGGAGGACTTTGCTGGGATTTCAACGTCCGAGTGACGTGAGCGGTGTGGCTGTTACGAAAAATCCTAGTGTCACCTACATATCAAATAATTTCTTTTATTTCATGAATTTTAATGTGTACGACGTCTCCATGTCATTAATCGTTTTTGATATATTTCAGTTTGTTTAATATGTAAATGAGATGGTCTCTGACGTCATAACAAGGGTACGGCATATCCATGCATTACAAAATCACTTATTCCTTCATATTGCTTGACATAAAATGTTCGGTGTGTCATGAGGTGTTTTGATGTGCACAGTTTCAAGTGATGGAATTCGTTGAACAAATTTGGAAAGAAATTTTAAAACAGTTGTAAAAGTCTCTTTTTTAAACAAGTTGTAAAATACCTTTTTTCAAATTAGACACACCTAATTTATATTGTCAACTCCCTTTAAACATATATTACATTATAACATAAAATACGATATTTTACTTCGATTATCCAATAAAAATTGTGCTTGTTTATTTTCTTTAGCTGCAGTAAAAACAGAGCCTCATTTTAGATTGTTCGTGTTAGTGGTTATGAAATAAACAGAACACATAGCTGCTTAGAGACATGGAATTTAACTTCTTGTGTGTTCAATTAATCTGACACTTGCAACGTACCATGTATTATTACCTACGCCAGGAGGTTATGTTTCCACCCCTGTCTGTCTGTTTGTTGAATTTCCCGCTAGCGTACGTCACTGGGGTATTCGAAACTCGAATACCCTGCTTGCCTGCGAACAAGCTCTGGAATTACCCGCATCTTAGCATTTGGCTTTACTACTTGCAATAAAAGATTTTTGTTGAGAAAGAAGTAGCTTCATGATTTGAAAGGAAACATCAGTAATGAAAACATGTATAATTATACAATGTTCGGTATAATATATCAATTACAGACCTGGAGCGAGGGGTATTCCACAAAAAATTACCCCGAGGGATGAAATAACCCAGGTATAAATTAATTAGAGGAAAGCGTGTAGGTGTGTTTCTCCCACAACACCAAGCATGTATATTTCCAAATGATTATTTTTGATAATATCAAAGATATACAATCTCCTCCAATAAGTCATAATGCACATGTGACGTTAAAATGTTTAAATTGCAAAAATGGAACAAACTAAAATGTCTCAACAACGAAGCGGGGAAACGAAAAACTCCGAAACATCACAGCTAAAACAATAAAAATTAGACTACAAAAGTAAACAATCAAGTCAATGGTACCTCAAGCGTTGAGATCGAATCCTTTTTTGCCTTGCCATCATTTAGTGACGCCATGATTTCGTTTTTGAATTCCGACATTTCAACATATTCTAGGTATACAATTGATAAACGTATAATAATACATGTAGCATTCTTAAAAAGTTCGCTTCCAAACAGTTTTAAAACAATAAAAAATAATTATTAAACAATTATAATTATAAATTTTCACGCGGTTTTCTTTATGTGGCTTAATGCCTCGGTTCTCGGTAATTAACTCTTAGGACCTGTTTATATGATCCCGGTGTACCAGGATCTCGGTTTGTAGAACATTTACTGTTGTTTTCCAAGTTACGTTTATATGGAGACTGGGACGTCCCGCCTGACCGGGATCTCGGCTGCAGCAACCGGGATCCCGGTCAGGCGGGACAAACGTTTGTCCATATAAACGCAAAATCCCGGTAGACCGGGATGAAGTTTAAAGTGCATATAAACCCTCCACAGTTTTTAGTTCCAATATTGTTTAGAGTTTATGTTTAGAGGGCGGAAAAACAGTTGTAAAGTTATTTTCCCCGAGCCCGAGGTGAGGGTGCTAATCTCGACACGCGCGGAGTCGTTTTACACGCGTGGACAAACGTGATATGCGAACGAATTTCTGTGATCTGAATATTTATTTATTTATTTGTATATATGTGTGGACGGACCATGCGCGGTTAAGATTGTGGGGCACTGGGGACAATATAGTTCTTGACAAAAAGATTTGAGAAAGGAGTTTTGGGGAAACGTATATCACTTTTGAAAGAACCGAAACAAATCAACGTGTACGTATAAAGCAAAACAACGTCTTGAGTAGAAGGAAACCCGTCAAACCGAAACTCGCGAAGGCGAAAGGAGGAGAAAGCAAGAGTGAAACTTGAAAACCGACGAAGAAATAAAGGCCGGCAAAACGGTTTTACGATAAAAATATAGATCCGAGCGCTCTCAGTAATCACGAACATTTAGTAGTAAAACTGTTCGAGTTTCCGTATGTATATCCTATCACTGTTAATTTTTCTTTTGTAAAACGTACAAATGCTGTTGAAATATTTATTAACATGTAGGTGAAAACAATTTCAGCACATTGAAATGTCATAAATGAATATTGCCGTGACAGCCTGCCAGGTAGTTGTTTGATAGTTTTCAACCAATTCAGCGCCTTTGAAAAATGTTTTCAGATGCTGTAGCGATGTTTTTTGTAAACATGAAAAGAGTGTAAAATATAACCCTAATATTTTGACAAAATTTTTCCGCCTGCCTAGGTAGTCTGGTGGTTATCATAGTCGGCTTGCACGGTAACATGGTCGAGTTCAAACCGTGGATGCGACTTGCAATTTTCTTCATCTCAATATTTTTCACGAAATATCATCCTTAAATTTTTCTTTGTTCCTCGTCACCTTTTTCTTCAAAAAAATAGTGTTATTAAAACTGCAGTTTTTTTATTTCAAATACTCTACTAGAATTAAAACTATATTTTCATCAACAGGAGTGCCTATTTCCAGGCCCCCATGCAATAAAAAAGAGCGCAAGTGTTTCTGATCAGAAGGAATATCAGGGGGTATTTACAAAAATTCATGCAAAAGCGGGCGAGGGGTTATTGCGTTCATGTATTTCTAGTAGTTTTTGATTTGGTTCTTTTGTTTCCGAGATATATCTCTTTGAACATTGGCAAAAAGTCTTATTCGCTGGAAATTGCCGCAAATGCTATTTGGTCAATATTGGGACTGGTAACTACTGATGTGACGTCATTTCCTCATTAATTCCATTGTTGACAATGGAATTAATCCATTTTCGCCCTCTAAACAGGGGACTAAAAACTGTGGAGGGTTTATATGCACTTTAATTAACTGCAATGCTTGTAAATTTGAATATTACAGTCAGAATTTCGTCCAAACGGTCAGGTCTAGAGACAAAACACTGAATAAAAGTGAAATAACTTCTAACATAGTATAATTAGGGTGAGTTTTTGCTTTTTGCTCCATTTCCTTAAATTCCCGCGCTTTTTGACCTGGGATGAAATTCATCCCGGTCAACCGGGACGAGCACTTTGTTTTAATACTCCATATAAACCCGGGATGAAATATATCCCGGGCAACTGGGACATCCCGGTAAACCGGGATCAAAGATCAAATAACCAGGCCCTTACTTAATTATAATAAGTCTTTATTATTAAGAACTATAATAATAGTTGTGAAGCTAATTGGAGACAATATATAACGTTGGTTTTACTGAGGAAAAACCCCGGAGAAGTCGGAGAAAAACTTCCAAGACACAGGAGAGAAGCAACAACTCTACTCACATGCATGGAGCCAAGGTGGTCACTTATCCAGGTACTATCCCTATTCGACCAGGCTTAACTTCTGTTCAGTGGTAAGAAACAGCACGCTAGAAGCACGTACTACCCGATGTATTAATGTAATATAACAAAATGTTTGCGGTTATACACCATGTTTAATTACAGATACAAATTCACTGAGCCTTCGTCTCATTCGTAGCTTTTTGTTACGCATCCTCGAGGGACGAAAGCTCAGCAAATTTTTATCGTTAATTAAACATGGTGTATAACCGTAAACATTTTGTTATATAATTATAATAATTATTAAACAGTTCTAAAACAATTATTAGATATTAGGTTGGGAATAACATTAAACCAAGAAATATTGAATGAGACATTTTTGATATCAAGAATTATCAAGGTCGAAATCTGAAGTGTAAAGAACAACACTTCCCTATACCCAATAAAACAACACTATTCAAAGGCATGAGTTGCCAGACTCTTTTCTCCCGATAACTTATTTTGGAATAGGATAATCGAGAGAGAACCATGCAGCAGAAAATGTATTCACGTTCCCAGAGACTCTTGGCTGTGGGGACGTCACGAGACTGCTCCTGCTCGTCTATAAGATTCTAACAAAAGATCATGGAGGTCCTAGACAAGTTGCTTTTTGAGAGCAACATACGGGTAAGTTTCTCTATGTTCAATTGTTCATACGTAAGTAAATACAATGGTACTAATTCATCTTCGAATAAAATGCATTTAACTTTATACAGTAAGTTGTGGTAATTAGACCGTCGAAGGTGCGATTGTACTATGATTTTAGCCAGCGCTAGAAGGGAGAGCTGAGGGGCTACGCTGAGGTACTGGCTTGGGCTAAAATGTGGAGACAGTTTTGTGCCTACTAACGCTCGACTTTGAAAAAAAGAGGCCTGAAATCCAGGCTGATGAGTTGCTTTTGTCCCACAATTTTCTTTGATTTGCCAATCTGAGCAGGCCGTCAGTAATGTAATAATAATAATAATAATAACAACTTTATTTTAATTGTTAAATCCTTTCAGCTATATAGCTGGTATTAATAGGATGAACAATATTTAGCTATATAATTATATTATTTTTAAATATAAATATATGATTAATAAATATAAATTACAATATATATTAAAAAAAGGTAAAAACTCTATAGACTACAAAAATGATTACTACTGTCAAGTTCTGAAAGATAATTAAAAAGTGTTTGTTTAAAACAATAAATCGAAGTGATTTCTCTGACATAATTCGGCAGTGAGTTCCAATCTTTTGCTCCTGCGTACCTAAACATTGTTTGTCCAGTTTTAGTTCTTACCATTGGTAGGTCTAAAAGTGTTTTGTCCCTTAGTTCCCTTTCTACCAAGGTACTTCTAAATTTGAATATACCCTTAAACTGATCTGGACATTCCAAAATGTATAAAATTTTAAAAATTGTTATAAATCTTAAAAAACGTCGTCTGTTGTATAAGGATAAAAATTGAAGTTCTTCTCTCATTTCCTGTGTGCATTTACGTCTTCCCTGGTTTAAAATAATTCTCATAGCGCGATTTTGAACCTTTTCAACTTGACTCGTAAGGGTGGATCCACAGTCGTGCCATACAGTCGAGAAATAATCCAGGATTGGCAGGATAGTTTGTTTGTATATGCGGAGTAGAATATGTTTAGGCAAGAAAGCGGAGATTCGGTTCAGAAGATGGAGTCTAGAGTAAGTTCGCTTACAAAGTCTACTGACATGTGGTTCCCAAGAAAGTACGTTGCTAGTACGAACACCAAGGTAATCAAAGGTGGTGACTTCTTCGAGCTTTTGATTGTGCAAGTAAATTTCGAGTTTGTCTACTTTCTTGATAGCAGGCCTTGATCCAATCACCATCGTTTTTGTCTTTTTTATGTTTGGAATTATTTTGTTTGTAGACAGCCATTTATCAACATTCATCAGATCGTTATTTACCTTTGACTGCGCGGTAATCAGGTTTGAATGAGAATAGTGCGCTTCTGTATCGTCGGCGTACAATACTGATTCGCAATCGGAAAAACTATTTACAACAGGGTTAAAATGAAGACAAAAAATAGCGGGTCCAAGTACGGATCCTTGTGGAACACCGTTAATTACTGTTTGTGTATCTGATTGTACATTGTTACAAACCACATATTGTTTTCTCTGTGTCAAATAGGAATGAACCCAGGTAATTTCAGTTTATCCAAAGCCATATTTCTGTAGTTTTGTTATCAGTATTTCATGATCGATCACGTCAAATGCTTTGCGGAGGTCTAAGAATACTGCCACGGTGTACTTTTTTTGATCTACTGCCGATTTCCAAGAATCAACTACGTGTATTAGAGCTGTGGTCGTCGAACAGTGTTTTTTGTACGCGAATTGCTTTAGTTCTTGAAAGTTATGGTGGACTTTATCTTGTTCTTTTATTTGATCATTTGCAATCGATTCACAGCACTTTGACAGACACGGCAGAACTGATATAGGTCTATAACTGTCTCGGCTATGTGCTGGCTTTGCCTTGAAGATAGGTGCAACTTTTGCGATTTTCCATTTGCTTGGAAATATACCAGTTGTAAGGGAACTGTTCACTAACGTAGATATACTTTGTGAAATAGAGGTTGCTGATATCTTAAGAGCAGCTGCAGGAATGTCGTCATTTCCAGTTGCCTTATTTGTTTTCATAGTGGTTAGATATTTTCGAATCTCGGCTTCAGTGGTTGGGCGAAACGCAAATATAGGTTTTGGAGTGGCCGATTCTTGTTACTATAGACGTGAAGTACGAATTCAGAGAATTTGCAATAGTTCTTGAGTCTGTTAAAGCATTTCCTTCGACAGTAATCTTATCAATTTGCGTTTGTTTGTTCTTTGATGGTAGAACTTTCTTCATTAATTTCCTAAATGCTTTTGGATCGCCTGCATTATCGTCTAGCTGGAGCTTGAAGTAATTGATTCTTGCCTTACGAATACTTCCAGTAACGACATTTTTGAGACTTTTGTACATTTCGAAATCTTCGTCAAGTTTACTACTTAGTGCTTTCTTGCGTGCACGATCTCTTTTGCGCATTAAAACAAGGATATCTCTATTGATCCATGGGTGAGACTTTTTTCTAATACGTTTACGTTTAGTTGGAAAGTGTTCGTTCATTATGGGAGTAAATAATTTATCCCAAACGTATAATTTGTCCTCTGGGTCGTCGAAGACTTCCATCACGCTCCATGGTATGATATTTATTGAATCTAGGAATAAATTATGATTTGCTTGGGGATCAATTTTCCTAGTGCTGATTATCTAATGTTCGTTTCGATTATAGTTTTCCTTAGTTCGCAAAACGCCATAAATTGGGTAATGGTCGCTAATTGCTGACTTTATTATACCTGATGATGAGAACAGTTCTGGTATAGATGTAATTATTAAGTCAATCAAGGTACTTGAAGTTTTGGTCGATCTTGTCGGTTCGGAAATAAGTTGCTTTAACTTGTTTTTCTCAAGAAATTCCTGAAGCGTTTTTGTTTGCGAAAGGGAATTGTTTAAAAGATCGCAGTTTAAATCCCCAATTGCAATTAGTTGTTTTCCTTTCCTTAGGGCTTCACGCATCACGTCATCAAGATAGTCGGTCATAGTTTGAATATTGTAATTTGGTGCACGATAAACACAAACCAACAAGAAAGATAGTTTTTTACTTATCTTAAGATCAATGCATATTGCTTCTACCTCTGAATCTTCCAGTCCAGTTCTCCTTTCGTATTTCACCCCATTTTTTATGTAAATTGCCACACCGCCACCATGAGTCTTTCTATCGCGACGCTCGATGCTGTAGCCATCAATGTCAACTTCCATGTCTATTATAGAGTTGTTTAACCATGTTTCGGTGGCGATAATTAAGGGTTTCGAATGTTCAAAGACTGTTCTAAGTTGATCTACAATCGGCAGTAGACTACGGCAGTTCAGATGAAAAATGAACGACTTGTTGTTTTGTTGGAGACCTTCCATTAAAAGAGAAAAACAGTCGTCAAGGCTGTTTTCTGAGACAAACGAAATGTCAGCAACGACATGATCGTTTGACCTGAGATCTTCAAAGAAAGAGTCTGACAAGTTCGGCAACGAGCACGTAGTACAAACCCAGGGTTGCTCTGGATGAATTAGATAATAGGATTGAAACATTGCTGTCGACATCCCGATGCATCTTGTGTGAAACCACTGTAGGCAATTTGTACATAATATACCATTTTGATTGTTTTTTACCGGCTTAGAGCACCCGCCACACGGGTACTTCCATCGTTTACTTTGAGTCTTGTTTTGTTTCACAGTATCAGGTCCAGGGTTTGACTCGATGTCCCCAGATAATTTGATGAGTCTAAAAGTTGCAAGCGAATTTGAAGAGTAAAGCTGTTTTCTACCAATGAATCCCTGTCGTTGTCGTCCAACCTTCGTCCTACTTTTGTACTTCTGCCTCAAGGAAGGGCAGAAGTTCTTTATTAGGTGTTTATGTTCTCGTTCGGCTGGCTTTGTAGATGCGTTGGGCAGAAGAAAATTCAATGTATCCCAACATATGTCGACTTCTGTTCCCTTCACGTGGCATTTCCATAGAAACTTCACAGTCTCGTTCATGACAGGACACGCAGCTAATTCTTTATCTCCACAGATAAAACCTCCAGAAGCTACACGGATAATAACATTGTGGGCAATAACAGCGGAAAATAAACCAAAAATGCAGATATCGAAGAATCATAAAGAGGAATCATAATTAAGGGTTTGAAAAATATAAAGTAGAATAATATACATGTAAGTTTATTAGCCGAGAACGAGGTCTGTACAGAAAAATAGAAGACTAAGTCTAACCGCTAAAATATCAGGCAAGGTGTGTACAAAAAAGACTGAGGTCGGATATCTTCCCCTATACAAATAGAGTAAACGAGTTTAATATTCGTTTATTATATGGCCATTTCAAATTTCCAACAGTGTGAAAACTTCAGGAATTCACGCCAGCAAAATCGTCCGGATACGAAAAAAGACGGCCCGTGGCCCGGATACGCCGCACCATGCGTTTACCAATCATGCAGAACTCATGATACTACAAAGTCATATACAGTGGAACCTCGTTAATACTACAACCGTCGGGCCAAAAAAATGTGGTCGTAATAACGAGGTGGTCGTATTAACGGGGTGGTCGTATGGCGGGGTTCCACTGTAATAATAAAAGTGATTTATCAGTGGCGAGCAGATCAATTAGTAACCGCAAATTTATTATTTGTAAACAACTATTTTCAAGCGACGCAGAACTTCACAGCCTAGAGTAGTAATAAACCGCCATAAGAAAAGCAAAGGGATGCCACCTTATTAATTATTCACAGTTCACAAGCTCTTGGAAGTAATATGCCAAGTATATATAAAAAAAATGCCAAGCCAAAAGCAAATACCTTTAACTCTGATGTACGACTTGATTATTGTCCTAAAAATAATTAAACACAATTTGTTTCAGTCTAATACATATTGTTGTCACACATCTCCAATCATTAATAATTCATGAGATAATTAGGAATTACAATAAAGTTAGGTACTCTACTTAAACACGCTAAAATCGTATGCCACCCCAGATATTAGATAAAAATCGCTGTTCATCTAATTCCTAAGATCTCAATTACCCATGCAAGATAAATAAACAGATTAGTGTATGAATAAATTTTACACACTCATGAATAAAATCTTATGAAGGTATATTTTAATTGCATTTTTCAATTGAAATCGCTCGATTGAGACGCCATATCAACATCTCGTTTATCGTGTTTCATTCCTCGTGTTTGGATTCCCCAATGAAACACTTAAACTCCTTGTTGATATATTACATAACATGATGACTACGCAATCCCAAATTACCGAAAACTATGGAAACAGTTACATCTTGCGTCAATTGTTGTTTCTCTATGCTAATTGCTCGGTTAACCACTTCAGAGGAACAGTCATGGTCGTGGCGTAGGTATTTATGGGGAACAGTCGCCGCAGTTTGCAATATATTAGGGAGCTTACGAATCGGCGACTTTCTTGGCGGCGACGACTTTTCCAGGAGGAAGTGCGGACTGCGCATGCGTAACCGGATATTGCACCATGCGTCGCGTCAAGTAAAGAAAGGCGACGACGCTGAAATTGCAAATTTGAAGTCGTCTTGTTTTAATAAGGTAAATCGAGTTCGCTTGACAAGATTGGTATAATTTGTTATGATAATTCCTATACCCGTCCTCAAAGAAAGACCAAGGGAAGCTATTTTTCTTTAATTAGCTCGCTCTAAACTCGTTCGCCTTAATTTAGTCATGGACTTAGCACCTGGTGTCAACTCAGGACAGTCGTCAAGTGCCGATAAACAACGAACATCTTCAAGGTAAGATATCTTTGGCTGTACCGTTGAGATTCGTGGGACGGAAAGGATTTTTAATTTGTTCCTTGTTTCCTTTAGTTTATAAACATTAAAATCGTTACAGCGGACTCTGAGATCGAAGCCTCCTGGACAGCAAAAGCTTAAAAATCGATCTTGTAATTATTCTTGATAAATTCTTCCATGCCCGTTCTTTTCTAGTGATGGATGTTTTGTTTTTATATTTGGAAGTTCACAGATGAAGTGGACATCCAAACATGATATCATGCTAGGCAGAGAAACTTTGTTATCTGAACTGTGGAAATACAAAAGTGGTAGCCGTGAGAAAGGCCAGTGTCTTGATAACATTGCTGAAAGCCTAAAAATCTGAAAAAGCCAGAAATCTGTTAGGGACAGATTAAAGGTTTTGGAGCGAGCTTTTACGAAGAAGGATCGCTCTGAGAAGAACGCCAGCGGGATTTCTCCAGAACAAACGGAGATTGATAACATCATGGAGGATTTCTTGAAGAGGAAGGAGGAACAGGAAAAGGGAAAAGGACAAAACATCTGCTGAAACAATGTGTAATATGGCTATGCAGCGTCTGTCCGAAAGTAAACGATGTAGCGAAGATCGTCCAAAGAAGAAAAGAAAGTCTAGTGGTGGAAATGACACAATGCATTATCTCGAGAATCGAGGAAAAGCCAGCAAAAGATTATGAAATCCAAAAACAAACATTAGAAATGAAAGAAAAACGTCACGAGGCCATGTCTAAACAAGGTGAATTGTTGATGCAACAACAACAGGATATGATGAAGAATTTTCAACAGTAACTGGCAAGTCAACAAAAGCAATCGGAGCAAATGATGCAGATGTCAATGATGCTAATGCAGCAACAACAGGAACAGAATCAAGCTTTATTAACCATTATTGCCAAAAGAGATAAGTAGATATAAACTACATGATTAGCATCCATTGTTTGATACAAGTTATTTAATACCCCATTCACAACAAATTCAAACATGCTTATTAACACTGATTTAAGCTTATAATATACAGTACCTTATTGATTTTAAAATATTCTGTGATTCAAAGCCTAATTGAGAGGATGCAAGCATGCCGCTGTCGTGCCGCTTACCTTCTACTGTGCCATAAAGATTTCCAACAAGTCCATTTGGCAATGCAATTGCCTGGAACTTGATGGAATGGACCCTTTTATGTCCATTGTAGAGTACTCGTTGGTTGACACCTGGCCTACATACTGGGCGAACCGTACCATCAATGAACCCCCAGCAGTTATCCAAAGCAGCCCCAGACCTATGTATTGCATCAGTGTATTGAACAAGGTTTGCAGGTGATAGTAAATTATGGTTGTAGGTTGTGAGTAGAGGCTGCCATTGATCATAAATGAAATCCATCATGTGGTTTGTTATTATGCTGAGCTGTGGAACTGGGCGAGCAAATCTACTAACCGTATCACCGTACTGCAAGGATATGCAAAGCGTTTGAGAAACATGCATAATGCTGGGATGGATTGTACAACCAATCCATTATAAGTGTTAATTGTAGGTGACAGGCGAAGTGCATCAGCTAGAGAATATATATCGCTTCTAAAAAAGCGGAATTCTGCTTTACATTCATCGGTCATGTCATCTAAGTCAAATTTGTCATAAGTCCTGTAGGGGAAATCTGGGTTTCGGGAGATGTTTTCGTTGTAAAGCAAAATAAATTCTTCATCACTCAGCATTCCATAACTGTGAGATAGCTTAAGCAGTTCCCTTATATCTCTTAAACCTGGAATTCTCTGTATTGGCGGCTTCTTTACGACCTTTACAATTTTTAGAAATGTTCTCATTAAAAGCTTTCACTTATCCCTTTTAATCAGGGGCACAAAGTATAAGAACAGCACAAACGACAGCAAAGTTTAATAATTGTTCAAATTACCGGTGTTTTATGATTATCGTTTTTCGAAATTGGGCAAATCTCAAGTCGCAGTCGGCCATTCGTAAGTTGAATTTGGCGCGAACGCGACTGTGACCTCGACTCAGACCTCCACGTCCACAAAAGTCGTCGTCGCCAAAAAAAGTCGCCGATTCGTAAGCTCCCTACTGTCTTTGTGTCAAATAGCGGTGACCAGAAAATATACCAGGGATATAAACCAGGGATCTGCAAGCTTGCATTTTAAACAGCGGGCCAATTCTATGATTTTGCAGGAGCTGGCTGACCACATCCTAATTAACGGTATACAGTGGAACCCCGCCATACGACCACCTCGTTATTACGACTACATTTTTTTGGCCCGACGGTGGTCGTATTAACGAGGTTCCACTGTATTATTAATTTATTATACGGATTTTCATTTGTATTTTTCTATATATGTTAGAAAAATCATGTTGTTTGTCGGAAAGATTGTGCTCTTGGCCACCGCTAAAATCTCAAAGCCACGACGCCCCTGGTCCATCGTAATATACTTCCTGCAATCGCACATGCATACAAATAAGACGTCTGCTAACGATTATCGGTTGGGGAGAATAACTAATGTGGAAATATACACATTTTTAAGACCAAATTCTATTATTTAACTACAATATACCAATATGCATTCATTTTTGAACTAGCACATTTGTTTCTCTTTAGACAGAAGCAAATTCACACAAAAGACTTACTCAGCAAAAATGTGGTCCTCGGACTGAGACGTCGAACACGCAGAACTAAGTCGTCGTAACATTTCTGATGCCTAAACAACGTACAAGACAAAACATGAACAATAAACGAGGACGATGAAGAAGGAAAAGAAGACAGAGAAGATAATGGATAGGGAGAGGAGAAGGAAGAAAAAAAGGCTGAGGTGAAGGGAAACGGAGAGGCACAGGAGAAGGAAAATGGGAAGGCGAAACCGAAGAAGAAAAGAACAAAAAGAAGAGAAAAAAGAGAAGGAGAAGGAAAAGGGGAAGGGTATGAATACGGTAATTAGGAAATACATCTTAGCTTAAAGGTATAAAAAATAGAAGAAATGACAAGTTTTGTTTTGAAAGTAATAATCGTTCTTCAATACCACAAGCAATTGAATCTTGTTGAGATAAAGATGGATAGGCATAACTAGATGGTAGATAAATCAATGAAACAAAACCGATTCGCGAGAAATGTTTTTAAACTTACTCTTTCCTGAAGCTTCATTAGTAATCCAAAAGCCGAGTAATTGTCTTCTGGAAGGGGGCCTAGTAAATTGACTAACGTTCCACAACTGGCTTTAAAATAGAAAGAATACAATAACTTCATAAATTCAGTTTTACATTGTTAATTAAAATAGAATTCTATACGATTTAACAACTGTCTAGATATCGTGTGGGAAAATGATGCGTAAGTTGTTATGGGGTTAGTAAACAGTTTTTGTCAGCAATTATGCAGGTAAGATATAGTGTATAGTGCAACTCTGATTTAAAGTAAAAATCAGCTAAGTTTTCTATTATAAACTCAGATTACAACAAGAAAAGCTAGTCAAAAGAGAGACCCAACGTTTCGACACAAGGTTTCTGTATCTTTATCAGGGGTTAGAATGGTCGACAGTTAGACCTGTGTTTATAGTACCTAAATACAGGACCTATAATTTATATTATTATATGGCACAAGTTACTTCCGTTGAAATTGTGTGTTCTCATTGGCTGAGACGCGTCACGTGCCGGTCGATAATTTTCCGTAATCGACCGGTCGACTACGGATTTTGGCAGACATGTTGTTTGCAACTAAACAATGAAAGAAAACCGCAAACGCAAACATTTAGTGAATTCAATAACCTGAAGACTAAATTATGTATGAGTGGGACGTGAGCAATCTGGCAGTGAGTTTTAGGATTCCGAAAGCGATGACAACAAGAGCAACAGCATTGAAAACGACGAGTCTATGTCACACGCTCGAGGTCACACTATTGAGAAGGTAATGTAAGATGTGTTGTTTCATAAAAATGCCATATAATAAACCTCTTATTAACCTCGTCCGCTTGGTCATTACGGAAAAATATCAGACCTCGGTCTTTATGTACAGACCTCGCCCTACGGGCTCGGACTGTACTGTCAAGACCTCGGTCTGATATTTTTCCGTAATGACCGCGCTCTCGGTTAATAAGAAGTTAGTAGTATGCTTATTTGGCGAGTTTGTTTCTGTTTAATAAAAGTAGCGTGCTGCGTAGGCAGTGTAGAAACAACAATCGAAATATAGTAAGGTTAGATATACACGTTTCTCTCTGACGAAGGGCCTTCGCTCAAAACGTTAGATTCCTACGTTCTCTGTTTCGGCAGTATATCTAACCTTACTATATTTCGATTGTTGTTTCTGTTTAGTTATCCAAGTTCTGTGCATTTGAACTGTGTACTTAAAACCTTACATTACATACATGAATGCATGCATGCGGTTTCAAAGACTCCCAAACGCAGGGTTTGTGACTAAAGGGATCATCTCAGTCCATTACTGTTTATGAGCATCTTTTTCAGATAAAAAGTTATATCGCTTAAATGTAACGTGTTACTTTCGGGTAGCCGTTACTTTCGGGTGGGGTACCGCTACTTTGGGAACTCTACGGTAGTCTGCTTCACGTATAACGCATATGTATCCCACAACAAAGACCTCCGAAGCAAACATTAAATTTATTATCCATACACAACAACAACATCAAGCAACCATCCAACACCAAACCAGCAGTATATAGCATACCAATAGTCTAAAAGAACACCTTGTTTGGTGCTCTAATGGACAGTAAGACAAATCATCTGTAGCCAAACACACTTGGCAAGCGGGACATAAGATTCTTTGGAACAATATAAAACAATCTAGCACAACTTCAGGTAAAAAAATTACACTATAAATTATGCGCCACAAAAAATTATTTGTCGGCAATTCTGAAAAAGTTAAAGAATTAGTCATTACTGCTTTTTCTTCTAAATGTTTTTTACACTGATTAGTGTTGCCATAGTAACCACGTCTTTTATGACGTTTGTGGAAAACATTTCGAAATTCTGGTTTAATTTTGTTGGGTTTTTTTTGGGTTTTTTTGAGTATTTGATTAACTTCAATACTTTTAATTTTGTGTTATTTAAGTTCATCTAATGACGTCACAAATCCAATATGGCGGAATCCAAGATGACCGAACAGTGACGTCATACAGTGACGTCATCAATTTAATATTTACGAAAAATTGCTTTTAAAGTTACGGATGCTCGTAGGAAACTTCAGATAATGTATAAAGATAGAAAATAGAACAATAAAGCTTGACTAATGATATAACATTTACTTTCTTATTACAACAACTAAATCAACGGCCATAAACCAAAAAATAAATCATATTCTTTCTAAATTTTTAAGTGTTATAGTTTTATCTTCTTTCTACTGGCTCTAACTACAGTAAAAATAATAAAACATTGACTTGAGACTTTTGCTTGTCGATTATTTGGCTGTATTTCACTTTGTTGTAATTTTATGTATGACGTCACCAATGACGTCATAGATACGTAACACCTGGGGTGACACCAATAAAAATTAAAATATTTTTGAATGTTCTATTAGCATACCAAGTTTCACTTCGATGGCATAAATACTTTCTGAGATATTAACCGCAGGCACTTTACGCCCCCCCCCCCCCCCCCCCCCCCCCCCAAACCCCAGAAAACCAAAAAAAGTCCAGTCTAGATAGGGTTAATGATCATCAGACGTTTTGCTGATGACACCAACATTTTTTACTCCTGCAATAATCCAAGAGAGCTTGAGAAAGTGATGAATGAAGAATTTGGACATTTATTGTTGGCTTATTGTGCTGCTAATAAACTGTCTGTTAACTTAAAAAAAAAACACTACATGCTTATTTCGTCACCGCATAAGAAATTTCAAATGAACAACCCAATATTGAACAGAAAAATTATATTAAATATCTAGGTATTTTTATTGACAAAAATCTTAATTGGGAATCACAAATTCATCATATAAACAATAAAATTGCAAAAAAAACTTGGGATAATTAATAAACTTAGACACTATACTTGAAAATTCAAATGCTTAAACAACTCTATTATACACTAATGTATCCTTACTACAATATGGTATGATGAGTTGGGGGTAACACTTATAAAAGTAAATTAACAAAATAAATCTATACGTTCTTCGCACATAGCAGAGAAAATGCAATGCCCTATTACAATCTACTAGAAGTATAGACTTTTGACAACATTTATAACCTAGGGACTTCGGTCTTTGGTCATAAAATTATAACTAAAAATTTTTTTCTCAGTATCTTATATCTGTATCTGAGATACATGCGTACAATACCAGGTATGCAAAACAAAAAACTTTTACCGACCTAAGGTAAAATCAAATTATGGTATACGCACATTCAAATTTTCCTATTCGAAACTTCGGCAAACAGTTGCAACTGAATTAAAGGCTTAATGCCTTAAAAAGCATTATAAATTATATCTTCTCAAATCACAATAATATTCTTGTGTCATATTGTAAATCAAACCATTACTTCTTTATAACTTGTAATTAATTGATATACCTACGCAAGTTTTGTTTAATTAACTATTATTTTGTCTGAAGCGTAATTTTCTTGTGGCGGTGGTTAACACGAAAGATTTTGCTCCTTTAACCACCGCACACACATACTCCTAATATATATAACATGTAATTGGGAACTAAACTAAACTAACCTTATTTATACTGGATAACTCTATCAGTTATATCTAAACTGTTATCCTCAGAGGTCCAGTAAGGGCCCACCCTGATTGGTCCAGTTACTACAGGAGGAAAGCGGAGTACCCGGAGGAAACCTGTGGTGTTTGGTAGAGTCACACTGGAAGTCCTCTTCTCATATATAGGTACTCTTTTATATCCTTTGATAACTTTTCTCTTTGTTGTATATAATGAAATAAAGATTTTGATTTGATTTGACGTGATTCTTCCGAAATATTTAGTCCAAGTTTTGAAGTATAATTCTAATCATGTTGACTTGAATTTGTTCACATGTTTCAGACGCTGAGGCTTTAAGGTGGCTCCCTATACTGTTTCTTCAAAAGTGGGAAAAAACGCAAGTTTCAGCTTCAAAAAGTGCTCATGAATATTTTGAAAAAGAATGAAACTAACGTGATGCATAGAATAACGTTCAAGGTATTAATAGTGTTAATAGATAATGTGTTTTAGCCGTTGTTATGACAACATTGACGTTTCAAAATGGCCGTAAATTCACATTTAATTCAATTTATTTCGAAAACGAGTTTGGTGACCCCCAATTTTTTTGGCATTAAAACATTTCTTTAAGTTTAAGTAATCAATAGTAAGATTTTAAGTGTCACTAAGACAAAAAAATCGTGAATCTAGTATTGATACCTGTAAACTATAATTTTCAATTTAATTTAAACTTTGCACAAGAAAATATTTTTTCGGAGAAATTGAAGCTTTTTGGAGTTGATATTAGATGATGGAAACACCACCGAACCAAACAATATACATCATATACTCCAACAAATACACTCCAACGTTCACATGTTGTTTCCATGGATACCGTTTGCAAACAGGCGCCTTCCATTTGTAAAACAAAAATGTTTATCTTTTCTCCATAAAACAACTTTTACTGCAATACATTGACATGAATATTTGTAGACACACAGATATTGTATTTTGAATGTTTCAATCATCATATTCTTTTGAAAAGAAACATAAAATTAATATTTTAACTTTTTAGTAAAAATGCTCGTGGTTCTAAACGGCTTCCGTAGCAACAACATGATGCGCACAGTGGAGTGTACGTTTATGATAACTATACTTGTGCAAAGTTTGGATTATTTCCACTTCATAGTTTCAGATATATTACTCATTTTGTAAATCTTATTTTTGCCTGTGTGAGTAAATGACGTCACGAGGCACTTAATTTACATGTTTCAGAAACTTAAATATCTCAAGAACGAGACGATATTTTGAGAAACTGAAAACGCCGGTAATCCTCATTTGGAAATTATAGTTTACTCGTATCAATACTAGGTTCACGATTTTTTCGTCTTAGTGACACTTTAAAAAAAATTCTGTAGATCCAATTTTTTTGAAAAATAGAAAACCATAATTTTTCTTCGGTAAAAAAATTGGATCTGCAGAATTTTTTTAATCTGCCTACTGCTTACTAAAATTTAAAGAAACGTTTTGATGCAAAAAAATATATGGGGTCACCGAACTCGTTTTTGAAATATATTGAATTAAATGTAAATTTACGGCCATTTTGAAACGTCACTGCTGTCATAGCAACGGCTAAACACATTATCTGTTAACAGTATTAATACCTTGAACGTTATTATATGCATCACGTTAGTTTCATTCTTTTTCAAAATATTTACGAGCACTTACTTGCATTTTTTCAACTTTTGAAGAAACAGTAGGGAACCACCTTAAATTGATCGCGCGGTTGTGCATGTGCAATGCGTAAGAGTATTCTCTTATCAGAACGAGGAAATAGCGAGATCGCTGTTGAGCATGACTGATCAAGGGTGGGAAACAACATGGGTTGAAACATAAAACAAGAGTAACAATAGGACTATAAAAGTTAAGTCGACCCAGGTTTGAATCCAAACCGGGTTAATGAAAAACCCTTAAAGTGTCTATAACCTGAAATACGATATCACCGATATCACCGATATGGATTTTATGTGTGAATAGTTGAATGGCAAAATATTGTTTGATTTAGATCTCTATTTATTCAGTTATATTGATCGAGGCTTGTGTTTCCAAAATGGTAAGGAGGATAACGTAGGAAATTGTGTATCTTTCTACCTTCTTTTATGATACACTGCTTAAAGATTTTAATAAAAAAATATATATTATTCAATATTATCAAATCATTAATAATTCATAATTTAAAAAATTCAGTTTTTTCTGAGTTAAAATGATCTTATCTAACGTTTCTTACAACTCTTAAACAAAGTATTCATCATGTACACTTAAAATATTCGCGTCCGATCTTTATGCCCATAAAGATCGGCCGCTCATATTATAACTACTACATATATATACAGTATATATATATACATACTATTCAAGTATGCCATTAACGTACAAATTGTGTAATATTTCTCCAGTAACAAAAATTATGTGTACTTTGACGCAATCCTCATTACCATTTTGGAAATACAAACCTCGACATAACAACAAATAAAAACTAAGATCAAACAATATTTTGACATTCAACTATACAATTTACATGGAATCTATATTAATAGTCAATTTACATAGAATCTATATTAATAGTATCGTACTTGGCGTTATTGGCACTTTAAAATGAGAGGGACGTAAACATTTATTTTACTCACCTATTATTTCAATTATCTGAAATATCTTTTTGAAAATCTGTTAAAAACACATATTTTGTGTCAAGGAATTGCCACTCAACACGATAAAGTAAACGTTCATTTAAAAGACTGTCACAGTATTTTTAGCAATTCTAGCACAAACAAATATTGTCTTAAAATTGCGCAAAAACCTCATAAGAACGATTTCCAAAAGTAAACTAAACACAAAAAAGATTACAGAAAAGTGTGGATGGCAAAAAGAGAGTAAGGTTGATAAGAATCGCAAAGGTAACATCTTGATTTACCTGTTGATTATGATATGCAGATGATGATATACAGATGATTATATGCAGATGATTAGATATGTAGAGGATTAGAATATGCAGATTAGAATATGTAGGTGATTATGAAATGCAGATGATTATATGTAGAGGATTATGATATGCCGATTATTACGATGAGGATTACGGTATGCATATGATTTTGATATGCATATGATTATGATATATAAAGGGGATATTACACGGTGGCGAGGAGATATGGAGATATTGCTCTTGCCACGAGAACATAAAATCCATACCTTTGAGCAACCGTGTAATGTTCTATTTATTATATGGACAATGAAATTATGCGTGGAAGTGATGTTGATAAACTGGATTGAATGCAAAAACTACAACCGCTTGACCAAAACCTTTTTGAAAATACAAATGAAAAATACAACAGCTTCTTCGAATACGTCATTTTACGTGAAAAACTGAATTAAGAGAAGTTACTGGCTCAAATTTACTTCATTCGAAACTTAAGCAAAAGGCGTAAATTTTAACTTGTCGATATGTCACTCGCGAGCGTTACATACGAGAAATACGCCATTCGGTTCCCGGATGTAGTGAAATATGGATTCTACGAGTGTTTTAGTTGCTAGTAAAATACTCTTCTCCATATAATAAAGAGGATTACGATATGGAGACGATTATGATATGCAGCTGGTTATGATATGCAAATGATTATGATACGCATATAATTATGATATGCAATCGATTAAAACATGCATATGATTATGAGTATGATATTCAAAATTAACATACCAAATGCTTCTGGAAATCAGTCTAGTAAAAAGCTCGACAATTAGTGAAATGTCAAGCTCACTTTTAGTAAATATCACCTATATCGTTCCAACGTTCTTGAAAAAAACAATATGAAAGACATTTAAGCGGATACTAAGATCGGATACTTTTCAACCAAAATTTGAGTTATTAACTTTCAAAAAAGTAAAACAAAAACGGAAAAGGGTGTTTTTTAGAAGGTTTAATTTTACGTAACTCAAAATTGGCTTGGAAAATTGTACTATCCGCCTAAATGGTCTACATATAGTTTTTGAGAACTTTCTAACTTTCTACGATATTTGCTAGAAGTGAACTTGAAATTTCACATAATAAAGGATAGTGCTTTTCCAAGTAAATTGTAAGAGAAACTCGATTTGTTAAATTTGGCACTGGGTTGAGCTCCAAAGTTTTGGTACATTCTTTTTGAATGCATTCAAAAAACGATACGCGTTTTGTTAGTAACACTAATGTTAGTGGCCATCATGGGGGTCAGAATAAGGACGAAAAAACGCACATCGTTCAAACGAAATAACAGTTTGAACTTTACTTCATCGACTTATTTCATCATACACCCTGCAGGTAAAAAGCGTTAAAGTTAAATTTTAAGTACTAACAAAACCCAGTAATTTCAATGCGGAAATATATAGGAAAGTGTGCACATGGCAATTATAACTGGCAGTGATTCAGCGCAAAAACCGGCAACACTTTTCCAATAAGACAAATCAGCCTTTGCGACTCGAGAACTGAGTGGAGTTAAATGCATGGGAACAACTGAATAAAAATGATGCCAAGACGACCACTTTGCAACAGGAGGTCTGTTTTTAACTTTATTTTTCGTTTTTTTGTGTGTACACTTACCACGGTATGCTTGGATATTTCGAGAATAGAATCGGTGTATAGATTGGTCTAACAAAACAATAATACAAAAACAAAGATCAGAAAGTGCAATGTACCGTCAGTGTCTATCTCGCCTGTCTTACATCATTGGGTTCTCCTGAGCAATGTTGCAATACCTTATTGTTACTAATTTTCGCTGGGACTTAATTTCGCGAAAATGGGTAAGGCGTATTTCGCGAGACTTAAATTTCGCGATTCGAAAGAAAAATCGTGTTAAGAAGAACTAAACTTCGCGGAAAATTTTCCAAATGCTCATTCGCATTTGCAAACAGCTAGTCTTGGAAACGACGCTTCTGATTTTATTTTGACAAAGCCATATTACTGCAATAATATTGAACAGAACCTTTAAGGCTTTATAACAAAAACAAAACACAACATGGCGTGTGTTCCTTTCCGACAAAATACAACGTTATACGGTAGGAGTAACATTGCCAATTTCTTCAAACGGCGCTTCGGGAGGTATAGAGTTTACAGTTCCCAATGGCTATAGGTGAGTGATATGAAGAGAATGTAAAGTGAGGAACAGAGGAAGAGAAGGAGTACACGGAACGTTAAAGTTAATGAAGGGTTTTATAGCGAGGTATTAAATTTCGCGTCGCTAATTTTCGCGTAACCTTTCTCTCGCGGATTTTAATTTCGCAATTATTTGGCAATGGCGAAAATTAAGTGCCGCAAAAATGAGTAACAATAAGGTTTATCTTGTTGTCCCAAAATTTCATTTCCCCCCCTCAATGTTGGAAACTACTTACCAGAAGTGACGACGTCAAAAAAGTATTAAGCTTTTTGAAAGGGTATTTACAATACAATTAAACATTTTTCTCGTTATTTCTTGTATTTACGCAATAACGTAGAGAATTAAGTGCAAAATAGATGCGCAGTGTTGTAAACACTGTTTCTTTCCAAAAGTTCATTCATTTTCGACGTCACTTTCGGCGAGTAGTTACCAACTTTGACAGCAAAAAGTGAATAGACATAAAATTTTGGAAAGTCAAGATATATCGCAATTTTGCTCTGGAGAGCCGAAGGATTATGTAAAATAGTTGTGGGTATCTGTTTTCAATTCAGATCCTCTAAGAGAGCTTCCAATGTTTTGGCCGAGCCAGAAAAATTAACAAAGGAATGGGGAAACGAGTTCCTGGTCGCCTCCAATCCTTTCATCAAACCCGAATATCCAATACTTCCCGGTAATTCAAGCCAAAATATCGCTAACACGGTGCTTGAAGCTCCCTGACTCGGAGAAATAAGTACACCACAACTGAGAAAACACAAGAAAGGAGAAACACTGCGAAGGAGAACACCATTGTTGCTTTGTTCAAACTCTAACAAATTAATACCCCGCAAGCAGAATCCCCTGCATGTTGAGCGGCAAAGGAAAAGAAGTTCTGCCGAAATCGTGTATTATTTTATTTGAGCATGCGCGACGGCCAACTCGATACAACTTAGAATTTCCATGATTACTCTGGCATATTAGCGTTGATGTCGGGCACGTAGTTAGGACATTGAAAACTGCTGTTGTCTTGTACAGAAAGAAACGAACGTGGCTCTACGAAATGTAAACCTCTCTATCACTTCCTTCTGTTTCGTTGTCAGAATTTTTTCATTTGAAAAGAAAATATGTCTCCAAATTATAGAACAGGCTTCGACACCGTGGGCTCAACTGTAGTCACCGCTCTTACACATAAATAAAGGAGTTCTCGGCGAAAACCTGCCAATCAAGATCAAAACTGGTTTGACTTGCCCAAACTTTGGGTCAAGAGTATTCTTTCGCTCCGCCTGCGAGGAAACACCAAATTAAGGAGACTTTACTCGTAGGGTAACAAATTAATTTACCAAACTTGCTTTTTATTCTCGTGTCAACAGGTCAAAACTACGTCAAAACATTAAATGCTAAGAATTCAAAATGGTGACTAAACATTTAAATGACAATCTTCTTGTCCTCTGAGAGTTTGGGTCTCAACTCCTTCCTGACTGAATTCGTCTTCTGGGACCGATGCAGACTTTTAGTATTTTACTCTGGCTATTACTATTATCAGTTACTCTGGTTATTAACATAATTAATAACAAATAAAATAAAATACATAGCCTGTCAAGTGTCTAATGGTTCAAGAACGATTTAAAATGTGCTAGCTTCCCACGGTGCGACCATGTCGACCAATAATGTATATATCAGGAATGAAAGAGTACAGAACCGCTTTACTTCAATAGAATGAGCAAGAGGCATTTTATAGAATTGTGTCACAAGCTAAGATCCGATATTACTATGAAAAACGATAAACTAAGCCACGAGATCCAATTTCTGTTGAGACAAAAGTGACATGCAGCAAATTGGCATATACAAGCACTGTGTGAAAGAACGCCAAAACGATGAAGTTAATAACGACAAATTCAAAAAATAGGCACGCACTGTGTACATGTGGATACTGGCATTTGTCATATGGCTCACAGATTACTGAACAATGTAAACTGTATTACGCATGAATTCTGAAGATACTAAAAAGGCTATAAATATTGCAAAGTAGATATATGGTTATGACAAAAATTGGAAAGGTATGATAGGAGAGTTATTTATTGTTGGTCAGTCCTAAAAGATTACAGCAGTCATAACTTTTATAAGTCTATTCTGTGAAGTCAAGTGAAGGTGATTGATCTAGGAAAGAAAAAGTTTGTAGATTAAGAATAGGTGATAATTCCTGCATGACAGTATTCTGCACTGACTTTCAGAGCACCGAAGAAATGGAAAAGTTCTAGTGCCCTCAGGTAACAAGCACACACATAGGATTAAGACTTGTGCCTGGTTTTCTTATGACTTGAACCTGGTTTATAACAACCTGTTGCTCCTCCAATCCCCAAGATATCTTGACAAGAGATCATTTTCATGTTTGAAAAGTAAATTGTTCACATGCGACTGAGATAAATTGGGGTACCCAGAGATAAATCGGTCTGAGCAATACAGTGCAGCAAACCCTAGGTCACTAGCCTTTTCTAGTCCTGACTTTTAATATTTGAATATACTACCCGAGATAGCTCAGAAGACAGGGTGAAATTCTGGGATAATTAAACATGCAAACTCTGAGCCTTTACATAAAACTAGCATTATATTGAAAGGCAGTAATGACGTCGTAGTTGTATTTTATCATGTGAAACTGGACCAATGTTAATGCGGTTACTCAAGTTAGCCCTACCATGCGATAACTGATAAATCGATCTCATGTGAACAGGCCCACTTTCATTTTTACATTTAAAAGTTGAGCTAGTTGGAAGCTAATTGTAAATTATTCTGCATTATAATCACACAGTCAATAATTGTTTACTTTTCAGTTTAATACAGGTAGTACAGGAGTGTTTTTGAGTGATTGAGTTTGACTTGACTTTGCTTTAAGATGCATATGTATCCTTACAGACTACACACTGATAAAATGACAAAATCTGATCAATTTGTTGATTAAATACTGACAAACATGTATGTTACAGTATGTATCACAGTATGTATGTTTAATAATGAATTCGCAAACGAAAATGATTAAACTGTATATACATGCAATATAAAGAGTTTAGCCACATTATAAACTGTCTATCTTAATATTTCTGAATCTAAATTTAGTAATTTACATAATTCAACAGCAAATAGGCGAACAGCGAAGAAGGCCTAGACTGCTATTTTTGCGTCTGAGACGCAGGCTAGTGAACGTATTATCAATGTGAATATTTAAAATCCATGCATACCCATGTTTTCTTGCCTTTTTCTCTTCGTTGATGAGTACCCTTTAATAGTTTAATATCCATGCACTGCCATCTTGATACCTCTGAATCATTGAAGAAGGCTGAAGTGTGCTATAAATCGCATTCGCTGAAGCGAGATTCGGCTTCCTGCGGCTTGCTCTCGTGACCGTTCGTACAACATTCGTACCTACGAATAGGGCCTCTGATGATGTGCATGCTTTAGCAGATCACGTGATTGACGAAACATAACCCAGTGCAACTCAGCTCATGACATAGCGGATCTGGTTTAGCAATCAGTATCCGCAAAAACGCTCGGAAACGCTACCACGTGCACAGTCTAGGTCTGGTCTTCAAACTCACCTTCACAAACGGCAATAAACAAGATCCTTCGAGAATTTCATACAACCTTTCCGTCGCCTCCTTGTTCTTATTATCTGATCTTAGCATCCTTTTGAGCTCCTCAAGTATAAGCAACAAGACGTTTTCTATCTGCAGAATGAGAACGTGGATAGTAAAAATTCAACGATCGGTGACGAAATATAGTATATATATAACTAATTTTTATTCAGGATATAACACTTCAGTACAAATGCACTGTTATCAATGTGTGTCCTGTGCGAATAAATACATAAGTAATAAATATGAATACTATTAATATTTATACAATCTATTAATTGAAATACAGTTTCACAGAGTGTACAAATTCGTTCAAGTTGTCAATCTTTCGAATACCCAAAGGAAGGTCATTGAAAAGTTTAGCTCCCATGTAATAGAAAGAATTTCTGGCATATTCTGTGCGGATTTTGGGTAGTTGAATCAAACACGAAGCATTCCTTGTATCATAATTATGCGCATTTATCTGAAAATAATTTTCAAAATTCTTACATACATTTCCGACCAAGGACTTTTTAACTAATACTCTTAATTACATTTTCAATTTGAGGTATCTTTAAATCACGATGATTGGAAGAACTGATGATGGACATTGCTCTATCATGAAAACGGATTAACTTTTGACCTTGTGTTACTGTGAGATTAAGATTTGTGATATGTATTTATATTTATTTCTTTATTTAATATTTATTTATTTATTTATTTATCGATCCCCGATCCTGGGCGTAGGGCCGAAGGCCCGGAGCCCGGTGAGGTGCTAATCTCGGCATGTGTGGACACCATTTACACGCGAGATGAAAACCTGAAAGTAATTCTGAAACCTGTTTATGTAATATATCAACAACGAGTTTGAGTGTTTCATCGGGGATCCAAACACGAGAAAACATGATGAAAGCACGAGGCTGAAGGCTGAGTGGTTTTATTGTTTTCGAGTGTTTGGATTCCCGATGAAACACGATAAACGAGTTGTTGATATGGCATCTCAATCGAGCGATTTCAGTTGAAAAATACATTAAAGTTTATTCATACAGCAACTTGTTTATTTTGCATAGATAATTAAGATCTTAAGAATTAGATGAACACCGGTGTTCATCTAATATCTTGGGCTTTACTGGAGTATCCAACTTCAATCAGGGGTGAATGAACTATTGTAATTGGCTGATTATGTCATGAATTATTAATAAGTTTGAGATATATATATACAGGTGGGCAATTTATCTGCGCTGACCAAAAAATCGCAGGCGTAAATCTTTATGCGAAAGTCAAAATACGATTTTAATAGCGAGTTCTCCGAGCTTTTCTTCGTTTTTAATATGCCTTCCAAGCTAGTCCATCCAGCGTTTTGCTATTCGACTTGGTGTTTTTCGTTAAAGCTGAAAAAGTGCGTTATTGGAGCAGCGGAAGTACGATATTTTACGAAGATGATCTTGAAGAAAATTTATTTCAACTCCTCGAGTCCTTTCTGTTCGACCTCACAGGATCGATTAAACAATTTCTTTTACAGATATTTAGCTCATACTTTTCTGTTCCCAAAATGTGCTTTACATATTGATTTCAAAGCTTTTCTTGCGAACACAAGTTGATCGATTACTCCGTTTTCAACGAAAACAGCAACTAACCTTCCTCCTTGACGAAGGATAGCAAAAAATCTAGCCGTTCGTACTACTTTCAAAATAGCTTTAAGGCAGTTTATTTTTATTCATCTGTTTTCCTGAATCAAAATTATCTTTGGGAGAAATGGGTAACGCGTTTCGCTCACGATGACCCATGGTCGGCCCAAGCACAATATAGTGGGTTTGAAGACTGAGCAAAAAACACACTTGTTTTGTCAACAGCAACTTTTGAAGACGCTTTGACGATTACTTCTTCACATCTTTTTCCAACTATGTGATTTTATCACACATCAAGCTTATTGTGCAGTTCTGGGGGAATGTCATTTTCAGCCGTTAATTGTGGCGAAATTCGAATGGCAAATATAGCAGAAATGCAAAAATATCTCAAAAACTAGACGTTCGCATTAATTTCAGACCGTGATTTTACTAATATTTGGTTGGCAATTGAACTGCTTAGTCGGTAATTCATTCGGTAAAAAATGGGCCAGGTAGATTCATTTGACATTGAATATAGCATTTTATTTATTTCCTTTCCAATTATATCGCGGACGGGAATGTGTCCCGCGCGTTTCACGAACCCACGCGAAACCACGCATTCTTGCCGCGCATGTGCAGACAAATTGCCCATGTGCACCTGTTATATCTATATATATGTTATCAAAAGCACAACTTGCGCAGTTCGGATATCAGGGTACTGGTAACTATAACCTGCTAAATTATTCAAATTATTTAAATTTACGTCAGCAAATTATAAGTTCGGTTGGATTACGAAATAATTTTTAAACGACCACGACCTGAAAGAAATCTTTGTCAGAAAAAATCGTTTCAGCTAAAATGTGCATTACCATGGGAAAATAACAAAGGAAGAAGGCTAAGACGAGATGTAGCAGCGAGAAGAGGCAACAATAAACGACTTAAAACCACTGAAAAAAGCCTAAAAATTACGATAAAGATCGAAAACGATGCCGACCGAAATGTAGCTGAAAGAACTAGGATGTGTCCTGAAACTGTTGAAAGCCGGTAAAGAATTCTGCTCTGGTGTATTCAACTTAATTCGAGAGAGAACGATGAAGAAATTTTGAAACAAACGGCTTTTTAGATCTTGAAGAGAACTGAATAATGGCTTGTCATTTTTTGTCAACAACGAAAAAAGTAAGAAACGGACGGGAAAAACAATATGAAAAGAGTAGACTGAATTGGCAGTGTTTGTGGTGACAAAAGCAGAAGAAACGGTAGGAGATTTGTATTTACCAGGTTTAGCTGAGTAAAAACAGAAGAAATCTTGAAAAAAGAAAATCAATAAAAATAATATCTTGTCTAGAGTTGTCTGGACGCTAGGACGTGGCAATGTGTCTTTTCTTGGCCACTATTATCTATTTTTGAATGAAACTTTGTCATTTGGGTCAACAGTCGTTGTTTCTTTTTTAATATTGATTTTGCATGCTATTTTGGTGTGTCAATACATGACTACAGATGAACTTTGCTAATTAATTTTCTGGGTTGTTTTTCTATATTTTCAAGTGAAACTTTGCTCGTTAGTTCATCCAGGAAATCCGAGTATACGGGTTTGTTTCTCCCTTTGTTTTCAACATTTCTCAGGCTGTTAATTTTACTATTACGTACTAAAAAAATCACTTTGAAAACCTCGATAAATAAAACAGAATAATTTTGCAACCAGAGCGGAGTTTAAGTTTTTCTTGAAGGATCTGCTTTGGAATTTATATATTAAAACAGTTGATAACAAGATCGAAAAACGGGTGCGTGTGTTATTAACACAGCAAAAAACAGAAATTGGGGGGAGGGGGTTGTTACAAAAATGCATATAAACGGGCGAGGGGTTGTTGCGTTCATGTATTTCTAATTTATTTATTTGTTTATTTATTTTTAGTTGGTTAATTGATCAGTTGGCCAGTTCGTTCGTTCGTTCGTTCGTTTGTGTTGGCAAAAATCTTACCTGCTTATCCTTTTCTCGTTGAGCTGCAACGTATGCATTAACGTCCCACTCTGAAAGCAAGAAGGTAACACCATTAATTCTTCAAATATTTGCATGGTGACAAATTGTAATAAAATCGAGAATTTGTAGAAATACCACACTTATTATATAGTGCCTACGCAACGACAATTAAGTCAGTCTTATTTGATAAAACACTTAAAATGACTAACATCTTTTGTAGTTTTCGTTTCCTTGCTTCGTTGTTGAGAAGCAAAATAAGTTATATTGCGACTATTAAACTAAATCAATTAAAAAAAATAGGTACGCAACGCGTACATGCGTCTACGTTTAGGACTATATATATGCACACTATATATATGCACACTATTGAATTGGATATCTTTCCTAATGCATATAATTTAACTAAAAACTACGTTGTTTGCAGGAATTTGCCAACAAATAATTAATAACCCAATACTTTAGTGAGTAAATCCACTAAATCATATGCACCAGGGAAAAAATCATAATTAATTTATATTAAATCAAAAACAGTGACAGTGTTATTAAAATTACTTCAAAAACTCATTAATAATTCATGAGGAAAACACAAAGGAAATCAGTACCATGTCCGTGGTTTTATACCTGATAAAACTTCTTGACGTCAGAAAGAATACTAATGAAAATACAATTTCATATAAGGAATACTAATGAACATACAATTTTATATAAAGAATACTAATGAACATAATATCCAATAACGAATCGTTTTTGAAGCCATTCAAAACACTCGCATCACGTGTTTTAAATATTACTTACATAACATTGGAGCACACCGTAATGGGCCAATGGGGTAATGTACTAAAACAGGAAAACTTTTCAGAATGTTTGTTGATATGCGACTAATATAGCACGCAAAACTTTGTAACATACACATGCAGGAATACTTGAAATACCGCATCAAGGATTTTGGATATATATATGCAACATATACAATGTAATATACAAAACAACGATAACTCCTAAAATCATAAACATTTTATATAATTGAGGATTTTACAATTTTATTCTACAGTATTTTTAAAGATTATATACACAATATAGCATCATAATTACAAGTAGACTCCAGTAAAATACATTTAGCATCAATATTGATGTAGTTGTTTGCCTAAACAGGATGGTTGTTTGCCTTAATTGGCATGCTGTTTGCCTCAGGGTGAGTCACTTGCCTCAGGGTGAGTCACTTGCCTGACTGGGCAAATGCGTATGATGGCTGGTAGTGCTTTAGCTTTTCAACAAGCACAACAGCTTGCTTTGATCAATATCACCACACATATAACATCAGCGCAAACACAATGGTTCCCGTGAGACAACTGTCACAAGCTATGAACTCACACCCAATATGCACTACAACAGAAAACAAAAAAATCAGAAATATGAAAGTATGTATGAAGCAAAATACATATTATAATCATGGCAGGAGCATTTACTGAGTTTTCAATCCATTTTTGAAGAAATGACTGCTTGGTTAGAGTGCTTGATTACATACACAGTTGCGCAATTATATGTAAGCAAATAGTATAGTATTAACCTCTTATTAACCGAGAGCGCGGTCATTACGGGAAAATATCAGACCGAGGTCTTGACAGTATGGACCGAGCCCATAGGGCGAGGTCTGATATTTCCCGTAATGACCAAGCGGTCGAGGTTAATAAGAGGTTTATTATATGGCATGGCTTTTTTAAACAACATACTTTACATACGTATAGCGTGACATAGAATCGTCATTTTCAATCTTGTTCTTGTTCTTCTATTGCTTTCATGATAGTAAGGCTCTCTTTTAGACTGTTCATCGTCCGACTCATACACGATTTAGTGCTTAGTTTACTAAATTCATTCAATTTTTGCGGCTTTTCAAAGTTTCCTTTCGTTGTACGGGCTTTGTAAACAAAATGGCTAACCAATCCGTAATCCGGACCGGTCCATTACCGGGAAATTACGGACCGGCACGTGACGTGTCTCATCCAATCAGAGCACGCCATTCCACCGGAAGTAGCTTGTGTCATATAATAAAATAAAATAATCTTTTGAATCGATAAACTGTGCCAATAGGGCAACTTTGTGTTCTTCATGTAATAATAACAGTGGTACAGAAAATAAAAAACCTTGTGAAAAACTTGTGACATGCCCTACTGTAATTTTATATAGACTGTTCAAAGCAATTGTAGACTCTAGCTGGTGCTAAACAGGTCATTTAGCACCCAAGTCATCTTGCTGCAAGCCTTTATAACTTAACCGCACAACACAGCACAGTACAACTTGCAAAAGACTGTGGACAGAACTATCCAAAATATTTTTTACTTTATATAGAGGTGCAGAAGAGACCACTTTGAGTGGGACTGGGGACTGTGGGAGACGGGTGGGGTGAAAGGCTTCTGAGTGACTGAGGGGCCGTTTAAATGGACAAACATTGTCCCTAGTAGAAGGGTCACCCTACCCCCCGAGCTACCCTGGGGGAGTCAACTTTGTGTTCATTTTACTTAGTCCCGACAGCGAGTGGAATTTCATACTTGTCTCAGGTAGTAGGGTCACCCTGGAGGTAAGGGGGCGAGATAATGTTCCCTCTATGTAAACAATTTGACTCGCCTACCCGAGGCAAAACTGCGAAACAAAATGGCAGCAGAAAGTGAAACAATTGATAGAGCAGCAAACACGAAGCGAAAAAAATGGTCTTGGCCTCCAACAATGGTTGAAAACCTGATAATTGGCCTGAAGAAGTATAAGAGCTTCTGTGAGTTTAATTCGACCATTTAATTCTAACAGTTCAGTTACAGTTTCATCCCGACGATCGGCAAACTTAAATTAGATGCATTAAACTATACCCAGTCCTCCAGGCTTAAACCGATTCAGAAGTCATAATCTAATTCCTCTTGTAAACACACGACAAAGTTGTCTTGGGGGGTAGGGTGCCAACTTTTAGTTCATCTAAACAGGCCCTGAGTTGAGGACAAAATGACTTTGAGTTGAGACCGAAACGACCGCAAATATATATTTCCTTCCAAACGACTGTAATCATATGAATCTAGCCTGCCTGATAGCCTGCCAGTGCCTGATAGAGTGATAGTGATAACCATAGTCCAACAAATAATTCACATGGTGTATCCACAAGTTTCATATACATTAACGTTAAATGTGACACTTTTAAGTTTATAACTAATTAACTAGTTCCTTACCTTGATAAAATCTTCCCCAAATCAAAAGAAACAACTCGTTTTTCATCGTTCGTTAATAAAATCGTAGACAAGATGGATGAAGCGAAATGCAGCATCTGTCCCCACTAGATCACATTATCTGTTAATTACTTCGTTACTACCAATCGGCCCACCTTCGCTTCATTCGCTGCGAACATTTCGCACACCGACGAATCCGTTACTAAGTCAGCCTATTACGTCACAAAAGTGACAATATATCAGATATCTTTTTACGGCACAACGTCTAGCGTTGCTATAGCAACGTAGACGCAAAAGCGTGTGCGTTTCTCCAACAACACCAAACGTTAACATGCATATTTTCAAGTCATTAAAAGCAAAGGTATAAAACTTTTCCCGACAACTCATTCGTGTAACTATGGTGGGCCGAGTCTAGGTTTCGGCTCGGTTTCTTTTCCTTTTTTTTGTGTCAGAAAATTGCGTTACTATTCAGGCGAGTTTTGAAAGTGACTGACTGCCTTTGCCCTTGGTGAAGGTGTGTGAAGTATGCACCACATTCACCCTTCGATTCAGGCTCCGCGCACTTGCGGCAAATGCGCAAGCCTGAATCGAAGGGTGAATATGGTGCGTACTTCACACAAGTGAACATGATTTATTAGTACTGTTACACGGACAACGGTTAGTAAAAATATCTTTATTTAGTGAACTTCTCAAAACGAATCTCAACAGTCAACAACAACCTGTCTTGCACGCCTGCGCATACGTCTTTCTGGTTTTGAGCCCCCAGTCTACTGTATGCTCGCCGTCACACCACCCACTCTCTATTTAAAAGCATGTCCTCATGCTTGGCCAGAGTTCAAGTTAATCTTCTCCGAATCCAAATCGCTCTGGGGCACGACGTACTCGTGTGGGTCGTCCAGTATGTGATCTACCAGGTGTCGCACACGGGGCTTCGTTCTCTTCCTCCGCTCCACTTTCTTCACTGTCATCACTAGTAGCTGGGTTTTCCAAGTTTACGCAAGCAGTCGCAATCCCAAGCCAGGACGTCGCCACAGTAGCACCAGTGTTCTGCAACAAGTGGTGCTTAGTGTTTGGTCCACCCGAAATCTTGCACTCAGTAAAGTCCTCGGTATTACTAAGACCAGAACATCTCCCTACCATCCCTCGGGAAATGGTCAGACAGAACGTTTTAACCTCACGATGCTTGACGTGCTGAAGGACTACACAAACCAGCAGCAGACTGATTGAGATGAATATTTAGACAAAGTCATCTTCAGCTATAACACCAGCGTCCACGATTCAACAAATGAAACTCCGCATTTCTTGCTCTTTGGACAGGAGGCGAAAACTACCATCCAATCCCAGACACCAGAAACAAATGGACTCTCTCGCAGTTTACGTACAGCACGGGAAAATGTTGGTATTCAACGCAAGGTTCTCCTCAAAACACGTCAATATGTGTCTGAACGGTTAGCAAGACTAAGACGACAACAATGCACCAAGTCAGCGACCGTTGCACGATTCCAAAGATACCTATAAGTCGGCGACAAAGTACTTCTCTCTAATCTCGTACGTAAGAAGGTAGACTTTCTCAAAGTCCTTTCCAAACATTTTTGACCTTTCGACATTTTTGACCTTTCGGTTCCTCGTTGAAAAGAAAGCGAGGGTTCCTCCCGCTCTTCCGCCTTTCCGCTCGCCCGCCTTTCCACCCGCGCGCAAAAACTAGCGCTAAGAGGCGGACTTGGAGAAAGTCTAGTAAGAAGGGCGTCAGTCCAAAACTCAGGATTGGCCCATACAGGATTACCCAGGTTATCAGTATGGTCTTGTATCGCATACAAGTCAGTCAACGAAGACGCGTGGTGGTGCATCATGATCGTTTGAAACTGTATGAGGAACGTCCGAGTCACCTGCAGCAAGGGCAACCACCAACACTGACCGAGCAATAGCAGAACCAATCAATCACTGAACAGTTCACCCCTCAAGTACTAGTTTCTAATGACAACCCATCAGATATGACCAAAATGAAGCGGTTTCCGCTCGTTGTTTTGGGAAACTGTCCAGCGATGTCCATGCTAACCCACTCAAATGGACGAACGGGTTCTGGCATAAGTTGCAGCGGAGCCTCAACCTCGTACCCAGGGTATTATCTCCGCTCCCCCGCCCCCGCCCACCGCTGCGAAAAGACCCTGGTCCAGGCTGGTCACGTGTTGCCCAAAATATGGGCAGTACAAAATAAATTTAGTGTGGGTAGGGTGGTACAAAAAACTTTCTCGACTTACCGACCGCAGTAGTGTTTATACAAAACGAAAATGATCTGGTCAGATGAAATGTCACGACTCACGAATGGTGCACAACGGCTTGCAGAAACAATCCGAAACGAGATATAATTTAATAAGAATGCCAAAGTCTCAAAGATCAATATATATATATTTTTTTTATTTATACAATATTTTGATTACGACGATTGCTATATTTTGCTGGCTTTGTAGCGCTGGCGACATATGTTATTGATAGGAGAATATTCGTTTTAAGCACTCGAATCGCGAGGCTTTTAACTGGACGTATTCACTTAAATATAACGGCAGCTTTCATGTGTGGTATTCAACGACGTACAGGCGAAACACATACGTATTTTATTGTTTATATTGAGAGTTTGAAACAGTCTTCGATTTCATTATCCACTGTGAGGTTTATTGTGCTGCGTTGTTTTGACCAGTTCTCATGCGGACAAAATTATGGTCAGTCATTCACGAACATGATAAGTGATAAATATATTTGATATAAAATGCCAATTTTCAAGTTCATTTTAAAAAGGTTAGTCGATATCCGTACCTATTATATTTTAAACAATTGGCGAGGGACTATAATTTAATACGACGTGTTATTATTAATAGTCCGAAAAGCGGCGGGTATTAGGTTGTTGCGTTTAAAACGGTCAAAACTAAAAGATACGTAACAAGTTAACTTGAAAGGGGGTTTCTTTATCGGAAAAGAAGTTTGTGAAAGCAAAGAAGCAGAAAAATCGATAAGACTCGCCCGCTTTCTTGAAGTCTACTGAAAGTACTATTTCTTTAAGTAAACAACACAGCGCATTCAGACATAGGCGTACGGGCAAAATTTTGCAGGGGGGGCTGAACATAACTTTCCCGAATAAATGACGACGTCATAATTTATTAGGGGGTCCGGGTCATGCTCCCCCGGAAAAATTTTTGAACTCTTGAGTCTCTGAAAAGATATTTCCTGTAATTATTTGATATTTCCTGTAATTATTTAAGGGCACTATTCTGGTATTTCTGGTCGCCGCACCACGCGGGAGCGCTAATTCGGACTTAAGCAACAAGCGCTAATTCGGGATTTTCCAAATTTAGATTGTGTGGATAACTACATGTACAGTTCTCCCGCGGAAAAATTTCACGAGTAACACGTTGCACAATGGCTGCAGAGAAGAGGGAAGTCGAAATGAAAAACAAAATAATTTTTATTTTTGTCTTGAGTAATTCGAAATTTATTAGGTATGATATCAAATATGCGAGATAGCGTTTGGACAATGCCTGTATTGACAGCTGACGCCTAAACCCTTGATCACATTGATAAACGAAAAACAACAATAAAATTTCCGATTTCCCTCGATGGCAATCAGTGATGTCATTAAGTTGCATTACAACATTTGATTAATTTAAGGCAGAATCCTTTTTGCCCGAATGACAAGACCATTTTTGCCCGAATACAGTCAATTTTTCGGCAACTGGGGGGGCTGCAGCCCCCCCAGCCCCCCCAGCCCCCCCAGCCCCCCCGGCCCGTACACCTATGCATTCAGAAATGCAGACAGATGACAACAAAGGTTCAACATTTCACCTTTGCCTTATTAAATGTGTCTAGTGTCTTGCTATAGCATTATAGAATGATGTTGGTTTCAAATATTTTACTATTTTAGTACTGTTTATTTTTGTTTAATTGTCGTTGATTAATACTATTGTTCGATATTTTAATATACTTTGCCGAATGGAGGAGCGCCAACAGTTTTTGTAGTGGCGTATTCATATTTCATGATCAAGCGATGAATTGAGAAAGATCAAATTTGCGGAGTAACTGGAGTTTATATAAATAGAAAAATGATAAGAAGATATCGATTAATCGACTATATATTGTATAATTTAAGCACCCAGGTTGACGATTATTAAACGAATGGGAACATCAAAAACTTTCTTCATTGTAAACATAAATAAACACAGCCTGGACCAGGCTGGCGGTGGGCAGGGGCGGGGGAGCGGAGATAACGAGGCTGGGTACGAGGTTGGCGGAGCCTTTGCTTTGCTTGTCATCTTCTTGTTCTTCATGCATTGATCACACGTATTCACCCATTCTTCTACGCGCCAAGACATCTCAGGCCAGTAAACAGACTGCTTCAAGCGAAGTAATGTGCGATTTATTCCAAAGTGGCCAAGTTGATCATGGACCAAATGGAGGATTTCTGAAGCGTGAGAGTCTGGAAAGACGACTTGTATATTCCCGTCGACCGATTCTATACCGACAGCAAAGTAAACCAGAATTCGCGTCAATATGGAGAACTTTTGCAAGCGACATCAAACGTTTCACTCGAGGAGAAGCATTCTTCGGGCACGATTGGTTCAAACGCACAAGAGTTTTGGTTCTTGAAATGTCAGGGTCATTCATTTGAAGGCTGTGAAGATCTTCGGCTGACCACTTGCCTGGGAAAGCCAAAGCAGCTACCAGAGGAGCTCGGGACAGAGCGTCAGCATGAGGGATTGTCTCTCCCGCACGGTAGGCAATCTCAAAATCGTAGGCTTGAAGTGCAGCTTGACATCAGTCTTGCCATCATTCCACGAGGTTCTTTCATCGACATCAAGTATGACAGTGCTTGGTGGTCTGTGTTGATCTTAAACTTGGTGCCATATAAATAGTGACGCAATTTTGTAACAGCCCACTTTACCGCGTAGCACTCCCGGTCTGTAGCAGAGTAGTTACGTTGAGCCTTGTTTAAAGTCGCACTGGTATATGCCACGGGTCGGGTAACGCCATCCACCTTTTCCTCCAACACAGCACCCATGCCTGTCCCACTTGCATCAGTGGTAAGTTCAAATGGGCAATTAAAGTTAAGATGGGCCAGGATTGGCGCTCTAGTCAACTTTCTCTTCAACGTCTGAAAGGCTTGTTCACATTCGTTGCTCCACACAAATTGAACTCTTTGTGCGTCAGCTGATTGAGTGGGTATGTAAGGTCAGCGAATCCCGCGATAAAACGTCGGTAATACGATGCGAGTCCAAGAAACCGTTTCACCTCTTGAGCTGATCGGGGTTGGGGAAACTCGGATACTGCTGTAACCAGATGTGGAGATGGGGAAATACCACTTGCACCGACCAAGTGCCCAGTGTACTCGACCGATGTTTGGAATAGCTGACATTTACTGGGTTTAAGCTTCAGGTTGTTTTCTCGTAGCTTGAAGAACACCAAACGCAAGCGTTCCAAATGTTGGTCGACTGAAGATGAGAAAACGAGGATGTCATCAAGGTAGATCAGCAGGATAAGCTAAAGAAACGGATCAAAAACGGAGGCCATTATCCGCTGGAAGGTGGCTGTCGCTCCTTTCAACCCAAATGGCATGACTTTAAACTGGTGGAAACCACGGTGACTAACAAATGCAGTTTTGGCTCGGTCTTCCTCCTTTTCTTCGACCTGCCAGTATCCACTTGCCAAATCCAGTGCAGAAAACCACTGGCTATCTCCTAAACAGTCAAGCGCATCGTCGATTCTAGGAAGTGGATAAGCGACATCTTCTGTCACTGCATTGACACGGCGATAGTCAATACAAAACCGAGTAGACACATCTTTCTTTGATACAAGAACAATTGGACTTGCCCATTGGCTTGTACTCTCTTCGATCACATCATTTTCCAGCATTTCTTTGATAATTCGATCAACTTCTGCTTTCTCATGGTACCCTGTCCTTCGAGCTGCTGATCTCACTGGATGAGCAGAGGTTGTAGGTATCTCATGCTTAGTCTTACTTGTTCTTCCCAGTTCCCCTTCCCAAGGAAATACGTCCTGAAATTCAACCAGTAGTTTCTGTAAGTCAGCTTTGGGACGTCCCGTGATCTCTGCTGTTTCCACAAGTTTTGTCAGTGCTGGGTTGTCTTTTGGCATTGTTGTTGAGCAAACCTGGCCCACAGTTGTAACATTGGACATAACTGGTTCAAAGGAGTCTAGGTTGGATCCCTTGTATAACTTGACTGGATTGTTATTGGGATTGCACAGCCTGACCCAAGTTGTGTTATCTTTCCCAATAACATTAAGTGAATGTGCACAAGCAACAGCCTTCTCATCGATCAACTGGTCATAGGCATCGATTAAACCTTCTTGGTCTTACCACAACTTTACATAATTGTTCATGCATAGCCTACAGCACCTGACTGGCTTAAGGTGACAATATGAATTGGGTGTCTCTTTAATAGGTCTTGGACCAAAGTCGACAGTCTGAGAGTGAAAATCAATGGACAAACAACCCAGTCTTGCCAGTTCATCTGTCCCCAGTATCATCTCATTCTTCATGTGCTCAGGACTCATAACAAATACCCATGTTTTTCCAATATAAGTTCCCATTACAGTAATGTCTACTAGTAGTACTTGCCATAGGAATATTATTGGTGATCCATTAACTGCTGATGGTTTTAGTGAAACAGGTTGCAAACAAGTCCCTCCAGAAAACGAATACTAAATGTCACTCCTAATAATGTCCAGTAGCATGCAAATGTTCCTATGATTAACCACTCCTTGTACAGTAAGTTCATCCCCACATACACCAGTGGCAAAGGTAGTAGAAACTCTAGGTTTATTTACAGTTCCATTAAATTCAAGGTTAGCCCTCATCCTAGATGAGGTGACAGGGGGGCTGGTCCTCCCACCTCTTAGACATTTGGGCGTAACCATGAAGGGAAATCAGGACATTCACTAACCTCGTGTCCCTGTTTCTCACAGCGGTAACAAACAATTTGGGATTTTATCTGGGGGCAGTCTCTCTTGAAATGACCAAACGAGCCACACTGATAGTACCCACCGTTTGTTTCACTGCGTGGTTGGTTTCTTCGTTGGCTTGATCTGGTGGACGTATTTTGTCTGCTCTACCCGTCTTGTCTAGTAAAAACACGGTTTACTTTTGCTTCTATTTCGGAAAGTTTTCCCTCCAGATTACCAAGGGCTGTCTCCACTGCGGTTTGAACGGTTTCCGACGAATATTGTGTTGGTAAAGCCACGGTTACATGCTGTATGGAAGCAGTCGCCCTTCCTCCATTTCTTTCCCAATTGGTAGTAAATTCCTCAAGATCTTTCAACGAGGCGTCATCCACTTTGTACTGAAAAGCCACGGATAACTGGGTACGAAGGTCGTTAGGTATTCCACGCAAAAACTGGCTCTTCACGATTTGATCGCGAGCTGCAGTTTCCCAACCAGGAAATCCTTCTTCGGCAAGTTGTCGAAGACTTCGAACGAATTTTCCAACAGACTCCCCACTTTCAAGCTTTCTGTTGTAAAACTCACGTTGAATCTGCGTTTTATCTCGTCTGTCAAACTGTTTAAGAAGTTCAGCTTTGATCTTATCGAGGTCTTTCCTGTCGTCGTCTGACATTACTCTTACCACTTGCGCTGCATCCCCTTTTAAACAACTTTTAAACTTTACTCGCCTTTCCTTCGGCTTCGATTACGGCGTCGAAACGATCGAGCCATGGCTTCAACGATGTGCCGTCTTCTCCTGAAAAATACTCTAGTTTCTTGGCCATCACGACCACCGCTGCCACCACTGTTACACGGACAACGGTTAGTAAAAAGTATCTTTATTTAGTGAACTTCTCAAAACGAATCTCAACAGTCAACAACAACCTGTCTTGCACGCCTGCGCATAAGTCTTTCTGTTTTTCAGGTTCTGCACCGATTCGCCCCCAGTCCACTGCACGCTCGCCGCCACAGTACGTATATACGTAGCCCGAGTGAACGCCTGACCCAGGCCTCTTGTTTGTATATCAAACAACCTGAAATATCTCAACAACAAAGCAACGAAACAATAAACTGCAAAACATGTTACTTTGTCATTTTATTTGTTCTTTCAAATAGGGCAGACTTAATTTTCGTTCTATATAGGAACTTTAATGCATAGCTTTCGACTAACATGTTACTTCAGGCCTTCATCAAACAAAAAAGATATTAAAGTAACGACATTTAATGATATAAACGTTGAATACTGCGTTGGCAATGTACGATACAGGTAAAGGTCAACAAGTGGTGAACTACAACCACCGAGATTTTAGTAGAACAAAATGACACACCAACATTTCATTTTTCTAACAGACGCCTTAAATCCCTTATTCACCTGATTAGTACGTGTAATAAATAGTGCAATAAGTGGTTATCGTTTGAATGGAAAAGAGTGTGATAACCACTTATTACACCGTTTATCGCATACTAATGACGATATACATGCATACTAATGAGTGTTTTAAATTCTAACACTTGAAGTTCCTTTAAATAACAGATAAATGACTTCACTGCAGAAGAGTCAAATTTCACTCGCGATAAATCCTCTATCATATACTCTTGACCATTAACCCTTACTACGGTTATTCATGCATGTATGTATATGTACCTTTCCTTGAGCCTCGTCTAGCATACGTCCCGTAACCAGTTCCTTCCTTCCATTTCCCAACTGGTGTTTTCTTTTTGTGTTATGAGAGTAAGAAGAAAAAACAAAAATTCAGTATAATACGTTTCTGTGCATGTAAGAATTTCTCGGGTAGATTAGTGTACAGCAACATTATTATTACTTATTGAGGATAATATATATTAGTATTTTGGAAACTGATAACCCAATGGTTCTCATCCCTTGATAACAAAGAGAACTAGTTCGTAGAGATGGGAAAACTATAATGGTGTATTTTTCAGAAAGAGGAAAACCGGAGAAACTGCCTCGAGGCCCAGACAAAACCATCCTTATTTCACAAAAAGAAAAGGTGGTCTCCTATCCACAACCTAATCCTGTCCAACCAGGTCTCATGCATGTAAATAGCTCCTTGGTAACACGTTTCACAAATTTGAGACTTATTATCCTGATTAAACAATTTTCATTCTCATTTATCAGTTACTGGACAATTGGCAGCTATAGTATACAATTATTGGTTGAGCATGATATCAAGAATTATCAAGGCTGAGGCGGATAACACAAACAGAGGCCTTGATAATTCTTGATATCATGCGATAACCGAATTCAATAATTGTTTTATTATACAATTAATATAAACATAGAAGCATTTAGGGAGTTTAGGAAGTAAGCCACGCAAAGACACGTTTTAGTGTAAACAACTTCAACTTTATTAATGACAGCCGTTTATAACAAAAATGAATTCAATTGGCTTACAAAAAAAAATTAAAACAGTAAACACAAAAACACTTTCGAAAAATTGAACACAACTATAACGTTAACAACTTGTAAAGTTTACTGAATGTTGACATTGCAGTTAAAAAAATTAAAATATTTTGTAACCTTTGAATGGGTGTTTTGTATAAGGACTTCTTCTTGGGAAGGACTAAGAAAAGCTCGGCTTCTTGTGAGATTCTTTTCATTTTTTCACCGAGCGAGCGTTCTCCAACAACCATGTTATCGTACCACAATTCATCAGATGTGCTGGCGTTCGTCTCTTCGGCCGCTGAAAAAAGAATTCGTTTGAAGGATTGGGGTGCTGTAAATACTTTTCAAATGAAGCCACGGGACAGTGTGGTCCTGGTTTCTCGAACATTATGCCTCCGTTAAATCCTTCATCGTCCTCTCGCCGGTTCTTTGTCAGTTCTTCTGTTGTTTTGCACACGTTTTTCGTACTGGTCGATCGTTCCACAAACTCGTCTCCTCTTCTTCTTGCACGAAGGAAATAAATGAAACAGAAACTTTCCAAAAGTTGCACGATTCAGTGGGTTGACCTTGCAATCTAACTTCCTTTTGTATAACTTATGTCGTGGGCTTCTTCGGTATTGAGATCATATCCTGGAGCGTTGACAAACAAACCCGTGATTCTGACAATAAAAATTCAAAATGACTTATTCATGAAGCCAACGGTTTTCTCATCAGAGACTCAGAGTCCAAACTGATAAATCTTCAACGAAAACAACTTACGTCCTGCTGTGAATACCACGAAGATCGGGTTTCGCGTTGGTTGTCTCAGTATTCGCGTATAATTATTGTGCATAGCAACACTCTATGTGCATAGCAACTTGCTACGAGCATTGTCGAAAGATATCTCGGTAGTTGCACTCCCCTTCTCTCTTCCCTTCCCGCTCCGCCCTCGCGTATCTTCGGAGAGTATTCGGCTCGCTCGTCGGGGTCTCATATTGTCAGCGGTGTTACAAGTAAAGTTTAGTTTATTTACAAGACGTATCACATTCTAACGTGCTCCCTTGATACAGTCATTCAGTTTTAATGTCATCCATGATCCATGTGTTCATCATTGCGGTCATCACTACCAACGCCGTCACCAACACCACAATAGAGAGCTTAAGTCTCATTTTCCAGTCATCGCAGAAACAGGCTCGCAACAAGCTGTGACTGTACGAGTTTTGTGATTGGATCAAGTAACCAATTACATTGTTAATTATGAATTCGTTCCCCTGCTCATTACGGACTATCGTTATGGGTTTTGTTTGCTAAGCAACCCGCGAACTGCATTGACTTTTTGAAACCCTTCAATAAGGTGGAGACCGACTTATAAATACGTGAAAATCCTCAGATTAGCGTTTGATGCACGAATTAGAGGGCATTAAGATTACTCTTGAGAATAAAATTATCTCTTTGTTCTATGTAAAAAAATCTATTGTATGAAGACACCGTGAGTTAACAGCGTACTTGGTTAAGCTCTACTAGTAAACACAGCCAGAACATGCACGACAATCACCCTGATTACTATGACCATCTTGGTTATGATCACTATGGCAATATACTTTACACTTAACCTGTCGGTGAAACAAGAAGTCTGTGGGAATAACATTGACCTGTCGGTAAACTGTTCGATGGTATTGAAAATCGCAAATCCGAGTATTGGGATATCGAGATATGTGAGGGATATTGGGGGACATTCATCGGTAAGAGCAAGATATATTGCATACTCGTCACTAATAAGAGCAATGATTCAAAAGGACCCTCCCAGTCTTCCCCCAACTTTTCCAAAATATGTCGTCAAATATGTTTTTCAAAAAAGCTAGGCGGTAAACCAGATTTCTGACTAGGGTTAAGGTTGAATTCTTCACCCGGTTGGATTCTTAATCTTACGCTCAGTCCAATTTAAGAATCCGATCAATGTTGTGGTTAGGTTATCCAGAAGATTGCTAAAATCTTGAGACTCCCTGAAGTTTGTCGACAAATTTGAAAAAACACTTTTGAGACAGTTTTGGGTCCTTTTGAGACATCCCTTTTAGTGACGACCCGAACTATACACCCCCACTCAAAATGGTTATACGCTACGCCACTGACTATTATCAGACGTACTTTACAAGTACCTTGCATGTTTTTAATCTTTTTGGTAGCTTTTCCTCTTTAATGCTATAACATAAGTTGGCTCTAGGGCTTGATTCACTAGTCTAAAAAATACAAATGAAAGAACTAAGTAAATTTCTAATAAAATGATAGATCGACTGACACCGGACTGTAAAGTTAATTCTCAAACTCGTTAATAATTCATGAATTATCGTAGCAAATCCATGAACGTATACCACATCACATGCATGAGTCTTGCATGATATATACCCAATGAAAACCTGTAGGAAACTTCCTAGTGAACCGGATCACATTCCTTAATCTGCATATTGAAATCAATGAAGAAAACACCGCAAATCGCAATGCGAATACTCGTTTGAGAAGCAAGATCAAACACACGTTTATCGTGTTTCATCAGGGGACTCCAAACACTCGAAAACGATAAAAACCTCGGGGCTACGCCATCAGTTTTCATTTGTTTTCTCTCGTGATCATATCTTTATTTGTTGGAAAACAAAATGTTCCAGTTTGCAACGTGGCCTCTCTGAATGAAACATTCCATATTTCAGCTTCAGAAGATTCTTGCAATGGGATCATAAATATTATTGGTTAACAATTTTAGTAAATTGTTAAATATTTAAGAAATAGAAAACATTTTCCGTGTTTCTATAGAGTTATAGAAACACGAGTGAAAGTTTGGGAGAACGCGAAATAATAATGGGAACACGAGCCCGCAGGGCAAGTTTTTCCACACTATTTCGAGTTCTTCCAAACTTCCACAAGTGTTTCTATAACTCTATGAGGAACATGGAAATTTTTTTTTACAAAATAACCCATCCAAAAATAGATTAAACGTTAAGATTAATACAAATAAAAAGAGTAAATTCTCATTACCCTCCATGGCCGTATTGGATGGCGTTGTACAAATTTTAATTAGGATGATGGTGTATTGGCGCTCTCTCCTCCGCAGAGGCTTCTATTCGCAGGCGCGCCGGCAATCGTAAAGGGCGCGGGTAACACGCTTCAAAGGTAAGAACGATGCGAATATTTGTATATCTAACAACGCAATCCTACAAGGTATTAGTTTTGCGATTCTAATACCTTGGCCGCCTGCGTTCGCAAAACAAGGCAGACGTTGCGCTGATCATATGTATTGTCAGCGCATCACGCAAGCTGCTGTATTCACACGTGCAGCGCATCAGCATCGCTAAGATGGCGTTGCGGTGGCGAGGCGTGTGGCCATCGCTGGGATGTTTCAAAACTTTTTTCTTTACTATCGAGTCACAACTGTAAAGGGTAAACTTAAAAACTATGTAAGAGAACAGTGAACAAGTTTGTTATACATTGCCATTATGTTTCTGAGTTGTGCCTGCATGGTTTGTATTTCCAACAATCCCACAATTTTAAAAACGAAATATCTTTAAAGTAGACTTACCGTTTGCCGTTTGAGTATAAGGAATGTACCGCTACAATATTATTAGTCACATCATAGTCTCAGACAGATATAATTCAATGGATGTTTCCGTTAATTTGGTCGTGAAGTCATCGAACTGCGTAAAATACTTAGCATTTAGATCTTCATCTCGCTTGATTTCTTCAAAGAATATCTTCTGTAGAATGTTGGAAATAGCATTTCAGAGCCTCTAGATTTCAAAATTTTCTGGGGAGAAATTTTCTCCCCAGACCCCGCTACGTTATATACCACAACTAATACCAAAAAATTTACGCTCCGCGCCGTCCCTGGCACGAAGTACAATGTTTTCTTCAAGATCTAAGTCTAGAATGTTGTTCTGGACGTTATTAGTTCTGAATTCTTCTATGTAAATCACCCGAAACGAATAAAAAAATTCGAAACGCTGCCAGACTGACAAACGTTTTAATATCGAAAGTTGACTCGTTGATAAACAAAGCCGACGAACATGCAGCGCTGGAATATTCTCAGCGCTAACTTTCTACATTACACCAAGCTCGTAAACGTACCACATGCACTACGTGTATACGTGAAACTTATCATAGGTAAGATCTATGTTTACAACAGTTCAGTGTCTTTTGATTTAAACTTCTGGGGTAGCGTTTGTTTACATTGCATAATTCAAAATTCGAAAATCCTGTCCTTGTGTAACAATATTAACATTCTCGAGTTGAGAATTGTCTGCCAGCAATTTAAATGTGTCTTTTGTTCACAATTTATGGATTTCCAACTTTTCCGTAAGTTAAAGTTGATTATATATTGAAATTCCGAGTTTGGTGCCTAGTCCATCACGGAATTTGGGCGCCATATTGACAACATTATCTGGCAGAGGCTACTTTTCTTTCCCTCTTCCCATCATTCCTCGCGCGTCTTCTCCGCCTCCGAGGAGTCCGAGCCTCTGCGGAGGAGAAAGGTATTGGCGTATATCCATAAGTTCCTTATATGGAAGTAAATTCTATGGACACGTGACGATGAAGCACTACAACACGTGACGATGAAGCAACTCACTAATTAAACCCGAGCGTTGCTATTGGATGACTGCTTCATTATACAGAAAATACAATACCGTGAAATTGCACAAATTTCCATCAACTTGAACAAAAACATAGAACAATCACTTAGGACGAGTTTCCAAACCATGTATATGTTCTATTAACTATGCATAGAGTTATAGTAACACGGCTTTTAACCAATCACCGCTTGCGTTTTCAAAATGTTATTTTATTAACATATACATATTATATATTAATATTAATATTAGTAATATATATTACTATATGGTTTCGTAAAATCCCGAGTTCTGATAGGTCAACGCGCGGTCCGTAAAAATGCGTATTCGGACCATGCGGTCTGCCTCTCTCCGTATCTGGGCGGCTGTCACGGCAGATTTTTTTCTTTTTTAAAGTTACAATAAGATTATTCACATTGGTATATCACATTTACCTGTGCAAGTCGGAGAAGGTGATGCTCGATATGTAGATATGATCCATCGGGAAAAAGTTTAGGATCATTTCGTTCGGAGTCTACCTCTATTCTAAAAACCAAATGTTTAAAAAAAGATTAAAATCTATAAAATTAAAATGACCAAATAAAAAACAGTAAAAATACGGTATTTGCATTTGATAATTTTAACAATATTAAAAGACCGCGCATATTCTAATTTCCAAGCCAGTAAAACGATAAATAATCACCCAGCTCGCTCTTGCCCCACAAAAGTCCCATGCCGCCCAGAAAGAATTTCGCGTCATAAAAATGATGTCCATGTAAAAAATATATATAATTAGCAAATAAAACATAAAGCTCCGTGCATATGTACTCTTATAAAGGTTCGTTTGACGTCATTTGAACACGAAAGAAGTTGAGTAGAGGCACGAGGCGATAGCCGAGTTTTATAAATTAAGAAGGAAAAAACAAGCTAAAAGTTGGAAAGTTTTGAAATTTGGCTAGCTTTTCCGGCCAGCTCACGCCATGCCACGTTATACGTCATTCATGATCTTCATACTCTTATAAATGCACGGAGCCCAGCCAATCAGAGTGTGGGTAGACGACTCCTTATTTTATAACTATACATAAATATTTAATCTCTCTTTAAGAAATAGAACATGGCCGCATGCGTGTGTTTATATAGCCTGATGCAAACACGAGGGTGAGATGAAAGAATTCAAAAATTTGTGAAACTGAGCCGTGGGATAGGGTTTACATGTACTATACAAGTGTAAGAACCTTCTAATTCTCTTAAACTCACTCGAGTGTTTGCATCACGTTTATAAACAAAGGACGTCCATTTTCTATTTCATCCATAAAATAAGACTACAAGAAATAAGCCTGATATAAACACGGCAACTGACCAATCACAGCGTAAAAACACAACCTATTTTATACAGATACATATATTGCAGATGCATAGAGAACATTACCTAACCCATTCTTGCATAAAAGCCTTAATTTCTGTTAAAACGCTTTTCAGATCCTTTGCTGGATCCCTGCAATACAAAAATAAATATTTATTGCATATTGTAGCTGGAAAAGACCAAGATAGAGAACGTATAGTCTTAGCAGAAAGATCAACGCCATGACAACCACGGCTGTCACCTTACCAATACGACAACTTAATGATCTCCAAATTTGATATTCTTTGCATCAAGGAATTCTAGATCCAATAAACGTAAAAAGTAACGTTATGTGTTCTTTGAACCTTTTTAATACTGATTTAACAATTCAAATTCAAGTTTGTGGGTTAACATCATTTATTATATGGCACAAGTTACTTCCGTTGAAATCGTGTGTTCTCATTGGCTGAGACGCGTCACGTGCCGGTCGATAATTTTCCGTAATCGACCGGTCGATTACGGATTTTGGCAGACATGTTGTTTGCAACTAAACAATGAAAGAAAACCGCAAAAATTTTGTGAATTCAATAACCTGAGGACTAAATTATGTATGATGGGACGATGAGCAATCTGGCAGTGAGTTTTAGGATTCCGAAAGCGATGACAACAAGAGCAAAAACATTGAAAACGATGAGTCTATGTCAATGACAATAGTGTGACCTCGAGCGTGTGACAAGGTATTAAATGTAAGATGTGTTGTTTCAAAATGCCATATAATAAACCTCTTATTAACCTCGTCCGCTTGGTCATTACGGAAAAATATCAGACCGAGGTCTTGACAGTACAGACCGAGCCCATAGGGCGAGGTCTGTACATAAAGACCGAGGTCTGATATTTTTCCGTAATGACCGCGCTCTTGGTTAATAAGAAGTTAGTTATATTTAAAAGTTCTGAGCTTTCGGTCCGTGACCGTCATCAGAGAAGTTACATGTAACCTCTTATCATAGCACCGTTAAAATGCGGCTGTCGCCCTGCACTCATAACAAATGCTATATTACCTTCATTAGTGGACGAATGACGGTAATCAAAGGAGGATAAAATGGATACACGGTAATGGGAAACATCTTAACAAAAGAAAAACGAGCATTAACTTAAGATTAGTTTACTCGTAATCCATGCATGTCCCGGGAGAGGCCTCTCCCATGCGTTATTCGCGGGTCCACAATGTCTCCACGTACGCTATTTCCACTACATGTTTTCACTGCATATCTAATATTTATTTAGTTATTTATTTATTACATATTACCCCACATATGTATACTATAGATAATAATTACATTGATGTGTTGTGTGAATGAGTGTGCTTTAAGTAATTAGATTTGAGTAAAGTTAATAATAATAATAATTAAAAATATATTACAATTAAATCATAATTACAAATTTACAATTACGTGGTAGGGTGTCCACAACATCTTAATGCCAATTACCGTGGTCCATGCAGGTAAACAAAGTAAATAAGTAAATAATAATATAAGTTTCCGACATCAGATGCAGCAACGAATCGCTTCGTTGAAACCTCGGGTTGAGTTACATTTTGTGCAAATCGACAGAAAAAATAGCCTAAGTAAAACGGCTAGAAAACAATTGTCACTTTTTACTTAGTTCTACAACACACTTTATCACACCTGCAAGTTAAAAACAAATAGCGGCCTGAATAGTGATAGTTTTTCTGACTCGTGTGAATAGTGATAGGTTTTCTTTTGTTGCTGATGATGTCAGAAAAGATAAAGCTCCCCCTTAAATACCTCGTATAAGTAGGAATTTACTGTCGTGGTTTCAATTCAGTTCCTCAAAGTAACCAATTCATTTGATGAAGTACGTTGAACAACTTCCTGTTTTGAATTTGATTGGTGTTTGACTAACAATCATATTTCCTATTGGTTCTTCAGAAAAGTTGCATAAACCAATCAAATTTAACACAGAAAGTTTTCAACAAATTTTATCAAATGAATTGGTCAACAACAATAGTTTAGGGACACTTTTATTGTCACAATAGTAATATGGCGCATGGAAAATACGTCGTTCGTCAGAAGAATACTTAAACATTTGCGGGCATTGGAATTCAGGCTAAGGCCATCTCAACTTAGATTGCCTCAACTTAGATTGCCACTTTGGTACGTATTTATTACATGACTCTCACTTTTGTTTTAGTATTGAAACGTTGATATTGTAAAACTTTATTATCTGCATTTTTAACTGTCGTTTTGTTGTTCACGAACGAACATGTTCTTTGTTGGTAGAAGATAAACATTCTATTGTACAATAAAACAATTATGACTCGGTTATCGCATACAGTAATATCAAGAATTATTAAAGCCTCGGTTTCTTTATCCGCCTCAGCCTTCGGCAGATAACACAAACCTCGGCCTTGATAATTAACAGTTATACCATGAGCTCGAGTTGTATATGAGCTCATAGCCAACGAGGCGCTTCGCCGAGTTGGCTGTTAGTTCGTATACAACGAGAGCGAATGGTATAACTGTTTTATTATATAGCCAAGCACTGTACAAGAGACAAAATTACAGCGAAATGTTTGAAACAACAAACTTCCGGCATAGGCATCTAATACTTCCGCCATGCGTAATGATGCATTCTGATCGAGTTTATCGCTGAGCTGTTTGGTAAACAGTTTCGAAATGTTGTATAAATGAGTAATGTTGCTCGAGAGGCAAAAAATGTGTTAAGCAGATCAACAAAAAAGATTAAAAGTTACCTTTATGAAGTCAAAAGGTGGGTCAGTTGTTTATATTAGCGTTCCTGTCGTGAAAAAGGTTTTGATTTCATGCAAAAATGAAACCGAAACACCTTCGGCAGTGAAACTAAATGATTTAGTTGGTTGTTTTTGAAAAAGAACATGCTTTTTACTAATCCAAATGCTTATCTAAATAAAAAAAAGTCTCTTTACTGGTAATCTCCTACGAAATGTGTGTTGTAAGCTTGATTTTAACCGTGAGTTTCTTTGTTTGGCAACAAATTAATATCAACTCGTTAATTTAGTCGGGTTTTTGAAATAAAAAGACGTAATTTTTAGGTGAATTTTACCATTTAACATGCTAAATTGTGTATTTGTTAATGTATTTTTACACAATGTTGTTTTTTTATACATTGGTTTGAGGGTGTTGATGTTTTCTGTATAAAAATCCGTCAATTTAAACTATTTTCGGCAGTTTAAAAAAACATGCCGCCATCTTGTTTTTCCTCTACTAGCAGGATATGAGCTGATAGCCTGCATGGTAGTAGGGAACCAATCAGATTACGCAAAAGTTCATATCCGATAGCATGCTATATAATAATTCTTGATATCATGCTCAACATCTTCCAATAATTTTGCATGATTATTCATATATGTTAACTTTGTTACTACAATCCTGGACAAAACTGTTGGGACACTTTGCCGATTTTGCCGATTTTCGCATAGTGTCCCAAGCACTTTTGTCCAGGATTGTCTGAAAATGACGAATTAAACAAAATCGAAGAAAAAAACAATTTGGGGGCGGCGATTCTGCGCAGTTTGCTCGAAAATGACATAAATACGCTCCCACATGCATGAACAACAAATTGGTTCTGGGGTATAGAAGGTTTGGTGAATATGTAAATTAAATAGAGCTCTCGTGCGGGTGGTACCGGTGCGGGTGGGAACTCTGCAGAGACTCTGCTCCAGTGATCCCTTCCCCATTGAGGGGTAAGGGGGAGCAGAGATGGGGGCTCTTTTATTAAACTGTATATATTTTGCAATGTTACAAAGTTAAAAAGCTGTGTTTTATTGAAAAATCATAAACTCGTCATTTTCAGACAATCCTGGACAAAACTGTTGGGACACTTTGCCGATTTTGCCGATTTTCGCATAGTGTCCCAAGCACTTTTGTCCAGGATTGTCTGAAAATGACGAATTAAACAAAATCGAAGAAAAAAACAATTTGGGGGCGGCGATTCTGCGCAGTTTGCTCGAAAATGACATAAATACGCTCCCACATGCATGAACAACAAATTGGTTCTGGGGTATAGAAGGTTTGGTGAATATGTAAATTAAATAGAGCTCTCGTGCGGGTGGTACCGGTGCGGGTGGGAACTCTGCAGAGACTCTGCTCCAGTGATCCCTTCCCCATTGAGGGGGTAAGGGGGAGCAGAGATGGGGGCTCTTTTATTAAACTGTATATATTTTGCAATGTTACAAAGTTAAAAAGCTGTGTTTTATTGAAAAATCATAAACTCGTCATTTTCAGACAATCCTGGACAAAACTGTTGGGACACTTTGCCGATTTTGCCGATTTTCGCATAGTGTCCCAAGCACTTTTGTCCAGGATTGTAGAAGAAAAGAAAATAATTGAGAAAAGAGCAGTGAAAACATCGCCTTTCGAAGTGTACAGTACAAATTCTTACCAGTTCAAGCTGAATATAGTCGTAGTCGTATCTTTGGGCAACTTCAGCTAAATCGTTTGCCAGGTCACTAAAGAGTCAAAAGAGATAAAAATTAGCAAAAAATAACAAGTAGTACATTCTCAAAAAAAAAGGATAAGCACTACTTATAGCATGCATACAGGGAAATTGTAGCTATTGATATACCAGGCGGAAAGCGTAGTCTTGTCAAAAAGATAATTGCCTAGCAAATAATTTTCAAAAAAGCCAGAACGATAAAGTTTGAAAAAACATAATTTAATTTACTAACGTTTCGTCACTATTCAAGTAACATCTTCAGAGTGATAAATATTTACACGATTTCGACTAATATACTTAACTGATACAAAAATAGATGTGATGAAATAAGAGAAGGAAATCGGAGTGAGTAGACAGGCAGCGATAGAGATTAAAATAGTGTTAAGGTTACATTAGATGATGAAAGCATATTTTTCATTGTTTGGGGAAATTGGCCATTGCGCACCAAATTTAGGGCCACGAATCTCAAATTTTCAGTCGAGAAAGCCAAGTCGTGTTTTATAAGTATTTTTTAAAATTTTGTCACAGTATTAGTTTTAGTAGATATGTCACAGGCATAGCGAACTTTTTTCCCGTACCTCTTACCCCTAGTTTTTAGTTACCAGAAAAACCGGTTTTTGACAAGTATAAGGTTTAGAAACGGAAATAGGTTTAATGGAAATTTATAGCAATGTTTGAGACCATTTTAAAAGAGTCAGAAAATGAAAAAAAAGCCTAGTTGTTTTGTGAGGAGTGATTAGAACACAACTTCAAAGTTTTATAAGGAGAGCACTGTAAACGATGGCAAGTAAGATATGTGAAGTACCTGGCGATGTTGGTGATGAAGGAAGATTTCTGAGTCATCGACAGAAGGTGATTGAAGACAAACTATTAAATTGTTATGCCGACGAAGTTGCTTCAAACATATCAGGCTATTGGTATTGAAGAATTGTAATGGCTGTCGTATCGCCCATCCTTCACAGAGGCAACACGACTGTTTAATGATGGAATCAGACGAACGAATTTGGTTGTACTTTGACGTGGCGTTGGAAACAGTTTCTGAAGCGAAAATTGTCGAAAAGTTTATGAACTCTTTACATGACATTAAACCACAAGTTAATGGACTTGAACTGCTAAAATATACTTGCAAAGACTGGCGAGTATTGTTTTGTTCGAAACAGAGACAAAGTCTTAAAATGCAAACTCTTAATCTTGTATAAAATACGATGTTGAAATGTGTCCTGAGCCATGTAATATTCCTAAACATATGATGAAATAAAAGTTGATTCAATATACTATGACTGGTCTAATTTTATTAAACTACGGGGTAACCCGTTTATTGATGCGAATGTTTGTTTTTTTCCAAGTTATATTTTGAACATTCATGCATGTACATGTACAAATTTGAATGAAGAAAGTTAATTATAGTCAATATTGTGATTTAGCAAAGTTCATATCATTAGCTTTTGACTAATTGTTTATACATCATACATTGTCCGTCAACAATGGTTACTGGGTAGGCTTCGATCGAGGTGAGGGGATATCCGGTCAAATTGTTAGACCTTGTTCCTCATGTCATTATGGTATTTTCCCAGTAATTACTTACCAGGTGTTTGCAAAATTTTAACTTTAAGTCTGTTGCACTTTGAAGTGGATATAATTTGAACCTTAAGTTAGTGTATACGTTAATGTATGCAAAAGACGCCATTATATACATGTCGACTATAAGCATTTTAGTATAATTTCATAGTGGAAAAGAGGCTTTCCAGCTTTCTGATTGGTCCGCTCAGCGGTGAATCTGAGGTGATAGTCACCGCCTAGCGCGGTGACTATCGCATCACAAGAAATTGTTCTTCAAAAGTAGTTTTGGAAAAGAGACTGGTACTTATTCAACACTGCACTGACTTTACTCGTTTCAGTCTCCCCCTCGGAGTTGTCATTTTGAAGTATGAGATTTTACAATTTGTTGGTCCATTGAACTGTTGATTATTTTTTTTCAAAATGGGGTCTGTAGTTTTTGAGACAAACAAAAGAGCATAATACTGAAAACATTTATCACTGAGATGTTGTACATATCAAATATCGTGAAAACAAAACTTTATAAAGGTAAGGAAGTATATTTTCTATAATTCTTCGTATTTTTTGTATGTTTTGGCTAGGTTTTGGTCGTAGCGATGTGGCGAAAACTTCGTCATGAGTGAAGAACATAAGATTGAACATGAATTAAGTGCAAAAAAGCCATAACACAGGATCCAAAACACCAGAATAAAAGTCTTTTTAGCATATATTTGAATGTATGTACAAGTTCAATTCCAAAGTAGGATGTTGTTTACTCTTTTTTTGAAATTATTTACTGACAAAGACTGTGGCTTGCTAGCATCGTCTGTGAATAAACAGAATCACCACTGTTAAAATGAAAGCAGTTGTTTAAAAGTTTTTGTTTCAACGTGATTGGTTTTTTATCAACCTCTGAAATTATACTAAAACAATTAGTCACCTCAGTCTCGGTGACTATCGGTGTATTTACCGATAGTCACCTCGACTTCGGTGACTAATTGTTAAATAGTATTTGTTGATGATGTTGAAATTGTGTCTTGGTTCTCAGTAAACGTTTATCTCGCCAATATTTTTAACTGTATTCTTGAAAATAAAACTGTTTAACGTCGGTTTTATCGTTCTTAACTGCGTATACTATTACACTGTCGTCAAATAGACAATTGGGGAAAAAAATATGCGACAACTTTCTTTGGAACACAGACATATTGTCTTAAGCGTAAAACTCGGAATCTTGTATAATATTTGTGCGTACTGTTACACTGATGCCAAGGAGACATCGTAGGAAAAAAGAGACATGTAAACTTGTATCGGTATTACAGATGTACTTAGCCTTAGGAATATGAAAGATACTGTATATTATATTATTGAACCGACCATACACTGAACTTTCACTTATTTGAATGTAGAATTAGGTCATTCACCAACCTTTTCAGTTCCTGTCGCTTGCTTTCAGCGGAAAACAATCCTTCGAGTTAAATCGCGATGACGGAAAGCGAATTGTCTGATTCACATATTGACACAGCAAATATGTCAGGTTTCGGAGTACGGAAGATCCCTGAACAAGTTTGAAAAGTGCGCCAATATATTTGAAACAAGAAAAACGATAATTTGAAATGCAGATTTTTTTCGTTGGTAATACAAACAATGCTTGGTATTTTATATAATGACCTTTTGTTTTACGAAGATTAAGGTATTAATATGTTCTTGGCTAATTGTTTTGGTAAATTGCACGAACAGTTGTTTCCTGTCTATTTTCCTATAGTCAAAATGTTAAAAACATTATCGTTTTACAACGCAAGATAATGCATGTGTGAAATATTTAACGTCTTGAATCCTCGTCATGAATCCTCATGTACTCTGATGTGCTCGTAAGATGTTTCTTTCTTTACATTACCTTCTCGTGAATTGATATTTCCGAAGTTCAGTTTTATGACTGTAAACACTGACCAACACTTGCATGTACATTAGTTTAATCGGACTAAGGCGGACAGTTTGATTATTTGTGTACTTGTGAATAAGTGAACGGTATACAAATGTATACACTTTGTACAAAAATATGTTTCACGTTAAAAAAAAATATTTCAACACATTTAAACTTGTGATGAACTTAAGCACTTTACGGGTGGGAAACTTTTTCCAATACGAGAAAGTGTTTGCAATTTTTGATCGAAACAATATTTTGTTATCTTGGGTTCTTCGTTGAGCCTGTATATGTTTTTTATTTGTTATGACGATCCTGTTTAGTGTTCGTATGATTCTTACTATTTTGGCCCGGAGCGGCCCGATGGCCCGGCACATCACTTCCTTACCATAGATTGTGTCGAGACATGTTACATTTCTCCCCATGTAAACTGTGTTCCGTACGGGTATTGGTACAAAGTTCAGGCAACAGAAACTTTAGTCTAAAAACCCATTGTATTCAATCTGCAAGTGTTGCGGGGTTAGGTTTGAACATGTTTCGGACAAGAACAGGCATGCCCACCATACGTCATACTGTACTCCGGTGAACTTGCCCATTTATTATAGAAGTGCCCTCATGTCTGACATTTATCTGTTAATTTACATTGCAAAACATACTAATCATTGTATCTATATGTTATATCATTTTGAAATAAAAAATAAACTCGCTTATGTCTCGTTCATGTGTTCTTCGTTTGTTGTAATGAGTGAATAAAACTACAAAATCACATTGTTATAAAATTTAAAAGGTGTACGACATGAAACGTTATAAGCGTGTAAACCTTTGAAAAAACGGTGAGGAAAGAGTTCCCATGCATAATCAATTTCACTTCTTTAACCATTAAAAAGTTATGTGACATATTTTTTCAATGTCAAAGAAAAATCATGAAGTCAAGTGTTAACCGAGAAGGGAAAAAGACAAATGATTTTTTTTTGTACGAGTATTTCGTTGTACCCTTTTTAAATAGTTTGGTGTTTCCCTTAAGAACGGTTAGTTTTAAAATCTTGGCTTATTTAGATGTATTATGGCCCGATTAGGTCCTAATTGGCCCTGTCTATACTTTTATGGCCTGAACTACATGCGAAGACAATATAATTGTCTAAAACGGTGAGGAAAGAGTTCCCATTCATACAATTTCATTTCTTTAATCAAGTTATGTGACATTTTTTCGATATCAAAGAGAAATCATGAAGTCAAGTGTTGACCGATAAGGTAAAAGACAAATCAGGGGGTTTTTTTTGTACGAGTATTTCGTTGTACGCTTTTTAAGTTTTGGTGGTTCTCAAAAGAACCGTTAGTTTCAAAATATTCTCTTAATTAAACGTTGGATGTCTTCGTTGTCGCTCTAACCATCTTCCAAAAACTTCAACTTCTACTTTTGGGCAGTGAGAAAATGCGTTCACCTTGGTATGGTTTCCACATGTCTCTTGCCATACTAAATCCTCCATCAACATTGTTGCTTTTGGACAGCCAAACATTTCCAAATCCAAAGGCGGTATCCCAAGACGTCTCAAAACATCACGCTCCAGGTGACCACCTTTATAGGCGATTGACGAATTTTCGCCAATCTTAATTTTGGAGTAGAACTGGACGATTATGTTCTCCAAGCAGTCGATCTTGAAAGATCTTGTTGTATTCGGAGGAACGTCTAAAGGTAAATGGTGCACATTCGCCTGTACCCATTTGCAGCTAAACCTGTCCTTCCCGGACAAATCACTCCACGTTATTTCAATGTCAAAGAAAAATGACAAAGCTTCGCCGTCTCCAGTTTTCCAAAGACCAAGTTCTTTACAGTAGAACTTTTTACCTATGTTAAAACCATCCATGTCCATTATAGCGACAACGTTGTCTAACTTTGTCATGTTTGCACTGTACAAACTTTCGCACGAAAAAAGTAATTATGGTATATAATTATGAAGAGAGATAGAGAGAGTGTCTGAAGAGAGATGTTGGGGTGCTGCAGGAACTTTTATACTGTAGTAGAAAGCATAGGAAGTGCGCATGTCAACAAGACAAAAGAATATTTTAAAAAATACACAGAAAGGTCTAAACAAGTAATAGATCGCATGCAGAGGGCTTATACGGGGCTTATATAACAATACAAGTTACCGTAAGTGAGAGGTCGGGTCAACGTCTAAAACATGGGTTGTACAGGTAGAAACTGTCCTGATTTTGTAAGGGAACACAATGAGAATGTGAATGAGCACAATGCGAATGTAAATGAGCACAATGTGCACGTGATGGGCATAATGCGAATGTGAATGAGCACAATGCGCAAGCATGATGAGCACAATGCGCAAGCATGATGAGCATAATGCGAATGTAAATAAGCACTATGCGACTGTAAATGAGCACAATGCGCACTCAATGAGCATAATGCGACTGTAAATGAGCACTATGCGACTGTAAATGAGCACAATGCGCACTCAATGAGCATAATGCGAATGTGAATGAGCATAATGCGAATGTAAATGAGCACTATGCGACTGTAAATGAGCACAATGCGCACTCAATGAGCATAATGCGAATGTGAATGAGCACAATGCGACTGTAAATGAGCACAATGCGCACGTAATGAGCAAAGTACGCGAGTGTTATGAGCACAATGCGCACGTGATGAGCAAAATACGCGAGTGTTTTGAGCAAAATGCGCACTCAATGAGCATAATCCGAATGTGAAAGAGCACAATCGCAAGCATGATGAGCACAATGCGCACTCAATGAGCATAATGCGAATGTGAATGAGAACAATGCGACTGTAAATGAGCACAATGCGCACGTAATGAGCAAAGTACGCGAGTGTTATGAGCAAAATGCGAAGGTGAATGAGCACAATGCGAATGTAAATGAGCGCAATGCGAATGTAAATGAGCACAATGCGCGCGTGATGAGCAAAGTATGCGAGTGTTATGAGCAAAATGCGAATGTGAATGAGCACAATGCGAATGTAAATGAGCACAATGTGCACGTGATGGGCATAATGCGAATGAGCACAATGCGACTGTAAATGAGCACAATGCGCACGTGATGAGCACAATGCGAATGTGAATGAGCACAATCGCAAGCATGATGAGCACAATGCGCACGTAATGAGCAAAGTACACGAGTATTATGAGCAAAATGCGAATGTGAATGAGCACAATGCGAATGTAAATGAGCACAATGCGCACTCAATGAACAAGATGCGAATGTGAATGAGCACAATGCGAATGTAAATGAGCACAATGCGCACTCAATGAGGATAATGCGAATGCGAATGAGCACAATCGCAAGCATGATGAGCACAATGAGAACATAATGAGCAAAATTCGCATATGGATTTTGTTCGAAGATCTATATAATATTGCCTGTTATAAAAAAATTACGAGAGTGTGCATGTCCAATCAAACAATGCATCACGATTCACGGCAACGTTTTTGTACCACATGTTAACTAGGCAATAGATCGTAATATATAGTCATTTCTTTCTGCTCGTTTTTTCATTTCTCCTCAATTTTTGCTGGTGGTAGTATGGGTAATTGTTATCAGTGTAACCAGTGTATGAAGCGTTTTTCGTCTGCGTATAACGTAAGACGACATCAAGCCATCTGTTTTGTTTATCCGCTTCTGGTGGAACAAGGTGACATTTCAGTTATTTCAGAGGGAGGATACGATACAGATAAGCATAACGATGTAGTGATGGAGAATGAAAGTACGGATGCATGCAGCGATGAAGAAAATAGCAATGAGTCGGAAGAAGATGGAGAAGACGACTCTTGCACTAATGAAGGTACGGATGCATACAGCGATGAAGAAAATAGCAATGAGTCGGTGGAAGATGGAGAAGACGACTCTTCTACAGACGAAAAAAACAGCATATTGTCGACGGAAGAAGAAAACAGCATATCGCCGACGGAAGAGAACTTGTCCATCGATGAGGAAAGTACTAGCGAACATTCTGAAGAGTCCGAATGCGAGGAAGATGAAGAAAACGACACACTCTGGGAATATATATTAAATGAAGTTTTTGAAAAGGTGGATCCTAAACGAAATGCTTTGTTCGAAAAAACAATGCAAGAAAACAACATTACTATTGACGAAGCTATGAAACATGCCTACGCTACGTTGGTTCCAGAATATACCATAGAAATGGCAAAAACATACAAAAAGTACATTCGATTAGTAAAGGAGCTTCAACGTGACAGTATCCACAAGAAAATTATGAAAACAATGAAACGTTTAATGGATGAAGAAGGCTACGATGAAGATGAAAGTATAAATGCGGCTATAAATCAAAGAAAATTCCTTCTACAACGAATGTTGGGATACAAAACCGTTATGGGTAACATGAACACCGGGACAGAATAATAATTATTTGTGCATTCATAAGTCAATCTACAAAATAAATCCATTTTAAAACACAAGTTGTGTTATTTAATCATTTAACTTTTAATTAAACAGTTTAATTATTAGTACGATCTTTGTCATTAAGTTATCCCTTACAGCATACGTTGACTGGCGCCTTAGGAAACATCGAGTTTTCGGGACCCCTTAGAAAGACAATGATAACTTAAATACGAGTTCAAGGAGCAAATGCGAACATAAATTGTGCCTAATTAACACGTTCGCATCATACAGTGTACAATATAAATATATAAAAGTAAAACAAATGAAATTGTACAGGAAACAAAAGTCATTTGACAGGTAATTAATTTTCCTTGTAACTTATTCATAAACGCTTCAATGATCTTTGATTCAAGTTCTATTTACAAAGACAGTTTGAATACCTTCACTTTTGTCTGAATGGCGCATTTTCAAACGTCGTTCACAGTGTACAGCCAGACTGGTTCTTTTATTAATTTGTTGCGCCATATTTGGAATGAAACAATATTACGGATTCTCCAGTGTCAATTTGGATAACCATTCTATTATATCCCATCTGCAGATGACCCTCTAAATTTAAATCGTTACGACCAAAGCTAACACGGATTCTAAACATTTTCTGTCTGTTATGGCTTTTATTTCTCTTGGCTCTGTCATTTTGTGATCTGCCATAACAAGCCCACATTTGGAAATTTTCTCTAAACCGTACACCACTGTCACCACAAGCAACAATGTATAGTATGAAGAAAGTAGACCAATGCATTAGGTTTTTAAAAACTTTTTTTATTCACACAATTTTAATTACACAGTTGAATGGCACTTAAGTTTGCATGTACACATTATATAGTCCATTAAGTTATTAATGTTCATTGTTCTTGAGGTCTCAGCGTACATCTTAGACCAAATAAACCAGCTCAGATTAAATAAACTGTCAAAATACTGTCTGCATAAAGTGGAAGGACTAGGAAACGATAAAATCCTGCAGGCCTCCACGATTGCCCTCCAAATATCTTCACGGTCAATCATTGAAATAGCTTGGTCTGTGTAGGCCATCCAACGATACTCTTCATCAGAAATTTCACAAGGCTCTCTCACGGTAGTCCATTGATTACCATCCACCTCCTCCATCTCCACCTCCTCCATCTCCACCTCCTCGGTCTCCTTGCAAGATGTCACTAGCTCCTCCAACTCTTCAATCTGTCTATGGACAAACTCGGTAGAAACGAGATCGATAATCTGCTCAAAAGTTAGAATGTCCTCAAAATCCACTTCGTCGACATACATTTGCTCAAACAGATGTGCCATGCTTCTCTTTACCACGTTTCTTCAACCAGTTCACAAACACACTGACTAAATAAACAGTGACCGTAAGCATTGCACGTTTGTTTCATTAAACAGCTTCTTTATTCATTTAAACCATTGTCTGACAACAATCATACTTGTCAAAAACCGGTTTCTCTATTCAAACACGTATTTCCGGTTCACATGCGCGCGCACAGGGCTCACGCGGCCAGCCTGGTAACTAAAAACTAGGGGTAAGAGGTCCGGGAAAAAAGTTCGCTATGCCTGTGACATATCTACTAGTTTTCTTATGGACTATTCTGTGTTAGTCGGTCGCTATATGATTTTACAATATTTTCTCGTTAAAAGTGATTTTTAGTCTCTTTGTCGTTTTAGCAAACGCAGATCTGAAAAGAATGCCGTGTATCTAAATAACTACTAAAAAGTATAAAACAAGCGCACATGGTTTGTGCGATTACTATTCAAGATTGAAAATATGGTATGTAGGAAATTTTTTAGTTAAACGGTAAATTTACTTTTTGAATTTATCTGGAGTGTGTGTATATTCGTTAACTCGTTAAAAACGGGAAGATTAAAATGAATACTCATCAAATTTGTATTTTCACGATCAGCAATTATTTGTCTTTTTTGACTGGAAATTTGAGATACATACCGCCAAAAATTCTTCACGCACTAATCAATCTCCCAAAATATACCCTCATCATCTAATGTAACCTTAAAGGAAAGGATCGGAGAATGTTACTGAGAGAAGGGTTGACTTGAGAGATAAATAAACTTTCTTTCATGAGAACATCAAGTTGAGAATTTCCCGAAGCTAAAATACTAAAATCAGAAAAAGATATGCGATGGTCATTATTCCTAGAATGAGATACAGTAAGACGGTTGAAAGCTGAGAAATCGAGAGTGTTCTCCCTGTGAGGGCCGAAATACCTTTATGATCTGAAATCCTCGTATGTAAATGTGGGCATGTTTCGTCTATATACAACGCGTTGCAGCGTTGGCACGTAAATTTATATAGAACGTGGGATCTCAATTGAAATGGAATACGATAGGCTCGGATTGGGCCCAATTTAGGGGCCTTGCCATTTCAGCGGTAAGGGGGCCCAGGCCTAGGGGGGACAATTCGAGAAGCCTCTAGGGGGGTCAGGGGGCATGCCCCCCGGGAAATTTTGAAATCTAGAGTCTGAAAAATGGCATTCCTGCGTTTTGGGGGAAGATTTTATAGAATTCTGGAGATTATAAAATATTAAAACGTCATATAAAACACACAATTTACACAAAATACAACAGATTTCAAGACTTTTCAACATTTAGAACAAAACATTTCAGAACATAAGAAGCTGTTCCATTTACGCAAGTTTTCGATACACTGCCTCGTTATCAACAGCCTGCATTAAATCAACTTCTATAGAACAAATCATTACTGCTTTCAAAGCGTTACTGTTCACTAATTTCACAAATGCGGAATTAAGTAATTCCTTCAATGCTTCCAATTTGATATTTTATGGGTGTGTCTGGCCAGGGGCCCATTTTGATGTCCCAGAAGGGCCCATGTGCCATGGCACAATGGCACATAGGCCAGTCCGAGCCTGGAATACGATTCATCACATCTATTTTTGTATCAGTTAAGTATATTAGTCGAAATTGTGTAAATACAGGGAAATGTTGTAATGGAAACAGCCAATTATGCCAAAGCTGCATATTTTTATACGCAAAGTGAAAAACCACCTTTTATATAATTAAGGATAAAGGTAACAACATGAGATACACATTTCAAGGTTCAATACAAACTTCCAGTACACGAACAGTCGGCACCAAGGCACGCGTGTATATCAATTGAATATGAGCTATAGGTCGATACCTTCAATACGCTTCACAAAAAATTTTCTAGGCGGCAAAAGATAATTTAAAGTAACTATAGAGGACGTTTACACAAGTAATCAAAACAAATTCTTCACTCCAAATTCAAATCCGTGATGATACAGCTATGTATGATGTCCATGCATCAAACGCCAGAGTAAGTGCAACTTATGTGTCCATCATTCTCATTTCGACGTATATAATAAAACCGACAAACCTTTCTGGTGAGAAGTTTGATATACGAACAGCTAAGGTATAAATATTGTCTTCGATTGGATCAGCTGAGATTCCGGTTTCCTAGTTTTAAGAAAGAAAAACGATCAATACAGTGTGCAATACGAATTTTAGAGTGTAATCCAACTTTGGAAAAGCTGCGTTTTATTGCCCATGAAAAATGATACCGTTGTCCTATAATAAACTAATTTATTGATCATTCCTTAAAAAGGCTTTACAGTATAATACAAAAGAAAATTACAAATTCTTAATATAATTAACTTTACACTTTATGTTACACCATACATTACAGCCTATATATTAAATATTTGAAGAGAAGGAGATTTCCCTTGACAAGTAAAGATACTACAGAGCGTTGTGGTAATGAAGGTAATTACTCAGGCTACCTATATCGTAGGTAGGTCGAGTCTAGGTTTCGCCTCGGTTTCTGTGTACTACCATTCATGTGACCAGAGCGAGGCCGTGAGGCATGTTGTAAGTTCTTTGCTCATTTCGCTTTTGGAGTTGGACAAAAAGTTGAACAGCTTTGCCTTTTGATCAAGATGTTCTTGCACATTGTTGGTAGATTTCGAAAGTGACTGGCTGGCTTTAATATTTAACAGTGATCAGATGTGGCTGACAACTGTCTTGATCGTAAATATGTTCAGCAGTGTAAAGTTTGCACCACATTCAGCCTCCGATTCAGGCTCCGCGCACTTGCCAGTAGCCCGAGTGAACGCCTGACCAAGGCGTCTTGTTTATGTACATGTAGCAAGACAAAATCCTTTGGCCTGTCCATTTTGGCCCGTTCGTTCGTCCGTCCGTTCGTATGCGCGTGCGTGAGTTTATTCAACATTGTATGCAGCACATACCTTTTGCGTCTTAATAACACTGGCCAAATCATTTATAAGAATACCAGATGAAGCATTCTCGCTAAAAATCGGGTTTGTTATGGACTTCTCTCCATCTTGGTCTAAAAGAAGTCAAATGCGTGTAAGTGTTTAAAACATTATAAATAATGACTGTTACTTTACTGCTGTACTTCAAAATTAAAGTGACATAAGAAGTAGAAATATTAGATTCTGGGCACTAACATAAATTCTTGCCTTAAAAATAAAACTGGGCGCTATCAGTCCGTAATCGAACTCATTTTTAATCAACCATTATACGAAACCACTAGCAAGTTATAGCAAAGCGAAAAGGTGGTATACTGCCGAGATATACACCTTATTCCAAAATGGCCGCCGAATTAATATTCTTTTATATGCATATAAACTGGTCCCTATAAAATATTTTTCATGTGAAATACAAAAGAATTTCTATCTTAAAACGAGGTCATAGGGCCTCGGCCATTTTAACGTGAGGTCTATTTGGAACGAAATACTGTCGTTTCGAGGGGTCCCTTAACCTAAGAGTAAAACGTGAGGGCTCCGTTCGAAACGTCAGGATTTCGTTCAAAGACATCTCGTCAGTCCACGAACTTTTCACTTTCCTATGTTCAAAACACTGCCTACGCAGCACTCTACTCTTTTACACACGCAAGTGAGATCGATTTTTTATATTGATCTAGGAAGTGTTTCTTGAAAAAAATATCCTTCGAAAAGTATGACTTGATGCTAAGAAATTACAAAAATAGGCACACCCAGGCGTGCATGTATCTACTGCGTTTAATGCCTATAGCTAATATGGTGAAAACAATGATGCAACTGTGTACTTGTAACAACCTTGTATTCATAGCTGAACAAGATTCTTGACAAAATCGATGGAATTGTATAGTTGTAACAACCTTGTATTCAGATCTAGAGCTGAACCAGATTTTTGACAAAATTGTCTATGCTCACAGGCCATGCCGTGTTTTAACTTTAACTCACTCAACTCAGAGTAAAGCCAGCAACGCGCAGAAGGCTAAGCGCTAACAACTCTACTCATGGTCACCCATTCAAATACTAACTCAGTCCAATTGGGCTTTACTCCAGTCCTTAGTGGTGAGAGGCAGTGCGCTAATAGCTTGACTATTAAAGCTATGTATAGGTAATCGCATGGGGCTGAGGAAAATTAAGGTTTAATTTCACGAGTGTGAAATTAAAGCTTACTTTTACGAGAACTCATGCGATTAGGTGTTAATAATATAGCGGGTAAAATTATTCAGGAGTTAATATTATGTCCAGAAAATGATGAAGTACATGTACCTTATCACGGTTGGTGCTCGCCAACATTCCAAATTTCCCTCGCTCTATCGCTGTGCATGTAGCTTTCTTTTTGTAAATACAGACAAAAGTTCTTAATTTTCTAGTGTATTCATTTTCACTAATAGTTTACACTCCTTCAATGGTTTAAATTAGTTCAAAGTTAACAAAAAAGCATTTTCAGTCCGAAAGACCTTGCAGATTTGTTGAATAAATGTCAGTCCTCTGAGGTTCACTGTTCCTACGTAACCAAGTGACCAATCACATGCAAGAACTGCAGATCAAGGAACCAATCAAGTGCAAGTAATTTTGACCTGAATTACAAAAAAATGCCCTCTTCATTAGCCAATCATATTCAAGTAATATTGCCCTCTATATTATTAGGTACGAAAACCTATAGTCATATAAAGTATGGTAATAAAGCTTTAAGTAGGTCAATCAAATTAACATTTAACAATTCACAAAATTTGACTTAATTGACTAATACAGTATTTAAATATCTTCGTTACAACAATTTATATATTTGTCAAACAATAATGCAATCTAGTTAGAAGGTAAAGAAAATCGCTTGAGATAACAAGCATCTCTAGTATTACTGCTGTAAAATTTAATAGTGAATGAAAAGATGTCCAGAAAATTATGTCATCAAAATTATAAGAGCAACCATACATTAATTGTTCTTCAGGACATATGAGTAGTGATACCCCCCACTATGGAGTACAAAGGGATGCCGCCTCATTAAATATTCAACTTATTATTTATTCATTCTCAGGCTCCTTTGGGACCTCCTAACCCTAATCTCATTAGTATACATTTTATATAGCGGCGTGTTACGTCATTAGCGCCAAACCCTAGCTGTTACTCGACCCCCCTGGGTTTCACTACGCCATTAGCGACTTATTATTTATGTATACGTCATTATTTCCCAGGCCCTTTGGGACGTAGTAACCCTAACGTCCTCCCCCCCCTAAACCCTAGCTGTTACTCAACCCCCGTGTAATACGTACGTCATAACCGATAGCTCTCCGACTAATTTCCGAAGTTACGTCATTATCAAAAGGCACTCGATTTATGTTCCTTATAAGTAATAATAATTACCTTTTCATTTATACATTTTACCCTACTGACAGTCAACAGTTATGGGACACGTAGACGTACAGAGCATGCGTACAGTAAACTTTAACCAAAATAGTCCTTCTTTACAGGGAACTAAAGACAAATTGATAGAGGCACTTTATATTTTTTATCTGAAACCTTGTTTGGAGGAATATAGCGGGTTTTGAACAGTCTAAATGACTGAATTTGCTGAGATAACTTAAGTTGAATATTATCTGAATAAGCTATGAATATTATATTAGGGTTAGAACCTAACAAATAGATCATCCTAGAATCATTCATAACTAAACCCTCGTTTATAAGTGAAGGAAGATAGAATGAGGAATCACTTCGAGAAGTCATGAAAAGAACGATTTTAAGTGTCGAAATATAAACTAAAGCCAAAGCGATTTATTACATTGAAAGCGTTGCTACGCTTTCTGTTACTAAGTGTGATATTTGCATATTTATCCTCAGTGCACGTGCAGGAGACAAAAAGAAACGCATTAGGGGTCATTAAGAGGATTAAGCGCTTGGGCAAGTCTGGGCGAGAAGGTCATTGGCAGTGTTACCATAGCGAAACCGCGTCGCGGCCTTCATTCGTCTCAGGCTCGTTTGAGACCTCCTAACCCTAACTCCCCCCCCCAACCCTAGCTGTTACTCAACCCCCCGTGTAATACGTCATAACCGATAGCTCTCCGACTAATTCCCGAAGATCGTCATTATCAAAAGATGCTATATATATATATATATATATATATATATATATATATATATATATATATATATATATATATATAACACAGACACGCGTACATGTAATACAGAATTTAAAATATTTTATTGAAAATATATATCTTTACACAAAAAACTCTTGATTATTTAGTGATCTATCGGTAACACTAGCATATGGTCATACAGTACATCTTATAATCCGAAGGCATGGATCATGAGCCTTGAATTATGTACCACAAACATTACATATCAGATTTCGATTAACGCATTTGTTAAAATATTTCCACAAACACTTAGGACACTCAATTACATGTGTAAACTTAACAGGATTCTGACAACGTTCGCAATCAACAGGTTCGTCAATTATATAATTTTCTGATTCTATTTCGGTGTAATCCTTATCGTTTTCTGAATCTTCTTCGGAGGAAGTTTCTTCGTTTTCGCTCTCTGATTCTGTTTCTTCTTCTGCCTGCGGCACCATAGTTCTTCCTTGATACACAATTTCTCCTTTGGGATTCCATGTTAAGTTGACATAGGATGCGAGTAAACTATTCAGCAAAGAGGACGCTTTCGCTTCATCGACTCCGTAGTCAAAGTGTGACAGTATTTCTTTAACACGAAAATCGTCATGTAACCTTTCTCCCATAGTGTTCAGGGTTCGAATGATGGTCTTTAGAAAAATTCGTTCTTTTTATATTAGTTCTGCGAGTCCTTCTAAAACTGGACCAAGTAGGAGATCAAGAAATCCTTCACCTTTTTGAACCAGTATCTCTTTTTTTCTCATAAAACTACTTCGGAGACTAGCCAAAGTTGATATGTCGTCGCTATAAGGCCTAACGACTTCATGCAAAGCAGGTGATAATTGATATTGCGTTCACCAAAAGTTCAACATACAATCACAAATGCATCTAATTAGCTCAGGGCTAGCAGTCTCCAACAGAGCTCGTTGATGAATACGTTCACTTGTACATAAAAGTTCGAGAAACGGTTTGTGCTTTTTGATCAACATCTCTATTTGACAGTCAGTGTCTAAATGAGGAAAACGCTACGAAAACACATATTTTAAGAGGGGGTAGGAGGAGGAGGAGGAGGAGAAAAGGGGGAGGAGGAGAAAGAGGAGGAGGAGGAGGAGAATGAGGAGGAGGAGGAGCAAGAGGAGGAGGAGGAGGAGAAAGAGGAGGAGGAGGAGAAAGGGGAGGAGGAGGAGGAGCAAGAGGAGGAGGAGGAGAAAAAGGAGGAGGAGGAGGAGGAGGAGGAGAAAGAGGAGGAGGAGGAGCAAATAAACATACGCACACACAAAAGCATTTAGCTTAAAATATTTATTGCGGTTTTCGTTCGAAAATATACAAATAAAAAGTTTTAGTAAGGTCTGCTTCTTAGATTATATTTAGGTGTTTTTATTTTAAAAGTAGCGTGATAGTCTTTCTTGTCTTCTGGTGATAATTGTGATACATCTTTTTTTGTCATTGGTAAATATTTTGATCTAGTCATCAATAGATGATGTTCATACTCTTCTCTATCATCTGGGGTCATCTTTGCCAAGTCGCTTTCTTTCCAATCCGAAGAGCTTTCCCAGTTATGAAAGAAATTATGTTTAAGCGTAGGTTGTTCAACTTTTGGAGGCGGTGTTACAAAATAGGTTTTAGGTGTTGCAGGGAAACTCCACGGAAAATCATCAGTTTCTGGCTTTATCTGTCGTGTCAAATTTTCTGACGTTTTTGGAGGCTGAGTTTGAAGATTAGTCAGAGGTTGAGACTGATTCTGCAGTTGGTTTTGAAACGTCAGAAAATGGAAGTTAGGGTTAGGATGTCTCAAAGGAGCCTGAGACGAATGAAGGCCGCGACGCGGTTTCGCTATGGTAACACTGCCAATGACCTTCTCGCCCAGACTTGCCCAAGCACTTAATCCTCTTAATGACCCCTAATGAGTTTCTCTTTTGTCTCCTGCACGTGCACTGAGGATAAATATGCAAAAATCACACTTAGTAACAGAAAGCGTAACAACGCTTTCAAAGTAATAAATCGCTTTGGCTTTAGTTTATATTTCGACACTTAAAATCGTTCTTTTCATGACTTCTCGAAGTGATTCCTCATCCTATCTTCCTTCACTTATAAACGAGGGTTTAGTTATGAATGATTCTAGGATGATCTATTCTGTTAGGTTCTAACCCTAATATAATATTCATAGCTTATTCAGATAATATTCAACTTAAGTTATCTCAGCAAATTCAGTCATTTAGACTGTTCAAAACCCGCTATATTCCTCCAAACAAGGTTTCAGATAAAAAATATTAAGTGCCTCTATCAATTTGTCTTTAGTTCCCTGTAAAGAAGGACTATTTTGGTTAAAGTTTACTGTACGCATGCTTTGTACGTCTACGTGTCCCATAACTGTTGACTGTCAGTAGGGTAAAATGTATAAATGAAAAGGTAATTATTATTACTTATAAGGAACATAAATCGAGTGCCTTTTGATAATGACGTAACTTCGGAAATTAGTCCGAGAGCTATCGGTTATGACGTATTACACGGGGGGTTGAGTAACAGCTAGGGTTTAGGGGGGAAGCTAGGGTTACTACGTCCCAAAGGGGCCTGAGAAATAATGACGTATACATAAATAATAAGTCGGTTATGACGTAGTGAAACCCAGGGGGGTCGAGTAACAGCTAGGGTTTGGCGCTAATGCCGTAATATGCCGCTATATAAAATGTATACTAATGAGATTAGGGTTAGGAGGTCCCAAAGGAGCCTGAGAATAAATAATAAGTTGAATATTTAATGAGGCGGCATCTCTTTGTACTCCATAGTGGGGGGTATCACTACTCATATGCATATATGCAGTAACAGGTACAATAAATGTTTGCACATTCACAACACAGATTTTGCATGACATTGACAACTGCAGGATACAATTTTACGCTTTCTCGATAGCTGCCCCCAGACTCTGGAATGCTCTTCCTGCCAACATTAGAAACTCAGAGTCAGTTACCAAATTTAAATCATGTTGAAAAACTTATGTAGAATGGAATAATTTTTCGATTGTTGTATTTTAACTTATTTATTGTATAATGCTCCATGCTGTCAACAATGACTTATGAAATACTTGGTGTACAGTATTTATTTTGTCTTCGGTGGTTTGTTGTGAGTCAATCGTTTTATTATATGTTTTGATTGGCTCCGAAGGCATTCTTTTGTTAACTTACATTACATTGCACGCACGACAGCAACGTATCTACTCGCGCATGCGCAGTAGATACAAAAATGGTGTTACAAAAAGTCACCGAAGGAAACGCTAAATATTTGAGTTCAACTTCTTTGCTTCGCCAATCGAAAAAGGTAATCATGGCAACTCTGCCACAGTACAACCTCTGGCACTTGTCACAACGATCATCTCAATGGAAAGTGTTGACTAATACTTACCACCTACTCTCAATCTCAGACTTGTTTTTATGAGAAGTGGTGGGATGGGACAACAAGCCAAACAGAAAAGGAGTGCAATCGAACAGCTTCAGAGCAGAGATGTGACAAGCCGCGCTGCAAGCATCCCAGAATGCAACGCAATTCTCATAGTGCACGCGACAAACATCACAACTAGTTACCAGTCTTAACCGTCACAGCTATAGTTACCAGTCTCATCTAGGACGCAACGTCAACTAACCTGGCTCTTAATTCTGCCCGTCATCTGATCATTCGACATGTGGATATCCACCAAAGAGAGAATGTGACGCGCTACGTCACAGCAAACTATAGCAATAGTCTCTCGCAATAGAGACGCATACCTGTCTCGCAACACAGACGCAACAAAAGCAAATGATCCTTCTTCAGGTCGCAGTACGATCCATAATGTCACATGCATATATCAAGCAAGCATTCAGATGATGTGATGCCACGTCACAGCAAGATATCTGTCTCGTAACTAAGACGCTACATGCGCATAACTCATGAAGTGCATAGCAACAAGTCGCCAGTCATAATGTCAGACTGCCATTGACTGCTATGACAAGTGCACATAGACTCGATGCTAAGCTTGAGCAAATTTCACTTACTCTCATCTAAATCACTAACCAGAAACCTGAGCGGGCGCGATCATTCAAAAACTGTAAGGAGCAACCATAATTTTCACCAACTTTCCTATCGTTGATCAGTAAAGCTGGACTGGATCGAGCAATTACCGTTTAGAAAATGAAGCCAGAATCCACTATTACTATAAGGGACGAAATATTGCTACAGCATTTGTTCTTGTTCTTCTCTTTTTGTTTTTTTATACCAAAAAAACAACACAGCATTGTGTCTCTCCTTTGTATTGATTCACCAACAAACTGACATTTCGCAGACTTTCTGGCCCCATAGCAAACAATGCGTTACTCTATCTAGTCTTCTTCTTGAGAACAGTGTTTCCTGTTTTCTCGTTCAGCCAGTCACGTTTCTTCGACTCTTCTACCTGCCCTCACCACGGAGAACCCATTGGAGGGGGAAAGAGCTATTGTCCCACTCTGACAACTGGGGAATCATTTTGACAAAACAGTCGAGAAATCAGGACTGCACAAATTAACGATATATATAATATCCGCTATTCAGGTTAAAAATGTTCAAAGGTCGCGCATCACCCAAAGCTCCTCTTGACAAGAACTTTAATTAGCAATCTTAACGTTACCGTTTATATACACATTCAGAGGCACTTTTTCTCGAATTTTGTTTTGCTAAATGTTAAAGTTTCGTGCTAAACTTTCATACAACAAAAAATAAGAAAAATGAGTAAATACTAAATAGTGACGGAGAAATGACGATACAATGTTTTTGACCGGAATAAAATTTAAAGTTAAAATTGTCGAAATGTTTTCTTTGCGACAAGAGAAGACTTTAAAGAGCTACAACTTAAAAGCATTTTTTTAAATATATCAACAACAATTGTCGGGGAATTCGATATTTCCGAAAGCTTTCACGCCAAGGGCCAAGAAATCGTGCTTTACTGTAGGATTTTTTCTGTCAAGTTACAAAATGTTGTATAACTTTTAACTACAGAAAAACCCTGACACGGTTTTTTAGCAATGTACCAGAACTCCCAGGAAAGAATCAAATTAAAAAATAATAAAAAACACTTCAAGTTAAAACTTGAAATGTGATCACGCCATTCGTCTAAGGAGATTGTGAAAATATTGTTGATTCATTTTAATTAATTTATAAAAAAAAAAATCGGTTTTAAGAAACCGAAAATTATTGACATATTCTTGTCGCAAATTTTATAAGCTTTAATTTGATTTAGGGCCGGTTAAGGTATCTACAACGTAATGCCCACGCCCTTTAGACTACAGACACCCCTGAAGGATCAGTTAATCGCACTTAACTTGGCCGTGTATTAAAACGCAACGGGATTGAAAAACGCTTGCTATTAATACGGTGAAAGGATAAAGGACTGGGGGCTAATCATCCTTACTTGCAGCCAGGGGCTGAATTGCGAAGGACGCAGATCAACGTGGCCGTGTCGAGGCATATCAAAGGCGCTCCAGGCAGCCGCCATGGATCACAGCTAAGATGTTAGGTGTTGATTTTATGGAGGGAGGAAAACCGGAGAACTCGGCGAAAAAAACTCAAAAGACAGGAGAGATCAACTACAACTCTACTCACATAAGTTTCAAGCCCGACAACGGGGTCATTCCCAAGCGGTCACCCATCCAAGTACTAACCCCGTCTAACCGAGCTTAACTTTTTGGTGGGAGGCAGCGCGCTAACAGCACACGCCACCCGTGCTCCCCATTTTTTTTTGCCCTGCTGTAGAAGCTTCCATCTCGCTATTCTTTGTTCCTTTGGATCTAAACAACTGCAAATGGCATTTGTAAACATTTATATACTGTATTTTGGACAACAAAGGTGATTGACCGCTTCGGTAGTTCAGTCGGTTGGTCGCCGGACTGTGGCAAACACTGAAAGTACGCACACGCGAATTCGATACCCAGCAGGTACACAAAAACTTTTCCGTTCTCGACTCTCGTTGTTTTGTTTTGTTAATTTCGTTTTAATCTTTTGTTTTCCAAAAATATTCTTTTATTACCTAGGATACCGTGAGCGAGATTAACCTTCAAAATGTTTAATTTAAATGTTTTAAAACTACACTTTCATTCGTTTCAATCGCTAAATCTAGTACGCGGTCAAATAAGATCCCAGTTCAATTACTCACTAATTTCGTTGTTTGAAGCAAAAAGTCAACTGCCTCATTAGTTCCAATTTTAATTAACGTGATCTAGACTCTAGTGACAGATACACAATTTGCACTGCCTCACCCAATGCAATACTATAATGTCCTTGATTAAATTAAAAGGTAACCGGTGAAGCGAGGGGCTGTTGCGTTAATGTATTTCTAGTTAATACACAAATCCCTATATATGAAAAAACCGTATACCGATTTTTATATAATATGGTGGGTATAGTGAGACCTTCACTGGCGTTGTGTGAGGACTAATTTGGAGCATAATACTTAGTGTTCCACCACAGCAGCTACAACGCACTGTTATTAGTGGTATGTTTCATAAATTTGCCAGTTTATTTCGCTCATTTTTGAGCCTAATACTTTACGTTTGACCACACCAGTTAAGTTTCACGTGAAGTGTCTAGTTTCAGTCGGTAGGTCGTAAAATATGCCTGCGGTTTGATGTATGTTTGGGAGAAGAATGAAGCGTGGAAGGATTTATGTAGGTCTGTGTTCTTTGGATAACCCTCGACGCGTTTCGAGGAGGGATTTTGAGGCGATGTTGAAATCAGTTATGTTAAGACGAAATTACAGATATTAGAATTACGGCGCGTGCAACACTGAAGTATAATAGACAAGTTAAAATAAAAATAAAGTCTTACTGAATGTCTGTGTAGTTTTGGTGTAGTCCGTAACGTACTGGCAATGCATCAGTGGTCGACTTTATAAATTGGTGAATTTCCCGCTCCTCTGTCCCGTGTCGATTATGTCGTTTCGTTATAGTATATATATCGTGTGTATCGCGTGGTTTGTGGTTTTAGTTATGTCGCTGTTACGTCAGAAATAAAAGGGTTATTGTGTAATCTGTCTAGTGGTGAGTGAGATAGTACATCCTAGATGTCGGATTATGATTGTTCTTCTATATCAATTGTTATAATAAATAATTTAATACGTACGTTTTTGTGATTGGATGGTTGAGTTCATTAGTGCTTCTTTCTTGACTATTTTTTGTTTCGCTAACCACCGTTTCTGTTGAAAAGATATTAAAAGATAAAGTATATTTATGTATGTAAATGTTGTACCTGGTCATGGTAAAACGTTAGGCTTAAACTTGTGTGTCTTTCCTAAATATTTCCGTCTCTCGGCCTGATAAGCCTGACTTACACATGCAGTTATCATTGCGCTGCAGTTAGCAGCGCTTTATATTAATTCCGCCAGTAAGTTCGCTCGTTCGTTAGCTCGTTTAGTTCATGTAGTATCATTATAGGACAGCACTTTTCTTAACCCCACCCTATAACAACATTAGACAATCTTCCCTTTACTTCTGTTGCGTCCTCGCCGTCTTTGCACTCAGATGACTAAGAGTTTGAGATCAAATCGTTAACCCGGTTTTCTACTTGCGTGCAAATTTGCGTAAATCGAATTTTTCTTTTGTTTTATGAGCTCTCGGCTACATGCAACTAATTAGAAATCTATTCATTTTTTACAACAGAAATGTTGATTCGCTCCAAAAAATTCGCGAGTAGAAAACCGGCCAGAGGGCCTGTTCACATGAGGAATAACCCTACCCCACGAGATATCTCGGTGTTAGTTTATTTCCATGTTAAAAAAAGTAAACCGTTCACATGAGACCGAGATAACTAGAGGGATAGGGATAACTCGGTCTGGGCGATAGAGTAACCCTAGGGCCAGAGTTAACCTACCTCCATGTGAACGCTCTCGGGGGTTATATGCTCAACTTTTGTATAATTACGCATGCGTACATTGTTGGGGGTTGGGGTCTTAGGGCGAAAAAGCGGGCGAGGGTGAAAAAGCGGGAGGGCGAATATCGGGGGAAAGAGAAGGAGCGGGCGAAAGGAAAAACCGCCTGCCGCAAATCTAGTGGTTTTTGAATTATCCGTCCACTGGTAAACGGGAAATACTGATTGGTTAGTATTTTAAGAGTTGTCGATAGCTATCAATCAAACAATATCGAGCCATCCTCTATTCGTCTCGCGGTCTCGTCAACATGGCCTCCGTGAACGAGTGTGTGGTTAAAGCTTTGGAAACTTTGAATATTTTGAGAAAAAAATTTGGGGGGAAAAGACGTTCTCGCAGTCTTACCGACTGGTTTTGGAAAGAGTTTGATTTTTACAGTATTCGTCCTCGCAAGGCGAGATGCTCAAACGATTGGAGAAAGACGCAGCTACATGTATTCTGGTCATCATTCCTCTCTGACCAGCATAACGTCGGACCAGATAGCAGAGATGCATGCAGTCAATGCATGGTTTCAATGCCGTGGAACTGTGCGATCAAACGTTAACAGAGGTTATACAATCCCCCCCAATGGCCCACAGTTTGTTCACTGTAGTGCAGAAAGAGCCACAGACATGACATTTCTCGAAGCCTTAAAGAACGAGTGTAGTCCACTACATCAACGCATGGTTGCAGTCGTTGATGATTGTAACAAACAGTTGATGGCAATTGCCGATTAAATATACTTGCGGCACCAGGAGAGTTGTTCCTTATATCCTCTTCAATCGCTGGGTCTTGCGAAGGCTTTGCAGGGGCGGATTTAGCGTTAGTCAAATAAGTCAGATGACTAAGGTGAAAATTGTTAAGAAATAATTATAAATATCATCATATATTAACTTACTAATTGGTCTAAACAAGAAAAATTGCGAGGGCTGACTGGCTTAGACTTTTGCAGGATTTGGGCCGATTTAGATATTTTGATTGGTCCAAACCAGATAAATTGCGAGCGCTGACTGGTTTAGGTGTTTTGCAGGATTTAGGCCGATTTAGCCAATCCCGGTTTAGAATCTTGCAGGATTTAGGCCGATTTAGCCATTCTCATTGGTCCAAAACACCCAAATCGCGAGCGCTGACTGGTTTAGATTTTTGCAGGATTTAGGCCGATTTACCCATTGTGATTGGCCAAAACGAGGCAAATCGCTGAATGTGATTGGTTGATTGCTTTGCCGAAAGTATGCCGTACCGGAAGCCTGCAAAATGCGGTCTGCAAGGTCTTCGATCAGTCTAATTCTGTTCGATCGATTCATGGCTTCTACAAGCTTGTTAGGTCGTGCGTTGTGTGCTTTAAAAAGCAGCGATGAAGTTCTTTTGCGGCAAATGTATGTTGATTTGTCTGCGAGAATCTGTGCTTGTCGAGTACTGACGGCCGGAGAGCATTTCACCGATTGGGAAGACATCGGTGCTGAGACTGTCTATTTGCCACAACACATGAAGGCGGACAAGCTAGAGTAAACCATATGTCGCTCTAAGGTAAGCTTATAGGTACAGTAGTTCATCAATATGGATTCAATATCGATGTTAGTCTGTTGTCATGTTAATACTTCCCTAACCTTTGTTGATATCCGTTCCATATTAGCATAATCTGCGTTGAGCACAGAGCACACTGGTTAACCAATGCTATTAAATGCTTCATGTAGTACTATAAACACTACTTAGGTAGTGTTTCAATTCTAGATACTCACTAGTATGTCATAATCATGATGCAGAGTCAGAGTGCCTTTCCACAGTAGTTTAATACATAATACATTCGTCCTCAGTTCATATTACAAGTCAGTTAATTGTCTATATATATAACATACGGTATTATAAGTAATAACATATAACTTTTAAACATATACTAGATAAGGTCTGGGCCTGGGGAAACAGATCAAAACTATAAGCAATAAATATCTACATGACATTTCTACAAATTTCCATGTATTATCATTATACATCAAGTAAGCATTCTTCTCACATGTGGCTATTATGAAATTTTAATCTGATAATTGCACTGGACAGGAATTGAACTTGGGTTGCTGGTGGCCTGAAAACCAGACAGCTCATAGTAACATGGGTTAGTAGGGGGATGGGTAGTGGCATATTAGATGGGGGTTAGAATGATCGGGATGATGTAGAGAGTTGAGCAGCTTCTCTATGTCTATGTCCATGTAATGTCCATTATGGTCATTAACAAAAGCTTCTCCTAACCAGACATTGTCTGCTTGGGTTGAGGTTTAAAAGGCAAGTATCAGGCATTTGAAAGCCAGACAGCTCTGGGTAGGTGGGGCTCAACAGCCATAGAAGGTAGCCCACCTTGCTCTGGGTTATGCAGAATGTTAAATTCAGCTAGACCTTCACTAATGTGTGTTGGTCAGGCTGTCCATGTTGGATTCACTGACTGAAACAATGTAACTGGTGTTTCCTAGGCATGCTGATGAACTTTGACATAGAGTGAAACAGCCAACTTTTTTATATTAGAATGTGACCACATATCTCTCTACTGTTTATTGGATTTCCCCACCCTCATTCCTGGAAAAACGTAGCCTTACACACTTGCAAACTATCACAAGGTTTCTAAGACAACAAGAAAATATCAAAGTCCAATTTAGATAAAATGTATCTTGAAAATGATAAAATGTTCATTAAAAACATGTTTTAAAACATTTAAAATTTTGCTCAAATGTGCTGTCAGAATGCAGGAAATGCCATTTCAGAGATCCAAATTTCAAACATTTTCCGGGGGCATGTCCCCGAACCCCCCTAGAAATATGGGCCCGCAGCAACTTTGACTAAGGTATCAAAATTCCTAGATCCGCCCCTGCTTTGCGTTGTCTAGTCTGCTTTTAATGTAGTAATGAAGTTCATGGGCATTCTTAATTTTCCGCGCACATGATTTACAAACCCACCCAGAAATCCTAAGTCACTACACAGATCCTGTCGAGTTTGTTTGTTCTCAAAACCCTTTGAAGGCTTGAAGAGATTTTCGGTTGAAACGTAGGATGTTCTTTCAAAATTACCAAACTTTGTTCAGGGCAGAATTGCACAACCTACAGACATCGTTGGTACTTTCAACGTTGGGTTTTGCCCCTTTTCTGACCTTTTTTTGTTGGCGTTTGCATTTGCCGCATGCACTCTCCCGCACGAAAGCGAATTTGACAGATTCACACCTGAACGGTACTCGACTAGTGTTGTTATTGTTTTGAAAGCAACGTGCAAGTTATCATATTACAGAGCCAACATGATTGGCTATTTTTAATTAGATTAATATTTGGAAGCGCTGGGGGCGATAATTCAAAAACCATTAGTTTAGCGGCAGGCGGTTTTTCCCCTCCCCGCACCTGCTCTTTCGCCCGCTTTTCCATCGTATTTCGCCGTCGCTGGATAAATAAATAATCCATGAATGATTTTAAATTCCCCAACGCGTGTTTTGAAACCCGTTTTGTGTGAAAATGTTCGAAGTAAACTGGCTCTTCGTCACTAGCGGCTAAATCTAGAATTTGCACATTGGCCGCCATATTGAATTCTACGGCGCGCTGGAGTCTGGGATCTACCATTACCAGACTCCAGCACGGTAGAATTCAATATGGTGACCAATATGCAAATTTTAGATTTAGTTAATCAGACAACCTTGAACTGTAGTGATTTATTCTAAGATAAAATGCATCATATCCGACTCAGTTGTATGGTATTTTATTTTTTTACCTCTGAAATGGCTGGAAATGGAATTTGAGAGCTTAAAATTTTCCCGGGGGGGCATGCCTCTCCAGGACCCCCCTAGTAGGATGGTCCTCCAGACCATGCAGGGCCTTCGGCCCTGATTCTCCGGGTCATGAATTTCATTCTCCAGACCCTTTCACAAAAACCTGAAACGCTGGTCAAAGTAGACATAATTTGCATACACAATGTTCTGTTGCCAGAGAAATATTACCCAATTCGCACGTTAATTACATGTATATTGATTAGCATATTCTATATTTTATCATAATTTTTAATTAAAATTTTCAAGCAGTTTATTATAGGTAAAAGGGGGAAAAAACAAAAATGCCTACTTTGACGTAATTCTCTCGACCATTATGGAAATACAAAGCTCAACTGGGCTCTTGCAGGTGACGTCAAAGTCGCCATGTTGGGTGGCGACTTCAAAGTACTGACGTTTAGTGGACCAAATAATAAATGATAATCTTTTTGTTTATATGGATTTGCCACCCAGCTTGGGAATACGTGCAAGAGCTCAATATCACAATAAATAAAAATTCAAATAAAAACATATTTTGGTATTCATTGCACAGAATCAATATCAGTAATATTGTATTTGGGGTGATGATAGGCACTTTAAAAAATACTCGGCTTTGCATTGAATTTCAACTCCTCTTGGTGTTTGAAAATCGGAGGATAATCTCTTACGTACCAGCGTTTGAACTTTTGCATTTCAAACTCATTAAATAATTCATAAGCAAGAAACAAAGGAAATCAGTATCGTGCAGGTGGGTTGGATATCGAAAGAACAAATTACAAAAACTAAGCAAACTTTCACCTCCATTTTCTTTTAAAATACTGGTTTGAGATGCTATATCAAACACTCGAAAAGTGTTTCGCCGGAATATATCCAAACATCACAAACTTTGTTAAAAAACAAACGTCTCTGTCTTCGGAAATCCTGATGAAACATCCCGTGTGTATAATATACTACTTCAAGTTCCCCACAGATCCAGATGTGCCTAGTTCCTACTCAGACTTAGGCCTATCCAAAACACTTTTTATAGAATTTGTAGACTAGCCCCACTTCCGCAAGAATGTAAAAAGTGCATGAAAGTACATGGAAGCTGGTTATAATCAAACGAGAGCAATCCTCATTTAATAAATTTACAAGCAGTAAAATAGTTTAGAAACAAAGCTTTTACGTAATATACACTTAAACAGTATATCATAACAAACTGTATTTAAAAGAGTCAAGTTAGGTGGTACTCACCTTTTTCTTGCATATCTCTAATTCAAAAGCTGTAGTGAACGTGTCATCAGAACATTCAGGATCAACCTGTAAAAAAAACACGCCATTCTGCAGTCATATCATACCACCTTTTACATCAAGCATGTACTCCAAGGCACGGACTTTAGTGCTGAGGATGACATTTTGTTCTTTCCGGTGAAAAGCGGATATATATCGAATTATTGCTTATTATATTGCTAACAATATAGAAAAAATTATTTTGCTGGCTTCAGACTGACATTCCGTCATTAAATTGTATGTTAAGCACATAACCCGAAGTTTATTAGCGATATAGGTCTGGGTGAGGATTAACTACTTATTGACCGAGCGTGAGGTCTGTACTAGTGAAATATCGGACCGATGTTTTTTTAGTACGGACCGAGACGAGCGCAGCGAGTTGAGGTCTGTGCAAAAAACAGAGGTCCGATATTTCACTAGTACAGACCGAACAAGCGAGGTCAATAAGTAGTTTATTATATGGCCATAAATGTTGTGAACGTTCTGTGAAAACTCGACCCATCTTTCTTGCGAACTTCCCATTTTTAAAGTACTTTCCGTTGAGCTAGAATCCTGAACTTTCTACCCCAAATAGTATTTTTCAATTGCTTTTGTTTGACATATTGCTCAAGATCGTACGTTAAGTAGTTGAATAAGAAATCATCTGAAATTATAATACTTGTGAGAAGTAAATGTTATATTATTACGAACAATGTTATGAACGTTTTGAACATTTAAAAAACTTTTACAAAACGTGGAAACTCGAATTATACATCAAATGAAAGCTTATAAAATTTCTAACAACATACCTGCACGATATATTTCAACAATGAGTAGTTCTGAAATTATAATCCATCTTGTTGCATATACTGACATGACTGCCATTTTGTTTATAAAACTTACGGTCCCGAACGGCAGATTCCGCTCTGAGCGGGCGGATACGGGAAATATCCGACCGCTTATGAACCAATCAAATTACAGGATTTCCGTATTCGGACCTCTCAGCGCTGCTGCCATATAATAAATAGTATTATTAAAATGATAAAATATTTACGCAATGTCACTTCAGTTGGAGCCAGAAAATAAACTTCTTCCCAAATATATTAGCGTATTGCGTATGTTGACAACACAGCTGTCATATTTGCTCAGTCACTTTAACTTAGATTCGATTTACCCAGGAACGTACGAATTCATAAGTGTACCGAATTTTGCACGGTTCCGGTTGATTGCATGCGGTATACCAGAAGAATTCGGAACCGCACAAGACAAAATAAGTATATAAAAAGACTTATGTAACGTAGCCTGCATCGCAACCGGATGTGTCTTGAAAAAAGTAGAGTGCGGCGTAGGCAGTGTTTTAGATACAGACAACAAAATATTAACGTTTCGAGCGGAGCTCTTTCGAAATTGAACTCGGGTTTTGATTTCAAGATACGACCGGCTGCGACGGAGGCTACAGTAGGCGTGGCGGTGCGAATTTCGGTCCGGTTCCAAGTTCGTCTATAGGACAGAGTAAACAAAGTCAAACAAAACGTTTCGCCATATGATATTGCCACCGTTTTGGCACCGCATATCTTTCCTGGGCGTCACATACCATCAGTGTTGTAAAGTGAAAAATGTTTATAACTTACGTCAAACGCGCCATCTTCCTCTTCGCAATTACTATCGATACTTTCATCCTTTAGTGAAAAGAAAAGAAAGGCTTGTGAGTAATCTAGTCAAGTGAGTCTCGTATCTTGTCGCATATTTAGAATCTAGAAAATAAGAAATCTTTTCCGAAGTCTATTTTCTATCATACCTGCGTTCTACAGCAATTTACTCAGGTGATGAGTCCAAGTCGTTGTTTGGTGGATGGGTCGGTGGGTGGGTGGGTCGATTGATGAATGAGCAAATGAATGCATAAATAAACAAATTAATGGAGTGGAGTGGAATGAAATGAAATGAATATATGTTATGTACTGTGTCAAGGACAGTCATAATTAAGCCAAAGACCAACTACAAATTCTTTCTCTATAAAAAACTAAATTAACTAAGGAAAAATATTTCCGCCTAAGATAGCACTTAAATTAACTAGGACAAGAAAAACAATAAGTAGGCACTTCTTTACATATATTCCAAATCCTAACAGTACGGTTAAAATAGAACAATTGAAATGTAGTAGTTTTGCAGAGAGATACTTGGAGAATGTTACTAAAGGCTGGCTGGGCCGGGTACGGAAGTGATTAACAAAACAAACATAATCATTAATAACGTTTAGTTTTGCCATCTGGTTTAATATGATGAAGAAAGATTAAATACAGTTTTTACGTTGCATGTGACATTAAACTACGAGTAGCAAAATTTTATGCCTGTAATTGGTGTTTGAATTAAAAAACAAGCAAAATATTAAATTGGTGAATACAAAATGCAGTAAAGAACTCTGTGACTAACCGTATCTGACAGATCTCCTTCGCCGGATGTGTCCATTTTGGTCGATATCTGAAGTTTCATGGCTCTAAACAGAAAAAAATTGAATTTTCCTGAAATTTACATTTAAAATCCATAGCAAACAACTATCAGTCTTGAACACCAATTTATGGCGTTCAACTTGCATGTGGTTAAAAATTGGTTCCTTTAGTTAGGTTGCTTTTCGTAAGCGTGAATCAATTATTGACATTGCTTTATTCTACGTACAGAATACCCGTCCATTTGGAAATCGTGTGCCGAGTTTTAAAATTACCACAGACGGCCTTATAACTCCTTCTTGACTGTCAAACATTGCTCTCCGGTTTGATTTCCTTTATATTCTTATAACAAACAAACAAACAAACAAACAAACAAACAAACAAACAAACAAACAAACAAACAAACAAACAAACAAACAAACAAACAAACAAACAAACAAACAAACAAGCAAGCAAGCAAGCAAAGAAACAAACAAACAAACAAACAAACAAACAAACAAACAAACAAACAAACAAACAAACAAACAAACAAACAAACAAACAAACAAGCAAGCAAGCAAGCAAAGAAACAAACAAACAAACAAACAAACAAACAAACAAACAAACAAACAAACAAACAAACAAACAAACAAACAAACAAACAAACAAACAAACAAACAAACAAACAAACAAACAAACAAACAAACAAACAAACAAACATAAGTACGCTTACTGTGACAGTATGTCGCTGAAGTTGAGCCTCTTCGAAGAATCCAATATAAACTGCAATATTAAAAGGAAAAGACAATTGTCGAACTGGTCGAACAACCAAAATTATTTAATAAGAGAATCTAAAAGTTAGTCAGATTAGGAAGCAAAAAAACGTGCCTAATACAATTGGTCAGTAAAACTCCGCGTGCTGAAGAATTCTTGGTTTTCATCTGACGTCACGGCGGGCCATATTGGTGCAGAGAAACAATGAAATGGCGGCCATATTGGTGCACAATCTTTATCCTATGGGAATTTAACTCTATTATTATGCAAATATTTCGTATTGTTTCACCACCCCAACGGGGCCACCGATCACGTGAGTGAAAACGATCATAGGTTGGCTCTGAAACACACAATAACAATTATAGAATTTCAATAAAAATCTCTGGTTAATGATGATGATGATGATGATCACACCACCATCGTCGTCGTCGCCGTCGACATCATTTAATCTCTCAAGAGGGACAGCCATTAAACAGCACGTGGTGTGCCCTATTCGGAGAAAATTCTTGATTTTGTTTCTAATTAATAAAATTAACGTGATACGCCATTGTATTCTTAGGGGTGGACCATTAGAAAAGTGATGGGGGGGGGGGCGGGACCAAAAAAAAGTGCAAGGCAATGTGCTCTAAAAAAAAATTCATACACAAAGAAAGTTTGAGAAAAAAAATTCGTGCAGAGCCTTCTCATGGTGAAAACTAGGTATGTGTAATAAAAAAAATTCATGCAAAGGATTAGACAATAAAAAAAAATCCCTGCACAAGCAAATGATAAAGAAAATAATTCGTGCAAGCTGAAAAAGTCCCCCCCCCCCCCAATCACTTTTCTAATGGTCCGTCCCTTACGTGATTTAATTGATCAGTTGCTTAGTTTATAAATGACGTGAGCCAACAGCTTGTTGTTATTGCTCTGATGAAGGCCTGAGCCAACAGGCCGAAAGCTTTTGAATACTCAGTTTTCTCTAAAAGATGCTCAATATCAGATCTTTCTTTCTTTCTTTCTTTCTTTCTTTCTTTCTTTCTTTCTTTCTTTCTTTCTTTCTTTCTTTCTGTCTGTCTGTCTGTTTGTTTGTTTGTTTGTTTGTTTGTTTGTTTGTTTGTTTGTTTGTTTGTTTGTTTGTTTGTCTGTCACAAGGATATCTCAAAAAGTATTAAACCGATTTCTATGTACTGTTCTATGTACTATGGTGGAAAGGTTGGCCATAGACCAAGGACCAATCCATGAGATTTCGATTATATCTGTCTGTAAGGTTTTCCGTGCAGAACAAAGATTAAAAAATAGCTTGAGCGCGCTCATTAACCTTGTATTATGCAAATCTTTAATATTCACAAACAAGCTAAATTAACAAAAACAAAACCAACAACGAACAATGATCATGACCTTTCCATTGTTTATAGGACATGGGTAAAAATATATGCACCAGGGGAGCAGGGATGGCGTGTGCTGTTAGGGCGCTGCTTCTCACCAACAGTTAAGCCCAGTTCAACTGGGTTAGTACTTGGATGGGTGACCGTCTGGGAACAACCCCGTTCTCGGGCTTGGGACTCATGTGAGTAGAGTTTAGTTGGTCTCTCTATTATTATTATTATTATTTATTTTTGCTTGATATAATTGAGAAGGATTCAATCCAACATTTTATATACGCATATATAAAGTTCGGTAAGTTACAGTATTACATTTACTGTGAAACCGTTGTATTTCTTGGTCTTAAATGGATATTAATAGATTATTATTAACGTCAGTTTGCACAGGCGATTTGTGCTGCGATTTTCTGACGCTGATGTGATTGAATGGATGACTCACCAAAATATTGAACTTCAAATGGCCCAATACATTCGTAAGTCAATTCATTCGATCGCATGTACCAGAAGAAAAATCGCAGCAAAAATCGCCTGTGTAAACGAGCCTTTAAAGTTAACAAAAATTCAAGGTATTTTTACCTACCTCATTTAATTCATTACACCACAAAGAAATTCCGACTCCACGACTGTCAAGATTTACGAAAATGTTTTTCTCGTGGTTTGGATAATCTGAGAAAATAGTATAATAAAATCATTTTAACATAAATGTACTTTATGTAGAGTTGAACTCTTTCTGGGGCATCCGACTCTCAACTCTTATATGTACATGTATTTTACTCTAGCTAACGCCAGACTATTTTACTCGTTAACTTTAAACCATTTCACTCGACACAAAAAAAATCCACAGACGGGAAAAAGTTAGCAAGGATCACATACTGTATAGATAATAAGCCAAACATTTAAAGGCCAACTAAACCTTTTGAAGTTATATTTTCTTCTGAAAGGGTTTCTTGTGAATTTTGAGGTAAAGGAAATAATTTATCAACGAAGCCTTCTTAGGTCCTCTTGCGTGACCGCGTTCCTAGGAGAATGGGTAATCCATTGTCTTTGACGTCATACCGCTAAAACCCACCAATCACTTTGTTGTCTGTTACCGGTATGACATCACAAGGTTAGTGTACCAGTCTTTATTTTGACACGGTTGTCGTTCGCACGAGTTCAGCAAAAGGAGCAAAAACTCAAACTTAGACAGTACATAAAAGCGGAACCGAGTGACTGTTTTCAATTATTTCTTCGGTTTTAGATTGAACTTTTCCGACCTAAGGAAAATAGAATAACCTGGAAACGTATAGTTGCCCCTTAAACACTCTACTGCTTAACCCTTGAGAAAACTTAATAAAGTCAAGTCAACATTTCAAACACTCCAACACAGACATTAAGTTTGCCGATCAATGACAATACGACTTTAGACCTATGCGTAAGAATTGCGCAATTTTTCCGATTTGTGACACCAAAAGAGGTGCCTACCATAGTGGCCCAAGTTACATGTATATAATAATCAAACAAAGTAAAATGCATGATCTACTAAACGGAACAAATGAAATTACTAACCAGACACAGTGTCAACGAGCTGTGCCCTGTTACGTGTCGAACGAACGAACTAAATCACAAGAAAAATATAAAGGTGCCTGAAAGCTTGCCTGCTGCGCTGTGTAGCTTACTCGTCATGGCACCACAATGTCCACTTACCTGATGGACATATCAAAGACACCTCATGTTCTCCCAGCACTAAAAGTTTGACTACGGCTTCTCCATCTGGTTTGTGAACTATCTATAACAGACAACGTACGAACAAACTTAGAAAATACTGTATAACACGTTAAAGGAAAACTACAACGCTCATTGGTTACAGCATAAACACACGTTAACTCTTCATGCATGACTTTCCGATACGTCCCCTTTGATGAAAAAAATCGTCTGGCGTTAGACAGAGTAAAAAGATAAAGTTTCCTACAACAACAGTGCGCACGAAAAGATTAATCAACAATGTGTTTAACCCTTTCATGTACATGTATAACTTTTTGAAACGCCTCCCCTTAACAAGTAAAATCGTGTGGCATTAGAGTGAAAAGATAAAGTTCGTCCACTACAGTGTGCATGAAAGGATTAATTGACTGAATAACAACAACGCCACAAGCACTAGCAGCGACAAGAATACCAACACTATCACTACCAAAACAACAACAACAATAACAACAAGTCAACAACAACAACAACAACAACAACAACAACAACAACAACAACAACAACAACAACAACAACAACAACAACAACAACAACAACAACAACAACAACAACAACAACAACAACGAACATTTCAACAGCTTTGAATTCTATGCTTGTGACTTGTGTGACGTGACTCGCATGATGAACTTGAGGGTGATTTTTCTGTGAAACTACTGAAAATATTTTCCTAGATTTGGGGGATTGGTTTCATTGGTTTCATTAACTAAGAGTACCAAATTGTGATACGCTTAATTAAAGAAGTTGTTCAAATTGACAAGAAATACTATGTGAAAATATTTTATGTGAAAATATTGTGACTCTCATGACCCTTAAATGAGGGTGTTTTCAATGTGGGCTAACACAAAGCCAATACCTCACTTTGAAATTTAGAATTTGAAATAAATTATGAAATAGCAATGGCAAGTTGAATACATAAAATAATGAAGAAATTTAGTTTTGATATGCCTGAAGATCGCCCCGCGTGAAACTGTTACCTCGCAGTTGAGGTAAGCCCACTTAAACTATACTATATTCGCTCTACCTTTATGGTATTGAGCACTTTCCGACATTCCGTGAACAAAATCACACATGCCCGTTTGTATATATATATATATATGTGGACAGACCATGCACGGTGAAGATTGTGTGGCACTGGAAACAATATAGTTCTTGACAAAAAAAATTTGAACTAATATATTCTTGACAAAAAGACTTGAGAAAGGAGTTTTTGGGATACGTACATCCCTTTCAAAAGAACAGAAACAAATCAACATTTACGTATAAAGTCTTGACAAGAAGGAAACCGTCAAACCCAAACTCGAAAGAAGGTTAAAAAAAAACGGTAAAAATATAGAGCAGTCACTCTCAGTAATCACCGAACATTTAGTAGCAAAACTGTTCGAGTTTCCCTGTTTACAATTACATATCCTATCACTGTTAATTTTGTTTTATATTTTGTGTGTCCTTGAAGTATTTTAATAACATAGTCACCTCAGTTTCTTTTGTTTTAACAGGGACATTTACTGTTGTATTTCCCTCATCAATACTGGATGAGGGACATTTAGAGTAAACATCCCTCATTACTATTTATTAATAATACGCTTCAAAGAACAAATTCATTTACACACAAATTTTCAAGTGTTTATTGTTTCACTTATTAATATTAATATTGATGCTGACATTTTGAAGACTAGCTCCCTGAAATATTCCACCTAAATGAATATTTGAAACACTCTTTTCATAATCTTCACACGCTTTCATTAACAACAAATCATCACTATCCTGATCCTTATTTAGTTGAACGCTGTTACTACAACTCGACGAACTAACAACTGGATAAAACATTCGATACGGCAATCTTGTCATTTGCAAACCAAATTTTTTTTGATAACCTTTCGGGGACATTTAATCACTAATATCCCTCAAAACTATGTGTTTACTTATAATAAACGTATCATATCCATGCATTGCATGTTTTTTCTTGCCAATGCTGTTGTATTTTTTACCTGTGGCTGCCGTCTCATCTTCTTTTCAATAGTTTTCTTATTGTAAAACTACTTACTGTATGACTTAGTGGTTGTTTATAATTTAGAATAAAAAATAGAAAGGGAACATTTTTCTTTTGTAAAACATACAAATGCTGTTGAAATATTTATTAACATGTATGTGAATTCAAAACATTTTCAGCAATTCAGATTTCAAAATGAAAAATTGTTTTTGTTATATTAGTTTAAATAAATTTAAAATGCCATAAATGAATATAGCCGTGGCAGCCAGCCAGTCAGACAGTTTGAGTGGTTTTCAAAATTTATGCAAATTATATTTTTAGACACCAAGCAATGTTCTTTGTAAACATGGGAAGAAATAACTGTAAAGTATAACCCCAATATTTTGATAAAATTCTGATGCCTGCTTCAGTAGTGTGGTGGTAACATCATCGGTTTGCACGCAAACGAGATCGAGTTCAAACCTGGGATGCGACGTGCAATTTTCTTCATCTCAATATATTTTATGAAATATCATCCTTAAATTTTTCTTTGTTCTTTGTTGCAATATTTTTCTTCAAAAAAACAGAGTTTTTGTTTTTTTATTTCGAATATTCTACCACAATTAAAACTGTATATTTTCATCGTTCCGACAGGAGTACAGTAGCTACAGTATTTCCAGGCCTCCAATAAAAAAAGAGCGCAAGGGGGGTTGCTGTAAAAGCGGGCAAGGGGTTATGCATTAATTTTATGTATTTCTAGTACATATATAATTAGAGTTGGGGGTGGGGTTACAGGTACCGTACCAGGGCATGAGATTTGCAGTATCCCGATATCCCAGGGATATCAGATTTTAAGTTTGGATACTGGGCATCATAAGCTCAGTAGCCCGTGGGGATAACCATGAAAATTGGGATAGTGAACAATTGTTGAGCAGCTATCCCAATTAATTGTTGTTCTTCGCGTCTTGTCTGCGAATGTTGGTGCAAAATTCGACAAACTATAATCTCATTCCCAGTGCGCACCAAGATTAAATGATAGGCATACATGAAGTAGTACCTAAACTAAAGTAACTCTTATCGATGTGTTATTGTACAGCTAGGCATACACTAGTGTAGTATGAATAACTGTCACTGCCAGACTGGAAAGTTTGTAAAAATGCGCAACAGAGATTTGTATATTTCTTATATGCGGGCAATTGTCAGCCTGAAGACTGAAACTGCGCAAAGGAGATCTCTGTTGCGCGGTACAAACTTTCTAGTCTATTGTTGTGTTAAATAAAAGTTAACCTTGTTTGGATACTGCTTATGTATTGGAAAATCTACTATTCAAATGTGGGATACTAATTTTCAAGGAGGGATACCAGATTTTAAGTGCCAGTATCCCACTGGATATTGCTGAAAATTTCAAATCTCATACCCGAGGTACCCCATTTGGTAAGTTAAACATTAAATACCAACTTCAGGCTTGTAGGCTGGGGGTGGGTTTGGATCAGTGAGCTATATATATATATATATATATATATATATATATATACTGGAGTGATATCTTTGTGGTGGGCAACGTGCTGGCATGTAGGCAGTCCTTCAGATTTAGGCCAGTGAACGGCGAATTTCGCCGGTGGTTGAGTGGATTTTGTAGCAAATTCGCTGTGTCTCCATCGTATTTCACTGTCGCAGGATAAATAAATAATCCATGAATGATTTTAAATTCCCCAACGCATGTTTTGAAACCCATTTGGTGTGAAAATGTTCAAAGTAAACTTGCTCTTCCCACCATATTGAATTCTACTGCACTGGAGTCTGGGATCTACCATTACTCAGTTGTATGGCATTTTTTACGTCTGAAATGGCATTTGAGAGCTTCAAAATTTCCTGGGGGGCATGCCCCAGGAACCCCTAGCAGGATGGTCCTCCAGACCATGCAGAGCCTTTGGCCCTGATTCTCCGGGTCATCTATTTCATTCTCCAGGCCCTTTCATAAAAGCCTGAAACACTGATGTAGGCCTGAAGTATGTATAGTTCCAGTCTTCTACGCGGTCTGGTCAAGTCTGATCCAGTCAAAAGACCGCATAAGAGACTGGAACTATATGTACTTGACAGGCCTACATGTCCACCATGTTTGGCTTCAATCTTTGCCCCAGTCAATGACCAGCAGATATCCCTCCAGTTATACAGTGGCACTCAAAAGTTTTGTAACACTTGCATGGAGTTTTACATGCACAATACATGCACTTGTAAAGTGCGTGTAGTACATACTGCGTGTAGTACAGTCAAACTACATGAAGCTTCGCACTACACGCAACCTTGCACTACACGCAGTTGCATATAGTTACACTCACACGCAGTTTGCGTGTAGTCCGCTACACACAGTTTGCGTGTAGTTGACTGCATGTGAAAAATATAAATAGTTCGCTCGTTGACAATTGCGTATCATCAGTATAATTTTGAAAGGTTAACTCTTTGGGCTACATGATACAATATAAACTTTACATGCCAAGATGACTATAGGTTGTATTTACAGTACCTCACAAAGTGTTTTGGGCAAAGAATAGCTTGCGCTTGTTTTGATTTGTCCTTACAGTCGCTTAACTACACAAAGTTTGCGTGTAGTCATGAAAAATATAAATACAGTAGTTCGCTCCTTGACAATTGCGTATCATCAGTATAATTTTGGGCTACATGATACAATAATATATTAGCAGAGTCCTATCAGCCGCAGTCAGCAGAGTTCTGTACTATTGTTCGATGAATTGCAGCAACTTAAGAAATATCCAGCTCAAAACAAAACTTTGCTGTGAACTGTTTACGGGGTCTCTTCCGAAGTGAGTTAGAAGGCAGAAATATTTCCAGCAAGAAAAAAACAACTGGCTGTGGACCCTGTGCATGTTGAACTGATAAAATCGTACATGTCTCAAATGTGTCCAACATCACCTGTTGGTATTACCGAAGCTTGGAATAAGTGCCGACGTGCTACGGATCACCGAGGAAGAAAATGTTCTATCTCAGCAATTGTGCATGGTGATTGCATTGATCGTATGATCGCTGCGATCACTGAGGTTTTTTTGAGCAATCATAGTGATTATATGGAAACTAGGCTTATGCTTTTGCCAAATATTTCGGTGAAATATTACCATACACTCATCTACACGCAAAACTACATGTAGTTATGTATTGATCATACACAAAGTTTTGTGTAGTTATACACGGAGCTTTGCATGTAGTTATATACGAAGCTTTGCGTGTAGTTATTATACACGAAGCTTTGCGTGTAGTTATTACCGTAGTGCCGCGGGTAAGCACCCACGTCCGAGCAAGCGCCCACCCCCCTATTTACGACAAAAGTAATTTTTCGGGCTTATTCTATTCGAGGGCCGAGCTGTCAAAACGCGCTATTTTTAGACATTTTCTCACTGCAACTGATTACCCCTATGTGTTCGCAGAGGTCCGTCTAAATTAACCAATGAGAATTAACACATTTTGATCCAGTCACTCTGGGGAAAATGTTTATAAACAGCAACCATGCCGCGAAAGTTGAAACAATACGGTGTCGAATGGAAAGTAAACGTTGTAGAGTGGCATAGGCAAAATGAGCGTGGGAAAATGTCAAAGAAGAATCAATTACAAATTCTTTTCTCACGTGCGGGATTTCCAACAAACTAGATGGAACTGAAGACGATCTTGTTTCCGATAACTTTCCCGCGTTAGATGAAGACAATTTACGCGGAGAACTTGGCGACATATTATTTGAGTCAGACGATTCAGACTTAGAGTTTGACGGCTTTGATGAACAGGATTTGTAATCTATAGTTTAGTTTGTTTGTTTGTTTCATTATTATATTAAAGTAAGATACTCAGTTTCAATGTTGTTTCATTTTATAGGCATAAAATTTGCGTTCTTTTTTTGTGTGCTCCGAGTAAGCGCCCACCCCCCTTTTTAAGAAAATTGTAATACATCATGGGGGTGGGCGCTTACCCGCGGCACTACGGTATACACAAAGCTTTGCAAGTAGTTATTATACACGAAAGCTTTGCGTGTAGTGCGTGTATGTATGTTGTGTGTACACGCAGACTACACACATTTCACTCCACGAAGGTGTTACAAAACTTTTGAGCACCACTGTACATATAGAGCTCACTGGTTAAACCCACCCCCACCCCGCAGCCAGTATGGGCCTGACGTTCCAGACTGATACATGAAACAATCAACCAATATCTAAAAATAGTCCCACTGGCACTGTTGCCGAAAGACGGAAGTAAATCCAAAGGCAAAGTTTTTAAAAGCTTATACTGTAGTTCTTGAACTACAGCGAATTTCTCAATAAAACTTTGTCAACTTACTTACTTCGCTACGTACTTCAGATAAAGTAAAGTTTTTCTTAGGTTGCATTCCATCTCTTACTGAGATTTTATTCTAGACTACATTTGATTTGAACTCGGATTTGCAGTACTGACAATAGGCACACACACGCATTTTCCTCACGTACCAAGAACATACTCACTCTAAACGTTTGAAATTCTACTTACATCCAACAAGACTATCTTATCATCTTCACTCGAGCTGTTCCTCCATTCAGAAAACTCGTGGTTGAGTAAGGTACTTACAACAGAACCTTCGTCCTTCTCCATAGTTTGCGAAAGTATTTTGAATGTTGAAACATTAGGACTGGAAACAAATTTGCACCATAATTTATGCCATGGTAACCCTAAACGTAAACCTTTTGTAAACCGTTTGTTGTGTATTACTGTATTTCTCTAGTCGCTACAGAAGCTCACTTTGGGAAAAGAGTCTTGAACAATCGTCATCAAGTCATCAACGTTTTGAAAAGTTATGGCGGAACTCAGAAGGGGAAAGGTTTTCCTTTTTATATCATGGCGTCGAGACAACATGCACATGCGGCTAAAAGCTGACCTGCACCAGGCTAAAAATAGCAACACTGCGTTACGTCATTATGATTATGGTAGTATGATACACGCTGTTTGTCAAGGTTGTATTCCCTACAGGATTATAATATCTTTGGGGACTCGCTGATCAACCATGTGAAGCATGCTTTCATTCTGTTGCGTCGAGATTCCGATAAACGTGGTTTATTCTCCTCGTCAAGCTCTTCGTGGTTTATACTCTTCGAGTTGTTCGCTGCTCCTTTGCGCACTATACTTCAGCTTGGAAACATCCTAAACGTATTAAGTAGAGAAAACATAACCACTAAATAAGCCGATAAAACTAAACCGTTTAAAAAACATCTATGAGAACGCGAAAATATCCGAGTAATTTTAAGTAAGTAATTTTAAAAAAATTCTGTAGAACGAATAATTTTTTTCTCGGAAAAATCATGTTTGTTTATTTTTAAAAAAATTGGATATACAGAATTTTTTTTAAATCGGCCCATGATTACCCATGTTACCCAGTTTTAATGTAAAAAAAATTGGGGGTCACCAAAGTTTTTTCCGAATTAAATTATTTTGAAGGGTAATTGGCAGCCATTTTGAAACGTCATTGTTGCCATAGCAACATCTGTTGCTATTTATTTGGTAACAGTTTTTGATTGTCAGGCTGTTTAACTATGCATAACATTTAGTTTTATTCTTTTTCCGAATTGTTTATGCACGTGTTTTGGACTCTCAAACTTGTATTTTCCATTTTTCAAGAAACTCTATGGAGCCACCTTAACAGAAACTTGGCTGAACGATAGCAACAATGACAACTTTAAACTCGAAGAATATGATTACATAAGTTCAAATAGATCCAATAAAAAAGGTGGAGGGGTAGGCAGGGGCGGATTTAGCATACATCAGACCGGTCACGCGACTGACGTAAAAAATCACCAGAATAATTGCGCAATCACACAATATTTTAATCTCAACAGTCTTCTAGAAAATGTAATGCCGTGACACCAAAGTTTGGCAGACTGATTAGGTTTCAAATTCGCTTTTATCGTAATTTGCGAGTCAGCAAACACCGGGCAGGGATGACCGGTGGTCAGCGTTCGCTTTGAGAGTTTTGACCGGTTTGCGGAGAGATCTGATTGGTGTTTGATCAATTTGACCGATCTGCACCATGGCAACCACTTTTTTGACCGATTTGCCTCAAACCTGATTGGCTGTCGCGTTGATTTTGGGCTTTTTGACCGATCTGCACCATGGCAACCATCGATTGCTGAGTCAGCTGAGATACCGAGTAATTTATTCATGGTTTCAGTCATACGAGTCTGTATAAGCGTTTTCGAACGGGTTTTAGCTGCTTTTAACAGCAACGATGAAGAAATACTGTTATACTGTGAACAATCTACGATGATTTGTCATCTAGATTACAGTCATCGATTTATTTCAAGCGAGGAACATTTTAATAGACGCGATTGAAAGCGTCTGAATTTTGACGCCGCGCGGAGTCATTTATTCCCCTACTGCTGTAAGGTAAGACTGGTAAGTTAAGGTCGTCTTAGTTTCATTTCAAATATACAAACAATCTAGTGTCGAATATATGTGTTTTTGTCCAGTCTCAATATCGTATTATTTGTCATTTTGCGTCCTAGTGAAGTCTGAGTTCAGACTTCAGACATATATTTATTCAGCAAGGCGGCATATAGCATTAGCATATTTCACGCTTTCAATTGATCCTTAAGCCAAGGTTTAGTTCAACGTTAAATTGGATCTTTCTTTTCATGATTTTGAAATGAATAACTGTTTTCAAATTATGGTTAGTCTCGCTATCTTGCTCTGATAAGATATATTTTAACCGAGATTTTAACAGCGCGTTCGTGAAATATGACCCCAGGTTTATCTAATTAGCTTATATCAATGTTACGGTAGATAACATATAATTTATTAAATTAGAGAAAATTACACACTACAAGGTCTTTGAGACAATGAATATTTAGTTAATTTTGGAAGGCATGCATGGGTGTTTGCGCCTTTCTCGTTCGGCTATTAAATATTTTAGTTAGCTTTGTAAAAATATAAATGCTGAACATCCAATTTGGACAAATGTTTTGTAAACATAATAAAATGTGCCATTAAAAATATGTTTTAAAAGTTTCAAAATTTTGCTCAAATGTGCTTCAAATCGTGGGAAATGCCGTTTTAGAGACCCCAATTTCAAAAATTTTCCGGGGAGGGGCGTGCCACCACAACTTTGACTCACGTTTTCAAAATCCTAAATCCGCCCCTGGTAGGTATATATGTAACAAAGCAAATGCAATATAAGACTCGCACAGATTTAAACACTATTACTGAAGATTCAATTGAAAGCATTTTTATTGAAATTAACACACATATTGGTAAAAATATAATAATAGGAGTAATATACAGACCTTTTTACTAATCATGTTGAAAAAATTGAATCCAGTACAAACGGATCGGAATTATTTTCAGTGATATCTCCGATCACTTACCAATAGTACATGTACACATGGAAAACACCAAACAAACTAAATTAACCTATAAAAGGATAATTAATGACTCAAATATTAACTCATTTGCAAATACAATAAAAAACATATCATGGCAAAATGTACTTAATAATGAAAATCCCTCAGAGTCCTTTAATGAATTTTCCAAATTATTTTCAACAGCTTATGAGACAAACTTTCCATTAAAACAAAAACTAATAAAGAGAAATATCGACAAAAATAAAAGTCCATGGATGACCAAATGTATTTTGAAATCAGTAATGACGAAAAACAAACTTTAATAAAACTTACTTAAAAAACCCAAATGAAAGAAATGGAAACAAATACAAGAAGTAAAAAAATAAATTAAATTATTTAATAAACATAGCAAAAAAACCTAACTATGAAGAACAGCTCATAAGATACAAACATGATACAAGGATGGTATGGAAAACACTGAATGAAATTATGAATAAACAAAAAACAAATAGGGGACTACCAAAATAATTTGTTAGAAATAATCCCACAGAGATAATAAATTATCCAACAAAAATAGCTAATAAATTCAATAAATATTTTATAAGCATTGGACGTGAGCTAGCCAAGAAAAATTACCAATAATACAGGAAAAATATTTGATAAATATCTTACTAATAACTGCAAGGATAGCATGCTCCTAGAACCAATTACTAAAAATGAAGTTGAAATAACTAATATGAATCAAAATAAAAGTCCTGGATATGATAACATTAGTCCTAGTATAATAAAACTAATTACAAAGGAAATTCCTGAACACATATATTTAATTTGACATAACTTAGTGGAATTATCCCTGATGAATTAAAAATAGCCTTGGTAACGCCTATTTTTAAAACAAATGAAAATAACGAATTTAAAAACTATCGACCAATATCTGTTCTCTCCTGTTTTTCTAAATTGTTAGAAAGACTTATGTATAAGAGGCTAATTAAATTCACTGACAAAAACAAAATCTTATAAAAACATCAATATGGTTTTAGACAAAACAGATCAACTGAACTTGCAATTATTGACCTTGTTGATAAAATTACAAAAGCGATAGATAAAGGAGAATACACAATTGGTATTTTCCTTGACTTGTCAAAAACATTTGACACAATTAATCACAAGATTCTGATTAAAAAGTTAGAAAATTATGGTATAAGAGGGATATCTCAAAAATGGTTTGAAAATTATTTAATGAATAGTAAACAAATTGTAAAGTACAACCACGAGTCGTAAGATAAAAGAAATGACAATTACAAGTGGTGTTCCTCAAAGATCAATTTTAGGACCACTTCTATTTCTTCTATACATAAATGATATCCAAAATTGCAGTAAAATAATTTCAATTATATTATTTGCAGATGACACAAATATATTTTATAGTAGCAACTGCCTTAAAACTCTAAATAGAACTATACAAACAGAAATAAAAAAAATAGCTGATTGGTTAAATACCAATAAGTTGTCCATTAATACTTCAAAAACAAAGTTTATTTTATTTAGATCTTGTAAGAAAAAACCAAAACAATGATAGAAATTTCAATAAACAATGAAAACATTAAACAAGTTAGAAGTACAACATTTTTAGGTATTGTTATTGATGAATGTTTGACATGGAATGACCACTTAGATTTAATATCAAAGAAAGTTATTAAATCACTGGGGTGATTGCCAAAATACGACATTTTACAAATTTGAATTATCTTAAACTAATTTATTACGCATTAGTCTATCCATATCTAATCTACGGCAATTTAGTATGGGGTAATACGTACAAAAAACGAATTCATAAATTAATGAATATTCAAAAAAAATTGTACGCCTAATGACATTTAAGTCTTATTTGGAACATAGTGAACCAATTTTTAGAGACTTACAAATATTATACATTTATAAAATTAATGATTATTTGACTAGTTTATTTATGTTTCGATACCATTATGTTAAAAATTTACCAGAAGTTTTCACAAATTATTTTGTAACAAATAATCAAATTCATCAACATAACACAAGAAATGCAGCACAACTTCAGTCTTATAAAAGACGAATTATGTAAAACATACTCTTTCTAACAAAGGAGTCGATATTTGGAATGGTCTGGAACCTAACTTAAAAAATATAAAATCCTATAACATCTTTAAAAAGCAAACTAAAAAACATTTCTTACAAATGCAACATAATTAATGAGCTGCACAATGTAATATATAACACAGTTTCCTTAGTATCTATTTTCTATTTAAATATTTTTTTCTAGCAACATAATATGCTTTAAATTGCAATTTGCATTGCCAGATTTTAGTACAGTAGGTCATTATGTATATATATATACTTGTGGAAGTTTGAGCACTCTGGGCCCATACGCACTTCACGCTATCTGAATGTACTTCACCGATGCTGTCCCACATGCGGTTGTCACCGACGATCCCATGTGTATAAGTAATTGGTGAAATTCATTCAGATTGTTCCAAGCTACACTGATGAGCTGTTGTACAGCGAAACACCGTGTCTGTAGATTGAACTATATATATATATATATATAAATTTAACAAATAGATTCCATTTTGCCGTTGTCTGTTCAGTTATAGATGCACAGATGACGTTACAACGTGGTAAGAACAAAAAAGTGGCCCACGAGACGCAGTCGAGTGGGTCACTGATGTTCTTACCACGTTGTGACGTCTTCTGTGCATCTATAACTGAACAGACAACAAAAAAATGGAATCTATTTGTTTTGTACAATACAAAAACTTAAAAGGTTTTTAAAAAAAACCTGTCGGGTTTTGGGGCATGAAGAAAGAAAAAAGCAAGTCAGCTGACGTGATCTGACGTGACCATGCGTCTGTCCTCTAATAGATCATGGGCAACAACCAATGAAAACACGCATAGCAACAAGGGTATTGTATAAATATATATACAGTATGCCTCTTAATCTTCTTTAACTTTCTTTTCTCACTATATTCTCTATCAATTGTAAATATAGATAACATTTCCTTTACTTTTCTCTTCTTTTAAATAACTATATGACTGTAATTAGAAAATGAGGGTGTAGATATTAACTAGGGGTCTTAATTAAAAGTCTTTACAGATTTCTAGCCTGCCCCTAGCCCTGTACAATACTAAAAAAAATAAAAACATGTAAAATAAATAAATATCACTGAAATATATATGGGCAAATATAATAAAATAAATAAATAACACGAAAGGCTGTGCCTGTGGAACCAGGACGTTGAGTGCGAGTTGCTTTGATAGGAATAAATGGCGTGTTCTTCATGAGGTATTAAATTTATAGACAAAACAAACTGAGATTCCAGTGAGATCAGTACACGCGACCAACTTCACCGCCAATTCTGTTGTTTCATTTGCTGCGACAAGAAGCATGCGAATTTAGTTGCTGCCTCAAGCGAATGGGTTAATACTACAAGCGTTCAAACATGCATATCATGGCAAGTTGTTTAATTTTAATTTAATTTTAATTTTACAAGATTTGCCAGATAATACACACATACAAACAATCAACAAATATAAAGGAAATAAATAGTGATATAAAGTAAATACAAAGGCAGGGACTGACCACAGAGATAAAACTCCAATAACGGGGTCCCAATAAATAAATAAACAGACAAACAAACAAACAAACAAACAAACAAACAAACAAACAAACAAACAAACAAACAATAATAAATGAATAATTGGATAAATAAATAAGTAAATAAATAAATAATCTCATAAATAAATGAATAAATAAAAGAGTAAATGAATATGTAAATAATAGGTAAAGAAATAAGTAAAAAAGTAAAAAAAAGTAAATAAGTAATTAAATAAACAAATAAACAAAATAAATAGATAAATTGATAAATAAATAAATAAGTAAAAAATAAATAAATAAATAAATAAAATCGATCTAACAACACTCTCTCACAGATAGGCTGTGGAGCGAACGAGTTGAGTGGCACTTAACACATACAGATTTAAATGTTTTCGGGTTTTCCGGATCATAGATATCATCAGTAAGATCTAGATAGTATTTGTACAAAGCAGTTTTGAATGATGCTATAGATCTAGTAGTGTCTCGTATGGAACCAGGGAGAGTGTTCCAGACACTGGGAGCTCTAATGTAATAGCTATTCTGAAAACTTACTGTTCTACATTTTGGTACATTTAGTACGAGGCCATTACTAAGATTGGTTTTCCTGTTTACTCGTAAAGGAACCCTAATAGAGATATTTTTGTTACAGTTGTTAGTTATACATTTATATAGATAAACTAAATCTAGACAAAGCATCAAATTACAGTACACACGAACGAATTTTAAACTTCACGCTAAGTTTACTATGATGAAAAAATCGTCAGTCTTTTTTTGATCTTATCATAAAGTACATTTAAAATGAGGATGAACGGCGTTTGTGGTTTGTAAATATCTCATCTCGTTCAAGAGATATTCACGTTTTTGAAGTATGCAAATTATATGGCAGATGACGTCATTTTCTTCAAACGAGCGAAATGAAAATCGTAAAATTAGGAATATCTCTGGAAATAAACAATAGAACCTGCTTAAATTTTGCATGCTTATAGTATTAAATAAAATACGTTTCACTGTGGAACTTTAGTTGTTTTCGTGGAAACTGCTGGTTCCTGGCCCCCTCCAATGATAAAATTAAATTTGCTTATTTATCAGCAATCAAGTAGCATTTACTCCAGCGAATAAAAGTGAAGATTAGAGCATATGTAGGCATTGTAATTGAAACGTTTAAATATTTCTATTTTTAAGCAATGAGGCAAAAATGATAATTCCCTTTTTAAGGTTTAGAGTAACCTGAGAGCACGCGCTGGCATGGCAATCACAAATGTTCCACAGAGAAGTGTATTTTATTGGATACTATAAGCGTACAAAGTTTAAGCACGTTCTATTGTTTATTTCCAGAGATATTCCTAATTTTACGATTTTCATTTCGCTCGTTTGGAGTAAATGACGTCATCAGCCATATAATTTGCATATTTCCAAAACGTGAATATCTCTTGAATGAAATGAGATATTGACAAACCACAAACGCCGTTCCTCCTCATTTTAAATGTACTTTATGATAAGATAAAAAAAGTACAGACGATTTTTTCATCATAGTGACACTTTAAGTGAATCCGGATAATTTTGCTCTAGTGCATGTAAACGGGGCCTAAGCCTCGTTTACACGATGCCGGTACAATTTGAAAACGGAACAAAATCATGCCGGTGTGTAAATACAGGCCAAAAAGGCTTGCGTTTACACGGTGCTGGTATAATATAATAATGGATTAGCATGTGACTATTCCCCTCCAATGAGAATTGAGAAGACTTTGTGAATACTGCTGACCCGAATACTGTGGTCGTATATATTGTGATTACCGTCATCAAACTGTTACGGCACGGGCGTTTACACGGTACCGGTTAGCGTTGCGTTTTCATTTCATGCCGTCAAGGAACCCATCTTCATTTTGTGCCGTTTTCATGTCATTTTTGTGTCGGTATCGTGTAAACGCAAGGCCTAAACGGCATGATTTTGTTCCGTTTTCAAATCATACCGGCATATCGTGTAAACGGGGTCTTAATATTGTGATACTATAGATATTGTAGAAAACATGTTTTAATGTTTCATCGGCGAGCCGTTGTCGTTGTCAGAGTCAGTAATCAGCGTCTGTGTGTGGAACTTGAATCAAAAGTCGTACAGAGTAGCCACTACTAGCCACGTACGTTTCAACACATAAATCAGACGTTGATCCGGGTTTCAGTAACAATGTTATTTATATAACAGTATGATTGTATGAATTTTAAAGTTTAATACCACAAAATTAATATACCCGAACAAATCGTGCGCTTAAATCGAAGCGTCTTAAATGTACACTGTCATAGTTCATTTATACCCTACTGACTTAATTGTCGTGAGAAGCGTTTTGGTTTTTAATTTGTGAGTCAGTCGCTACAGTTTGGTCAAGATAATTTAAAAGGTTTAGGTGAAGGCCACTCCAAATTAGACTTTAGTTTCCCGTCCACCCCTTCTGAGAATTGCACGCGGGTGGGCGGCTCATTACCATTATCCATTATTTAATATGTATATATATTTATGCAATAAATGCAGTTAACAGCAAACTTTCCGTGATGCAAGGGTACTCTTGGATGGGGGGCTCCTCCACCCCTTCTCTCTGTGCTCAGACCCAGCTTCCTAGCCTTGCGCGAACGTCTGATCACGTGCTTACGGGAGTATATAAGCTAAGGGTGTAGTCACAGCTGGCTCAGGGCTTATCTCTAGCACCTCGCTACCGTTCGGAGTACAAATCACAGTTCTAGTTCTAAGCAAGCCCCTCCCAATCCCACCATAACTGTGTTGTTTGCTTCATTGTTGTATTCTACTGGCTAGTAGAAAATAGTTCGTTGCCAGCTCCGTACTTCCTTGACCTAGCAAGTGTCCTAGCACTTCAGAACCTCAGTTTGTTTTGTGGTTTCGAGTCATCTCAGATGCGGATTTATGGCTATATTCCCAAGTATCAAGGTAATCCTCCCTGTACAACGTACAGGTGACATGCAGTGCTTGAATGGGAGAAGGGTTACCGAATGGTTCGGTAGGGCCCAAGGATGACCCTTGGCAACCTTTCGACCTGACTCAAGGCTCATCCTTGGCGACCTTTTGCGGTATCGGTTCGGACTAACCCGAATCCATCCCTTCAGCCTGCACTACTCCAAACTAGACTTACGTTTGTTTCATTTATTCTTAACGTTAACGGTGTTGTACGACAATAGTAATACTTTAGTACGAGGAATAGAGAGCAGTTAAATGCCATATCTCTGAAATATCACTTCCGGTGACAGGGGGAAACGGCTGCGCATGCGCCAATATTTGGAATTAAATATGGCCGAAGTAAAACTTCATTTTCTACAATGACGTATTCGGGCTAAATTAAGCGTCGATACTAGTCATATAACAAAAAAATCCTGGTAATTAGAAACATCAATTTATTTATTTATTTTTATTTATTGATTTGCCCATATAAAGATCTAATAATTCTATAATTTTTTTTAAGTTACATTAGGGCTAGGGGCCTACTAGAAACCTTAAGGTCACGTAACACCTTGGAGTAGTGACTATATTATTACTACTTACTATTACTTTGGGCTTTAAATGCACGTTTCAAGGATGTGGACGTAGTTTGTTTAAGCAAAGGTGGACTGCAAAACCATCGACGAACGCATAAAACATAGTTTCGATCTCTCTCGACAGCCATTCATTTACGTGGGAAAACACAGAGTTGCCTGCGGAGGAGGATAGATTATTAATACGACTGACAAGAGGTTATATGTATCATTGCTATTATGGCGAGAAATTATGGACACGCAGTCTTGTTGTTTTCTGCAGTTACATTGTTTCTTCTGTAACTCATTTTTGCTCTTCTTATTATAAGCAATGTTGGTTTTATTTTGTCCGTCAATCGCTTGCTTAACATTGGTCATACAGCCATAACTTATCTTAACTGTATTTCTATTGAATATTTTACTCAGGGTCTGGTCTTTTGGAGACTCTTCGTCAATTATTTTGAGAAATTCTTGCCCAATGTTTGAAGCCACATTTCTGCTATAAGGTGGATTGTACCAAATTATATTTCTGGTTCGATTTATCCTTGGTTGTTAGTTTGGGATATATCCACTTTTATTGATGCTTTCTTGGTACCGAGGTGTGGCTTTGTTGAACAGTTGAAGGACTCTTTGTCGGATGATGTTCGGAAAGGCGCTTATTGATGTTCTTTAAAATTCCAGGTGGGTGGGTGGATTTACTATAGACATATCTGGGCACATTATTAGGTTTGATATACGGCATGTATTTTCCGTTGTTCAGATTTAAAGTGACGTCGAGAAAATTAACTATTTTCTTGTTGGCTTAAATGGAAATTTTATGTCCGTGGTCTTTGAAAATGGCGCAGAGGCCCTTCTTAATTAATTCAATTTTGCGAGGTGGTTCCAATTACTTTTAAGTTGGGAAAAGTGTGACCATTTTCAGTTTCAAAATGGCGGCATTTATAGGTCCTTCTGCTAATGGTAATGGTCGCTGACCGATACCTAATTATTTAAAATTGCATATTTTAGACAAGAAACTCGTCGTTTAATACTCGTTAGGTGTTTTATAGTCCGGTAAACGAAGAGATTTCTATCGTCCGTCTATTTTCCCATCGTTAAAACAAGAAAGCCGGACGACAAACCACCAGACGGTCCAGACTGGGACAGTGTAAGACCGTCAAAATCCTTTGACATTTGGAGAAGGTTTACTCTAAGGAGAAGTCGGCTACGCCTGGCTTCTTTACGATTTCCTTGTGTTCTTCATCGCTTTCCCTTCTTAATATAGAGCTGGCGACTTCATAAAACAAAATGTTTGTAGAACTTCCATATATATTAATTTTTATTTTATTGCTGATTATTCGTGCCGTACACCCGGGACGTCTTCAATTCAGCGCTACAATCCTACAGCAATAATTGTCTAGTAATTATGTTGTATTTCAGAGCTACAATAAGTCTCTTATCGTGAAAATGTCCCGGGCCGCTCAGCAACAAACGTAGACTGATATTTTGTTTATACAAACTCGAAATCATGTTCTACTGATATTCCTATTTGGTCAGACCAAATTAATTAATAGAACATATATACATGGTTTGGAAACTCGTCCAAAGTGATAGTTCTATATGTTTTTGTTCAAGTTTATGGAAATTTGTGCAATTTCACGGTATTGTATTTTCTGTATAATGAAGCAGTCATCCAATAGCAACGCTCGGGTTTAATTAGTGAGTTGCTTCATCGTCACGTGTCCATAGAATTTACTTCTATATAAGGAACTCCATTGTCAGTTCAACATGACCATGATTCATGTTGAAAGAAAATAGAGCTTCCAAACCATGTACATGTTCTATTAACTATGGTCAGACAAATAATTCAGTACGCCTTTTCAGTCTTGGTTCCACAATTAACAATGACCAACCATGCATGCAAAGTGTCAAAAATCGCCTTGCATTTACATAAATATCGAAAACAATATTAACGAAGTTGCGACAAATACAAGTCAGTGGTCGCTACCATTATTAGCAGGACCTATAAATGCCGCCATTTTGAATCTGAAAATGGTCACGCATTTTTGGGCAGCACCCGCAGTCCAGTTACATAGAGGTCAGTGGGTGGTTCTTTAGAAATCCCGAGGCCGTCGTCCCTAGGCGCGTGCGTACCTGACCAGTTACGTTTGGGGGTGGGGGGGGGGGGGGGGGGGGGGGCAAAACATTTTAGCCCGAAAAATTAAGAGTCGACTGTCGATTACTAGATCATATTCAACATACGATCATGAATATTTAACAGCAATATTACCCGAATTTCCTCGAAATTTCTTTCCTTACCAAACTATTTCGCCCAATTTGTCAGATTTGTGTGATCGGTCAGCGTAAAATCCAATTATCACCAATAAACACTAATATGATATCCCGCATGGCGGCCGCAAAGCGTGCCAGGCGAGGTGCCAGGCCAAACATTTTGTATTGTTAATCAAAGGAGAAGCTTTACCAGGAATATTCTTACAAAATGAAGAAGAAGAAAAACTGAAGCAGATCCGAATTAGCTTTACGAGATTGAAGTATGTACTGTCACTTCTGTTTTAAATACTGTATATTTTAGACTATATCACGATAATCACGAATATATCTGTGAAGGTCTGAGGGACCGACGGTCAGTATTGAAGTCATTATTAAAACGTATGCGGCAACCTTTTTTTTTCCACTTTATACATGCACTTCTCACTTCTAATTAAAGTGCCCCTGACCTCGACAGTTTTTATTGTCTTATTTGGGAGAACGTTTAAAATGATAAAGTAACTCCTTTGGAAGATTTTCGCATTTTCGCTTTGTTTTTGAGATATTTCATTTTGTTTGATATGCAAATGTCCGGAATTTACGTCACACATGCATAATGACTTATCAGAGAATGTTATATATCTTTGCGTTCATCAAATAAAAACACTAAATTATGAATAACATGTGTCCCACAACACGAAACTTCTCGATTTTAAAGGATTTCGTTGGAGAATGAAAGAGAAACACAAACTTCTTCGATAAGTCATTATGCATGTGCGACGTAAATTCCGGTCATTTGCATGTCAAACAAAATGAAATATCTCAAAAACAAAGCGAAAAAGCGAAAATCTTCCAAAGAAGTTACTTTATCATTTTAAAAGTTCTTTCCAATAAGACAATAAAAACTGTCGAGGTCAGGGGCACTTTAACTCCCACATAAAAAGTCAGGTAATTGTTAAATCTATCAATATTAACAATAATCTTCCACCGACATCTGAATATTGACATTTCATACAGTTAAACAAATATTATTAGAACACCCTACTACAAGGGAAAATCTTAAAATATATTTTATTTCTCTGTGAAACATTTTCAAAGTCATAAGTACACGTAATATACTCATAATATACTGAGCGATTGCAACCAGCTTGCTGCTGTGACTGTGAATTGAGTACTATTTAATAGTTTATTAGTATCAGTACAGTACTATACATAATTATTACCATTCAAGTCACAGTAGCAAGCTGGTTGATCACTAAAAAAAGTCTAGTAAAATTCCACCAATGACAACAAATTTAAAATTGCTGCTCAACTGTTCGTGACCTGGAGAACAACAAAGTTAAATCCATTATGTTGGATATTCAGAGGAATTTGACGAATGGCAAACTGCACATATTTGTTGAGTCACAGCGACATATTTGTTGAGTCTTTGCCTGAAAGATCACCTGTTTTTGTTTTAACATTTGTAAGAGGAGATGGCACTTTGTATGATTACAGTCATGGTAGTTGGAAAGCGAAAAAATAAGAGATATGTCAAAATTCTTTGGTAGTCATGCACAAACTAAACTAACATTTATTTAAACTGGATAACCCTATCGGTTATACTAAACTGTTCTCCCTAGAGGTCCAGGAAGGACCATCCCTCATTGGTCCAGTAGCAGTGTTACTACAGGAGGAAGCAGGAGTATCCGGAGGAAAACTGTAGTGTTTGGTACGTGGAGTCAAACTGGAAGCACTCTTCTCGCATGCCTTAGTTTATATAGTATAGACAAAACTATAAAATAAAATACAACATAATAGACTCAGTCATTACTTGTACTATACTGTAAGTTGAATCACACAGTTACATAAACAACAATAAAAAACATAAGCTGTTTGTAAAGCAACTAGTTTATACTATTATTTTAGTTCAACTACTAGTTTAAAGCATACTGGTTTATTTGCGAATTGAAATGGGGTTTAACACATACACCGTCCCCATTCCCGCTATTTCCTCTATTCTGCGACTTCGTACCATCAAATTCATCACCTATAGCTACAGATAATTTTATAGCAAGTAATAAAATAAGTAATAGTTGTAAATAAACATTTAGCAGAAGTCGCACTGCTCCCTCAATCTCTAATACATTCTTTTCATCTCTAAAACAGTATATTCTTTTCGAGCAAGAATCTATTTTTTTTAAATGCGCGGGATCTGCCACCACTAACTAAATTTATAATAAATAACGCACAAATAGCGTTAGAAGTTAACCCGAAAATAAACTAGCTAGATTTCTTATTATTAACAAACACAAATCAGCCACACTATTAAACACAGAAAAGTATACTTATCTTTGAGGTTTGTCCCGTTCAGTGATCCAGATGAAGATGACGTCAATCTCCGCCTTGCCTTTTAACTACTTTATGTTCAGATCCAAAGTGACATGGACTTTTTTCGGTCAAATAAAACAAAACTTATATCATTCTATTCGCGAAATATCGAACTATTCAGCGCCGAGTACATGGACCAAAATCGATTGCGCGCATGAGTAGAACATTAGTAAGACCGTCTGTTCATTCACATATGTAAACACTATGAAAAACCGGCTGGGCTCAAAACTTTCGTTTGCATTTTGACATGGCGAAATTTCGGGGTAAAAAAACAATAAATACATGGACATGTTGCTAAAACCCTGTAATTTTATAATCCGCGTGACCAAACTTCATTTATTGCAATCGTTAGAAGAAATAACCGAAAAGATACAGATTTTAGCACATATTTTGATACTTTTGCGCTCAAATATCAGGTGTAGGCGGGGCTACGGATTGTCATATACTATTTCTGACAAATAGTTTGACATGAAAAAGTGCACGAAATTTTCATTTTTAAAACTTTTTTTTTTGGAGGGGGGGCAATTACCCCCCCCCCCCCCCCCCCCGCCTGGTACGCCTATGTATGTATTGCCGTATTTCAATTCACGGTGATTTGATGTAAAAGGAATGCCCCAACCAAATCACAAGTCTCCGCACTATCGTAACTACCCATCGTAACGTCGAAGAGGTTGTTCGATGTCTTCTTGACGCATGGTTCGCCGGTGTTAAACATGTACGATCTCCTGGCGTGGAAAATAATTTGTTTTTCGTCGCTAGAAATGTTGTCATAATTGCATGCGAATTGTAATGCGTCGCTGAGTAGGTCAATAGAAATAGAGGGCCGTAGAAGTCTATACCACGTCAAATTTGGGCCATATCGTACAAATGCGATGAATGAATTAATAGTGCTGCTTGTTATCTATGTTGTTGAACCAATTCAGTACTGCGGTGGTGTTCTTCCATTGGTTGATGTTTGCACTTTTGGTGATCTTCTTGTTGATGCGGTCCAATCTGCGGCTATCTTTAAAAGGGTGAACGGGGAATCGGGGAATCGGGAAACCGGGGAACCGGGGAATCAGGGAATTGGGGAATCGGGGAACCGGGGGAAAATGGGGGAATCGGAGGGAAATAAGGAAATCGGATAGACAAAGACCAAAGAATAACCAATCTGTTTACGCATTTGTACATATAATAAAGACTAAAATAAAAAAGACATTCATGTGAAGCTCTGTCATAAAAGTGTAAGTCCATCTCAGATATAACAATACATATACGATAACACAGCTTTCCTACAGTAAAGTAAAATCAAAGATAGTATACGCATGCATGTTTCTACTTTAGTCTAGTCAATGTGCCAAACAGACCTTATGCAAAAATGGACCCTCAGACACCAGAGAATTACGTGGGTGGTTTTATATTTTCTTTGCGTTTCGCATTTCCTTTCAGACTCCATGAAGCTTATATGCTTGTTTAAACCGGAGTCTCGTCTAGAACATCTTGACTCATCTGGTGTACATGGCTTCTAAAGTTTCCTTTCATGGACAGTTTTATTTGCTTTCAAAAAGTGACAATTCGCGCCGCATTGCCGAATCGCGTCAGCTTTCCTACAATAAATGTTTCTGCTGTGTAGTCTATAATAGTCAATGACAATCTGCCAAACACTTATGCAAAAATGGACACTCAGTCACTAGTGAGTTACGTGCGTTTTATATTTTTGCTAAAACATATCAAATTGTTATTTACTGATTATTGACTGAATCATTTGAGAATAAAACTTTGTAAATCTGTTACGTTCTGTGATCGTGTACCAGAAGCCACCGAAATTTATATTGTAGTATTATAGACATATAGACTACGGTGTTTGTTCGAATTGTCGGCAAGAAATTATTGTCAGGTTTTTCACCAAAATTAAAAGTAAAAATGGGCGACTATTTTTAACGCAACATGTTGCCGCAACAATATTACAAAAAAATTATGCGTTTAACATGCCATTTTTAACGATTTTTAACGAAATTTAGTTGCGTTTAAAATAGTCGCCCGTGTAACATATCCTTAATGCGAGATTATTCAGAATTCAGTTTTCGAAGAGCTCTACTTTCAAACGGTTTCAAAATCTGATTCAACTGAGCTATCTTGGCTAGCTATTTTCATTCACGCTACGACGTGAACAATAGTAAGAAGCTATAGCATAAGCTATATATACATCGTTAGTTGAATGATAACTATACGTACTATTTACAGAATGAGTGGCCGTTCTGTATCGGGGTATACAGACACGAGGCGAAGCCGAGTGCCTGTATCCCGATACAGAACGGACACGAATTCTGTAAATGACTTCTAAAACGTCTATTAAGTTAGCTAAAACTACATCATGTTAAGAGCTGATAAACCTTCGAGGTAAGGTTTAATAGGCTACGATTATTAAATTAGTGATGTGAGCATGCGCTTTGATTTAGTATTAGTCCCACATTTTATATTATCAAAATGACGTGCCATAAATAGCCGTTCATCTTATATGAGGACGCTACCAGCGTACTTTACTCAAGATAGTTGAATGCGAAGTGTCTAGCTACAGAACTGATATCAGTGTCTGTAAATGTTACACAGAACTGATGTTTTATTAAACAGTTCTGTATCACATTTACGGACACTGATATCAGTTCTGTACCGGGGTAAACAGACATTCATTAAACCTTAATTTCTTTTGAATTTTCCTCATGAATTATTAATTAGTTTTAGAAATAACAATACAAACAGGTAACCATACATACATTAGTAACCTATGAGTTCAAAAAACATCTAATGCAACATTTGCGGAATTCACATTTTCACATATTCTCTTTTATGTCTATATTCACAGCAGTGAAACTACCAATTCATTGCAAGTTTCTTACAGGAACACAGAATACAAACAAGACATCTGCATAACTGATTTATTACATCCTTTAGGGGCTGATTACATGAGCCCGCAGCGCTAGCCCGACTAACCGGGATGACTCGTATCACAAAATTCTTTCCTCGGCCGCAAAAGGAGATTTGAATTAACGTTTAGATTTTTTTACATCTAAAATAAACCAATCGTATCCTTCTTTGTAAATTTAGTTTATGCGAGTTTTAAAACCCTGACAGTAAGATCCTAATCAATCGCGTGGGCCAAGTTAACCGGGCTAGCCCATGCATGTACATGTAACTATCACCTTAGAGTCTACCAGCTTAAATATCTGACTAGTGGCCGTGCGCTTTGTTTTTTGCTAATAATAATATCATGCAGTTTTCAAGGTATGCTTACACTACTGGAATAATACAACAAAACCAAATAACTAAATATTCTTCACTTTAACAGCCGTACAGATCAATGAAAATTTCGTCGTGTAAGAAATTACTAAATGGTGTAAATGTTTGGTTTTTCAGTTTTCACTTAATTTAACTTTGCTGGAATAATCGAAACGGCGCTGTGTGCAGGTGATGGCATGGAGAGTAAATCGCAACAAGAAATTCCGACTGCTGGTGACTTTTCCAGTTAACTGAGTAGCTCATGGTTTATCGTGCTCCATCGAGTTACAGTACCAAAGCTACCACTGCCAAGCTCTTGCTGATTTTTCAACAAACTCCATTCAAAAGCATATAGGATAGTATATAGTCAAACTGTATAAACACAAACTACGTCTCACGAATCGATTTTAATGTGCCTAGTCTACACATTTTTTTGACTAGGGGCATCCCGCAATTTTCGCGGCAGATCTATAGTTTCCTGGTGACAGCTTTTGACAAGATCTGTTTTATATACCTTCTGATTTACTTTACTTTACTTTATTGTAGGAAAGCTGTGTTATATCTGAAGATGGACGTACACTTTTATAAAGGAGCTTCACATGAATGTCTTTTTTATTTTAGTCTTTATTATATGTATAAATGCGTAAACGGATTGGTTATTCCTTTGTCTTTGTCTACCCGATTTCCCTATTTTCCCCCGCTTCCTCCCTTTCCCCCGGTTCCCCGCTTCCCCGATTCCCCGATTCCCCGTTCCCCCTTTTTAAGATAGCCAATAATATCGGCTTACTGATTTTTCCGATTTTCGGTTTGGTGCAGTGCTAGCTACAGTGACTATCAATGACGGCAAACCGGAGCAAACCTACGTAGGATTCCCAGCCAACACATTTAAAACCAGATTCAATAACCACAAAGCATCGTTCGAAAATGAAACCAAGAAATTAAGCACAGAACTCAGCAAACATATTTGGGGCATAAAAAACAACAAGACCGGCCGCATACCAGATCACTTGGAAAATCCTCAAGCGAGCAAAGCCATATAATCCCGCCAGCAGCAGATGTAACCTATGCTTATGGAAAAGTTTTTTTTAATTTCTAAACCCAAGCTGTCAACTTTAAATAAGCGTAATGAACTCGTGACCGCATGCCGACTTTCTAGCAAATTCATCCTGAGAAACTCTGTAACATATAGGCTCCTGGAGTTGAATTTTAATATATGTCTTTATTATAGAACTTTTATTGTTTTTTTAAAACATTTCTTAAGTACTTTTACCGCATATTTGTTTTTATTACAGAATTTTTAATTATGTAATATTCACCTAAGGGGTTTGACCATTGTTTCATCCCCTCACTATTATACAGTATAGGCTTTCACTCAGCTTCCTGTTGTATATTCTATATAAACATGTAATTAGTTATTAGGCATTTAGATCTGATGAGTACAACAACATGTGCATGAAACTGAACAGCAATTAAAATGTTTAAGTGAAAACCTTCGCCTCCTTTACTTCTATCTTATAATTATCTGGACTAGTTTCATCGAGCACTCTGCCAATAGTATTTATATATAGTATTTGCATATATATATATATATTAACATTAAGTAAAGTTAATTAGTGTCAAAAAATGATCTATAAAATCAATTACATTTTTTGCGATGGGATTGGAGCGCCTGGTAGATCTTGCAGATCTCATGGCCGACAACGAAGAGTATTCGCGAAGCTAGTCGGAACAGAAACTTCGGGAATTGCCTTTTATTGATATTCTAGAATACTTCAGTTTGTTTCTTGGTTTTTATTTCACGGCATATGTCTGAGTAATGGCGGTATTTGTAAATCAGATCAAGTTTGTGCACTGACTTTGGATATGTTTACATTTTAGATAAACATAAGCGTTGATAGTTTATAAATATATACATGCAATACATGCATGTGTTATGCAACATGGTTATAAATAATCGATATATTTGAACTTATACATTTATTAGTATCAACGTCCAGACGTTTGTGCGGCAGAACATTCCAGCTAGGTTAATCCATAAAGTGATTTACCTCAAAGTAAATATCAGTATATCAATTTTTGACGTAAAGTACTTGTAGAGATGTCACCAGTTATCTTAAAAGTTTCCCCATTGTGTTGGTAATGTAAACATAACTAGCCACAACTTTGTTGATTGAGATAAGCTCGAAACAGTATAATAGTCATCACATTCTTAACAACGCCTAGTTTGGTACCCATTAACTGTCCAATGATATTCTACGCGCCAATTAGCATAAAAGAGAGGCAACTCCCTCGGATCAAGTCAGTGAGTACAAAAATCCAAAGAAGTAAGGACCTGAGCCTGGAGAAGGGACCAACATAAGAAGAAGCCTAGAAGCAGCACAGGAGTAGAAGACAACTAGACTTTAAGTACATTTACTGAACTTTAATAGTAACTTTTATCTATATCTTAATATTTTGGGATTCCGTAATAAAGATCTATTGTGCTACCTCGACGCTGCGTGATTTACCACCGAGTTATCTTCCCCCCTTTACAACACATGCAATGAAGGAACTTTACTCTTGTTATTACCCGGTTAAATTATTTAATTCGATATTTAATTAATCTACCAGATCAACTGTTCCAGCGTTTCAAATTTAATATGATAATCTGGTCAATGCTTCGAAAGAATAATGGATGCCAGGATTAGAGTTTTCGTGGAACCGAAGCTAGGAGAAGAACAGTTTGGTTTTAGGAAAGGAAAAGGGACGATCGACCCCATGTTCATCGTAAGGCAGACCATGGAGAGAAAACTGGAATTTGAACACGACAGCGCCTGGGTTGTTTTTTTTGGATATGGAAAAAAAAAGCGTATGATAAGATTATACGAAGAATTATACCACCTATATTGCGCCATTACAGTGTACTCGAGGAACTGGTATATAGAAATGGTTATGGCCTTGTACCAAATCGAACACCAAAGACACGCGAGTGAAGACCTGCTTTGGCACAAGCAAAAAGTTTGAAGTAAAGGTCGGTTTGCAAGGATCAGCGCTGAGTCTACTTCTGCTCATCATATTACTTGTTACATCACAGGAAACCCAGGCGAACTATTTGGCTTATTTTAATTAAATTGTTGTAAAAAGAAAACTATACACAATAAAACTCAATAAAGACTATTGAAAGTGAAATAAGTGAAACCTAAGCGATAACCCGCAACACCTGTGCCCGGACACAGGCTGGGGCGGGCACAGGCTCGGGGGCGGGCACAGGTGTTGCTGGTTATCGCTTGCGACAGGCCACAATATTTATTCGAACTCTGTGGCGAAGTAATAACTATCAGCCTTTCCAATCTTTATTGACAACAGTTAGAATTTCGTTAGGTAAATTTGGTCGACTGACGTGCGGAGCTTACTTGCATGTTTATTTGAATTGTGATAATAGAACAAAGGCCAACGGGTAAACACGAAAATCTACGAAATTCGAATGGCATTTAAATATCACAACCCTCTCTCAAATAGATTGATGGATAGATAGATAGATCGTTTATTAAAAATATATACATATTGCAGTCATAGACTGAATTACATGTACAAACATTACAAATATTGTAATAGAATACAAAAAATACAAATATTTAATTAAATTAATATAACCCTAAAACTATAGTATGTAATATCTAGAAAGATTTAAAAATGATTAAAATAACTGTTTACAAAGTATGACTGCTTGTATATATAATGTACAATGAATGAGTCCCTAAAACAATTTGTCTTACATTTTGGCACCATAAAAGTTCTCTTTGATCGCAGACGCTTAGTGTAAGAGCTAGACTTTGGGGGCAATAGCTTTGCAAGCTTGTGCTTATTATCGCGAAGAATGTCTTCGAACAACTTAGAAGATAGAGCTTCTCGTCTGGCAAAAAGAGTAGGGATTCCAGCTTTCTCAATTGCGTCACTATAAGATATGTCTGAACAAATTGTGCGCATAGCTCGTTTCTCGGAATGTGTTCTATTTCATCAGAGAGATATTTGGGAGGGCCGAAGGCTACTATAAAAAAGCTGACTTGAATATTCAAGAACAGATCTAATTACATTACAATAAAAACATATCAAGTCTTCAGCAGGGGCGTAGATACCGGGGGGAAAAACGGGGCATGTGCCCCCTCCAACTTTGTCATGAAGTGCCCTTTTTGCAACAGAAAAGTGACATTTTTATGATAAAACATGTGTTTCAAGTGTCTTTAAGGCCCTTTTGAAGTCCTACCCCTGAACAAAGTGCCTTTTTGAAGCTATGCCCCTCCAAGATCAACTTGCTTCCTACGCCACTGGTCTTCAGTGTCCACATCAGCTCGCTTTAACAATTTTAGGACTGAGATACAGGCGTTTCGCGGCCTTGTCGGTAATAACCAGGGGCGTACCGAGCGGGGGGGTGTGGGGGGTGCGACACCCCCCACCTTTTTCGAAAATGGTCGGTAAATTGATATAATATTGATATTGGTCGGTTTTTAAAACCAGAGCGGTCGGTAAATTTAGCCATTTATGGTGGTAACATCTTACCTTACCATTTGTTGTCAAGTCATTTTCACTTGTAAAAAGTTGTATTCGTATGTTAGGATTATGTGCTATTTATTAGCGCCTTAGCTAGCGGTACTGATCATGATCTGTGAGTCCGTGATTCATACGAATTATCGAGAAAAGAAAACGCACTGAAAACTTGACAGGCCAAATTTAGACCATCAAATATGTAAGCATCGAATCTTACAATTAACTTAAGTAAGGTAAAGAAGACAAGTAATTATTAATTCAGGCCCGTCGGAAGCGGGAGGACTTGGCAGGTTGCAGCCCCCCCCCCCCCCCCCCCCCCCCCCCCCCCCCCCCCCCCCCCCCCCCCCAATAATTTGCAAAAAAAATATTGCAACATTCTTTTGAAGATGAAAAAATCTGTTAGATATTGCCCTGGATTTGAACATGATTTTAAGTATCCTTAACTCCAATATAAATATTCTTGATTTCTTGGATATCTTAGGGCACTTTCCAATTGACAAGGTTAGACCGATCAGTCCGGCCAGAATGGACTTGCTTTTGATTAGGACCACATTTTCCAGTAAGACCATCCCAGGTCTCAAACGAATCGTGTTCCATTTAACCGGACTGGCCGGTCTAACCGTGTAAATGGAAAGCCCCCATAGTTACTAATGAATCTTAGGCATTGCAAGAGTCACTCAAATTACGTCTTGTTTATTTTTATGTAAAGTTTGAACTATGCCTGCCGCAAAATGAGCTGAAAACATTCGTTCAAATTGCAGGAAATGGTGTTTCCAAGGCTCTATATTTCAAAAATTTCCGGGGGGGGCATACCCCCGTACCCCCCTATAAATGCCGTCACTAATTCGCATGGCCCCGCCCTTTTCAGCCCCTCCCCCAATAATCCAATATGAATTTGCTTCCGACGGCCCTGAAATTAAATGCCTGTTTTGGCAGTTATGCAATCAGAAGTTTACCTCTAAGTACGTTGTAACCACTGTAGACTACTAGACTGTAAGTAAGTTGTAACCACTGTACATGCACTGTAGTTGTATAACCTAAATTACCTAATCTTTAATTAATAATATACTAGATTATAGAAATAAAAGCTGTAACTTTATTAACTTCTCTGTCTTAGATTGTATATTGTGTTCTAGTATTAATCTAGTTGTCTATAGCAAAAAAAAAGGCGCCCAAATATTTGTCCAGGATTCTTTGGAGTTAAGACATGTACAAACAAGAACTTTTCAATTTCATCCTCCTGGTGCTTCTAATTTAATAGAGTTTAATAGTTAATACACCTATCGTGATTTCCTCAAAACACCAGGTTTTACCGCACTTTCATGCGCGAAAGTATGTGATTTTTGCGTGATTTTTGATTGAGTTTCGTCGGTAAATTTTGGAACAAACACCCCCCCAGTCGAAATGCCCTCGGTACGCCACTGGTAATAACATCAACATGATCATCTCTGATCATGACTCCAAGGACTTTTACAGCTTGTACCTTCTCGAAGGGATGACAATCAACTTCTACTGAATTATAGGATGGTGGGTTTCTCTTAAAATAAATAACTAGCTCCTTGCACTTCCTGGGGTTCAGCTGAGGGAGGTTCCCTTGGGACCAGCTGGAGATGTGGTTAATTTCTTCTTGTAAGAAGCTTTCTTCAGAATTTAAAACGATTTCTGAGATTGAAGAATCATCTGCAAATTTCCACATTGACAATTGATTCTCACCTGGAAGAGTAAGATCATTTATCATTGCTAAAAGCAGCCAAGGTCCCAGGCGGGTTCCTTGAGGCACTCCAGCAGGAATACTTAACCATCTTGAAAGGCAATGGGTGTTTAATTTAACTCTTTGTTGTCTGTTCCTGAGGAAGTCAATGATCCCGTTGACAGTGGTTGATCTAACACCGAGGCTGAATAGTTTAGCAATCAGTAAATGATGGTCCACCAAATCAAATGCCTTTCTATAATTAAGAAAGGCAGCTCACTGTTGCACCAGTTCCATCTGTACTGGACAGCCAGTGATGTAACATTGAAAATAGGGCGAAGGTAGTTGAGGAGCCTGGAATAAACCCGAATTGATTGGGACCAATCGACAAAAGTACGGTTGGTTTCAAATCTCTCAGCAATTTTTGACAAGGTAGACGTAATGATATAGTCCTTAGGTCTTTGCTAAAGTCAGAAATAGTAGGGGCCTTAGGCATGGGAGTAACATCAGCAAGTTTCCAGACATAGGGAACGCGACAATCACAAAATGAGGAATTCAGAATATTAAACAGTCATCGGTGCTGCAAGAATATCCGCATATTCCTTCAGGATCCAGTTTGGAAGGTCATCAGGACCACCTGCTCGCCCACATGGCCAGAAATACGCGACATTTGAGTCTGCAAGACATACGTGTCTTTGTCAGCGTTTTACATATAGCGCATGAGTATTCGGAATATTTCCTGATATACGATCCGGCAAATTCCCGATATCCCGCACCCCTTCGTCTGGCTTCGGCCTCCTTAGCATGGTCCAAAAGTAGTTCAAAACCTATATATGTCTAGCCTGCGTGCAGATTCCATCTATATGATATTTAATTATTAAATTCAAGTGGAGTCTGCACGCAGGCTAATATATGTCTAAAATAATGCGTGCGTCGATTTTCAAACCATGGTAATTTAAACAAGTAGAAACAAGCATCAATTCAATGCCAAAAGAGTTGCGATACTGCAGTATATCGCGGAGTATATCTGGGATTGTCGACCCAGAAGTTTGTTGGTCATATTATGCTTTCTAAAATACAACAGCGAAATGGACAAGCGAAAGTAAGATAAAATGTTAAGCTACTTAAAACTTTAAATTACTTAAACCAGCAACCTCAGACATTGTACTTACATGAACCGATTTCTCATGTTTGATTTTGTGGATGTTTACGACTTCACGAGCGGTTTTAAATATGTAACTAGGAGTTTAATTCGTACCGTGTTCGTACTAACACAGACTAAACCATAGAGAACCAACATGATTTTATATATTTTCTGAGGGACAACCGCAAATTTGCCAATAGGGCTCAATTTTTAGTCCATGATATTCTTCAACATTAACCTTAACAACATCTGATTTCGCATTTCGAGAAACAGTACATCTTCTTTGTCTATTTCAAACAAATACGCGTGCCCTGTATAATTTCATATACAAATTGTGCGAGTTCAATTAACTGTGGCCACATTGACCCGCGACGGGGTGTTGCGCAATCGGCTGTCGCGTATTTCTGGCCATGAGTTTTTTTGCGACGACGGATTCAGTGACAGTAATTGGTTCATCGTTCCCTATACAGTAACACGTACATCCTCAAACAAAGGCGAGTAATCGGCGCGCATTACACTCACAAAGGACTCGTTGATCTTTTCACATAAAACCTTGTCTTCAAAATTTAAGTCCGGGTCGAGGATGGTCTGGAGGTTACTCCCTGTCACCTTAGCGTTTATACCGCCGCAATTCGCAAAGTTGCTTGACCTCACGCCACCAGTTGCGAGACTTGGAGTCACGCAAATCCTTAACTTTAGTCTGGTAGTAAATTTTACTACAGCGTTTCCTTTCGCGGTTGACCTTGTTCCTCAAAACCCTGAATACCACTTCATTCCCCGATGCAAAGGCTTTCTGTCGACGAGCAATATAAGAGACTTCAGATGACTATTCATCCAAGGACGATCATTTTCATGAACTCTTATAGAACGTTCAGGCACAATAGTATTCAGGCCATACTTAACAATCTGCGTAAGAATATATAAGTTATCATCATATGTATTATGGGGAGAAATTAAGTCCGTCCAGGGTATAGAAAACGACCATCGCTTACTTTGTTACTGCGTCATTTATCTCTCACCTTGATAATCTTTGACTGACGCTTGGAAGATTTTCGAAAACCAGGGCTCACAGTAACTGTCAAATGATCAGACAAACCAAACGGAGGCGCGCTTACGGGAAGAATAATACTCGGACAAGTTTGTAAAAATCTGGTCTAAAATGTTCGCCCCTCTGGTGGGAAAGTGAACAATAGGTTTAAGTTGGAATAATCTAAGCGTGGGCTTCAAGTCAAGCTTGTTAAAGTCACCAGCGAGGATAACGGCACTGTTGGGAAAGGACGATTCAACTTTTTCCAGCGAAGCTCTTACGTAATCGCGCATAAGTGAGCAATCCATCATCAGGGGGGTGATACACAACACCCACAACAAGATGAGAGAAGCCCCTTGGAAGGCGCTGGGGTCGTAAAAGACTCCAGAGCAACCTCATGCATGGTCTTCGCTCTGCATATCATGGAGAGGACGACAGGAGATAGATTTCTTAACATATAAGCAGACACCTCCATGAGTTTTGTGCTTACGATCCCGTCTCAGTAGTAGTTAGTCAGCAATATTTATAGTTTCATTTTGCACCGAGTCTTTCAACCATGTTTCGGTGAACAGTGCAATATCTGTTTCAGAGGTAGGAGCAAGCGACATAGTATTTGATAAAAGCAGAGAAAGCACGAAGTTATGTCCCTGGGGGGATGATAATCTTCGTTCTTGGCCTGGAACAATGCCACTGGACTGGGTACGAGGCAGGTACTGCAGAGGCGGACAACAGCAGGGAATTTTGTCTGCGCATGCGTCGCGTGAGTTGTCGTGGGGAGTCTGGGGATTTCAAAAACATAAACAAAGATGACGGTAACTTTTCTCCACCACAACCCTTATTAATTTCCCCCAGAAAAAGGTGTATAGTTTGTAAAACGGCTTGTGAAAGGACACTGGAAACAGTCAGAAGCAGCCTCCCACAACGTGAAGAAATAGAAAGATATTTTAGTGAATCGTACGATATTAAATTGGGTGACAACGATTTGAGTACGTTGTGGTCAACATGCATTGGCTTCAAATGCACGCAGTTTAATTGAGCTCAAAGCCCCATTTCTACAATTTTTAGAACAAAAAAGTGACGCTAAAATTTAAGAAAATCAACTAAAGACTGACAATCGGTAAAGATATTTTGAGGCAATAGGGCAGATTTTGCAGAAATTGACAATATTTGCATGTCGTCGCCGCAATGAAATTAGTAGCGTAGGCATGTCAAACTTTATATCTGAGTGAGACAAAAAAACTGATTATATATTTCTATGTACGAACGGAATTATACATAAATTTAGCAGAACATTGTGGCAGTTAAGAGGTCTTGCTCGACATAAGACAGAATCTGAGTAGGTTTTAAAGACAGCACTAACTAGTAAACAAGTTGTCCGATGAAAGGAATAAATACATAATTTACCCACTTTCTACAATTTTCCCATTACGAAATACCTCTCAGATATATATCAAAAGCAGTAATGGAATAAAATGAAACCAGCATTTAAATTTAAGGCCAAAGGCAAATTTTGAGTTTATAGTCGATCAAACATTCACTGTCAACTTGACTCCAATGCGGCTTCTTCGTACCATCACTTCATCTTCGATATTTATACACCTTAATTCCTGGCTAAAAAGTCTTCTTTCACCTATCAGACGAACGTCGGTGTCTCCACTAATTGCACAACATAGCTTAAAACTCTAGTTGACCGACAGATTGTTAGTAAATCTTGAAGATATCTTGGTCGTCATACCTTCTCCATATTTTCAAAATTTCGCCACAGACGATAACAAAACACAATGAGCCCACGATATTTTTTAACAGCGTTGTCAGCGCAGACAAAATTCCCTGCTGCTGAGGCGCACTGGATTTTCCGGTGCGCTCCCTCAGTTTGACCGTTTCACGGTTTCAGGCGCCCCCACAAAGACAATATACATAGTTCATAGCGTAAATATCATGAAATACAGCCTAGTCGCTAAACTACTAGTCGTAAATGCCAAACACAATGATGATCTGTATTCTCTAAACTGCTTATACTCTCGGCTTATCGTGTTATTTTGTTTGTTTAAGCTAGCTTCATAACATGTAATAATCATATGTAATTTTTCGGGTATAAACTCTGACCTACATATAAATTACCAGGACTGCGGATTCCCGGGAAAAAATTGTCCCCAAATGATGGCGGCAAGATGAAAATTGGAGTACTTTGTTCATGGTATAGACCACTGACCTGTTATTTATAACAGGTTTATTTATCCTGATACACTATAGTATTGTGTTCGTTAATTCAACGCGGTTTTCCGAATGGAAAACAGTGCTAAAAACTTACAATATCCTATAGTAGAGACTTGCAAAATGCAAACCATACTTCATTGAATACGGTAATCACTTTTTATTGACTAGTCAAGATTTTAAAGCAATTTCTTTTAGCAAAACTGAGCTACTTTTATTATATATGCGTGTTAAAATTACGAAATGTTCACATATTATTACGAAATGTTCACAATATTCACTGAGCCTGAGGCGAATAATTGTTTTAGTATAAATACATATTTTCGTATTTTTAGGAACAACATATTCTTTAAAATTGTTAATTTCCTCGTCTGTCGCATTGATATTAAATTTGGCTGGTGACCATTTTGGATAAACGCTGTAGGTGATTATCGAGAATTAATCCGAAGTAGCTCGACCAATCAGCGAGTGTGATTTTCTATAATCACCTGTGTATTTATACAAAGGTTATTTAATATAATCATTTAATGTTTAATCGTTTAATCGTTTATAGTTTTATTCTACATTTCTATGTATCAAATTGAGTACAGAATACTGAAATATTGAAACATTTGCGTGATTTGGTAGTTTCAGACTTCAGTCATTGTGTGTTAGCAGGGGGGGGGGGGGGGGGGTTGTCGGGCAAAAAAATTGGGCCAACTGTTTTGAAGCCCTCCCGTACTGACGCCACTGTTTCTCAGCTCTGTGCTGCTGTAAAAAAATCTCCTAAACTGAAGCTCGCCAAATACAACTTTTCACTTACCAATGTTGGAATACATGAGCCAATGGTGCATTGATAAATCTGTTATAACTAACTAGGTCAGTGGTGTATACCATGAACAAAGTACTCCAATTTTCATCTTGCTTACCCCATCATTTGGGGGACACTTTTTTGACCATTACCAGAAATTTGGGACAAGATGGCGTCGCGCGGGCGCATATAGGCCATTAAACACGACGGCCAAATCGTATAAGGAATAATACAGTAAAATCGTAAATTTTAAAATTTATCCTACTGGGGACATAGACTTCTCGGTTGCGGAGCTCGATTCCTGTTAAGAGTTAAGTAAGGAAACGTTATAACAAAAAATGTTCGCTTGCCGAAATACACAGCCGGTTCCCAACATCGATTTATTTACGCTGCTTATTTGACTCATTCTGTTATGTAAGCCATAGTAATCCTGCTAAACATGCGATATAAATCTGCCAAATACACCACTTTCCTTGCGAACGATGCAAAGTGCGGAGCTTGCTATGTATTTAGCAATGTTCGAACTGCTAATATAACTCGTAAATATCTCCGTATCTAACAACATTGCGGTTCCCAAAGCCTTTAAACTTTCTTGGTTTTACAGTGTGTTTGAGCAATACACCAAATCGTAGTTTTATTTAAGCCCAAATGCAAATTAGTTTCCTTTTCAATTTGGGCCCCTATGCAAATTACATCGTGTCTATTAAAGCATAACGGGAAAATAACATAGGCTGGGACTATTTTTTCATGTTTTGAGTTCATTATATTTAGACACTACGTTTAGGATTATTGTCAAGGATAATAGAGAAGCAAATTTTATCCTTATAGAATACCTAAGCATTAAAAGTTTTCTGAAATCAGAAATGTTATGTTTACTGCGGCTGCTTCAGCCTCATGTTGTAAACGAACTACGTTTTATCCCGACTCAGATTGTATGCACAGTCGAAACTCCGATTTCGTCTATCAGCAGGAGGCCGTTATGTCTAAACGTGTAGTTGAGCTGCGAGAAGGACAAACGACGACGCCACGGAGGTCTCTTCTCTTTCGAGCAGCCTGCAGCCATGTTTGTTTACTTTGAAAGCAGAGGCGATCTTTGTTCTTAGCAGCCGTTTGCATTTTCGCAAAATATTTACTGTATATTATTATCATGGGAGTAACCACTGGCTACGAACGTGGCCGCAAAATGTCCCAAATTTCTGGTAATGCTCAGTCCAGGTAATTATATATAGGCCAGTGTTATAAACTCTATGCGTATGGTGATATGTAATTTCGATAGAAATATTGCGGATACACCATATATATTTGAACATTCTTATTAGCTGAGCTTTCGTTCTTGATACTCAGGACGTCTTCAGAGGCCAGAGCTGAATGAAGGTCTGAAGACGAAGAGTCTCAAGGACGGAAGCTTAGCTAATAAAAATGTTCAAATATACATGGTGTATCCGCAAACTTTCTATCTATAACATGACTAGTTTAAGTCTGCAAACATCCACGCAGAAAAACCCAACGAATCTCGTATTCTCGTTGCTAGACAAGTAGACGGCCATCCTGTCCAGCTAGGCCATCTCCTGACTCACATGACATGTGCATCATAATCATTTCTGTATATTCCGTAGGAATTTCCTACACTTGAGCATGAGTAACACTAAATAATGAGATAATTAGCCAAACATGCGTCAGTTCATGTTAGAATTGTAACGCAACGCTAAAGCATGTGCCTTGATTGTAATCATAATGGTTTTTGAGATGGTAGTGTAAATATTTGAAATTCCAGTGTATCTATTAACCTTGACCGGAATCAGCCCATAACCTCAGTTCAGGGGGAGGAGTAAACACAAAACGACTACCATCGAAGATTTAAAAATTAAACGAGGGTTAACAGTAAGTTGAAGTCTGGTATAGTAGTTCTACGAGTCATTACTCAGGAAGCGACGTTGCAATGACAAAGTAGAATCCCGCCAAGACGTTGTGACCAAGATCAGACAAACCAACTTCCGTAAACTTTGGTTGAACTTCCCACCCTACCTCGACCTTGGAATTCCATTTTATCGATCTCCATATATAGCAATCCATGTTGGATGTCAGAGGGTTGTATGGAAGTGTTGTTACAAGTTCACCAGATTCTGATCTAAAAATAACGATAGCGTCACATTTTTCGAAAAAAAAAGGTTTTTCGAGAATAACTGAATAAGGATTAAATCGCTTTCAATGAGCATTATGTATAGGAGTACTAATATCCGTGAATAATAATAATCGCGTTGAAAATCTGTTGTCAGGGTCATGTTAAAATGCCACAACATGTGCTGACACATGTTCGAATCAGATGTTTTTCGTTTTAACAGTAACACTTCGCAATTTGTTTCTAGTTCGTTCGAAACATGCAACACTTAATCACCTGTCAATGTTAAAACAGCTGTTTGTTTCTTTCTTCTCTTCGTTGTTGTCTTTTGATTTAAATAGAGCCGGTTCCATTTCGTTTCGTTAAAGGAAACCATATAGAGATTATAGTTTTCGACTTTTTACAAAAAGTGCCTATAACAATTCTTACCATTTGACACCGTGCCTGACACCTATTTTCGCAATCTGTCCGTAGTCCACAGTCAGCGTTTTCCACCAAACCGTGGGTAATTTTGCAACTGAAACGCATTAATTTTCTGTTACTTATTAAATTCCCCATTGCCAACAACGTTATATGATATACCATGATATACTAAAACTTCAGGATGCTGTCATGATCAACTTGCTCTTGGATAACTGACAAGAAGAACAAAATGACGCGAGCGCTAGAAATGATCTGAGTGAGGTTTTTATCTTTACCACTTTTATCTTTAAATAAAATTACAGCATTCGCTATATCGTGTTACTTATAGTCATTTTGGTGACCGTTTATTAGTAACTTTAATTTGAATAAGAAAATCTAGACAGAACCGGAACATCCTTTAAACAACCTTATATTCTTATAACTATAAGTCACAAGTGTATAATTTTTAGGAATTATCACTGACAAACAATTAACTTGGAATGACAATATATATATATATATATATATAGATCACGTAGCAAACAAAATATCCAAAACAAGTGGCATACTGACCAAAACTCGTCATAAATTCTGAATATGATAACATGCATAAATTACGTTGTATACAACACGCTTAGGGCCTGATTAGTAGTACGTGCATACCAAGTTATTTATATATATATATATACAATTTATTATATATATAGCATGCTATCGGATATGAGCTTTTGCGTAACCTGATTGGTTCCCTACTACTAGGCTATCAGCTCATATCCTGCTAGTAGAGGGAAAACAAGATGGCGGCATGTTTTTTTAAACTGCCGAAAAGAGTTGAAATTGACGGATTTTTATACAGAAAAACATCAACACCCTCAAACCAATGTATAAAAAAAAAAAATTGTGTAAAAATACATTAACAAATACACAATTTAGCATGTTAATTGGTAAAATGCACCTAAAAATTACGTCTTTTTACTTCAAAAACCCGACTAAATTAACGGGTTGGTATTAATTTGTTGCCAAATAATAATAATCATTTGGAGTAGTAAAAAGCATGTTCTTTTTCAAAAACAACCGAAGTAATTTAGTTTCACTGCCGAAGGTGTTTCAGTTTTATTTTTTGCATGAAATCAAAACCTTTTTCACGACAGCAACGCTAATATAAACAACTGACCCACCTTTTGACTTCATAAAGGTACCTTTTAATCTTTTTTGTTGATCTGCTTAACACATTTTTTGCCTCTCGAACATCATTTATACAACATTTCGAAGCTGTTTACCGAACAGCTCAGCGAGAAACTCTATGTGAATGCGTCATTACGCATGGCGGAAGTATTAGTTGCCTATGCCGGAAGTTTGTTGTTTCAAATATTTCGCTGTAATCATTTTGTCTCTTGTACAGTGCTTGGCTATATAATAAAACAGTTATACCATACGCTCTCGTTGTATACGAACTAATAGCCAACTCGGCGAAGCGCCTCGTTGGCTATGAACTCATATACAACTCGAGCTCATGGTATAACTGTTAAATATACATTTATGAATGACAATTTCAAAGGAATAACTTCTTTTTAAATTCTGATTTAGATTGGGGTGTTTTCAGTTCAGGAAGAAGAGAGTTCCATAACTGCACACCTCTGTATGAGAAACTGCCTTTGTAACATTTTGTTTGAGGAATTCGAGTTGTTAATAAATTATGATGACTTTCTCTTAGTTTATTCTTATAGGGACACTGTTCGGAGCGCTTAGTAAATAAGTCACTCAAATAACTGGGCGCATTTTTGTTCAAACTGTAAACTCCCATAAGACACAAATGTTTGTCCCTTAACGGTTAGATTGTCCCATTTCAGTTCTTTTAAAATATCTGCTGATCTAACATCATAACCTTGATTGGTTATTATACGAGCAGCGCGATTTTGGAGCTTTTGCAAACGAGTAGAGAGTCCTGCGTGGAACAAATTTACGTGCTTGCTTTAGACCATTTATGGAACGACAAATTTTTGTAAACAAGTAATCGACTTGTTCGTTCCAGGTCAAATTTTCATTTAAATACATTCCAAGGCATTTAGCAGATTCGACTCTTTTGATAGGTTTATCACCAATTAAAATAGGAAAAAGTGGACCCAAATTGTCCAATCTAAACTGTATACCAATAAACATCTACTCAGTTTTAGTGACATTTAAACTTAATTTATTCGCCTTGTAGCCATTTATCGACATTTATTAAGTCACATTTAACTTTATTTTGAAGTTCTGTAGTTGCATGATTTGGATGAAACGCTTAGTGATGTATCATATGCGTATACATACGAGCTTTTGTGTATTGCAAACATATCGGTATTAATAAAAAGTAGAAAAAGTAGAGGTCCTAAAATAGACCTTTTTGGAACACCACATTGAACTTTTTGAAGTTTAGAAGTACAACCTTCAACTAAACAGCATTGTTTTCTGTTTGATAAATATGATGAAAACCAATCAAGAGATATGCTGTAAATGCCATAGAACTTCAGGTTTTCTAATAATATTTCATGTGACACCGCGTCAAAAGCCTTTGCTAAATCCAAAAATGTAATAAGATTCAAATTACCTTTGTCAATATTCAAATACCATTCGTTAGTTGCACCAAGCAAGGCTGTAACGGTTGAGTGAAGCGAACGAAAACAAAACTGATATTTATTCAATAAATTGTTTTCAATAAGATATTCATACAGTTGATCATAGACTATCCTTTCACATAATTTAGAAATTGCTGGTAGAATGGATATTGGCCGGTAGTTCTGTTGATTAGTTGCATCGCCAGATTTAAATAGCGGAAAAACCTTAGCAATTTTCCAGTGAGATGGGAAAATACCGGTTTCTATGACTTATTAACTAGAAGTTACTATCGCAAGGAAAGTGCTGCCTGAAGGACCAAATGGAGTCCTAATATGCTACTGAAAAATTCTGGATATACTCTGATGTTATACTTATAGTATAGTACAGTAGGTCAACACCAGGGCCTGGCAGCCACGAACAGGAGTGGTGCAGTGCAGAGTAATGTTGCTTCAAGGTTGCTAGTAGCAGTAACTTTCACTTGATAGGGTCAGAAGACCCACTTTACTCAATTTTTCTCAAATGACCTCCAAGCAGGAAAGATTAAACATTGTAATAGGCTATAGTAATAATTATACATATTTTTGATATATCAAATCAACAAACAGCCATGTACATATGCAGATAGATCAATGGGACAAAACAAATATAAAATATATTTTTCTTTAAAAATAACAGGAACAATAACATGATTAATAGTTTGCAAGATGATAGTGTTCTGAATATTAGAGACTACACAGTCAGCAGTTCCACATCTATCAATTTGTATGTTTGGGTATCATTATGGTAAATATTTGTCTCAATGGATAAAGAAACAACAGTTGGTAAGTTGTTCAACGACAACAATTCTTCACGTGGGATGAGACCATTGTTGTAGGCATTCAGGTACATCTTGTCTCCTTCAACTAAGACATGGTCGATGATTGTCGAGTCCCATTTATCGACTGAAATAGCTTGTGCTGTCAACAGCGCTGATAAACTCATGAAAGAGCACTGCTTTCCTCGAGAATCGCCACTGAAACGTTCATGGCCTTGATGAATACTTCCCCGTGAAAGTAAAGACATATTTATGAATTGTTCTTACTGACAAAGAAGACAAAGCTGAACTTCTTTGAAAATATCTTCGAAAACGTGAAGCGTGTGAGGCTATCAGCCGAACATGCGCACTAAGCCATTTTAGAGAATCTAGAGATTGCGCAATTGCCGACACATCCACATCCAAAAATCCAAGGAGAGCGAGATGGTGGGTGGATATTGTCGACTATACATAGCTCGGCCAAAAGACTGGGCACGAGTGAACGCAAAGGCACGTCAAGATTAGTGTTGCTGCCCCCGTCAGGGGGCAGCAATAATTAGTGTTAGCGAACCGGAAATAATAAAAGCGGATTCCTTAAAGGAGCAGTGTCACCATTTGCGCATCTTTTTTGCGCACATAGAAATAACTTCGGAAAATGTTGGAAATAGCTCTAAATCGGACAAGAAACCAGAGAAATGAATAAAATGATATTTACCTTCTACGGTATTCCAATGAGAGCAGATGGGCTGCGAAGTCGCTATCGGCGCCTATCGCTACATGAACCATATCCAGCTACGATTTTAGCATCTTTCCATGACTCAAATATAGTCAGTGATAAGTAAATACGTTTGTGCTGACTATTCCAGACTTTCTGTGAACTATTTGATCCCTCGTATTTTCTCTTTCGGCCTGAATTATCGCGTCTTCCACCATACGGCCGCCAAGTGCGGCCGCCATCTTGGATCAACAAACTTGAAAACCTACAGGCTGTAGTTTTTCAAGTTGGCGCGTGATTATTGCGTGGGCTTTGCGAGTGACACTGCTCCTTTAAGAAGCCTACTCGAAATATTATCCAAACCAGTTGCCTTATGAATAGGTAAACGCTTTAACAGATTTAAAACAATATTCGCTGATGTTGGTTCTAAACAAAAGGCAGATTTAATTGGTGTTAAATAACTCTGGAAACTATGTTCACTTTCGGGTATTGTTGAAGCCAAATTAGGTCCTATGTGAATGAAATGGTCGTTTAAAACTTCACAAAGATTAATTGGTTCAGTAAATGATTTCCCGTCAATTTTGATTTCATTGATTGAAGTATTATACGTCTTTTTGCGATGCGTCAACTGGTTAATTGTTTTCCAAATTGCCTTAGATATTGCCTCCAAATTGCCTCCAAATTGCCATTGTGAATGATAGTAATTTGCTTTCGCCTGCCTTATTTCGTTATTAGCAAAATTCCTAGCTTTTTTAAATTCATTCCATACTTCAGGGCTATTAGTAATAACGGCTTGTTTTTTTAGTTTATTTCGTTTGATAATTAATCCCCTGATTAATGTGATTAGAAAGTCAAGGAGATCTTTTATTTCTAACTCTTCTAATTCTCACCGGCGCATGTACATCAGCGACTGTAGTAAATCAGAGATGAAATTTCTGAAATCTCGAGTTGTGATGTATTTGTGCGTATTATTTGTAGGAATTGCAATTTTACGAATTGTATAAACTAAAGTGTGGTCACCGATGGCAATATGAGAGAGAGAGAGAGAGAGAGAGAGAGAGAGAGAGAGAGAGAGAGAGAGAGAGAGAGAGAGAGAGAGAGAGAGAGAGAGAGAGAGAGAGAGAGAGAGAGAGAGAGAGAGAGAGAGAGAGAGAGAGAGAGAGAGAGGGAGGGAGGGAGGGAGGGAGAGTGGGAGGGAGGGAGGGAGGGAGGGAGGGAGGGAGGGAGGGAGGGAGGGAGGGAGGGAGGGAGGGAGGGAGGGAGGGAGGGAGGGAGGGAGGGAGGGAAGGAAGGAGGGAGGGAGGGAGGGAGGGAGAGGGAGGGAGGGAGGGAGAGGGAGGGAGGGAGAGGGAGGGAGAGAGAGAGAGAGAGAGGGGGGGGGGGGAGGGAGGGAGGGAGAGAGAGAGAGAGAGAGAGTGAGGGAGAGACAGAGAGAGAGAGAGACAGAGAGAGCATGAAAATATTACGGACATTTTCGAAACAAATTTTTATCTCTGGCATCGATTCAAAGCCATGAAGCCATCGTGAACAAATTCGGGAAGTGTCTAAGCTGAGTATAACAACACTGCATAGGAGTACACCGGAACGGCTTACAATAAACGAAATAAAGCTTAGATTAATATTTTAGTGTAGTAAAAGTCCTCTTTATAATGCGCAATATGGCAATTTGATGGAATGAATGATCAATCAAAAGCCGCAAGTCAATGACGGCAATGCACTTAACTTTTTCGATATTATATTTCACCTCATTGTTTGTGACGAATATAAATGTTTGGGGACATCCAAGGTAGCTGTGGTCAATACTATAGGATACCGTAATTTATGCAAAGACAAACATTATTTAGATACATTCATCACTGAAGAGTTCAGAGCTTCGAATACTGCGGTGAGTACTGAGTAATAAACGGTTGTCTTATTATTCGAGACATCTTTAACAATGCATTTTACATGTACATATGTATCGATGTATACATTCCTTTTTTTGTCAGCGCGTGGGCATAAATAATACAAGAATCATAACATTTGAAATATGTGGGTATGACTCAGTTTTAGAAATTGGCGATTTGATATAACGAATGACCAATCAAATCCGAAAGTCAACGCCGGCAATTGAGACATGCACTTAACTTTCTTGATCGGATCAGCTATTAAAGTGAGAGGAATGTCTAAAACTTTTCAAAGCACACCCAAGGAAGCTATAGCCGCGTCAAGATACTGCTTTATTCAACGCTGTTCACAAACATATTCAGACATCAACACTTCGGTGAGTCGCCAAATGGGTTTGCCTTATTCAACACACCTTATTAATGTCGTCGTGCGTATGTATGTGTGTATATGTGTATGTATCGATGTATGTATATTAATTTAAATACATACTACATATTAACTCAAAGTTTTGTCGCGGCAAACGACAAGGGCAATTGACTAACATTCATCTAGAAGCGCAAGGGGGTGATTACATGGACCAGGCTGAGGTATTAAGACTTAAGTATTCGCTATGATCACGAAACACACGAACAACGTTTTGATGTTCTATTTCAGTTCCTTTCAGCACTATTTATTCACACAGCCTTGCGTAGCCGGCGCTGGGTGAACAACCTGGTCTCTCTTCCCGAGGGTTGTGATTAGGCTTAGGGCTACCGGGGAGTTGTGGTTAGGTTTAGGGTTTCCGGGGGATGTGGTTTGGGGTGGGGGGTTAGGAATTAGTCTTTTAATTCGTTGAAATTGACTCCCACACTAAATTTCAGAGCTTGATCACAATTAGTATATACAATCAATTTGAGGAAGAGAATGGGCTGGCGTGAACGGGGAAGGGGAACGCCTGCAGGCGCCTATTGTTATTTTTCGTGGCGCCCCCAATTAAAACAGTGTTCTTTTGGAAGTTGTCAATTTCAAAAACCTGAGGTAAATAGCTTAATTATTTTTGAAGTTGATCGAATATTTACTCCATTTATAAAACACGTATCTAGACATAACTAAAGTAGTACAGTTATGAATGAGTATGTGTATTCAGGAATTTGCATGTGTGGTATATGTTTGCTGTGTCAGCGTCTGACAATATTATAAGTTTTAATACAGTCAATAGCGTAACGTTGACTGCTAAATATTTTAAATAATTAAACAATTTATGTTGAGTGCATGGGCTACGAAAATAATCTGTCTGAGCTTTCTACATGTAGTTATAAAACATGTGCATGTATAAATGACTATAGGGCTATTTACAATTACATGAGCCGGCTACCCGGCTAACTGGGCTGACTCGTGTCACGAAATTCTTTCCTCTGCCGCAAAAGGAGATTTTAATCAACGTTAGGATTCGTTTACAACTTTACATATAAACTAAACCAATTATTCTTTGTACATTTAGTTTTATGCGAGTTTCAAAACCACAGTGACATTCTAATCAATTGCGTGAGCCCAGTTATTAACCGGGCTAGCCCGGCTCATGTAAACAGCCTATATGACGATCAATAATATTATATAATCGTAACATCCCGCGACATTTGCACGCATATCAATAATAGTTAAATTTAATAGCGAATTTTATTTTCCACTGACAACTGGCGCTGATGACCAATGCAGCCACCAGTAGATCCCACTGATTCGAATCAAATGCGCGCGATTGTAAGAAATTCTAAATGATGTTTTCAGGGGCGGACCCGGAAAATTTTTGAAATTTGGATCTCTGAAATGGCATTTCCTGCATTCTGACAGCACATTTGAGCAAAATTTTAAATGTTTTAAACTATGTTTTTAATGGACATTTTATCATTTTCAAGAAATTAAATTGGACTTAGATATTTAATTCTTGTTGTCTTAGAAACCTTGTGATAGTTTGCAAGTGTGTAAGGCTAAGTTTTTCCAGGAATGAGGGTGGGGAAATCCAATAAACAGTAGAGAGATATGTGGTCACATTCTAATATAAAAAAGTTGGCTGTTTCGCTCTATGTTAAAGTTCATCAGCATGCATGCCTAGGAAACACCAGTTACATTGTTTCAGTCAGTGAATCCAACATGGATAGCGTGACCAACACACAAGTGAAGGTATAGCTGAATTTAACATTTTGCATAACCCAGAGCAAGGTGGGCTACCTTCCATGGCTATTGAGCCCCACCTACCCAGAGCTGTCTGGCTTTCAAATGCCTGATACTTGCCTTTTAAGCCTCAACCCAAGCAGACAATGTCTGGTTAGGAGTCAGGAGAAGCTTTTGTTAATGACCACAATGGACATTACATGGACATAGACAGGGCAGCTCAACTCTCTACATCATCCCGATCATTCTAACCCCCATCCCCCTACTAACCCATGTTACTATGAGCTGTCTGGTTTTCAGGCCACCAGCAACCCAAGTTCAATTCCTGTCCAGTACAATTATCAGATTAAAATTTCATAATAGCCACATGTGAGAAGAATGCTTACTTGATGTATAACGATAATACATGGAAATTTGTAGAAATGTCATGTAGATATTTATTGCTTAGCTTTTGATCTGTTTCCCCAGGCCCACACCTTATTACTTATGTTTAAAAGTTATATGTTATTACTTATAATACCGTATGTTATATATATAGACAATTAACTGACTTGTAATATGAACTGAGGACGAATGTATTATGTAAACTACTGTGGAAAGGCAATCTGACTCTGCATCATGATTATGACATACTAGTGAGTATCTAGAATTGAAACACTACCTAAGTAGTGTTTATAGTACTACATGAAGCATTTAATAACACTGGTTTATACCAGTGCGCTCAACGCAGATTATGCTAATATGGAACGGATATCAACAAAGGTTAGGGAAGTAACATGACAACAGACTAACATCCATAGTGGAAAGTAGGTCCCCTTGGCCGCAGGAGATCTCCCGAAGGATTCCGGGTGTCGTGTCAGAGCTACCGCATAGCCACACCCTAATTAGTTTCTCTGCCGCAATTAGCGTTTCACCTGTTCGGCATATTTATAGCATTACTCTAGCTTTATTTTCTTTCGTATAGAATACTGTAAAAAATCTTTCCGATTAACTTAACCTTAAAACAATTCTATGAAAAATAACCAGTCACAGTCATTAGACATTAGTAATAGTCAATTTTATAATCAGACCAAAAAAAGGTTTCGTACAAAACTTGAATACGCGCGTTTTTGCACCATCCAAAAACGTTTTCAGATTTTTGCACCCCTGAGTCGGATTAACTGAACTATAACAAACAAATCACAACTGGAAAATGACTGAAATGGCTCCGATGAAATAAGAAAAGACAAGCGAGCTTCTTCAATGTTCTTCCTTTCCATAACTTTACTTAAGTTCTTTCCCGATCTTTCTAACGACTACCGCTAGGTAGTGACAATATCCTGCCGCATTGCTCTTTCTACCGCGATATCCTGCCACATTGCTGATTTTTCAAGCTGTCTACCGCACTATTCTACCGCATTGGAGCATTTTGCAAAGTAGCCTTCCGCAGGAGATCTTCCGCTAAAGTGGCCTACTTTCCACTATGGACTAACATCGATATTGAATCCATATTGATGAATTACTGTACCTATAAGCTTACCTTAGAGTAGCCTGCGTAGCAGTCTCAAGCCTCTTTCCGCTGCCCCTCTCAACCCTTTCCCCCAGAACAGAACGCCTGCCACGCAGGCTAACCTTAGAGCGACATATGGCTTACTCTAGCTTGTCCGCCTTCATGTGTTGTGGCAAATAGACCGTCTCAGCACCGATGTCTTCCCAATCTTGGGGAAATGCTCTCCGGCCGCCAGTACTTGACAAGCACTGATTCTCTCAGACAAATCAACATACATTTGCCGCAAAAGAACATCATCGCTGCTTTTTAAAGCGCACAACGCACGATGTAACTAACAAGCTTGTAGAAGCCATGAATCGATCGAACACTGAACGCTCTGGACTGAACCTGGGACTGAACGAAGACCTTGCAGACCGCATTTTGCAGGCTTCCGGTAAGGCATACTTTCGGCAAAGCAATCAACCAATCAGATTCAACGATTTGCCTCGTTTTGCCAATCACATTGGGTAAATCGGCCTAAATCCTGCAAAAATCTAAACCAGTCAGCGCTCGCGATTTGGCTGTTTTGGACCAATGAGAATGCCTAAATCGGCCTAAATCCTGCAAGATTCTAAACCGGGATTGGCTAAATCGGCCTAAATCCTGCAAAACACCTAAACCAGCAGCGCTCGCAATTTATCTGGTTTGGACCAATCAGAATATCTAAATCGGCCCAAATCCTGCAAAAGTCTAAGCCAGTCAGCCCTCGCAATTTTTCTTGTTTAGACCAATTAGTGAGTTAATATATGATGATATTTATAATTATTTCTTAACAATTTTCACCTTAGTCATCTGACTTATTTGACTAACGCTAAATTCGCCCCTGGTTTTGCTCAAGCCAATGTCAGACAATTCAGTTACTCGCCGTTAAGCCGAAGGCCACGTCTTGCGTGAAAATCTTACCGTAATTACATGTAACTGTTCGGAAACCAGCGCATACACTCCTTCGGAGGCACATGCAGCTGCCTTATGGCCACTCTCGTCTCAATCTCAGTTTATTTTGAACTCGTTTCCTTCTACTATGCAAGGCACATTTTCGCAAGTTCGCTCTGCGCGAACTCTTCGCCAAGGTCTGCAGCGGAAATTCAAACTCTCTTGGATTGATAGGTCATTAGCGCGTCAACCAATAGATTGAGAGCAGGGAGCAGAGGAGTCTACCTTTACTGAATGAATGAATCAATTCTTTATAACTTTAATGAATCAATTCACAAACCTGGATGGCTAGATTTTCAACTCGTACGGCTTGGCAAGTTAGCAAATACTTCATGTATTAAAATTCAAGCAAACTCATACCGCAGCCTATAGTATTGTGGGTTCGCATTGCCCGAACCTCAGCGAAGCTTGCTTCGGAAACGATATGCCCCGATAGGAACCCGAATAAAAATAGAGAAAGGGAGGAAACTGACCTATATATAACTGGACTGCGTGCTCCTACTACCTTTGAGTTAGGAAAAGTGTCCCCAAAATCCTTTTCCAAATGGCGGCAATTATGGGTCCTTTTGGTAATAGTGAAGCTAGGTCGCTGACCGATACCTAAGAACCGGACTGATGACACATCAGGTTTTTAATGCTGCATTTTGCTCGACATTCGTCAGTTGTCAAGTGTTTTAATATCCGGTAAACGATGAGTTTTCCATCTTCATTTCCGGTCCGTCTATTCTCCCGTCGTCAAGACAAGAAAACCGGATGACAAACTATATCAGACTGGGACAGTGGAAGACCGTCAAAACCCGTCAGTCAGAAAGCTTTCGTCTTCTAATATGAAGACTTTATCGAATTATACTGATAACAACAATTGGAAAAGGTTGCCGATAAAGACACTCTAAGGAGAGCTCGGCTACGCCTCGCTTCTTTACGATTTTCTCGTGATCTTCAGCGATTCTTTATACAGCTGGCGACTTCATAAAACAAAATGTTTGTAGATTTCCATGACCATGTGTATTGACAGTCTTCTTTATTTTATTGCCAAGTGTTCGTGCCGTACGTCGGCCGGAACGTCTTTAATTCAGACTGCTAGAAAGCTGCAACAGTAATTGTCTATAGGAATTATTGTAGTTCAGAGCTACTAATAAGACTATCATCATGAAAACGTCCCCGGCCGCTCAGCAACAAACATATTATAATATACATGGAAAAACAACCGAAATATTTTGTTTACACAAAATCGAGATCATGTTCTACTGATATTCCTATTTGGTCAGACAAATAATCCAGCAGGCCTCTTGAGTCGTTCCGCATGAAATTAACAATGACCAACTGTGTATGCATTAACTCTTTCCTGTCCGAATTTATTGGTCTTTACTTTACTCTTTAGTATTTTGTTCTGGCTAACGCCAGACGATTTTATTCACCTCTGGGGAAGCCGTCACACAGGAACGAGTAATTAATAAAGTAAGAAAATCGCTTAATTTGTATTTACATAAATATTATTTTTCCCCTGCGATAAGTACATGTCAGTGGTCGCTACCATTAGCAGAAGGACCCACAAATGCCGCCATTTTGAAAGTGAAAATGGGGACACATTTTTGGGCAGCACCCGCAGTCCAGTTATATAGGGCACTAAAAGGCAGTGATAAAGATCAATCAGCTCGCATGCGAGCCCACAATACTTTAGGCTGCGGTGTAATGAATTTCCTTGAATTTTAATACACGAAGTATTTGGTAACTTGCCAAGCCGTACGAGTTGAAAACCTATGGTTTGTGAATTGATTCATAAGTTGTCAACGGTAAGACCTTCAGTAAATGTAGTCATATATGACTCCTCTGCTCCCTGTGGTGTGATGCACAAAAGGACTGGCACGAGCATGCTTTTTAGGGCACTGTCATATTGTCGCTGTTTTTTCTTTAACGACTGTAATTTTGGAGGAACCTTTTGGAATGTACCGACGAAGTACTTGTTCGTTTAATGTATGAATACTTGCTTGGCGTAAAAAGTTGTACTATAAAAGAGTTATTATAAATAATGACTCGATTTTTTGATGACTTCCATGGAGGGAACATTTCATTACAAGATTTGAGCATGTTAACAGGTCGTCCACGCCTAGGAATTCAGGTACAGTAAAACAAGAACCTATCCCAGGCTTATTTGGTAAAATGTAGGTTCTTGTTAGCGGGTTTTTACTGTATGTTGAAGATTATAATTGTGGGGTTATATCTTAAAGTTTTCATAAAAATCGGAGTTGATTATTTGGAGATATAGCAATCGGATGTTATGTATTTGTATGGGCTAACTCTTGCCTGCATGTTTAGGTCCTCAATTGCTGCAAGAGAAGTAAACAAAACTTATAGTTTTGCCATGTAACGATTCTTAATAATCAGTATATCAATAACTTTATCGGGTTTTTGAAGCATTGGATTAGAATAACTGTAAGCTTTAAACAAATTTTACTCTCCGATCAATTTATCAAAATACGACTTGCTGGGACGCATGCCGAGCGCATTATGTGATAAAATTTCGTCCACACCTTGTAATTTTGTCATCAGATAGCCAAGATAACTTCTTGTTAGGTTTCATTGAAAAATTGCAAATTCGAGTTGATTATTTTTTGATATTCAATTGGAAAGATGACTTACCAGCTAAAATTCAATGCAAGATGGTGTCTTCTATCGAACATGGCCGAATGATAACGTGCACAAGCAAAGATTTCCAAATACTTCTTGCGTCATTTCTCTTGCGAAAGCAACGGTTCATATTTTTCAACGGGGGTAACACCAGAGAATACAGTAGCTGAATCCACTGATAATCCACCTCCTCTTCTAAACTCAACTCACAGACTTCCACATCAAGCGTATTTGCCGCCATATTTGTTTTGGATTTTCCCTGGCTTAGCGTTCGTCACTATGGTGACAGAGATTGGCTCTTTACCAGTCCTCTGCATCACACATCGATCAACGCGCCCATTGCCGTTTCACCGCCCCCTATATAAGCGCCCTGTTTTTCTAGCGTTCGCCGGCGGACGCTATACACGAAAAATAACAATGGGCGCCTGCAGGCGCTCCTTCCACTGTCCGTCCCAATCCCCAGCGCCGGCTACGCAGGCTGCGAACGCGTATCGAAGTGAGTTCAACAGTTTTTCAGCCCGTTTTGCTGGGATGAATCGAAAACGATTACATGGACATTTTCATATCCCAGTTAACCGGGCTAGCCCGGCGACGACTTTAATCTTTAATTAAATTTATTTTTACATTGGTAGCCTATTCAGTAAAACTGATTTTCAAAGGGCCGTGTATCTACGATAAAATATAAAACAATGAAAATAATTACTATATCTTATGCCAAACTATATACATGTTATTTACATTACTTAATTTATTACATAATCTTTGACGGTTAACTAGACGCCAGTTAAGAGACAGAATCGACAAATTTTCGAAACTATCGGTAATTTCATTTGGTAGTTCATTCCGCGCCTTTGCAGCTCTGTATGAGAAACTTCTTTTAACAAAATTTGTTTTTGGTTTAGGTAAAGACAGCTTGATATTATTGCTTCGTAAATTGTAGTTGTTATTTTCACATTTAGTTAATAAATCTATAAGATAATGCGGCAATTTTTTAGTCAAAGCTTTGAATGTCATTATCGTTTCTCGGTTTTTCAAAAAATCTCATCGATTGGTATCCATTTGAGATTTTCTAGTATTTCGGTAGCACGAACGTCGTATGTCTCTCCGATTATCACGCCCGCCGCTCTCCTTTGTAATTTTTATAATTTATTAATGTTGGTGCTTGAACCATCGTTCCAAATAGTTGAAGTGGGGCAACACCAGCGCATTGTACATTTTTGTTACAGTATTTTGGGGAACAAATAATTTTGCCCTCCTTAGTAAGGCAATGTTCTTCGAGATTTTTTTACACTGAGCATCATTATGTTTGTCCCACTTCAACTGCTCATCAAGAATCACGCCAAGGGATTTTTTGTGGGAGACTCGTTTGATACTGTCGTCCCCAATTGTAATTACAGGGTTTTCGCCGATTAAAGCTAGACGATATCTGGAGCCAATTACCATAAATTCGGTTTTTGTTTTATTTAACGTAAGTTTATTTGCAGTGAGCCATTGGTGGACGTTTTCAAGATCCTGATTAAGTTTGCTTTCAATTTCATGAGGGCTAAATCCTTCACATGTGAGATTGGTATCATCGGCAAATAGAGTGGCCTTAGTTGTTTCTAAACAGTTTGGTAAATCATTAATATATAAAAGAATAGGGCCAAGATTTGAACCTTGTGGTACCCCACATCCGATCTCTCTTGTTTGCGAAAGTTTGCCATTGATTGCACAAATTTGATTTATTTTCCCGATATATGACTTGAACCATTCTAGGCTAGTCCCCCTTGCACCATACAGTTCAAGCTTAGAAATTAAGATCTTATGGTCGACAGTGTCAAATGCTTTCTTGAGGTCCAAGAAAATAATACACCACTAATGAGACCTCTATCCATATTGTATAGCCATTCATTCGTAGAACTAAGTAGTGCAGTTTCCGTAGAATGTTGTGGACGGAAACCAGACTGCTGTTTCACGATAATGTAATTTTCAGTCATAAAATATCTCAACTGGTTGTAAATTAGCTTTTCAAAGAGTTTTGTAACAACAGAGATTACAGAGATAGGTCGGTAGTTTCCGCAATCAGTTTTAGCCCCTTCTTTAAAGACTGGTGAAACTTTCGCTAATTTCCAGTCGTCGGGAAATATTGCTGTCTGTAGCGACAGATTGAAAATGTTAACCAATGACTCCGCGACAATATCTCTTGCATCTTTTAAAAGTCTTGTACTTATCCCGTCGATCCCCTGTGATTTTTTAGATTTTATTTGTTGTAGTGCATCGATTACTTCTTCGTTAGTGGTACTTCTAAATTGAAATGAATTTTCCACAGGAGCTACAAAGCTCAGCGGGTCAATGTCACTGTCCTGAATATTGTCCGCTAGTTTGGAACCTATTGTTGAAAAATATTGGTTAAAGCAAGTTGCAATATTTTCGTCATCTGTTATAATTTGATCGCCAACATTTAATTGCTTGACCTGAGTTGTCTTAAATTTTTATTTAATAATTCATTTATGGCCTGCCAGCTTTCTGCACTATATTGGCATTACTTAACTTTTCCTTAAAGTATTCTTCTTTTGCATTTCTTATAAGTTTGTTTAAGTCATTTCTACACTTTTTATATGCATTGTTGTAATTAGCCGATCCTAGCTGAACGGATTGTCTTTTGAGATAATCTCTATGATAACTCAGTTTTTTCATTTCGTGCGTGAGCCACGGCTTGTACTCACATGCATTTAACACGTCGTTGCCTAACAGGTGCGTGTTTATCTGCAATATTTAAAAACTTGGTTTTCCAATCATTCCACAAAAGGTTGGGGTTATTTGATGTTGAGTTTAAATTAATAACTTCACTTAAGTCCTCTCTAAAACGGTTGACATTTTTTTTTAAACTGTCTACTAAACACAATTTTCGGTGCCTCTTTCGGAAGGCTAATTTTTCTGCATAAATAAACAAGACTGTGATCACTGATGCCGAGCTCAATGACTCCTGCTTCTAGGGTTTTATTATCTCCGATTTGAGTAAGGATAATATCGATTAAGGTTTGTGTCGTAGAAGTGATTCTTGTGGGGGTTTTAATAAGTTGTTGTAACTGAAAAATGTCCATTAGATCTAATAGTTTTGTAGTATTTTGCGTTCTCTCAGTCTCGAGAAGATTGCAGTTGAGATCTCCAGTAATGACTATCTCCTTGCTCTCATCATCTGCCAGTTGTAAAAATTGTTCGAAATTTTGAAACAAATCATTGCTGGAATTTGGTGGTCTGTACCATGTTGCAATTAGCATTAGTTTACTTTTAGGTTTTCTAACCTCAATGCAGATTGACTCAAGGACATTAGGTATTAAATCTTTACGATTTAAGTACGGTATAACTATATTTTTCCGAATATATATTGCAACACCTCCACCATTCCTATTTCGATCACGCCGGACAATATCATCATGCATAACCAGAGATCTCTACTTCGCAATCTAGTACACTATTATCCAGGCGTGTCTCATTCAAAGTTAAAATATCAAAAGGTTGATTTTGCATGTAAATAAGAAGTTCGTTTAAATGCTTTATCAAGCTAGTGATGTTAAGATGGCCAATTTTGAAGCCTTTAAGTTTAGAAAAAGGAGAGCTTGCGCGTGATCTGGTTGGGCGTTATTAATGCTTATAGAATTAGATAACGGTCAATTACATTTTTTGAGGAAGTTTGTAAAATTCTTAGCCGTAATTGCTGTTCCTTGTTTATTAAGATGGACTCCATAAGAGTTCAGATGATTTGCTCTAATGTTTTCATGGGATATAAGGCCCCATTTGTTATTATGACATACCTGAGAACGTTTTGTATTGACTTCCTTAACGTTAACTGTTATAAATTAGAGTCATCAGTTCTTGTTATAACTTCGGATATAATCAGCTTTGTTGTCGGTTGGTTCTTCCTGTCCAAGTCTTGATATATTCCTAGATATATTCTAAGGGGTGTTTGCTTTAAATCATTTGTGCCAACATGTAATATCAAGTAATCTGGAGTGGAGGCCAACGTCGGCTTGATATAATGGGATCTCATGGCCAGAAATCGAGGACAACATGGCGGCAAAGCATGCGCACTGAATCCCTTTTTAATTAATTCAATATGGCGTCCTTCAATATATTTCTTAAGGAAATATAAAGAACAATCATTTTCGGTTATTTACTATTGTAAATTCCGACATGCGAACGTCCAAAACTTCACCAAATTGAACAATCGTTCAGCACTACAATTTCTATTAAGTTTGGAGCGTCCTAAATAGGTTCCCGAGCCCCTCCCAAGCATACCTCTTATTCGCTGTTTAAAGTCTATTAATCTGCTATATCACTTATTTTGGAGCTCCAATTTTGGCTGCTTCTGTGTTGTTTGTCCACGATGCGAACGTCTGAATTTGCTCGGGATGAACGTTACTTTGTTTTGCGGAGTTGTTCGTTCCACTTTTTCGTTGTTTAATAGGTTCCCAAAGACCTTAAAATGTACGATTTATTGCAGCCGAGTCGTTGTAATTTAATCCATCAAGCGCCGAGATAAATACTGAACTCGGCGTGAAGAAGCAATGCATTCCTCGATAATTTCGGGTTCTTGTCCGCCATTTCTTATGGAGCTGTTGCTAGGTTGCCAGAGTCTTAACCGGTGTTATTATTATTAAATGTGACTGTGGATTCAGAAATAATAACCAAAATTTATGCGGCAATTTTTGTGAGTATGAGTGTACAGACCTGTCTAGACGATTAAAGCTTTTGTAATTTGATATTTAGGTAAGAAATGGGTCAATAAGACATTTTAGCGAATAACTCTACTTTAATTTATTGCTATAGACTTCTGTTTATAGCCGAAATGATCGATATTTAGCCATCAGAATTTTCAAATTAATATTTCCATCTAAACATGAGCCCACAGGCCACTGCCGCTGAGTGTCCTGGATTTCTAGCCATGGCAAACCGAACTAGCCCGCTTGCCATGTAATCGAAATGTTAAAAAAACATGCGTTTTATATATAAAGCGGGCTAGCCTGGTTAACCGGGCTAGCCCGGTCCATGTAAGTGCCCCCTTAGAAAGTGTTCTCACTGTAATCAATCTGAGATCGTCTGTGTACAAAATCGATCTGAAAACAATCTCGCGTAAGACATGGTGCATGTTTGTCGAGAATTTCCTCACTGCGTAAAGAGGAATCTTCTCTCGCGCGCTGATCCACGCAATTCAGGGACTGTATCTTTCTTTCGTTTTCTTTTATTTAGTCACATTCATTTACAGTCTAATTCGATCTATCTTTATAACGTTTTTGCTCTCGCTTATGTATCCTAGCTACGGAAATACATGCCTTTCAGTCTATGAACTTCATGATCAACCACAACTGAGTTCGTTTCCTATTTACTACAATTGTTTTTCTCTGTTTATCTAACTCAGTGGCGGCGCCAGGTTGCGAAAAGTGGGGGGGGGGGATAATACGAGCGCCGAAGGCGCGAGAAACCTGTAGGGTGGTCCGGAAAATTTTGAAATCTAGAGTCTCTGAAATGCCCCATTTCCTGCATTTTGGGGGAGATTTTACAGAAACTTGAAGATTGTAAAACGTCATAGAAAACACTAAAAACTACACATTTCAGGTCTTTGTACGGTATATTTCATATCAATTACAAGATACTCTCAAAAAATTAAGGGAGATATCTGACAGATACCGGTCCAGATTCGACAACAAAGGCTCTATTTGCTTCACACACAATTTCACTTGACGGGTCTTTGCCTTTGAACATTTTGCACAAAAGAATAAATTCGATTTACTTCCAGTTGTTGTAAAAATGTAAACTCGTCCCCAGGCTATTATCTGTCCCACGGCAGGTAATTAGAAAAAAAATTCGAAAGAAACCCGAGTGCGTTCCGGAAATTTAAAACGATCGGGCTTCGGGTTTCATTCGGACGTTGTAATCAGCGCCTGCGATACACTAATGATATATACCCTCTCGGTTTCCACGGGAAGCCTCTGCGGAGGAGAGAGATATATACCGCTTAATTGAAGACTATTGATGGAACAAGACCAACTCAGGTAGGTTGCCTGCCCTTATGCCAGTAGTTCCCATGAGCCAGATTTCAAATCTCAGTCAAAAACCTACCCCTCCCCCCCGCCCCCCGCCCCCCTCCCAAACTTTTTTCCTCGAATTTGGACGAATTGGAAAATCGTGTACCCCTATGTATATATATATATATATATATATATACATAGGTAGTTAATATCAACTATCAATTGAGTTAAGACTCAATCGTCACATCTCCCTTTCTAAGGTTTGTCCAGATCAATCAATTTGAGCCAGTATAACTTCTCTTAATTCAGTGTTTCACGTAAAATGACGTATTCGGAGAAGCTGTTGTGTTTTTCATTTGTATTTACTAAAAGTTTTAGGTCAAGCGGTTGTAGTTTTTGCATTAAACCCAGTTTATCAACATCACTCCATGCATAATTTCATTGTCCATATAATAAATAGAACATTACGCTGTTGCTCGAATATATGGATTTTATGTTCTCGTGGCATGAGCAATATCTCCTTATATTGATATTGTCCTTGTGACCTTGCCACTAGAACATAAAATCCATATCTTCTCGCCACCGTGTAATATCCCCTCTATATATCTTTGCTATTATCGAACATAGTCACCTGAAAATCCACATGTAACCTTCTCCAATAAGACATTATGCATGTGAGGTTTTCGATTGAGATCCGGATCGACAGGTCAGATCGTAATTCTGATATTTTACGGATGAAATGAACACTATAAGGTAAATAAACCCCAATGTATCTTTATAGTCATTCATTATACTTCATTAGTTTATTCATGCATAAATTATCTTTGATGTGCCGCGGTAATAAATAGGTTATTGACCTTGCATATTAAATGACCTACTATATCGCTCACGTCTAGAATACCATTTTTTGTTAAATAACGACAAATATCGTCTGTGTTATGAATAAACTAAGTCGGGTAGTGACCTTAATAACCAGCGTAGTGACCTCGGTTTCGGTCACTAACCTATACTTAATACTTCTGAGGAAAGTTCAAAGGAAATGAATATTTAATCGGTATCTGTAAATTCGGTAAGGTCTGAACTTTCTGTTTGAGTATCTCAGCTAAAACAGTTTGTATTTTTAATAAAATCGATAAAAATGAACAGTACATTTCAATGTATCAATTTTAATTAAGAACGACTTCGGCTCGCTTTTGTATATTAGATAGAGATTGGATGCAAAAACATGCAAGAGTGAGTTTTTCAGAGACTATGAAAATGGCACGAGTCCCAAGGACGCGTGCTATTTGAGGTCTTTGAAAAACTTACAAGGGCATGTTTTGTTTTTTTCAAAATTGAACGAAAACCCATGCTAATACTTATTAATAATATACATGAAAAAATGTTCAAGTCAACTGTACTTAGGGCCTGTTCATATGAGTCGGGCTTGCCCGGCTAACCGGGATCCGCGTGTTCTTGTTATTTCATATTAGAAAAGACTTTGTGTTCATATGAGAAGGGACTCAGGCCGGCTAGGTGAGATCCCACCTTAAGCTAGGCAGGTCTCGGTGAAGTGGGATGAAAATTTCCCATATGATCACAAATTTGCCGGGCACCGGGATGAATTAAAAGCATCGCGCATGACTGGGGTTGAACGTGTGTTTGCAACCAAGATGGCCGACGTTTGTGAGGAGGGAAGTGAATTGACAAAGAAAAAAGGATTTCGTTGGCGTTCGGAAGTGATTGGAAACTTGATCACTTGCTTGATGGCTTACAAAGCACGAATGGAATATCAGGCACTTTTATTTCGATGGGGACAGGCCAGCACATGCATGCAGTATATTGATTAAGAAAATAGCTCGCCAAACTTTATGAGATCGGAGATGTTTCGTTGTTTGGACCTGTGTCATTATCGCTCCCTACATCACTTGAAGATATTAGCGAGGAAGAAAAGAAGGAATTTTTTTCTACAAAGAGCACTTCCGGGTCGAAGCTGGGATGAAATTCCCATGAGATATATGAAATCGAGCTAAAATTCATTCGGGCTGGCCCAGCTCATATGAACAGGCACTTACAGCCCTTTCGGCCCATCCACTCTTCGTATATTTGGTTGTTTAAAAGCGCATCCTTTTACCACTACTACTCGAAAACGTTTACTCAAAATACTAAAAATTTTCTAGTTTTCTTCCAGGTACTTAACCTGACAATTAGCTTCAAATTTGAACGAATTGTTCTCCACCATTCCAAATGTTGGCGGCCATCTTTGTTTATTTTTCGCAGGAAGAGCCTGGTTAAGGTTGGAAAATGCAAACCGTCAAAATCCTCTGTAGAACATGATTGGCTCTTTTCAGTTTTTATTCTTGTTGATTGGCTTATTAGCTCATTTCGAAAATGCTCACTGTATTTTTTTTTCTGCACTGTATTTTTTTGAAACTGCACTGCTCTCAGCCAATCAAAATTAAGAATTTTTTTGTATATTATTGCGTTCGACGAAGGAGAACGCATTCTAATTCAGTCTCGCGTGTTGTCCCGCGTGTTTTTGTATGCCATTCGATTTCAGAGTTTGGACGCCATCTTGGACTGACTATGTCGCACATTTTGCCTCGATTTCATGTACAGACCTGTGACGAAATCGAACGCACTTCGCTAATCTTTGATTACTACTAGTATTATGAGTTAAACAATGTAGCTTCGATCAAATTGTGAATCAATCATTAGACGATTTATACCACTTCTTTCAACGGTGATATCTATTTGGGTCATGTTACCCGAACATGTACATGTGACATTCTTTAAGCATCATGTTATTGAAAATTAACCACAACAACTGTACAATATAATTCTAACTAGCGCGTACAAATATACGTTTGGCAGCGGCGTTACCATGTGTTTGCCTATTCAATATTCGACCACAATAGTATGTGTAATATACGCAATATGAGCAGCCGAGCTGTATTGGGCTCTATTCTGGAGAATCACAAAATCCCACTACTATACTTATTTTGAGTAATGTGTAGGGTAGGCCAGTAGGAATCAGATACATCGCCCATTTTGTTTTATTTGGTAACCTTCTAACTGGAGGTTCGTAATATTTCTTTTCCATCCAGATTATTTTTCGCGGGCCAGATTAAAGCCCTTCGCGAGCCATCCGCCTATTGAGAACCCCTGGTGTACGTGTACATGCATGTACATGCACATATGTACATAACCGTGTGTATAACATTTTTATTTTTATTTTTATCCAGCAATGAACAACTCGTCTTCTGACCCCTTGTTGTTATTGGTGGCCATGCAACGAGCAGCATTCCGAAAATATCAGCTTATCCCCATTTCCATTATAACAGCCGTTGGATTCGTGGCCAACGCAATGGTGATTTTTTCTTGCTTGAAGAAAAGCTTCTACAAGAAAACCGGCGCTGATCCTTTCATTCTTAGCCTCGCTGTGGCCGATTTTGGAGTTATATGCTACTATGTTCCCATTCACATGGTCGAGTTTACGGTCGGGCTGAATGTAAGCCACTGGACGTGCAAGTACATAATTCCTGTTCGCGAAACTTTTATAATAATGTCCATTGTTGCCATCGCAGAACTCGGAATGGTTAGGTTCTTTCATTTTTTCTCATCCCGCGTGCTGTCGAAGCGCGTTACATGCCTCATCATTGGCAGCACGTGGCTTTTTGCTTATCTCGCAATATCGCTGCCAATTTCGTTCGTCATAAAACGCACAAGGGCCATGACATGCGATAATTTCTGGGAAAACGAAGAGAGTCAAAAGACACACATTGCCCTTGTAAACCTCATTCAGTTCATACCACTGCTTGTGACTACTTTTTGCTACGCGAGCATTATACAAAAAGTGAGAAGGTTAAAGCGTGAACACAGCGACCGTATCAACAGCGAACTGACACAGAGCAATTTTTTGATGACGTTGCTTATAATTGCGGCGTGGTGGAGCTTAGCACCGTTCCTTGTATACTCTTTGCTTAGTCAACTTGAGGTGCAAATGAATATCTTGTTAGTGTGGAGCACCGTCGCCGTGTTACTGATTTCAGGATCTGCCATTAATCCTGTATTGATTCTTTTAATGCACAAAGATTATCGCAACGAAATACGGAGAATTTTACACAGGAGTGAATTAACAACAATCTCACTGATGACTACTCCAACGGCAATGGATCTTCAGGTAATTTGACACGAAAACGAGGTTTAATTGGAGGGTATAGATCTAAATGTGTTTTTTTTTGAAATACACATTATCATTTTCCCCCTTTTATTCAGATACTATGAAAGGATTTCTGGTATTTTAACTATTTTAGCGTTTTTAGCTATTTCAAACAACTACGCCAAAAAAATGTCTGCGCATGCCGTTAGTTACTAGTATATTTTATGATGAAATCACTATGGTGGGGAAATGGCAGGTTAAAATTAAACTAATATTTTAATTACTTTCAGTTGTACTAATATATTGACCTATCGCGTTTTCCTACTTACCCTCGAGACGTTATCTGAGTAAGTTTAACTGTTTGAAGAATTGACATGAAATTGTCCATGAAAGTATTGTAGCTAACCAGGGCATACGCGGACATTTTTTCGCGGCGTTATTTTAGACACTTCCTTGGCGGAGTTTTGTCTGCATGGAACATGTGCCCAACGAACCGCAACGTTAACACACTGCAAAATTAGGCCTATTTACCCCCCGTTCAATTTGACGTAGATTCAGGAAAAACTGTGTTCAAGTTTTATATATGTTTTCTAAGCTTTATATATGTTTTGTAGGCAAAACAACTAAAATGCCTAAAATCATAGCATGTTATCGCGGATTGGTGGTGATAATTTTTTAATTTTCCCACTCAATCTTACTGCTTTCTTCTTTTCCTCGAAAAAGCAAAGTTTCTTTTTTCGAGAAGAATAGGGAAGACGTGGAAAAAGTGTTCAATGTTCCTCAGATCCTGAATTTCCCTTTCTAAATGTTCCTCAAAAGGCAGTCTCGTACCCCGTCTTTATATCAGATATAGAGCAGCTGCTAATCTATTAATTTTAAGTAATATTTAACAATATCAGGATGTGTTGGCTCATTGAGAATGTAATTTACTTGTAGACAGACATGTATATATAATAGCAACACCGTAGCGACATAGATTACTAGAGCATATTTTACAGACAGGTAGGTAGGTAGGTAGGTAGGTAGGTAGGTAGGTAGGTAGGTATAGGTAAGTAGGTAGGTAAGTAGGTAAGTAGGTAGGTAGGTAGGTAGGTAGGTAAGTAGGTAGGTAGGTAGGTAGGTAGAGGTAGCTTGACGCATAGGCAAACAGACATGCGTACATACTTGTTTTTTTTTCTATTTATTTTTACGCAGGACACGGAAGTCTGAAACTTTGTGGGTCAGACGAACAAAAATAAATTTGAAGGAAAGATTCCGAATGCTTACTTTTTATTAAAGGCATTTGATAAATATTATTAATACTTTTTATTAGAGGCATAGTCAAATAGTTAAATAACATTTTCTTTCAACATAAACTTAGTCAGTATACAAGTTATTTTTTGGAGGTAATTGTTCATCCATTCAATCTTTGTAGATAAATAATTACATACTGAAATAACAATAGAACGCTTCAAATCCGGATATTTGTCGTTAGCGTTCTACGATATTTTACCTAACGCTAAAACCAATATAGAACCTTTATATTGCTTGTTAAAAGAACTATTTTATCATAGGTTTAGTGATTTATTTAAAGGACATTGGCAACAAAAATTAAGTTTGTCTAATTTGAAAGAACTCATAATATTGTAATAGAAGATCCTTTAAAATGTTTTCGTATTTTTCTTCGTCTTCATATGTAAATGAATGGTCTCTGACGTCATGAGCAGGGTACAGTATTTTTACACGTAAAAATCAGTTATATCTCTAAATTTATTCTACGAAATCGCTTGAAACTGTGCACATGCAAACGCCTTGTGACACTGAACATTTCATAACTGATGTTGCTTTGTGTAAAAATACTGTACCCTGCTCATGACGTCAGAGCCCATCTCATTTACATATTAAACAAATTGAAATATGTTGAAAACGAAGAAAGATACGAAAAAGTTGTAAAAGGTCTTCCATTACAATTTTACGAGTTCTTTCAAATTAAACAAATTTAATTTTTGTTGCCAATACCCTTTAAGGATCAAACTGGCACGCAGAAAATTGTAATTAACACAGTCTCATTGTTTAGTAGATCCAACTTAGTTTTATATTTTTATTTTGTTTATCATAAATGAAAACCGCCATGCCAGTTTGATAAACCGAAAAACTCCGAAAATAAAAGGTTGGTCTAAAAAGGTATTGTCGTCTTTTTTTTCCATTTACATACGTTTCGACATTTTCAGTCCATGGCATTCTTTGATAAACTTTGTAAATTAAACGTATACTAATTTAATTGATCTAAACACATTCTTTTCTTGGCTCTTGAGTAGGGGAAAAGGGCCGAAGACCCGGAACCCGGGGAAGGTGCATGCTAATCTCGACATGCGTGGAGTCCACTTACAGGCGAAATTACACGCCAGTGGGAAAGATATTCTGCAAGATGTTTATATATATATGATATGGTCCGATTTACAAAGCTGATATTATTTGATATTTTTTTTATGAATGATTGCCTCCCTCGATAACGTACGAGTTATATAATTCATATCCCTGTAAAAAGATAGTAATATTTAATTACCGTTTCAAATTCCATGCTCCTATTTTAACAACAATCCACGAAAATTATTTCACTCACCATTTTCCTTCGCTTCTCAGACAGAGTCAACAAATTGCTCAAGGTTTCCGATGCGGCATATCTGCGCAACAAAGTAGCGCCCTCACTCACAAATTCTTCGTTAAATTCTGCTTGCTTGTGCACCATTCGATAGTGTTGATGTAGACCTTCTCGAGAAAAGCAATGGGGATTGTTACTGGCACAAACCGGGCAGTATACTTTCCCGTTTCGATAAGCTATTAAATACTCTCTTGGAGGACACGACTTACTAAAAGTTACTCTCTCAGCCATTGTTTTTTTACCGAGAAAAGCACGATAGCTTCCCCCGGTTTGACGCCATGTTGGGTGTGACATCTGGCAGAGGCTTATTTTTTTCTCCTCTCTCCCTCGGGATCCCTATTTTCCTCTAACACCCAACAAGTTGCCCAGGTGTCTCTCTTCTCCAGGCCCCCTCTAAGCCTCTGCGGAGGAGAGAGTTATCTGCGCAGCAGATATATGGCTATCCTGTTGTGTGTGTGGGGGTTAACTTTTTTGTGTAACCACTGACCTGTAGTGTGTGCTCTGGTGTATCTCTAACCAATGCGCGACAATTAAATCGGGGACAATCGAAGCTCAGAATTTTTTGGCGTCAAAGTACGAGTTGTCAGTTTGAACGATGGAAACAAGTATTCTTTAATCCCCGATCGTGTTTGCAGTCTGCACGAATTCGAATTCGAAGAGCAACACTATTTTCGAAGAAAGACAATATTGCGGATACAAATAGCAAGTATTTTTAACATGACTTATAGTAAACTTGCAAGTGTGATCTACCACATTTTTTGTGCGTTATAAAGAATGATTGAAGAGTTGACAAAAGGTTTTCAACTCGTTGGGCGATTTATCGAGTCAGGCGACTCAGGCCAACACGTGTAAACTGTTTATGAATTAATAGGACCGTTGTTTTCAAGTGACAAACATATTTACTCTTCGGAAGACAAACAATTCTCTTTGGAGGAAACTTACAAGTATTTATTTCACAACCGGTAGCATCATTTTACATTTTTTATGCAATCAAGTTTATTAGCAGCAGTACAGTACACACATGTACTCATTGACTGCTTGCTCTAAATAGCCATGATCTGCCCCACGATATATTTTTAATATCAAGGGATTGACCTTTCATCTCATTATTTATCCCCAAACCCGGGCGTAGCCCGCTGAGGGTGCCGTAATCCCGACACGCGTGGAGTCATCTTACACGCGTGGACAAGCGTGATATGCGAACAAATTTCTGCGACAGCTATGCGTGGTGATAACTGTGGGGCACTGGGAACAACATGGACATATACATTGTATATTTTCTATTAACTATGGCTGGATTAATTGACAATTCCCGAATTTGCTTCAGTGGGTGCAAACAATGGTGAATAATAATATTAAATAGTGAAAGCAAATTCGAGAGTGTCTTTTAGGGCCTGTTTACAAGGAGGTAGGGTTACCCTAGCACCCAGGTTATCCTAGCATCCTTATAAACAAAACAATAAACAAAACAATAAATGTACGAGAGCTAGGGCAACGGCAGGATGCAAGGGTCACCCAGGTGCTAGGGTAAACCTTCCCTTAGGCTAATTTTGATATACTTTTCTCACACATCATTAGATATTCATAGCATTTCAGCCAATCCAGTTGCTTGATTTACGTCACATGTACTTACCTAGAAACCCAGTCTAAACCAGAGACCTAATTAATCACAAGTGGGCAGGTTTTGGTATTTAAAATCGCTTATTTTTCAAATGTTGCCTTTCGTGTTCGATTTTCTTGATGGGAAATCTTCGGTGTCATCTGTTATTGTTTTAAAGAGAGCTTAAGCAAGCGGCTCTTTTGACAACACGGACGTCAACCGGAAGTAAATATAATTGACGTTAGTTGTTTTCGCGGGTTTTGAGGACATCACGTCCGTGAAGTCAGTCAAGTCACCGACACGGAATATAGATTAACCACAAGTCCGACTCGCGAAAAAAAGTGTCCATTATTTTTATGCGCATGCGCCAGTCGGCCATTTTGAAAGTAAGTGCCACTCGCCCTCAATTACTCTTGGCCTTCTTGTAACCTCTTAATTAACTTTATATAGTAAATAAGTAATTTACTTTAATTAATTCTTTGAAAGTTTACATGGCGATAATGTAATATAAATACGTTTTGTGGAAACACCACGTAAAATATTTCTTTGCTAAGTGGGAAGAGTCGTCACTCTTAGCCAGCGACAAGCAATACTTCACGCGAAGAACAAGGGAGTCTATTGAGATTGCAAAACATCGCACTTTTTATCAGAATAATGTATTCTTACGTGATTTAATTGATCAGTTGCTTATTTTATAAATGACGTGAGCCAACAACTTGTTGTCATTGCTCTGATGAAGGCCTGAGTCAACAGGCCAAAAGCTTAGCAAAGAAATATTTTACGTGGTGTTTCCACAAAACTTATTTATATTAATTTACTTTAGAAAACGATTCTTTGGAGATAAAATTATTTGACGACGAGGGGCACGAGGTTATTAAAACTTCAGTATGCGGATACTACGGGTAAAAGTCCATGGCAAAAACGTCCTGCACTCACGAAGCTACAATTCTTGATTATGCCGACACATTTGTTTATAAAAAAAGATGGCCAAACATTTCGGAACTATGCATTGTTGAAATACATCGGGTACGTATGTTGCTAGAAATTTTATAAGCTTTCATTCGGTATATAGTTCAAATTTTAGTGTTGCCTGTAACTTTTTAAAATTAAATGTTCAAAATGTTCTCACCATTGTTCGTAAAATAAGAACTATATTATGGGAAATGGACTCCTCACATGTGTTATAGAATTTTGGATTTTGTTTTTAAATACTAAACGCACAGCCCTGAACAACATATTAAACAGAGGATACTGTCAAAAGTGCTATTCATGTCAGAACATTTAATTTTCTTGCCGGGAAATGTTTTAAAAAATGAAAAAACATCATCATTTTGGTCTGGACTGTCTGAAATGGATGAATTTCTTAAGTTTGTTTTGCCTTTTGCTGTTTTTTTGCTGCTATAACCTCAGAAAGACTTCTGGTATGAACCTCAGATATTTCTTAAACAGAAGCTAATTCAAATATATGAAAAGATGGAAAAGTTTGCAGATTTCTAGTTTTTGGTGCAAAGTTGTAGTTATCCTACCTTTTGAACATATAAAAAGATAATAAAACTTCTATGGTCAATGGTGAGAACATTTTGAAAAAGTTACAGGTAACACTAAAATCTGACTATGCACCACATGAAAGCTTATAAAATTTCTAACAACAAACGAACTCGATGTATTTCAACAATGCGTAGTTCCGAAATTTTTGGCCATCTTTCTCTATAAACAAATGTGTCGGTATAATGAGGAATTGTATACCCCAGCTTCATGAGTGCAGGATTTTTTTGCCACGGACTTTTACCCGTAGTGTCCGTATACGGAAGTTTTAATAACCATATGGTCAAAGAATTTTATCTCCAAACAATTGTTTTCTAAAGTAAATAACTTATGTACTTAACTAAATATTATTTATATATATAGATAACAATATAAAGTTAATTAAAAGGTCACAAGAAGGTCAAGAGTAATTGACTACAGGAGCCCGAGGGTCGCAAGGACGAGAGGGCTAATTTGCCGGGGGCAATTACTTTCAAAATGGCGCCGGGATCGCGAGGCCAACATTGCGCGAGGACACAAACATCAAAGGTGCCGACACTGAGTCGGACTTCTGGTTTATCTTTATTCTTTGTCAGCGACGCCAAACCTCAAGTTTTGCCGTACGTGTTGAAGGTCAAGAACGTCTCAAGGTAAGTGTAATTTCTGGACCAAATCTTACATCTTTTGCAGTATAAAACGTTTATAGATAGCGTTCTCAAATGCATATTTTACCGAATCTTTAGAAACAAATGCATGTCAACTATTTTTACGACAGAGATAGCTTCGGTTAATAAACCGATGTTTTACAGTAGATGCATGTCTTTTGTTTTTAGTTCCTCCAAAAGCGTTTTCATACATATATTTCATTTAAAAGGTGTATAGTTGGTCGTTTTACTCGTTTATCCGTCTTAATTACTGCTTGTAACACTTATTAGCAAGATATTTTGAAATGAAATTGTGTTCACAAGATCATGTATTTTTTTTGAGATATCACGTCTTCGATAATTTAAATCTCGGAATTTTCCACAGCGAATGTTATTATTTTTACAAACAAGTTTCAGGCAGTTGTGTTTTCTAAAGTTTTTAGTTTATGAAATATTTTGAAGCATTTTACTAGTAGAAATAATCTAGAAGAGTGGTAACTTGATATTAAAAACCGCTATTTTTCTGGGCATGCAGTTTTGTTTGCTTGGAAGCATCAAGGTCTTTTGAGCAAAACAAAACGACAGCTATATAACTTTTCAAAGTTATCTTGTTGCATAAGCTCAGAAGCGGGCAGAAATGTTGGGTTTTTAGCAAATCCCAGGTTACATTGTCATGTAAGAATCTCTGATTTTAAGATGTCCAATAACAATTGCCTTTCGCAATTGTCTATAATCAATAAAATGCATGCAGTCCGTGTGATATTCTATTTTTTACAATCAAACTTTATTTAGTGTCCAAATGCTTGTCCGCATTTCATAAGGAAATATCAACTAGTTATAGTTTACCACTGATTCATTAAAAACTGCCTCAATAGTTTCTGAATTTTATGTAATATTTAAAGGTCGACAATTTGGACTAGACGGCCGGTTTTCAAGCACTCGGAATTCGTTCCAGTCCACGCGGCTTCGCCTCGGACTGGAACGAATTCCTCGTACTTGAAAACCCAGTCTAGTCCGAATTGGAGGCCTTTGAATGACTTCCCAAAATATATGTGATTGAATGACTTCTCAAAGTGTTTAGTAATTAGTGGATGGATGAAAAAGCTGTTTGTGTGAATGGGTTTGTTGATGATTTGATTCTAATTGCAAATGAAGCGTATTTTGGTACCTCGTGCCTCGTTAAACGAGTTTGAGGTTGAATTGTCGGCATGGCGAACGACGAAGAAGACTTCGAGCCGTTGTACAAACGCTTACGAAGTGCTCGAAGTGCAGGGGAAGAATAAGATCTGTTAGAGAAAGTCCTTCCGAAATCAACACGCTACAAAAACGCCTGGGCTGTTAGATTATTTGATGAGTGGAAGTATGAAAGAAAGAATAAGTTGGCAGGTTTATTAGAAGCGACAAGTCTGAGCGAAGTTAACCTGAATGACCTTAATGACGTCCAGAGTCTTGAGTGTGAGTTGGTGAAGCTATCACCTGCATCGCTGAATTTCTGGGTTGGTAAATTTATTCAAGAGGTGACAGACAAGAGTTCGAAACGGTATCCGGGTAAAACACTTTACCAGGTCGTGGCATGTTTGAAGCGACATTTGGAAGGACATGGCCGAACGGACGTTAACATTTTAGATAAAGGCAACAGCGTGTATGTTCAACATTGTGATTTGGAACTGAACACCTATATTTGACTGTTATATCATTCTCTAATATTTGCTTTTAATTTAGTTTTAGTGGCTGCGTAGACTGCTGGACGCTGAAATGAAAGATGTACAATCTGCAGGCATTTCTAACACGAAGAAAGAACGAAAAGCTTTTTGTGATAGCGAAGAGGGAACAAGGATTTCTTGGCACAAAATCAGCTAAGACTTTGATGCATACGTTATATTTTTATAACGGAAAACTATTTGGTCTCAGGGATAGTGAGCATAAGTTGCTAAGGCTTAAAGATTTTAAATTGGACAAAACGTCATTAAATATACTGAGAACATTTCTAAAACCAACCACGGTGGGCCGGTGGCTTAACGGTGATCTGAAGAAAAAGCGTAAAGTGGTTACACATATATCTGTCATAAACCAGGAGATGATCATGATCGTTGTTTAGTCAAAATGTATAAGATGTATTTTGAGCTTGTATATGGATTGAGTGTAGGCGATAAGGCTTTTTATTTTCAACCATTTGAAACCAAATTCGGTTATAAAAATACCGTTGTAGGAGTTCACAGCTTGGCCAAAATAGTGCCGACTCTTTGTGAAGCAATAGCCAATAGGAGTTGAGAAGAAAACAAGTCATAGTTTACGTGTTACATGTGTAACAAAACTGTTCCAGGAGGATGTCGAAGAAAAACTCATCCGTAGTTGTACTGTCATATTTCTAGCGCACTTTTTGACTATCAAAAAGCCAGTGAAGAAGCATGCAGGAGCAGGGTGTTTCTATATAAGGTATTAGGCCCAGTTGAACGGAAATTTGATAATAGTGAGCATAATAAGAAGAGTGAATCATCAACTTTTAGTTCATATCAGCTATCATAAGTTGAAATCGACCGTGATATTTAGTATCAGCCAATAAATATAAGTGGATCGTGCAATGTAACTATTCATAATTACAAGTAAAAGATGTGATAGAGTGTTATGAATTGAGTGATAAATTAAAGGAAGTGTGTTGATTTGTTTTATCTATTCTCATGGCTCTTAATTGGCGTCATATTTCGAGTCCTAGGACTAGAAATGTTATTTTCTAGTCGTTGGACGGGAAATAACATTACTAGTCCTCTTCCCAGTACTTCCCCGGTATTTCCATTGGTCCTTTCACGTGGTAGGATTCAGCGCTTGTGATTGGTTGATTATCTCATGGATTATTAATGAGTTTGAGAATTTAATTTGCACTTTGTTTTATATATCCTAAGTTCATGCACATTCTAAATTATATTTTCTGATGGTGTTCCATATAGTGTAGCAAGTGATTTATTTTTTGGTATATTTATAATAACAGCTGATACAACAAAGGAAAATCTGAAAGAAGTGGATGGAAACAGCTAAGCTAGAGTAAGCTATAAAAGCCTGGACTGCATGGGTAAACAACTGAGACAGCTATATCAAGTCAAGCCAAAGGACTTATATGTACTATGCCGGTGAATGCAATTATTTACACTGGGCAAAATGAAGATTATGCGGAATTTAGATAACGGCTAAATTTGCAACTAACTGCTTCTATAGACATAAGAACAATTTAGCCAATAACATATTCAGTATATACAGTAATACAAACTCAAATTTAGCCGTTAATTAACGGCTAAATTGAATATGTATAGTATGATAAGAGCGTGTGATTTCGCCGTTAATTAACGGCTAAATTTCGTTCAGAAAAGTAGACTAGTTTAATAAGGTGTGATTTCACCGTTAATTTACGGCTAAATTTCGTTCAGAAAAATAGTATAATAAGAGTGTGATTTCGTTTTAATTAACGGCTAAATTGGACTATATATATATTTCTAAAACTCATTAATAATTCATGAGGAAAATTCAAAAGAAATTAAGGTTTAATCAATGTCTGTTTACCCCGGTACAGAACTGATATCAGTGTCTGTAAATGTGATACAGAACTGTTTAATAAAAAAATCAGTTCTGTATCACATTTACAGACACTGCATGATATCAGTTCTGTAGCGAGTGTACAGACACTTCGCATTCAACTATCTTGAGTAAGGTACGCTGGTAGCATCCTCATACAAGATGAAGATGCAAACAGTTGTCTTATTTAGTTTACCTCTTACGGCCTTGGTAGAATCTCAGTGACTGCTATGAGACTGGGGCCAGTGTGCTAAAAGAGGAACACATGGAGGTAGCGACCAGTGCTACACGACACAAATAGGGGTGTCGAACCCCTCTCCAGTGCTGACATACAAATGCAGTGATGTTCGTTAAGTCTGGAATGAATGAACTATGAGATGACGAATTAAATGACACGTCTAGTCACTGTTCGTTACGTAGATGGAAGATCGTGAATAAGGCTAGGAAAGTAAGAGGAAAATTTTAAGAAGTTAAAAGAGCTGGGAAAAGAGTCCAGCATAAAGTTTGTAGTTTATGCGATGGTCGGTTCAAAAACTATTGTGTTGTTTAGAGGCAAGGTGCCAAAAAGTCCATTGACAAGCCAAGCCTTGGAGAAGGTCTCACCTTTGGTGACTTGTTGTTGCAATCGCAGGTGCAAGCGAAAGTTAGATTTAATTTTTAAGAGTGCAGCATCAATGTCAATTGGTCTCTGCCTAAACCTATAGTTGTTTCGCATAACCCATATCTGGTGTTTAATCAGGCATAGTAGTACGGAAAAAGCCGGTGGGCACTTTAGGCGAGAATTAAACCCAAAGGGCACATGCCTGGGCTCCAGGACAAATGTTGATGCAATGCCAGCAGTGAGAAGTAAGCAAAACCATTGTCGAAGACTGTTATATTTAGGACAGTCTATAAAAAGGTGAATTAAGAGCGGTTTCTAGTTGACCACATGCACATTGTGGATTGACTCGCATTTTAAACTTGATAAGCCGTTCAGCGGTCGGTAATACCCCATGCGCCGTTTTCCAAGACGTGTCCAAGGCTGGCCTAACAAAGCAACATTGGTGAATGGTTGTCCAAGTATGCTTCCAGTACAAGGGCCCATATAGCGGTAAAAATTTCGTAATGCAGTTTGGTTGACGATAGTGAGTTCTTATCAAGAATTTGTACACCAGGTTTGCAGAAATCTCAGCCAGTTTGGTGGGTTGACTGACAGATGGTATCGGAAGCAGTAGTGCGCCGTCGTGATTTCTAGTTCCTTGAACGTCTAACCAGGATAGAATAACCTTGCGGTAGAATGGAGATAAGGTTGATCTGCCTACTCTTTTTAGTGCGAATACGCGTTCAACTGGGGAAGCCAGGAAGGCGTGGCGAATCCAATATTTGAAAAAGTATTTCCAAGTAGCATCGCCAGGGGCAAAAAATCTTTTTATCCATAGTACAGAAAGCGACGTCCACTTCTTTTGTATGTCTACAACCGATATTTTGGGTTGACAAACTAATATAATAAATTTAGTTTGGGTTGACAAACTAATGAACGGGCAACAAAAGTCATTCTCCCTGACCAAAAGAAGTCCCAAACTGCGGTATTTATAGTTTTAAGTACTTCCTGTGGCATAACAAACATACTCGCGATGTACCATAATTGTGATAGAAGCAACACGTTTATTACAAGGGATTTGCCGGTCAATGATATAGATCTCTTTCCTTCCAAGCTTTCAACGTGTCTAGAATCTTTTTTACTGGTTTGATCCAAGATTCACCAACACTGCCATCGGCCTTTAGGATTGTGCCAAGTATTGCAATTTTTTCGTTTGACCATTTCATATTGGGTGCCGGTGGATCTGTACGAGTTTTCCAAGGACCAAGCCATAAAGCTGAACATTTACTCTGATTAAGTATAGCACCACTGGCTGTTTTATATCGATCCAAATGTGCCAACAAGTTTATTACGGAAGAGTCAGTTGTTAGTAGAACTGTAGTGTCATCAGCGTATTGAGAGATCTTAGCTCTTTTTCTCCCCATTCCAGGAACCGGAAAGCCGATTATGTTTGTTGCATTACGAATTGCACACGCCAATGGTTCCGCACTAAGAACATAAAGAAGCGGCGATAAGGGACAACCTTGACGAACACCACGATTTACTGAGAAAGGATCTGTCATGAAACCGTTAATATTTAGAGAGCTGACTACGTCGGTGTACAGTAACTTCATCCATTTAAGAAACGTTGGGCCAAAACCCATCTTCCCCAGAACTAGGTAAAGGAATGACCATTCAACTCGGTCGAAAGCTTTCGATTGATCCAATGACAGAATTATTCCAGGAATGCGATTTTTGTTGCTGTATTCTATAACATCGCGGACTAGGGCAAGATTTTCCCCAATAAATCTCCCAGGGATTCCACATGTTTGGTCAGGCGACATCACTTTTCCAATCACTAGTAACAGCCTCTTAGCAAGCGCACGTGTAGCAATTTTGTAGTCGACGCACAGTAACGAAATTGGCTTCCAGTTATCGGGTCCGCGACATCCCCCTTTTTGTAGAGTAGCTGAATTATTCCCAGACGTTGAGTGTTACTTAATTTTCCGGAGTCAAAACATGAATTTAGGACTGCAACGAGGTCTTTACCGAGCGTTTCCCAAAAGGTGCGGTAAAATTCGACTGATAGGCCATCAACCCCGGGACTTTTTTCATTTTTCATTCCTCTAAGGGCTGATAGGCATTCATCCACAGTCATGGGGCCTTCACATACATTCGCTTCTTCCTCACTCAATTGCTTGTCTAGCTGTTCAAGAAAGAATGTTTGGTCCTGGGACCGAAGAGGTTCCGAAGAAAAAAGGTTTTTGTAGTAGGAGGTCCAGATTCCCGGCACTTTAAGACTGTCAGTTACCCTTGTACCCGATGTGTCTTTAACAGCATAGATTAACTTTTTTTGCGCACGCTTTTCTCGAGTTTTAAAAAGTATTTGGTTGGTCGCTCACCGAGCTCTGCCCATTCCTCCCTGGCGCGGATGCGCGCGCCATTTCACTCATGTTGTAAGATTTGGTCTAGTTCGCGGAGGGTCTCTTCTTGTTCCACACCGGCTTGTCCATCACCATTGTTGACACGTCGCTGTTGGTGCCACAAAAGATGGTTTAGTCGTTTCGTCCTTGTGCTCTGTTGTTTCGATTTCTTCTTGCTATATTTTCGTGCTAATTACTTTATTTTAAACTTTCCAGCATCCCACCAAGAAGCTAAACTGTGAAATTTGGGGATTTTTTTGCGCCAGTTAACGCAAAAATCTTTTATCATTAAAGTGTATTCATTATCGGATAACAGACTTGAATTGAATTTCCAATACCCTGGGCCCCTGGGGTAGTTAATAGGCAAACGTATTTTTAGGTATGCATGATAATGGTCAGAACGTATGTAGGGTGCAATCTCACACATGTCTACCAAGCCCGATGTATAGGTTGCGCGGTATCCAAAACATATCCAGACGAGAGCCTTTTGACTTGTCAGGATTATGCCATGTGTATGCGCGGATGCCGTTGGGTGAAGTTCGCGCCAAATATCGGCAGAATCTGTTAAGTCCATTAGGTTTTGCAAGGAGTCCGACCAGTTGTATGCTGATGTAGACAAAAGGTTGCAGCCATATCTATCTTGGACAGCGTTTGGAACAGTATTAAAATCCCCACAAAAGAATGTTGGAATATTTGGATCAAGTATTTGATAAACAGAATCAAAGTATATAGCACCGTCTTTCTTATTATTAGGCCCGTAGATGCAAACAACTTTGATGATATAATTTCCTAAGTTCAGGTCACCAACTATGTACCGGCCATCGCTATCTCACCATGACTGTTCACACTGAAACGAATTGTTATACAGCAGGGCAACGCCACAGCTTTTTTGACTTCCTGGTGATGACAGAACTGAGTAATTCGTGTCTTTAAACCATTTCTTTAATTCATTTTCCGAAATAGAGTGTGTTTCTTGAATGCAAATAATACTAGGTTTTACACAATTTAACCACTGTTTGAGCAATATAACTTTGTCAGGATTACGAAGACCTTGTACATTCAAGGTTATACGAGATTATTGTTAATTTATTCATTGTGTACTTTAGTACGGTTTGTCTTTTCCGTATTGGATCGAACCGGCTTGAGCGCTCCAAAGAAATGGTGATAAGCAGACCCAGAGGGTGAACTATTAGCCTTTTCTAATTCTGACGGCAGAGAACAGAGAGAAAGTGATCTTTGTAGTTGACCACGTGGAGTATGGGCAATCCTACGGCGAGGCTGGTTTGGCGTCGTAAACTTCTCGCTTTGAACGGCTCGCGGGTTTTCATTGACAAGATGCTCTTCTTCGCTCTGCGTGTCCTGATTTGCATTTCCCTCCCCCAGAGAGACCATTTGCCTCTCATCATTGACATCCTGGCCATTGTCCACCATAGATGGATGCGTGTCTTCCTTTGCATAAGGACAGTTGCCTTCCATTGAAGAGCTCTCGAGTGCCCTCTCCTCTGATTGCGAAGCAGCTGGCGTATTATCATTTTGGCTGCTCTCCGACCTTTCAGCGACCTCCATTGCAGGTTGGTTTCCATCCTGATGGGTAACAACTTGCGCGACTTCCTCACTTGTAGGTTGGCTGCTTTCCTTTTGAGAAATTTCTTCTACGGCTCATTTGCATGTTGGCTAGCTTCCATTTGATTGCCTTCAAGGGCGTCTCCCATGAGCTGTTGATTGCATGCGTCCATTGGCAACCTCTCTTGCGTATCAACATTGTCTTTTGTTTGAGCACCTTCTTCTTCGCTTCCATCGAGAGTGACTCCGCCATTGTGGGCAGGCAACGAAGTTGACACATCGGTGTTTTCTGCTCGTGATCGCTTTGGATTTGGCGACGAAGTAGGAGTTTCATCGTTTTCGAATTCATCTTCGCTCTCGACTTCCAAGGGGCTAAATCGGTTTTCATCATTACGCGAGGTTTCAACTGTTGCGTTACTACGTTGGGTAGGCACATTTCCCCACGGACGATCGCAGTTGAAAGCCGTGTGCTCATGAGAGCCACACCTCGAACACGAATTAACATTCCTAGGGCAGTTTTGCATGATGTGACCTAACTCCTTACACTTAAAGCATGTTGGAATTTGGCCCCGATAAAAAAACTCTCGCTGTATAGTGACCCACTTTTATTAACGATGGGATTGGGGATTTGATTTTCATCGTTACGAGTCGTGTTCCGGTTAGAACAGAATTCAATTGTGGCTTTCGGAATCAATCTTTACAACATCACCGTAGAGCGATAATGCTCGAGTAAAGTAATCATCGCTTAATTCCATAGGGACATTATGAACTTTGACTGTCGTTCTACTAGAGGCTTCACGAAGAGCTAACTTAGCCCCTCGAAAAGAAAGGCCTTAGCTTAGGAAGACCTTCATTCTTGTAGAATTCGCGAACGAAAAACGAATCTGGTGTTTCGGTAGAAACTGGACACACTTGAAGAATTCACAGTCATATTTTGAAAAAAGGCGCTCACAAAATTCATCACTCGTCACACGCTGTGAGCACTGTCGTTTAGTATTTCACTCGGCAAAGTTGTATACACCACGTTTTCCGTAATTTTCTCCATTATTAGGATACACACACAAATTTAAAACACACCCGATGTGGTTTTCACACTATATAATGGATAGACTGATCACCGGAAAGTGCTGCTGACTTGGCCAGACCGGTCAGGAAGACCCAGCCGCTACGATGGCGATACTCCTGTCCAAGGGAAGCCAAGTTGAGTTTGACTGGAAAAAGGACAAGGTAAATGATCCAGACGTTCGTTGAATAAATGCTCCTGATACAAATTCTTCACGTCATTTAGAATATAAAATGTGGGACTAATACTAGCTAAATCAAAGCGCATGCTCACATCACTAATTTAATAATCGTAGCCTATTAAACCTTACCTCGAAGGTTTATCAGCTCTTAACATGATGTATTTTTCGCTAACTTAATAGACGTTTTAGAAGTAATTTACAGAATTCGTGTCCGTTCTGTATCGGGATACAGGCACTCGGCTTCGCCTCGTGTCTGTATACCCCGATACAGAACGGCCACTCATTCTGTAAATAGTATACACTTCTATATATATATATATATATATATATATATATATATATATATATATATATATATATATATATATATATCCAATTATACCATGAGCTCGAGTCGTATAGGAGCTCATAGCCAACGAGGCGCTTTTATAAAATAGCAAAATATGTTATGATAATTAATGCAAAATTGTTGATTTATTGCAATAAATTATAGTAATTGAATATCCGACACATATTAGCTTCCCTCATGCGTATTGTAGTTTATCTTTTCAAGTTTCTTGCTGAGTTGAAAACAGCTTCAGAATTTTCTCTCAGAGCCAAAAAATTAAATACGTTGAAAACATTGAATAAAGAATAAAAGCAGCTTTGAAAAGTCAAAAGGTGGGTGATTTATTTCTTAATCTGTCGTGGTTGTGAATCTTTGGCTTTTTAAATGGGCAAATAAGCTAAAAATATAATTAATAGCGAAAATTACCTGTTGTTTTTCAATATTTCTCAACAATGTTTCTCTTTGCTGAGAAATAATAATGGTTGTACTCATAAATGTGTTGTTAGTTCAGTTCTTGTGGATTTTAATTTGTCTGACAAAACATTATTGTCAACCTGCCAATTCAAATTGGGTTTTGTGAACTCTTAAGACGGTTTTTAAAGTGGATTTACCATCTTAACTTTGTAAATTGTGCATTTGGGTTGTGTATTTTGTGTTAAAACCAGAGAATGTGATTCTACAATGTTAGAACCAAAGATCTAACAGAGAAAAGTGTCATGGAAAGTGCTAAAGGAGTCGTCGATATAAGATATTGGAAATATTATAATGAGAGAAAGTCCAGAAACCGGCGTTATAATATCTGAGTTGATTACAGGAACAGACAAGCCAGAAAATAGCAAGAAAGTGACCGAGGTAAATAATAAACTCGTAAGTTATTCTAAACTGAATAAATGGGGTCATATTAAGCATGACAACATTCAGTCAAAACATATAAATCCTTACGGAATCCATCTTAATAGAGTGGGGACATCAATGTTAGCGAATAATATTGCGACTTATTTGAACGATAAAAATTATTGAAATTCGGGAATGGTCAAGAATAGTAATATCGAATCCAAATGTAGTAAAAATTTGAATGCTGGCCAGACAAAAAATACGAGAGGCTTTAAAATTGCTCATTTAAATATCAGAAGTTTAGTCAAGCATAATGAAGAATTTCGGCTTATACCTTCATAAAAAACAGTTATTTGCCTTAATGAAACTCTGCTTGATAATATATACCATTGCTATACATGAGGTAAAGATTAATGGTTATGATATTGTAAGGTAAGATAGAAATCGACATGGTGGGGGAATCGCCATTTATATAAGAAATTCTATTAATTATAAAGTAAGAAATGAGCTAATACAAGAAAACCTTGAGGCATGCAATAACGGTTGAAATCTCTAAGCCAAAGCCAAAATCCTTTTTAATCAATTGTTGGTACAGACCACCTGATACCACATTAGAACTTTTTAATGTGTATGAGGAACTAGTCAAGAAAATGGACTCTGAGAATAAAGAGGTTTTATTTTTCCCAGGTCCGTAACTGCAGGTCCGTAACAAAAATGCTGGCTTCTGATTGGCTAAATACGAGGTCCGTATCACACAAGTCCGTACTCGTTTTTCCCGCCAAAACTAATATGGGGTGAAAAACAGTTTTCAAACAAAAAAGTGCTGAAAAATGTACTCCGACGATAGTGAGCATAGCGAGAGCGAATTTTATTATCCCCAAGAAGACGTCCCTACAAGTGCTGGAAATTTAGTCTATTAGACCCAAACGCGAACGAAAACGGGTGTTACAATGGCAGCGATATTGAGATCCAAAATTATATTGAGAGTCAACGACCGGAAAACACGAAGAAGAAAACGGAATACGATATAAATGTCCTTACCAGGTACTTTTTGTCTATAAATAAAGTACGAGAAATTCAAACCATACCTGCCAAGGAATTAAACATCTTCCTCGCCAAATTTTTCGTTAACGCTCGCAAAAAAAATGACGACGTTTACGAGCCTTCGTCTCTCACAACTTTTCAGAGAAGTTTACAACGATATCTGAATGACAAAAGTTCAAACCTGAACATTTTTCAAGACCAAGAGTTCGCGAAGTCTCGAGAAGTTCTTCTGCCCAGAAAACGACAGCTGGTACAACAACACGCCAAAGGAAACCGTCCGCAAGCAGCAAGAGAACTCACGAAATCCGAAGAAGACCTTCTGTTTCAACGTGGCTTGTTTGGTGACCACGACCCTGAAGTACTCCAAAGGACAGTCTGGTGGGTTCTCGCCCTTCATTTTGGTTTTAGGGCTCGCGATGAAGCAAGGCGACTCAAATGGGGCGACATCACAGTCGGTAAAGACCCAGAAACCGGCAATGAAATGCTCATATGGCACGCTGAACGAGGCTCCAAAACACGGCATGGTGATGGTCAACATCGAAGAGCTTTTAAACCTACTGCTCAATGAAAAATGTCCATGGTCTTAAGTCATTCCTCTACTTCTCTCTTGACATCTTCCGCTTCAACTTCACAGCAACTACCACAACATCAAGTCACGGCATTTTCACCTCCATCGTCTTTCCAAAAGCAAGATATTTCGCTTTGTAAACGGTCGGCAATCGACGGTTTGTTTTCAGGGACAAACATTGGAAAAATCGAGAGATGTTCGTTCAATTTTTACACCAACCAATTTTTACTACAATCAAGCCAAAAATCTAACATCGGTGCCAGCTAAGAAGCGAAAAGTGATCATCAGCGATGACTCGGTCTCGGACTGATTTGTTTCCTTCTTTTTTCTTTTGTTGTACATTAAATACAAATAATGTTATTGAAAATTTGAACTTAGTTGCTGCCCCTCGGGGTCTCTTTTGCTTTTGAACGAAGAACGAACACGCTAGTTTAGTCATGTGACTCACTTCCATATTTGGTGTTGCCGTTCTGAATAATAAATGTTTGACTTGTAACAATTATTTTGTTTTAATGTGGGAAAAATAAATAAGTTATTAACCAAACATTGTCGGTCCGTACTGGAAAATATTGCCCTCGGTCTGGACTGTACGGAACGAGGCCTGCGGCCTCGTTCCGTACAGTCCAGACCTCGGGCAATATTTTTCCAGTGCGGACCGACAATGTTTGGTAAATAACATATATATCTTACTGGGGATTTCAACTGTGACTGGACTCAAGTGAATAACCGTAATGCAAAATCACAAATAAACAAACTTGTTGACATTATTAAAACATTCCAATTTGAGCAATTGATCAAAGAACTTACACGAATAACTAAGAATTCAAAAACACTAATTGACTTAACATTTACAAATAAGCCGGAAATTGTAATTAATTCCGGTGTAGTCATCCAGTGTAATCATAGCCTTATCTTTATTCCTTTGAATAAATTTCAATACCACGAAACGAAAGCAATTTAAATATTATAATGCTAATGCATTTAGGTTTGATTTGGCGATGATTCTACAAATGCTTTCTGAAATGGTGCGTGATCCAAATGTGATGTGGTAAGAGTGGAAAAACATATTTTTATTAGTAGCGGACATGCATGCACCACAGATTACTAGAAAAGTTAGAAGTGAGTATGCCATGTGGATTACAGATAATATTAAAATAACTATGTACAGGGGCGTAGCGTGACCATTTTGACTGGGCGGTGTAACGTCTAAGTTTTACCGACGAACACGTGGCCGTGGACGCTCCTCCGGAGAAAAGTATCACTATAGGCACGAGATTATATATACATACGAAATCCACCGTTATAGCTTCATGTTTTAATGTTTATTTTCCACATAAACACCTTTATCATAATTACATGCATATCACTAAATAAGTGTATCGTTGGTTGCAACTTGAGATCCTATAACTCCGCTATAGGTCTGTAAGTATAACAGTTAGTCATTGTAAATCTACAAATACAATGCACTGATGTCAGATGTCTGATGAATCTGATGTCTGATGAATCCGACACCGTGCGTGGGAAACTGGAGTAACAATTGACAACTAGCAACTAATAAGATGTAAAGTTTTATCATGTGAAAATTACACGTGAACCGGAAATAAAGATTTTCCGCGTGGTCTCGATTTCATTCGGCCAGAAATACAAGCGTCTGCATGCACGCAGGCTAATCCCACATTCCCACGCCTGCCATGGCGGAAATTGCACATTAATTAAATCAAACATTTTTACAACTGGAAAACTTTAAACTGTGACTAAAAGTCATTTTTACCGACAACCAATTTTAATGTAGACGAACAGTTTACCGATAGCCCACAGGTCTATTTATCACAAGGTTTTCAAACTTCCAGTTTAACCGATCGGTTTTACCGACGGCTCCAGTCATTACCAACCGACTCCGCGTTTTACCGACTAGTTCAGTAAAACCACACACCACCGTACGCTAGACTTTTTGAAGTAAAAGGCTGTGAAAACTGCGCCAAAACAATTTCATGATGCTTATAGGAAAACGCGCAATGAACTGAACAGATTGATAAAAAAAAACAAAGCTACCTATTTCACGAACACTCTTAGCAATTGCGAAAAGAATCCTAAAGAGATGTGGAAAACAATTAATAAGCTTACAAATAAAAATTCGAAAACAACTGTCATTACTGAAGTTAAGTATGACAGCCAAAGTATAACAGATGCTCCTTCTATCGCAAATACCTTCAACACATATTTTAGCGAAGTTGGACCTGATCTATAGCTAGAGACCTGGCGCAGAGTTCAAGGCTGACTGAATCATATCGTCTCCTTGTGACTCGCGGTTTCAGATGAAAAATGTTACTGTAAAAGAAGTTTATAAATTGCTTTCCACAATCAAAACGTCTAAATCGACAGGACATGTACATGATAGAATATCTGGCAAACTTTTAAAAGATACTGCCGATGTTATATCTCCATCACTAACTTTTATATTTAATACATCTATAGATGCAGGGATATTTCCTGATGATTTGAAAGTAGCAATTATTTCGCCAATACACAAAGCTGGGTGCAAAATGGAATGCAGTAACTATAGACCAATTTTAGTTCTGTCGGCTGTAGCTAAGATTTTCGAAAGACTAATAACACAACAACTTGAAACCAATCTGGAATCCAATGGCATACTCACAGAACAACAAGCAGCTTTTAGGAAGAAATACTCTGACTTCCCTTCTTAATATTACAAACCAGTCGTTTGTTAATATGGATAAGGGAGGTCACCTCCCTTATCCATATTAACAAACCACTTGTCTAAATTGTGTTATCTTTCTTGACCTTAAAAAGGCGTTCGATTGTGTTGATCATAGTATTTTATTAACAAAGTTGTATAACTATGGAATAAGAGGATATCTGCTTGATTGGTTTCAATCATGTCTTACTAATAGAGCGTTTTAACTCACGTGATTGGTAGCCCCATTGGGGTGGTGAAACAATACGAAATGTTTGAATAAGAAAGAGCTAATTCCCATATCGTATACAATATGGCCACCATTTCATTGTTTTGGTACACCAATATGGCCGCCGTGACGTCAGATGAAAACGCTCTATAGACTACAAATGTGTAAAGTTGATCAAGCGATGTGGCTCCAACAAAATAATTATTAAGTGCGGTGTACCTCAAGGATCAAACTTGGGGCCACTGCTATTCTTAATATACATAAATGATCTGCCAAATTGTTTGTCCACCTCAGCTGCGAGCATGTTTGCTGATGATACAAATATATCAACACATGACACGACGATGCACGGTATACAAGAGCGCTTAAATACTGACTTAGAGAGTGTACATCAATGGTTGCTAGCCAATAAACTTACCCAAAATAAAGAGAAGACTGAATATATGATAATTGGGTCCGAGACAACGATTGTCAAATATGATAAATGACCCGATAATTCAACCAGGCGAAACAACAATTAAACAGTAAACCACTCAAAAACATTAGGTGTCGTTGTCGATGAACAGCTCTCGTGGAAAAAACAAATTGATAATGTTGTAACCAAAGTCTCCAAAGGCGTTGGTTGCGGCGAATGAAAAAATTTGTTCCAAGGTTAACTTTAGTAAGAGTTTATAATGCCTTAATATTACCACACTTTGATTATTGATTGCCTTGTCTTGGACAACTCTAGTGATATTTAATTGATAAGTTACAAAAATTACAAAATAGAGTGGCACGAGTTATCACTGGCCGAACCTATATATGAAATAAGCTCAAGTGATGTTTTAGAATAATTAAACTGGCAACCATTGATGAAGCGCTTTCAAGCCAACAAATCTGTCTTTATGTATAAGATAAGAAACAATAAGTTGCCCCAAAGTATGATGAGTATATGTTTGACATTAAAACAAATTCGAAGTATAACCTCCGCAGCAATAACAATGATTATAAACCAAAATCAAATTTTATGAAACAAAGTACAAGCTATGCAGTTGCGTCGGTTTGGCATAATTTTCAGCATTACTTTTAATACTTTTTGATCGTACCTAAATTGTATTATATTTAATCATTTATGTATTTATTTATTTTTTTGTAAATATTCATATTCTTGTAAATAGTTAATATGTAATTTAGATTGTTTATATTTAACTGTATTTTAAACGGCCCCTTGAAAAACAGGTGCGTAAGGGCCCTGAAGGGTTACCGTTTTGAAATAACATTAAATAATAATAATAATCGACTGACAAAGTTAATTATCCTTGGATAACAAGTAATGTTAAAATGCTGATTACTGAAAGAGACAAATTGAAACGAAAAGCCATTATTACTAACCTAGAGACAGACTGGCTAAACTATAAGAAAGCAAGAAACAAAGCAAATCAAGAACTAAGAAATGCTAAGACAGAGTATTACTCTAAGAAAATTGCTGGTCAAAAATTTAATCCTAAGGAGGCTTGGAAAACCATTAATACTCTGCTTGGTAGGAAAAATACAGCTACAAGCATAAATGAACTAAGTTTAAATGGAATTAATTTAACCAATGCTCAGGAGATAGCTGAAGGCTTCAATAAGTTCTTCTCAACCATTGGAATTGAACTAGCTGACAAAATAGGCACATCAGGCTGCAATTTTGAAAAGTTTGTTAAGACTGCTAAATCCGAGTTCATAGAATTTAAGGATGTAACTGTCAACAACATTTATCGTCGCTTACAGTGCCTGTCTAGTTCCAAAGCCACTGGCACTGATAAAATCTCCAGTAAGATTCTTAAGATAGCATCACCTGTTATTTCAAGTTCACTGACATATATCTTTAATCAATCTATTACACTATGCTCTTTTCCCAATGAATGGAAAACAGCTAGGGTAATACCACTTTATAAAAGTGGCCACCGAAATATAGCAAGTAACTATCGACCTATCTCTGTTTTGCCAGCTATAAGTAAAGTAATGGAAAGAATGATTTATGAGCAACTATACGATTATTTAAAGGAAAATGACCTTTTATCTGAAAAACAATTTGGTTTTCGCAAATTTCATTCTACCGCAACAGTACTACTAGATTGCACAAATAGCTGGTATGTAAATATGGATAGGAAAATGTTCAACCTAGTTGTATTTATAGATCTTAAAAAAGCTTTTGATACCGTTAATCACAACATTTTACTACGAAACATGGCTAGAAATCCAGGACACTCAGCGGCAGTGGCCTGTGGGCTCATATTTAGATGGCATATTAATTTGAAAATTCTGATGGCTAAATATCGATCATTTCGGCTATAAACAGAAGTCTATAGCAATAAATTAAAGTAGAGTTATTCGTTAAAATGTCTTATTGACCCATTTCTTACCCAAATATCAAATTACAAAAGGTTTAATCGTCTAGACAGGCCTGTACCCTCATACTCACAAAAATTGCCGCATAAATTTCGGTTATTATTTCCTAATGCACAGTCATATTTAATAATAATAACAGCGGTTAAGACCCTGGCAACCTAGCAACATCTCCATAAGAAATGGCGGACAACAACCCGAAATTATCGAGGAATGCATTGCTTCTTCACGCCGAGTTCAGTATTTATCTCGGCGCTTGATGGATTAAATTACAACGACTCGGCTGCAATAAATCGTACATTTTAAGGTCTTTGGGAACCTATTAAACAACGAAAAAGTGGAACGAACAACTCCGCAAAACAAAGTAACGTTCATCCCGAGCAAATTCAGACGTTCGCATCGTGGACAAACAACACAGAAGCAGCCAAAATTGGAGCTCCAAAATAAGTGATATAGCAGATTAATAGACTTTAAACAGCGAATAAGAGGTATGCTTGTGAGGGGCTCGGGAACCTATTTAGGACGATCCAAACTTAATAGAAATTGTAGTGCTGAACGATTGTCCAATTTGGTGAAGTTTTGGACGTTCGCATGTCGGAATTTACAATAATAAATAACCGAAAATGATTGTTCTTTATATTTCCTTAAGAAATCTATTGAAGGACGCCATATTGAATTAATTAAAAAGGGATTCAGTGCGCATGCTTTGCCGCCATGTTGTCCTCGATTTCTGGCCATTGAATGGAACTACACGGAATTAAAGGAAAAGCACTTTCACTACTAAAATCATATCTTACTGATCGTAGTCAAGAATGTCAGGTAAATGGATTAATGTCGTCAGAACAGCCTGTCAAGTGTGGTGTGCCTCAGGGCTCCATACTAGGACCATTATTCTTTTTGCTTTACATTAATGATTTGCCTGAATGTTTAAGTAAGACAGTGCCACGATTGTTTGCCGATGACACAAACTTGACGGCCACTGGTGAGACGATGGATGATGTTCAAACTGCAATGAACTCTGATTTGGATAACCTCAAAGAATGGTTAATAGCTAACAAACGTAGCCTTAATGTGGCCAAAACTGAATTTATGCTTATTGCATCAAAACCACTATTGAGAAATGTTTCGCATACACAACCAAATATCATTATCGAAAACAAACCTATTAAACGTGTGTATGAATGCAAGACTCTTGGAGTAACTATTGACCAGCATTTGTCTTGGAAACGAAATACTGAAAATATTAGCAAAAAAATTTCTTCGGGGATATCTGCCATCCGGCGCTTAAGAGAATTTGTTGACAAAAATACGCTACTTTCTGTGTATAATGCTATTGTCCACCCATATTTCAATTACTGTTGTGAAGTTTGGAATGTATTTGGTGACACACAGTCCAAATATTTACAAAAACTTCATAACAGATCAGCTCGAATTATAGCAGGTATGGGTAATGATGTAGATCATAGCGTTGCACTAAATGCGCTAGGATGGGAACCACTCCAAACACAAAGGCGAAAGGCCAAACCAAAATCAGTGTTTAAAGTGTTGAATGAGCTGGGGCCGAAATCCCTCTCAAATCTTTTCACTTATAAAAAGGAAGTCACAAATCATAATTTGCGAGACATAGCTACAACTCTTTGCTTGCCACAGCCACGTACAAATAATATGTTTAAAGAGTTTCAAGGTTTGATGGGGCATCCATATGGAATTCGTTACCTACAGAAATTAGGGAGAGCAAATCGCTCTCATTATTCGTGAGAAAAATTGCTACTCATAAAAGTATGTAACAATATCTATCTTCACTTTATATTGACATTACCATTTGTTAGCTAGCTTAAAAGTTATTTAGTTTTCTGTACTGTATGTAAATTTAATTTCTAGTTTCCTTATACACGCCCTTCGTGGAAATCAGCCTTTGCTGACGTTGTTAGCGTGTTAAAATAAAGACTATCTATCTGTCTATCTGTCTATCCGTCTATCCGTCTATCCGTCTATCCGTCTATCCGTCTATCCGTCTGTCCGTCTGTCCGTCTGTCCGTCTGTCCGTCTGTCCGTCTGTCCGTCTGTCCGTCTGTCCGTCTGTCCGTCTGTCCGTCTGTCCGTCTGTCCGTCTGTCCGTCTGTCCGTCTGTCCGTCTGTCCGTCTGTCCGTCTGTCCGTCTGTCCGTCTGTCCGTCTGTCCGTCTTTCCGTCTGTCCGTCTGTCCGTCTGTCCGTCTGTCCGTCTGTCCGTCTGTCCGTCCGTCTGTCTGTCTGTCTGTCTGTCTGTCTGTCTGTCTGTCTGTCTGTCTGTCTGTCTGTCTGTCTGTCTGTCTGTCTGTCTGTCTGTCTGTCTGTCTGTCTAGCATATCCAAGATGGTGGACGGACTCGATTTTCAGAGCTCCGTAGATTTTTAACTATTTCACTATTTTTAAACGTTAATCTGGATGATTTTTCTCACTTTATTGCGAGTGATTACTTTTTAGTTAAGGATTATACTATTACGGCCTTTTTAACGCCAGTTCTAAACCAATTTCTGCTGTCACTGTCAGTGAACGAAATAAGCATCGATTCGAGTGTTGTTTGCCCCATACTGATTATTTTAGTTTGAAATAATATTTTGACTATACAGAAGATTCTGTAAGATATAGCGCTGCTCCTGTTTGTAATTTATTGTTGCAGCTTTTAAAGCCTGAAGTTTATAGTTGCAGAGTCATGTCTGACTTAGAAAGTGTGATATCTTATTTCAACTCCTACCCGAAAGCTATTATGAAGTAAGAAATATAATTAAGCCTATAGCCGCTGTATCGATGGAAAACCATGGTGGAATATCTTCTCCAAACTCGATCTCAGATTCAGTGCGGGATGAAGTAACTCCTAGCCCCGTTTCATGGCTACAAATCCAGGACACTCAGCGGCAGTGGCCTGTGGGCTCATATTTAGATGGAATATTAATTTGAAAATTCTGATGGCTAAATATCGATCATTTCGGCTATAAACAGAAGTCTACAGTGGCGGATCAAGCTTGCGCGGGGGCCCTGGCACAAACATTACTTGGCCGATTAATGCCCCCCCCCCCCAAAAAAAAAAAGACTATGCACAGGAAGATATCAGAGAAATTTTATAACCAAAATAGTACTATTTACAAACAATGTTTCTGCAAAATGTTTTACAAAAAAGGAACTTTTCTGGCCTTTGCAGAAGCAAAATCATTTGCCAGCTTTGAGAAGTCAAGCGAACGTAAAATGTCTGATTCCATACTCATCAGTGATAGAGCACTTAAGCGTGTCTGTCCCATCGTGCTACGCGAAACACTCTTTACACGTTTCAGTTTCGAGAATGAGCGCTCCCCCGTGCAATTGCTGACCATCATGGTGAGATAAATACGCAAAGCAATTTCCACATTTGTGAAGGTTTCACTTAGCTCATTCTGTTTGAGATTGAGGAACATCAATAATTCAATGGACCTCTTCTTGTCCTCCTCTTGTGGAACTCTCATCTTCCGAACTTTTGCTCCAGGTTGCAACGGCTCAAAGAAGTAATAAACAAACTGGACGAGTTCGTTAGGGAAGGTTTCTTCTAAATCGTCTGGATAGGCTTCAACAAGCTTTCGGGCACCAGCCTTCACATCCTCGTCGCACATACTGCTAAGCTGCGAAAGGAAGCCAAATCTCTCGGAAACGGTCTTGTAGCCAGCGATTCTTTGTTTCAAAGCAGCACAGACGTGGTCGATAATTGCGAAAAACATTTCCACACGAAATTTGACGCCGCCCTGCAAAACTGTATCCTCCGCTGCACCTTCGTCGCCCTGGAAGATTCGTCGATTTCGTTTGCGGGTACGCCTTGAAGCATCTGCGTACTCACTATGGCCGCACCTTTCTACACCTTTCTTCTCATAATCGTTGAATTTCTCCCGGAGTTGCTCCACAAATATCAAAAGCGAATCCAGCAAATTTACAGCACAATTCAAGAGTAAACCGGCTTTCTGAAGCGAACAACTTGTTTTCTGGAACTGTTGCAGTATGTCATCCCACAATTCAAGTAAAATTGCAGTTTCAAGCTTTTCAAGACGTTTGAGAAGCCCGGACACTTCGTTTCTTGTTTCTGCAGATTGTTCCAAGTCAGCTCCAATTTCTTCCAAGGCATTCTTGTTTTGCTCGTAGCCATTGCTCAGTGCTTTCACCGCATCACCTCGTGCTGACCAGCGTGTCTCCGACAAAGATTTGTCGACAGGCAGTCCCTCGAGATGCTTCTTTAGAATTGCCCAGCGATGAGTGGATCCGGAAAAGAAATTGTAGAGACTCTGAATCAGGTTAAACATTTCACTGCCCTCTGAACAAGCTTCTGCAGCGTGTTTTCCAACCAAATTGAGCGAATGGGCAGAACAACGAACATATTCGGCATATGGTGAACTTTTTCGAACGACAGCTTGCACTCCATTGTACTTTCCGCTCATGTTCGACGCGTTGTCGTACGACTGTCCACGACACAGTTCAATAGGAATGCCTTGCTCAGCCAGAAACTTCAGCAAGTGATCGGCAATTTGGGCTCCAGTGTGACCATACATGGGTAGAAATGTAAGGAATCGCTCGACAGGACCAGTAGATTTAAACATATCGGATTGTTACTGTTAGTTGGTCAACGTGTGTTACATCCGGGGTGGAATCAACAGATATAGAATAGTGGATCAACGATTTGACCTCTTCTACAATGGTGGAAAGAACTTCTTTGCCCATGAGTTCTATAACTTCTTCGCAAATCGACGAAGACAAATAGGAAGCATGTCCTTTGCCTTGGTTGCCATGCATTTGGATGTGCTGGGCCAGAAAGGGGTCATATTCAGCCAAAAGCTCAACAATCCCCAAGTAATTGCCGTTGTGTACCGAGCCAACCAGCTCATCTTTACCGCGAAAGGCTAGACCACGTTCGCACAAAAACTTAATAACGCTAACCAGTCGCTTCAGCAGCTCTCGACCATAAGACACTTCATCCTCGTATTGCTTAACCAATGCTGTATCAACGGTGCCCCCTCTCAACTTCCGTGTGCGCAGGGCAATCATAGCTTCGCGATGGCCTGCGCTGTTTTCATGACTGGAGATCTGTTCACCCGCATGTTTCCAGTCGTTGTATCCGACGACAAACTGGGAACTGAATTTCGTAGACATTACTTTGCATGCAAAACAGTATATCCGTCCGGTTATCTTCGAGTAGCACAACCATTTGCGATCAATTTTCTCACCTGTGCGTGGAATTTTTGTGAAATATGAAAGCTGACACTAGCGATCAATCTTTTCGCTTCCACACATTTTGGCTGACTCGCGAAATTTACCAATATTGTCAATATGTCGACAGTCATCACTTCCACGTGCAATCCAGAACTTACGCATATCATCAGGTAATATATCGGGCCAAGCACCAAGATCGTTTGGGAAATTGTGCCAGTGGCAGTCAGATGCTAACGGAGCTTGTTCAGACTGTTCTTTCGACTCTTTGTTATCCTTGGCCTCATCCCGAATGCATTCGGCTCCGGTCTCACTAACATCTTCATCAGCAGCCATAACAATGCCCTCAACGGCCATGGAGCTTTCACTGACCGAGTCCCAATGATCTTCATTTATGGCATTGGTTCTGGAAGTGGAAGGAGAGAAGGCATCGCCACTACCTGGATTAGAGCTTGTCAAGTAAAATTGATCAAGACGGCGCATTTGCGCTTGCTCCTTCTTCTCTTGTTCTTCTCGCTGTTGTTTCTTCTTGCGTTTTTGGTGGCCAGACAAATAGTCAATGCGGCCACTGTCTCTTTTGCGACCACTCATGGCGAATGGCGATTGACAAATACAACCGGAGTTGTATTTGTGCTACAACCCGAGGCGAAACATATCAGTTCGGCCTCGGGGGAGAACTGCTTTCGGTGCTCCTACTCGCTTGTTGCTATGGTGCAAGGCACGCGTCCAGCAGCTCGGATTACATATAACATATTGAACGCGCCGACACGTTTTGCGGACATTTCTCGCAAACGACCTCTAGGAAGCCAGACAAGTGTAAGTTGAAAAGTCGTAAACATCTTGATTAGAACAACAGTGACGTTTGTGACACGAAACTATCAATATGATTGGAGCGAAGAGCCTGAATAATATCGAGATTATCTTTCCCAAAGTTTATGAAAGCGGGATGAATTAAATACAAATATTATTCGGAGTTAGAGAGCTCCATATGGCGTTTCAGCTACATTATACATGTACTAGAGTATTGGTAGGACCGTAATTAGTTTTTATATCTTAAAGGTAGGTGTATATTATCACGTGCAATACTCTAGTCTCTATGACTCTATCAAATCTCTGCTTAGAACTAAAAAAATTGGCTTTGCGAAGCGCGGGGCCCCTCAAACCGCGGGGCCCCTGGCACCTGCCCATACTGCCCCCCCCCCCCCCCCCCCCCCCCCCCCCCCCCCCTTGATCCGCCACTGGAAGTCTATAGCAATAAATTAAAGTAGAGTTATTCGCTAAAATGTCTTATTGACCCATTTCTTACCCAAATATCAAATTACAAAAGGTTTAATCGTCCAGAAAGGCCTGTACACTCATACTCACAAAAATTGCCGCATAAATGTCGGTTATTATTTCTGAATCCACAGTCACATTTAATAATAATAACAGCGGTTAAGACCCTGGCAACCTAGCAACAGCTCCATAAGAAATGGCGGACAAGAACCCGAAATTATCGAGGAATGCATTGCTTCTTCACGCCGAGTTCAGTATTTATCTTGGCGCTTGATGGATTAAATTACAACGACTCGGCTGCAATAAATCGTACATTTTAAGGTCTTTGGGAACCTATTAAACAACGAAAAAGTGGAACGAACAACTCCGCAAAACAAAGTAACGTTCATCCTGAGCAAATTCAGACGTTCGCATCGTGGACAAACAACACAGAAGCAGCCAAAATTGGAGCTCCAAAATAAGTGATATAGCAGATTAATAGACTTTAAACAGCGAATAAGAGGTATGTTTGTGAGGGGCTCGGGAACCTATTTAGGACGCTCCAAACTTAATAGAAATTGTAGTGCTGAACGATTGTTCAATTTGGTGAAGTTTTGGACGTTCGCATGTCGGAATTTACAATAGTAAATAACCGAAAATGATTGTTCTTTATATTTCCTTAAGAAATCTATTGAAGGACGCCATATTGAATTAATTAAAAAGGGATTCAGTGCGCATGCTTTGCCGCCATGTTGTCCTCGATTTCTGGCCATGTATCCGTAATTCGATCGAGTGGCTGGTCTGGGATGAAGAGTCATATTGCTTCGCTACAAAGTGCTCATTTATTATTTAGGGACAAAGTTGTCCGTGACTTTGGCGACCTAGAAAAAAGAATTAAGGACTTAGAAGGACTAGTAAAGAATCAAAACGATGAGATAAAAAATCAAAACGATGAGATAAAGAATCAAAACAATGAGATAAAGAATCAAAACGATGAAATTGAGGTGTTGAAAAAAGAAAACGAACATCAAAACGATGAAATTGAACTGTTGAAGAGAGAAATTCAATGTCTACGCGAAAGTTACATAAGTTACTCTCCAAAACAGATGCAATCTCCCTCGGGACCAATTAAAAAGTCAACTTATGCAAGTTGCGCGGCTTCTAATGTCAATAATAATTATGACAATGGGGAAGCAAGTGTGAGCCCATTAAACAGTGATAGAGACAAAAGCGTCTGTCAAAGTAAAAGTGTCGTTGGTGCTGACGAAACCACAGCTGAAGTTAGTCCAGTTTTTGATAACTCAATGAATACTGAAGCAGTTGCAGTGCTCTCCCAAGGTGGAGAGGCCCCAATTCATTCTCTTATACAAAGATCGTGTGAAACAAATGCCAGCAGTATTAGCAATGCTAAAGATAATCAGCCACCAAGAGATAAGGAAACACAACCTGTGAGCCACAGTGAAACCGATGGTTTTATTGGAGTTCAAAGGAAATGAAATAATACCAAACGGTATTTTGTTAGCGGTATTAATGAAAAAGTGGGTGCAGAAGTTGTTTCTCGCTATCTCAATAACCGAGGAGTTTGCTTCACGCTGCTAAAGGTGTTTAACAGCAAGAGGAAGGGTACTGTCTCAGCAAAATTACATGTATCGCTAGAGGACAGTAAGAAAATTGTCCAAAAAGGATTCTGGCCAAACTTTGTTAGTTGTCGCCCGTGGCTTTCGAGGGCTAGATTAGAAAAAAATAATGACTCCAGATGGCATGACCGTCATGGAAATCAAGTTGCTGGCTATGTAAATAGGGAATCGGGTACATGGGTCTAACCATAAATTTGGTAAAAAGAACAATAAACAAAGGTACAATGGGTTCTGACAACTTCTCAAATCTTAGGCTAACCACCTGGAATATCGGGGGCATAAAGTGCAACTTAAAATTTTTGCGACAGTGCTTGAATTACTCCGATATTTGCTGTGTTCAAGAACACTGGCTTTATCCGGACAACATATCATTCCTTCATACGATAGATCCTAAATTTAGAACCTGGGGAAGGAGCAGCTCAGACTTAAATTCAAATTCCCTCTCGCGACGTGGAAAAGGAGGCTTAGCTTTTTTTTGGCGGAAAAGTTTAGATGCCTCGATTGAAGTTCTGGAAGATTTGGGTAATGATAGGATATCTGTCATTCATGCGAAACCGCATAATGGAGAAGGGTTTTTCCTCATTCAGGTGTATTTACCAACAGCTACAGAATATATAGCAGAATATAAGTCATGCGTAGACATCTTAGAAAACATAGTGTTTCAACTATGCGAGAGAGGAACAACCATTATAGTGGGAGACTTCAACGCACATATTGGTGAGTCAGGCGGTCCAAGATCTTTCAATCAAATAAACGTCAGGGGACACGAAATAAAAAAGCTTATGGAAACTTTTCGCCTAGTGTCAGCAAATTCTCAAAACAACTGCTTGGGGCCTATCGAAACATTTTGGGCGAATGATGGAGATGTGAAAACGACGTTAGATCACATTATGATTCCGGAGATGAAAGCTCATTGTATTTCTGATTGTGCTGTCTCAGATGAATGTTGTGATAATTTGTCGTTCCACCGACCTATATCATGCACTATTCGAGGAGATTTCTCAAAGAACAACCAAATTATAAAGCAGAAATATTTCTCTGGGAAAAGATGAAAGACGAAAATTATCTCACAAAGTACCAAAATAAATTAAATGCAGTATTTCAGAGTGAATCTTATGAAAGTGTGGAAATCAACTCAGTTGAGAAAGTAGAATAAATTGTTGACGATTTTGTACATAGGCTTAAAACAGCTGCAATATCTGTTGTTCCTATCAGCAAGCCCAAACCCTATATTAAAAAATATTGGAATGCAACTCTAACTGCCTTGAATAAAAATGTAAAACGTTATTGGAAATTATGGATCAGAGATGGTAAACCAAGGGGTCGTGGGCACCAAACATATGTTAATTACAAGGGCGCTAAACAACAGTTTCGCAAAGCTCAGCGTCATGCAGTTTACGAAGAAGAAGCAAAATGCTTTAATGGCTTGGAAAACCAGTATGATGTGGATAGAAGTACATTTTTTAAGAAGATATCTCGGCTGAAAGGAAAGAACAAATCTAAAATTATTGCCTTGGATGTAGATCGTAAACGTGTAGATGATGAGGATGAAGTGCTAGAAATCTGGCAAACACACTACGAAGAACTTTACTCTCCTAAAGATGAGCCTAAATTCGACAATAATTTTAAAGTCTTTGTTGAGAGAAAATTGGCAGATTACTCTCAAGACAGTTTTCAGAACGAAGATCCACTAGATGATCTTTTTGATGTACAGGAAGTAAGTGACGTTTGTGTAAAACTTCCGAATGGGAAATCGGGCGGTTTGGATGAGCTTACATACGAACACCTAAAGTATGGAGGAATCGCCCTGTTTAGAATTCTCACGATCATATTTAATGCAATACGTGAACTGGAACATGTTCCTGAGAATTGGCTAGTTGGAACTATTATCTCACTTCTTAAAAGTGGTAAGAAAAATAAGCGTGATAAGGCTAGCTACAGAGGAATAACGCTTCTTAATGTGATCGGGAAGGTATTTGAACGCTTAATTCTAAATCGCTGGATGCCAACATTCAGGACTCTCGGGATACCAAATGCATTCCAGTTTGCCTATCAAGAAAATAAAAGTTGTGTTCTTGCCAGTTTCGTCCTCCAGGAAATGATCAATCATAATGTGGAGCGCGGTAGTAAGGTCTACTGCTGCTTCTTAGATTCTTCCAAGGCCTTCGATACCGTCTGGCTAGATGGCATGTTTTATAAACTTTTTAATATTGGAATGAAAGGGAAGTCTTGGAGAATTCTTAAAACTTGGTACAGTAAAATGCGTTGTTGTGTTTCTCTGAACGGAAAATTATCGCCAATGTTTCCTGTTATACAGGGAGTGAGACAAGGAGGCGTCCTATCGCCTTGCCTTTTTCTGTGTTTTAATAACGACATTCCTTCGGCCCTGGAGTCTACTGGTGGTGGGCTAGCTGTTGACAATATCCACGGTAATTCTGTTCTTGTCGCCGATGACATAACATTACTCTCGTTACAAGTCATGGGATTGCAACGTATGGTTAATGCCATGGAGAACTATAGCAATAAATGGAGATTTAAATTCAATTCAGATAAATCTGTAGTGATTACTTTTGGTGAAAGCACACAGATGAATACGTTACGGAAACCAACAAGGCAGTGGTCCATTAATGGTGTACCTATCGAAGAGAAAACGTCATGGGATCACGTGGGAATTACACTTAGTGGTAACTTTTCAAGTCACGAACGATCCAGATGAGTGCTGGATTTCGCGCCGGAGGCATAAATCCCATTTGCGGAGCTAGTGCTTGGAAATGTTTTGGTATACCCACTATGCTTTACGGGTGTGAGGTATGGTGGAATCTAACTGCAACCGAAAAGGAGACACTGAATAGGTCAAGTGCATTCGCTGCAAAATGTTTGCAAGGTCTCAGTCCAACAACTCACACAGCAGGTGCTCTCGGAACAATCGGGTTGTGGACGACAATTGGGCACATTGACAAAATGAAACTACTACTCTTCGGATCTCTCTGCCGGACATCACCTGAGTATTTGCAAAAGCAGCTGTTCATTTCACGACTTTTTTCACATCTGTCTGAAGATAATTTTAAAACACTCGGTTTCGTTCCGGATATCATTGACGTTCTTAACAAGTACAACTTGTATGCCTATTTGGAAGATTATCTGGAAGATTGCGTTTTTCCCGGGAAATCTGCATGGAGAAATATTGTAGTAAACTCGATAAATCAAAATCAAGCTGAACGGTGGAAAGAGAAAATGGAGAACAAGCCTAATTTACTTCGCTTAAAAAGAACACACATCAACTTAAGTCCCATCGTACATTGGGAGGTTGCAAAACGCAATCCTCTTCATCGTATTGTGTTGGCTAACTTGGTTAACTTACTTTGCGGTAATGTTCCGTCCACGGTATTAAAAGCAGTTGAAGATTGTGGAAATTTCTACACATGTAATTTATGCATGAAAAAATTAGGAGATATAAGCTACCATTTCGTCATGATGTGTCCGGCTCTGAACCAAGAAAGAGAGTGTCTTTGGGACAACATATTTGACAAATTACCACTTGACGTGGTGTCGTATTTAGTAAGTTCAGATGACGAAGATCTTTACGATACCCTTGTCAGTGGAAACAATATTGTGGTTCAAAAGAACAAATATCATTTAGATACTTTGCTAATCTTAGTAGGAAACGTAGTGATAAAAATGTTTGAAAAAGTAACTTTGCTATTAGAGCAAGTGCGCAGTTGCGTTATAGCTCATTAATTCAGAATTGAATTTTACATTTTTTATATTATATATAAATCGTAATTAAAATTAATTCTCCTCTTTAAAAATATTCATATTATATAATGTAAATATAGTTAATAAGATTTTACAATGTAGATATTCTTCTTTTTAAATTCGTATGGCTCTATGCATACGTGCTCTTCAGTATTGGAGGTAATAAAGGCTATCTATCTATCTATCCGTCTATCCGTCTATCCGTCTATCCGTCTATCCCACTGATCTCAAATAATATACTCATTATACTGGATAGAGCATCCGGTGCTCGATGTGAAGTCGGAATAAATTAGCGGCAGCCATTTCAGGTGGGACCCACTTGGGTTTCATACAGCCACTTTTAAGTTCTCCCATAGCGACAGGTTCATGTCACAAAAATTTAGCTGGTTTTCGTTAAAAATCCAATCATTTAAAGCGAAAACCAGAGGCGAAAACTATGATTCAGCAATATTGTGGGTCCCACCGGATATGGCCGCCGCGAGATTTTTAGCCTCACTTCCGACTTCAATTTTTGCCACGCGCGAAACAATAGATGCTCTATCCAGTATAATGAGTATATTATTTGAGATCAGTGGTCTATCCGTCTATCCGTCTATCCGTCTATCCGTCTATCCGTCTATCCGTCTATCCGTCTATCCGTCTATCCGTCTATCCGTCTATCCGTCTATCCGTCTATCCGTCTATCCGTCTATCCGTCTATCCGTCTATCCGTCTATCCGTCTATCCGTCTATCCGTCTATCCGTCTATCCGTCTATCCGTCTATCCGTCTATCCGTCTATCCGTCTATCCGTCTATCCGTCTATCCGTCTATCCGTCTATCCGTCTATCCGTCTATCCGTCTATCCGTCTATCCGTCTATCCGTCTATCCGTCTATCCGTCTATCCGTCTATCCGTCTATCCGTCTATCCGTCTATCCGTCTATCCGTCTATCCGTCTATCCGTCTATCCGTCTATCCGTCTATCCGTCTATCCGTCTATCCATCTATCTATCTGGGGTTTGTACAGGCATCTCCTAGAGTGGAGGAATTAAAGCTTTATCTATCTATCTATCTAATTAAAGCAGATCAACTCGCGTCACTCCAGCGTGAGAACTACGAACAAATTAAATTTAATATTTATCCTTTTGCAAAACATGCAAATTCACGTGTTCAACCCTGAAACGTTCGCCGCGAAAATCACATAGGTAACAGTCGTGAAATGAATATCTAGTCTAACGATATATTAAAAGCATTGAACCTTGCATGCCCGCCTAGGACAGCTAGAATGTTTTATATTCGCGGGCATCCCGGTTATGTGCTGTGGCAGCACTAAATAATATTTGTGTTGACATTAAAACAACGGCTTGTTAACTAACCAGTTTAATAAACTGGATTAATTAACAAGCCGTTGTTTTAATGTCAACACAAATTTATAAAGTCTCGACGATAAAATCGCTTAATTGCGATAATATGTTAGTTTGAAGAGTGTCGTGATCGACTTGAACTAACCCGTTTAAATTATGCACGCTGAATCGAATTTATCCAGATTTATTGGTGCCGAGCGTAGCGAGGCAGCACACTAATCTTGGCATGTCTTGACTTGGGTTCGCTGTGTCTCATGCCCAGACCTCTTTACCGAGCTATGTATAGTCAACGAAATCTAGATTTTGCGAGGGATGTATGTTGACTATTTTATGACGTTGTGTGACGTAGGAAGTTTCTAGACTGAAAGCCAGGGTGAAGTGGGCAAATTTGGGTGGAGTGGGAAAACTTGGGTGGAGTGGGCAAACTTGGATCAAGTTAGCCTGCGGGCAGGCTCTCCTGTTGCTGTGAAATGTGGGCCTGCAACAAAGCATGTGTTTTTTCATCACTCACGGCCGTCAGAGGCCGCGTATTTCTATTGGTCGAATTTGGCGGCCGCGAGTTTCTATTGGTCGAACAAAATTAATCCAGAATAGATTATTTTTAAAGTTATTGTTTACGGACGTCAACAATGTATGGAGTGAGACATATTTCAACAAGACGGCTATTAAAGACGCCGTAGCTCTTAATATTTTTAAAACACATCGCTGTGGAACAAAAGAAAAGAAATAGCAAAGTAGATCCGGATTGAAACTCCATGAATCTCTCTGTCTGTCAGTGTCTGTCTTTATAATACAGAAGCAAGTGTCATCACTTTCATCACAAATCGAGCCCCGTCCGTCCGTCGCTTGACTCAATAATAATGTGCCGTTCAAAACGTCAAAACATATTAATAAGAGGAGATTACACATTCACTTAATTCGTGTAATAAAGATTATTGCTAAATGAGGTAAGTTTCTTTCTGCCATTAAATGTCTGTGCTATTGTCTGGAACTTAATTGATATCATCCAATTTGTGCGCCAGTGCGTCTGGTATTATTTATATTATCGAAGCCGACTGGCTCGAGGCTACCAGTTATTCAGTTCAGAATGACCCAGTTTTTTAACTCAACAGCCAGAAGGAAAGTCTTGCTAAATTTGATAAAACACTTGAATTTCTTAACTATTAATATGTCGCCGTTTAGACTATAATGATACGCACCTGGTTCTATATGTCGGCTATCTTTGAAAGCGTCTGAAAGTGTCTATATGTTCATTTAAGTTAGGTTTTCGCACCTTCCCTAGCTTAAATCATTTCATGTTCGTTCGTATACAGCAGTTCGTGAAAGTCTTCGTTTTGACCTCTTGCAACTTGCACATTTACACGAGAAGCGCTATCTTGACGATATTCTCTTATTCTGTCGCGATCACCTGGATCAGTGAATGCCGTGCAGTGTATCACAAACACCTAATCTCGAATAACGATTTATGAATGATTCTTGCAAAATCAAAGTACTCCGTCTTCCACAAATTATAGATAGCAAACTTATAAAACTAAGATCTGAGGTTGTCATGATCCAATCTCTTAGTACATTCAATTGATTAAACTGGGACGTTAGCACGCATCGTTAAACTGTTTCGCTACATGTTTTTAGTCTAAAGTTGAATATTTTAAACTCCAAACTACATACCCGATAATCGTTAGATGCATTACATTGCTTCTGGCTTTCTTATAAACAGATTTTTTGAGTTTTCAGTAACGAGTATAGTTGATAGTGTGAAATTTACATCTTTGGATTGTGCTTTGAATGAGGATTTTTACACAGACTTCCGGAAGAAAAGTGATTGGTTTGATTCGCGACATTTGCATATTAATTAAGTGGGCGTTATCGATTTACCCCTAGGATTGTTGCAGGCTCTCATTTCACAGCGCCGCGTTGAGAGAGCCTGCTTGCAGGCTAGGATCAAGTGGGCAAGGGCCACAAAGTTGGCCACAAAGTGCACAGAGACTAAATTAAGGTTCTTATTGCATTTGAGGCAGCACTTCACTTGCGATAGTAATTTCTAGTCATAGACTATAAATTGTGTTGACAACTATTCAAGTTTAAATATTTAACATGCAGTGCTGCCACACATGACCAGTATGCCTGTGATATAGTTTCTACAGTTTCTACAGTATTTGGCCAGTAATTAAACAATGGCTGGAAAAACTCCTTTAAACAAAGGCTCCGACTCCTTCCACTCGAAATATAATCATCTTCGTGTAGAATTTAATACCGCAAAATATTAAAGACAGGGAAAAGGCAGACAGGAAGTAGCGTTTCGTCTGCCGGGGTAGTGAAAACGGTTTCTTTGTTTTCTCTGCGAGTCTGGTTTGTGATTGGTCACTTTTGACAAATCGTTAAGCAGGGCGGCAGGGATCCGTGCAAGCTCTCTTTCACCTCCCGCGCCTCCCAGATAGCCTGATTCCGAGTTCGACGTTTGACCTAACAAAATAAACCGCAAATTCTGAAGAACAAATCGAAATATAGTAAGGTTTGAGTACTGCCGAATTTGTATTTCAACACGGCCTACGTAGACACTACTTTTATTTCACTGTTTGAATTATGAAGAACAGCCCGGTTACGAAATGGTTATTCAGTGAGGATAGATTCATACGCCAAAGACTCAAAAGTATTTAGGTGAAAGAAGCGGTATTCAATAGGCCCTTTCACGGTTTCCGACGCCATTTTGTTTGGGGGGCAAACAAACCCGGTTGCTAGGTAACTACGCATATTATTCCTTGTTAAATGTTGTCTGATTCTACAGTTCCATGTGTTTAAACGCTGTTTTTTTACCTGAAAATCTGAAAGATTTAGTAGTCTTGTTACGACAAAAACAAAGTTTAATATGATTATTTACGCTTGATTAGCGAACTTTGAATCTCTTGAATTCTGATGATGTTTTTACTTTGACATTCTTTGTAAAGAAACATGAAATTTGTTGTTGAAACATGAAAGTTGTGAAATTTTACATTCAATTTGAAGTATATATAAGCGGCAACCTCGGCGGCAACATCATCAGAATTCAAGAGATTCAAGGTTCGCTAATCAAGCGTAAATAATCACATTAAACTTTGTTTTTGTCGTAACAAAAGACTACAACGTACCTTTCTAAACTTAGAGAAAATTCCTCGAGAGGTATGAATGGATATCTTTCAGATTTTCAGGTAAAAAAACAGCGTTTAAACACATGGAACTGTAGAATCAAACAACATTTAACAAGGAATAATATGCGTAGTTACCTAGCAACCGGGTTTGTTTGCCCCCCAAACAAAATGGCGTCCGAAACCGTGAAAGGGCCTATTGTACGTGGAGGAGCTTTACTAACGCCAGCTTTAACAACGCAGAAAATCAAACAATGATCACTCAGGGAGCAAGGAATCACACCATTTGTAATAATCCTGTGAGGATTGTTAACAAAAATCAGATCAATAATTGTTTGAGAAGTCTCTGTAATTCTTGTTGATTCTGTGATGACAGTTTATACTGCTGTTGTTGTTAATGTAGTACCGTAAGCGATTTCATGTTCTGACAAGTCACGGTGCAAGTCTGAAGAACCTTAATCAGTTTAATAAAAATAAACCGCAAATTATGAAGAACAAATCGAAATATAGTAGGTTTGAGTACTGCCGAATTTGTATTTCAACACTGCCTACGTAGACACTACTTTTATTTCACTGTTTGAATTGTGAAGAACAGCCCAGTTACGAAATGGTTATTCAGTGGGGATAGATTCATACGTCAAAGATTCAAAGTATTAAGGTGAAAGAAGTATTGTGTTGTGTTGTAATGGGCATAATCTGCTGCGAATCCATGCAAACGCGTAAATGCGATTGTCGTGTTAATAGTTTAGATCGTGGGTTTAGATGTGAGTGTCGATTGCAAAAAAACCCGAATTATTGCCATTGTTGTCATACCAGATAACAAGATGTGCTTGGCAGGTCACGTGTATACGTTGAGTTAATATAATCCCGTGTGAATTCATTCAGACAAACAGTTGCGTGTGAGAATATGGCAGTATTATAATACCATTGGAGTCAATTGGTAAGTTTCTTATGGTTTCTTCCAGTACATAGTTTTGTTAGAGTTCCTAAATAACGCTTTATTCCTTTGGTTTACAAAACATCGTTCGTCTCATCAATCTACCCTTGTCGAATTATACAGACCTTGATTGTTATTCTTGCGATGAGATAATCTTACAGGTTTAGGGAAAGTGGGAAACCACAACGCCTTACCGTCTCGGCTTTTGTTATCACGCGTATATTCGAGAAATAAAAAAAAAATGTCTGTGTTTCAAGAGTGCACGCGAATTCATAACAAGATGAACAGAACGGATCAACTTCCTGACGGTTTAGAGTTAGTGGCTTCTGACAAATGATGCGATACACCAACGATTCTGGTTACACGCATGTATAAAGGTACATGTGGTTTGTTATGTTTTATTTATCGATCTTAATTATAGGAAGGTGCCGGACCACGGCAAATTAGCTCCCTCGCGACAAGCAATTCCATTTCCCGTGACCATAACCCTAGTTTGCCTATTATATAATCATTGCCTCATTGGTATTTGACTATATACACCACTTGGTAATTTTTGTAATCTAATATGATGAATCTAATATGCATCGTGTAATTTGTAGCACAAATGCTCCCATGCTTTTTAGATAATGCGTGTATATGTATAGCTTAAATGCTTAATAGGTTGGTATCAAAACCAATTACAGTCAATATATTATTAATATACCAGGAAATAACCCAAAACAAAAACAAACAACCGGCCCGTGTTTCGGGTGATCGGTCAATGCAGTACAAAAGCTGTACGTCAAATACCCGAGATTTGCGCCTCTTTTCCATGTCAAATCACTCAAAATTTTCTGTTGACGCCACTCTATGTATTAACTGCTTAATTTAAAAAGTTCTTTTTACCACGCAGCAGCGACCTCGTTCAACATTCAGTGCGGCTTAAGCAGCTATATGAATTTTCGGGTTTGTTTATATGGAGGAGAGCCCTCTTGGTAGGGCTAGCCCTCTTTGCCCAGATCCCGCATCTCAATTTATTCTTTGTATAAAAATATTTGCGTTTACATGAGGGCCAGCCAACCTAGGCGAGATCTCGCTATTGACAACCCGAGATCTCGCCTACGAGGGCTGGAAATTTCCCATGTAAATGCACTCAGGACGGCTGGCCCTTTTAGGTGGGCTAGCAGACCGAGTTCAGTATATACACGGTAAAGTTTGCCTTTACTAATATGTTTTGGTCAACTTTTTATTTTACAAGTTGCGTTTGTTCGTGTGTTTGTCATAAATTCAAATCGTGTTTGCGAAAACATGATTTCGGGCTTCGTGGGAAAGCTGCACAAGTCGGTAAACAAGTCAACGCGAGGTGAACCAAGAGGGCTGGTTCTCCTCTATATAAACACCCCCTAATTTCTTCGAAGCTTTAATCAGTTTAAGTTGCGTTTGCACTACCAATTCTACGAGTTACTGTATATAGATCAACAGCGACAGAATAACACCAAATTCAAAGTCATTTTAATTCATACAATGAAGGGGTTATTTTAACTCCACAGAAAAAGGAGTGTTGCTTCAACAGCTAGTTTACTGTTTTATATAAGGTAGGTAGAGCCTGCGTAGGTGGTGGTTTTAAGGGGTTGGGGTCTTGGGGGTTTGGGGTCGGAAAAAGCGGGCAAGGGCGAAAAAGCGGGCGGAGATGAAAAAGCGGGCGAGGGTGAAAAGGTGGGCGTGGGCGAAAAAGCGGGCGAAAGACCCCAACTTAAAACCGCCAGCTACGCAGGCTATTTGTGGACAGGTTTTCGAGCATATTATACAAAAACATGAGATATACTAATACGTAACTTGTAGTGTTTAATATTTGGTGGTGGATGTGAACTAAAAATGGGTGCGGCTTGAAGTATGTTGGAACAAGACGCCAGCTTAGGCGTTCACTCGGGCTACTGATGCTGCAACCTTGGCGTAGCCTATGCACGGAACAGCGTACACATAACCGTTTGTTAAAAAGTACAAAATTTTGTAATGTAGTTACATGCAGCAGTGCATGAAGCGTTTGCTGAGTACATGTAAACAAGTCCGTTTTTCCAAATAACAAATCACGGGGATTTTAATACTTTCAGTAGACAAAACGTAGTGCTGAATTCGTCAGATTCAAGCGATCATTTCGATATAGAATTTATTTATTGAAACACACGTTTCCATATGTGATACCGAGTAATACGACACCTACATGGGATCTAGACATGCAAACAGTTCAACATATGTGATATATCTTTTGCTATATTCGGTGCTTATTACTTGCGTTTTGTAGTTATAGGACTAAGCAAGAAGCCATTATTCAGTAAACAGTATATACGTTAATATACTGTGGCGTTTATTTCTTGTATCTCTTCAGGTCAAGCTTGCTTAGGTATTATTATGTACTGTCGATGTAAACACAGCATGCGTATTTTCGTGTGCTGTGGAACTCGTTCATTCTGTCTTCATGAACAAACCTTCGTTGTGTTTTTCTCGTATATTCTGGAAAATTGTTGAAACAGTTTTCAGATTTGGATTTTAGAGGTCTAGAAGATCACTGCGTCTGCGATTCATTGACACAACAACCACGGTTTGGCGGTTCCGAAATCTCTTGCAACGGCCGACAAGGCTGTTGGGCTTTCGGCGTGCTCTATTTTGAAAAAAGTTCTTGCTTTTAAACCGACTTTGCCTTTGGCCAAAGTGTTGGTAGGTTTTCCAAGTAAGTTGCTTATATGCATGGTTGATCAGTGATATGCTTCACACAACCACAGAATAGGAACATGACTGTCGGTGAATTTTCGAAGTGATAGTAGCCTCGGTCTACCACAGTTTGCCCGAGTAATAAAGATAAGAGGTGTGCACGAATGAAAAAGGGACGGTGCCAGAATGACGGCGAGGAGGGTTACCCTAGTTCATTGTCTTTCCGCGTTTCGTTTATATGAGCCTAGGGAAACCGGTGGAAGGATGGTTACCTTATCAGATTTTTGTGTAACCCTGGCGGCAACGCTATATATATATATATATATATATATATATATATATATATATATATATATATATATATATATATATATATATATATATATATATATATATATACAAAGTATGAAGTATAGTTTACCTTAAAGTCTTCGCTACCAGAGGTTTCACCCTAAACGGGATCATCAGGCAACTCCTGATTTAGGGTGAAACCAATGGTAGCGAAGACTTTAAGGTAAACTATACTTCATACTTTGTATTTTGCTCTATCTATATATGGTATTGAGCACTCTCTAACATTTCGTGAACCAAAACTCACTTACGCACGCTGTGATTGGTCAATTACCGTGTTTATATCAGGCTATGTAAACACGGTTGTGATGTCTCGGCACATTTTTTACCTTATTTCATAAAAGAAATAGAAAATGGATGCCCTGTGTTTATATAACCTGATGCAAACACTCGAGTGAGTTGGGAGAATTCGAAAGTACTTATGTAAACCCTCGCCTACGGCTCGGGTTCACATAACCTTTCGAATTCTCCCAACTCACTCTCGTGTTTGCATCAGGCTATATAAACACGGGCGGCCATTTTCTATTTCTTAAATATATATATACATGTATATATATATATATATATACATACAGAGAGACTTTTAACAAGGAAGTTTTTACAAATTGTATTCCAAGAAACCCGCGACAACTTACAAATAACTATATTTACAAGATATGTACCGTTTATGCAGAAACGGTGTAAGCCTCAAATTTTACTTTAAAATATTTTGAAGTGGGCGTCAATCTGATATCTCACATTCTTATGGAATAAAATTCCAAATTAAAGGTGATCTACACTCCGTTTTGCGCATGTACGAAGCTAATGTAGTAATGTTTATACATGCATGTTTATTTACATGTTTGAATGTTATATATAAATATTAAAAAAAAAATCTAAAGGATATATAAAAAATAGTGACAAAAAATAATGGTGTTATCAAGTTGCTGCTAATTACATTTTTCTAAAATATTTTTCTTTGTCAAACTGGGGAGTTTGTTCCAGATTTTAGCCGCAGCGTAGCCAAAACTTCTCTTCATAGCATTGGTTTTTGGTTTAGACAACATCGGCATATTGTTATTACTTCTTAGGTTATAGTTAGTATTATTTGAAATTTCGAACATAGATGTAATATTTGGAGGACAATTATTGTTTAAAGCCTTGCTTACATAGGATGTAATTTGTTCCTCTCTTCTTTCTTCTAAAGTTTTCCATCCTAAGTTGGCTAATATTTCATATGAACGAACATCATATGTGTCCCCTGTTATTACTCTAGCAGCTCTGTTTTGGAGTTTTTGCAACTTGTTTTTTAACGATTGGTTGCAATTCCCCCAAACCATAGAGCAATAATCAAAATGAGGTAAAATTATCCATTGGTATATTGTCTGTAAAGACTGCCGTGAAATGTATTGTTTCACGCGTCTTAAAATTCCAATTCCCTTTGAAACTTTTTGCTGATGTTGTCTATTTGTTGATTCCAGTTTAAATTTTCATCAACTAGAATCCCTAAACTCTTTGTAACCGAGACCCGTTTTAAATCTATTCCTCCTATTTGAATTTTTGGGTCATGGTTGGTACGTGATAATCTTTGCCGTGTGCCAATTATCATGTATTCTGTTTTACCGACATTAACTACAACTAATTCATGGCTCATTAATATGGATTCCGGTTTAATAAACGGAATAATCTTTCTTGATTTGTGTAAAGCTTTCGACACAATAGACCATGAAATCTTAATTAGAAAATTGTATTTGTATGGTATTAGAGATTCTGCTTTAATGTGGTTTAGATCATATCTTTCACAACGCACACAGATTTGTAAAATAAATGGTGTAACCTCGTCACCCAAATCTATTGAATGCGGTGTTCCTCAGGGGTCAAATTTAGGACCCCTTCTCTTCTTGCTATATATTAATGATCTTCCAAATTGTTTAGGTAAATCTGTCCCAGCCATGTATGCCGACGATACAAATATAACTACAAGCGGAGAGACTATTAAAGAGTTAGAAGATAAGTTAAATTGTGAATTGAATAAAGTTCACAATTGGCTTCTTGTTAATAAACTAACTGTTAACATTATATAACCCCAGTGTTTGTCCAATTACCTACATCTTATTCAAAAAATCATGGCTAACAATCGTAGCGAACGGATAGAGCTAATGCAGTCTCCTTTCACTGGCTGTTTATGTAGATGAATGAACAAATAACACTACAGACACTTTTACGGACCACGTGTACGACTGATTTCTTACTTTTACTACCGCTCATTGTTATGCTAAGAAATCCTATAACAATGAAGACCAACGCACAACACGGTGGATTATACAGTATATCCACTGACAACAGAACAAACAACGAAACTACAATAACAACATATGACCATAACTAAACACAAAACCCAATAAACAAACAAACAAGACATCCAAAGGAAAATTAACCAAACCTACATGTACATGTTAATGAGATTAACATAGATGACGACAGACACAACCCAAAATCTGAAAGGACTTCAACAACATTCCCACAATGACAAATACGACAGAAATGCCAGGTACATCCTCCTCACCTACTGAGGGAACGAAATACTTTCACTCATACCAAACAACAACTTCTTCACATTTAACAATAAATACTTTCTACGACTTCATGGCACGGCAATGGGCTCTCAAGTAGCTCCTACATATGCTAATACATCCATGTCAGTCCTTATAATACAAATGCTCTTAAATGCACCAAACAGACTAATTCCAATGGATGACATTTTTGCATTATTGACACATGGTATTTATGCCCTCAATGAATTTTTAGAATATTTAAACAAATTCCACCTAACAAATAAATTTGACTATACACACTCCTACAAATCTGTTAACTTTCTCGTTACCACAGTTTACATCAATAGAACAACAAACTTAAATCAGACCTGTACATAAAACCAACAGACAAAACAGTCAACACTACTTCTACATAACAATTCCTTCCATCCAAAGTCTTGTAAATATAGTATCATCTATAGTCATGCTCTTTGATATTACCGCATTATCGCAGATGATACTAAATTACATTCAAGGACTAAACAACCTTTCAGTTATACTGATCAACTGTGGTTAGAAACAAGAAACTATACCGGCAGCCTGCTTTTCAACAGGCCAAACAACATACACAACTGGAACTACTAAACAAGGAACAACACAAAACTGACGACAAAAGCCTTATATTTTCCATTCCATACAACAACAATACAACATACATTAAACAAATATTACGAAAGCATTGGCACATAATAGAACAAGATCCTACATTGAGCATTCTCTGACCAGAAGCACCAATTGTAGCGTATCAAAGAAATACGAATTCTAAAGATTCTCTTATTCGTGCTAAACTACAAGATGACAATTATATAACAAACAATACTCAATAACTACAACACAGAATACAGTACATCAACTGGGACAAAGTTGACTCAAATTGTTCTATCCTACACCCCATCCCCACAAATTCTATCTACAGGGATCCTGGGTTACCCCCAACTAACCCCTAACGACACCATACATCATCCACTATATAGAAAACCAATGACATAATAACGAACAACCAACCGATCTCATTACATGTCTGACTGAATAACTGATCACTAACTGATATGACTACCAACAAGAGAACAAGACTTGAGGACTGCTCTTGCAAAATGAAGGCACGACGCGTTGGTTGTCAAGAAATAACAACAACTTCGGTAAGCACACACTTTTATTTATATTTATTAGCCTCGTTCTATGCTGTTTATTGTTTATTTTCCAACATAATTACATCAACTGCCAAACCCAAATCCCTCCTGAAGAGACCACGAGAAGGTCGAAACAATTGTCGAGGGTTATGTCCCATGTACTACGTATCTTTAATCCTTTATTATATTGTATTTAACATACTCCCGTATCAAATCTATACTGCGCCTTCAACCGTCGTTGCCTCCGCAAGCTAACAACGAACACAGCAAGATGCGCTTTTTGGCCTAAGGCCATATACCGCAAATTTATATTCATCTACATTATATAACCCCAGTGTTTGTCCAATTACCTACATCTTATTCAAAAAATCCTGGTAACACCGATATAGGTCGATAGTTGCCACACTCCGTTTTATCACCTGACTTATGAATAGGTGAAACTCGAGCCTCTTTCCAATCTTGTGGAAAGATGCCCAAAGCTAACGACAGATTAAAAATTCGTGTCAAATAGGGAGCTATAACAAATCTTAAATCCTTAAGCAGTCTTGCTGGTATTTTATCAGGTCCAAGAGACTTGGACGTTTTAATCTTACCAAGCGAGCCATAGACTTGGTTAACCAATATTATTTTAAATGTGAAAATACTTTCAACAGTTGTCATATATGCTTCAGGTTCAAGATTTGTTTTAGGAATCTGGTTTGCAAGATCAGGTCCAACACGAGTGAAATACGTATTCAGTGCATCCGCAATCTTACTTTCATCAGTTATATATCCTCATCACCCATATTTAAGGATGTAATATGTGTCGTATTAGACCCTCTACCAATTAGTTGATTTATACCTTTCCACATCGTTTTAGGATTACCCTTGTTTTTATCTATACATTTATGGTAATACTGAATTTTTGAATTCTTAATGTTTTTATTAATTTGATTTCTCATTTTTTTATAAGCATTATGGAAGTAATTAGATTTTGTTTTAACTGCTTTCTTCTTCAGATAGTCTCGACAATTCATCTGTTTTTTTATACTTTCATCTAACCAAGGAGAATATTCACTCCTTATACTTTGCGTGTCCTGATGGGGACATGTATGTTTGCTACTTTATTAAATGCGTTTCTAAATTCGCACCACAACGTATTAGGGTCTTCACTTTCCCAATTGCACTCTCCAAGTACATAGTTAAGATCACTATTAAAGTAACCAATAATGTAGTTTTTATAAGTTCTAGTTTCAACTATCTTTGGTTGATTTTTTGAGAACGAAATCTTTCTACAAACATAAACAAAGCAATGATCACTAATTCCCACATGTAAAACACCAGAATTTGTTATCCTTTCGGGCATATTCGTTAAGGCCATGTCTATCAAGGATTCGGTGTTTTCAGTGGTGCGAGTTGCTTGTGTTATAAGTTGCTTTAATTGAAATATGTTAATTAGATCGAGAAATTTACGTGTTTGATGACCTTTTACTATCGGTAGAAGATCGCAGTTAAAATCACCCAATATAATTACTTCTTTATTTTCTTCATCTAAATTCTGCGTTAAGAATTCAATTTTTTCAAAAATATCAACCAACGCATTAGGAGGTCTATAAACAGATGCAATTAAGGCTTGCACTTAGTTTGTAATACCTCTATACATATACGGCTTCTAGTCCTTTAGGTATAAGTTCGTCTCTTGATTTTACATTGAGACAACTTCCATAATAAATAGCAACACCACCTCCCTCTCTGTTTCTATCATTTCTAATGACATTATATCCACTAATATTTACAAATGAATCTGTGATATCTTTATCCAAACGAGTTTCGTTAATGCTCAAAACGTCAAGAGGTTCTTTATGAAGATATAACTGTAGTTGATCAATATATATTATTTTGTGAGAGAGGTGATGTTTAAGTGCCCAAGCCGAAATCCTTTCAATTTTTGTAAAATATCAGAAGGATTATCATTAAATAAAGGCATTTGGCATTCGTTAATATGCGGTAATTCCTCACAGGCCAAATTCGTAGTTAAACCCTCATGCGCTTGGCTTAAATCTGGATCACAGACACCTAGGTTAAAAACTATTTAAATGATCAATAATATTCTTAGCAAATAGCGTAGTACCAGTTTGATTCAGGTGCAACTTCGAACCATTGAGTGCCTTCGCGTTTATATTATTATGAGTTAAAAAACTAACCTCGCTGTTCTGATTACAGTACTTTGAATTCTTAATTCATTGTTGATTCTGAAATTGTGACATGGGTTTTGGGAAGATTATCCTTAATCTGCTTGCAAAGTCCATCAATACCTGCCACTATTTCTGATGCTTTACTTCGCGAAGTGTCGTTGGTCCCAACATGTAATATGATGTTATTCGGCATTCTTCGTAAAGTAGGCTTGATGTAATCCTTCATTTCGTCAGTGGTTGCTCCACGAAAACATCCAATACTAACTTTGCGGTGAGTTGATCGGCCGATTTTGTCATCACGCAGTCCCTTAAGTAACGAGTCACCAAGGATTGCAGTGAATTTATCATCTTTTCGATGCTGCTGGCCACCTTGATTTTTCAATTTGTTTCCCTTTTGAGTTGGGCAACTGCGGTCTTTACCTTTGTTAATTCTCGCTTCAGCAACTTTACCAGTTTTGTCTACTTCATCAACATTGGTAAGATTAATTTGATCAACCAAAGTCGAATATTGATTTGACGTTGAAACTTGAGCTGTCTTTTCCTGTATTAAGTTGCTGGCTTGCGCGATGGTGGCGGCAGGTTTGAATTTATCGTTGCTATCGTATCCGAGGTTCATCTTAGATTTTGGCTTCTTGACTTGCCATTGATGTTGTGCATTGTCAGACTCTTTGACATGATTTGATAGTTGTGAAAATTCTTCTCTCAGGATTTTGATAGCAGTCCTAAGGGAATCCCTTTCTTGTTCGGTCTCACTTAGTTTTTGTTTAAGGTTAACAAGATGATCATGGCAATTTGCATTTTTCGGCTTCATTTCTCCTAGGCTTTCACTGACATTATTCGTTATTTTCCTTCGGCTTCGTTGATCTTTCTGCACTACGAACTTCTCTTTACTTGCCAGACGGTAGCTTTTAAGTTGACTATCAAGCTGAACTTGCGCGTTGAACTTTAATTCAAGGTTTTCAATATACTGTGTCGGTGGATCGGAAGGAAGAATGTCGGTTTGCGTACCGATATACCTATTTGACTGGAATCAAATTTATCAACACTTGTATTTAACCATTAGGGATTTAAGATCTATGATGGCACCTCAACGACGACGTCCTTCAAACAAAAGAACTATATAGATCGTTTTTATATGACGTCACGGCGGCCATATTGATGTACCGAAACAATGAAATGGCGGCCATATTGGTGTACTATCTTTATCCTGTGGGAATTTAATTCTATTCTTCTTCAAATATTTTGTATTGTTTTACTACCCCAATGTGGTCACCAATCACGTGAGTGAAAATGATCTATTCTTGCAAAATAGCGAATGAATTATAAATACTTCTTATAGACCCTAACGCTCCCTAGCGCAGTGCTGTCTTCATTCAACACTACCGAAAGATGCAGAGGATTGTTGCTTTGACTCCTAATAATTCTCATTAGCTGCTTATATATCTTCAACCGCACGCGGATAAAGGAGTTATGCGAGAGGACTAAAATCCGCGAACGGCTGATTGGGAGCGGAGCGACCACAGTGGAGCACGGCAGGCCTACATGGGAGGTGGGTGGGGCGACAGGTGGGAAAAACCGCTGCGCATACGCGAAATTAAAAATATAATTAGATTCAAAATGGCGGAAGACAACATCGCCAAATAACGTTGAAGAAAGAAGGCATTTTTAGCAACAAATGTTAGTTAACGTAACCAAGGTTGTTTTTAGGTTGATAACGAAGCTGCTGTTATCTAAACGTGCATGGAATACGTTTCCACAGCAACAAATAAAGTATATTAAGCGTATACGATGTCTTGTTTAAGCAAGGGTTTTCAGAGTTCGATATTTGCAGACCTCCAGGTAGGCTTGCATAAATGGAAAAAATAAGAACACGTTTTGTTTGTTAAGGTTTTACTTTACGCAAAAATGTTCTCTATAGTAAGGTTCAAAAGATATCTACGGTGGAAAAAAATCGGCGAGGGTGAACTTGTTTTATTCCCAAAATAAAATTGTATTGATGTATCGAATTTGCCTGGAGCTTATTCGAATGCGTACAAATAAACGTTACGAAGTCATAACTAATAATCTAAGGCAATTATGCATTTGAAATGTCTCTGCATGTCTCTACGGCTCTCACAGTTACAATTCAGTTCACACTATAAAATGTTTATTTCAGATTTATTAACAGATTACCAGTTCACGTGTAAGCTTATTTCTTGTTATCCAGCTGTATTATTTGACTCCTAGCCTATGCAATCGATGACAATCGATAATCGGAAAGTCAATCGATAAATCAATATTTGCCAATCGATGCCTATTGATTGCTATTGATTGTCATCAATTTTTGAGACTAAATTTTTAGACTTTGCTTAGCAATTAAATGTTTCTGTTTTGAACCTTTAGTTTTGCAAATACCAATTGACACCAATCGGTCACAATTAGTTCATCAATTGCTAGTAAAATTCTGCATACGACAGTCTGCGAAACGAATGTTCAACTGTAAACAAAGTAATTTATTTATATTTTTTACTTAGCGCTTGCTTGCTGACTCAGATCAAATGACACCTTGATTTGCCAACAAAATATTTTCTGATCGGTAGACGGCGATTCTGTGAACGGCGTTCGATTCCTTGTAAAATTCTGCATAGGACAGTTTACGAAACGAATGTTCAACTGTAAACAAAGTAATTTATTTATATTTTTTAATATGACCGTCACTTAGCGCTTGCTTGCTGACTCAGATCAAATGACACCTTGATTTGCCAACAAAATATTTTCTCATTTTTTCTCATTCTCATTTTTTCATTCCCTCCATATTAAGAATTAATAACAAACAAGTCGCGCTCCATCTAAATGATTCCTTATACAATTCTGCGTCTAGTGCTATTTATAAATATGTGATTTCAATTATTTTTCTAAATTTTCTGAACATCTATCTTGTAACGCGCGCTTGCTGACTCAGATCAAATGACACCAAGTGACACCAAAATATAACTAAATTACGTTGTTTACAGTTGAACATTCGTTTCGTAGACTGTCCTATGAAGAATTTTACAAGAAAATCTAACGCCGTTTACAGAATCTCCGTCTAGCATTCTTAAAACATAATTTTAGTCTAGTAGTCTAGCATTCTTGAAGAAATGTAGTTTGTACGAACATAAATGTCCTAAATTATCGACGGTGAATGATTATTTTGTGTTAAAGTTGGGTTGAACGAGTTAAAAGACCGGCGAAACATTTCTATTAGCGGGATTCTTTTTCCTGTCACGGAATTTTGATCAGATAAGGAATTCGCGGGATCGCAGAGATCTGTTATAAATTTTACAGAGGAAGTACTTGCGAAGAAGTTTCGTAAATAATCACAATTCATAAAAAATATTCTGATTTCCGTATTTTCCTATTTATTAGATATTAAACTAAAATGCTGGCTATGCACATTTTTACATTGCTTATTTTTTCAAGAGATATTTCTCGTAATAGAACAATGTCCATATGATTCTCTGTTATATTATATTTTATCGGTGCCGAGCATCCGGGAGCCTTGGGCCTAATTAGGGTGTTTGATAGCATTCTGGTTTGATAGCCCATGTCTTCGATTTGTGGTGGTGATACGCGGCAACGGCTGCAATCCGGCGAACAGTCGAACACATCATATTGGCATGCTTCAGCATTCGCTAAACACATTCCCTCTGGCGGCAGTTTCCTTCATCCGGCCTTTAGAATTCTTTCGGATGGCAGTTTCCGTCTTCGGCTAACGCATGCCCACGAATGCATTACGCACGCATTTTCACCGATGGTATTTTCTACATCCGGTGAACAGATGACAGTGTCATGCGGCTAACGCGATATATTCGTTTAGTCGGCTCTTTCGACAATCGCTCGGATGGAATTTCCCCCCATCCTGCCCTTACGAATTCTCTCTGATGGCATGTTACCTCTATTGTCGAGATAATAATTTCTCTCGGATGGCATGTTACCTCATCCGGTACTCATACTTTCGAGATAATAATTTCTCTCGGATGACATGGTACCTCATCGGGCACTCGTATACTTTCGAGATAATAATTTCTCTCGGATGGCATGTAACCCACATCCTATACCCATAAACTTTCGAGATAATAATTTCTCTCGGATGACATGGTACCTCATCGGGCACTCGTATACTTTCGAGATAATAATTTCTCTCGGATGGCATGTAACCCACATCCTATACCCATAAACTTTCGAGATAATAATTTTTCTCGGATGGCATGTAACCCACATCCTGTACTCATATACTTTCGACATAATAATTTCTCTCGGATGGCATGTTACCCGCATCCTGTACTCATATACTTTCAACATAATAATTTCTCTCGGATGGCATGTTACCTCATCCGGTACTCATACTTTCGACATAATAATCTCTCGCATGGCATGTTTTACCTTAATATTGCACTCGTACGTTCGACCTATAAATAAGTGCTCTCGTATGGCATGTCACCTAAACCGGCACTCGTACTTTCGACATATAATTTCCCTCTGTACGTTAGCTCAACCGGCACTTGTACTGCCGAGATACAACTTCTCGCGAGTGGCATGTTACCTTATCCGGCACGCGAACTTTCGACGGATCATTTCTCTCGAATCGACGGATGGCATCCCTCGTCACTTCTCTCTCGAAAAAAAACTTGTCGCAATTTCGCGCAAACGGTGCAACATAAGAAAATGCGATCCCACGGTAAACGGCGAAAACGAGCAAAGTTTTGGGAAACAAAATCATCCGCAAACACGGTGCCCTGGTGAAAACCCACTCTGAACTGAGAAGCGAGACTCGTGCTACCATGTAGTTGTGGGGCAAAATGGAAGCGATATATTGGAGAGAATGAATATAGCGAACCTCTTAACTCGTACAGACAAACTACCACAATATAAAACTGAATGCCCAATCACGCCAAACGGCGAGTGGTAGGAATAAAAACAACAAACTGCATGTCCTCTCATAGCGGAAAGTAGTCTATACTCCGTCCGCCTAGAGCTCCCGCAGATTGGAAACCATCTAAACACTAAACTTACCAAAGCAAACACAACAAATTACGAACTCTGGTAGATTTCCTTCGCCCACGTTGTCCAGTCACGCTGGCGTGACGTTCAGCTTCAATTCTCAAACAAATGCAATGGATTGGCCGAGGCACAACGCCGCCAGGAACCTATTTTCCAGCCGTACAAGGAATATCCAGCATATGGATGATAGGCTGTAGGCGAACAGTGAGGTTTTCCAGCTAAAAAACCACCGGATTTCGTCTTCTGTGACGTTCTAACCCAACAAGACTGTTCAAGTCAGGACTGCCCTTATTTATAGCATCCCAATGCATGCATGAGTAATTTACCACACCTCCTCTAGGGACTACTTTTTAGTAATTTTTATCACTAATTAAGACCCCGTTTACACTACAGTGTGTATAAAAAAACCCTGAAGCCTTAGAAAACAACCTATTGTAGTAGTTTGAAAGCCCTAAGCACTTCGCTGAACCCACAGATGCGTAAAACACATGGTCTTATACACATGGGAAATTAAGATAACTTGAAGTGTATGCATGGTGAAAGTATTTAAAAGCTTTTTCGCTTCGTTTAACTTATGTGCTGATTAATTTATAACGCAGCGCTTTTAGGGCTTTCAAACTACTACAATAGGTTGTTTTCTAAGGGTTAAGTTTTTTTTTATACACACTGTAGAGCAAAAGTATCCGGATTCACATTGTTTTTTATTCCCATGAGGATGAAAAACAATGTGAATCCAGATACTTTTGCTGTAGTGTAAACGGTGCCTAAACGTGCGATTTCATAACTCATTATATACTTGTTGACTGGCGCCGAGGGAAACACCGAGTTTTACGGACCCGAAGGCTTCAATGTCACCCGAGGGCTTTAGCCCGAACAGTACAATCGTTTTAGCAGTACTAGGGCGTTACTTGCATGCACAACGGCTAAAAATGAGAACTGTTGCTTAAGATCGACTTCAGTACAGACACTACAATCATTTAAGCAATACTGCTGCGTTTTGGAAGTCATTAAACTAGCTTCAAATATCAAATATAATAGTCAGTTAACCGTGACTTCTTAAAATTGTAAAATTTATGTTGCTTTTTAGCCACCGTCGTCGTCCTAGCATCTTAATTAAAATGCCTATATGAAACGAAAATTAATATTAATATATATGTCTTATTTGAAAGAACACTTAAAATGATAGAGTAACGTCTTTTGAAGTTTTTCGTTTCCTTGCTTCGTTCTTGAGATATTTCAGTTTGTTTGATATGCAAATTAAACATTTGTGCATGATGAGTTATTGAAAAAAGTTATGTATCTTTGCTATTATCAAACCAAAATAATTCGAGGGAAGCATGTGTGTGTGTCTCGCCCAGAACACTAAACATGTAGATTTTCAAGTGATTATATTTGACAATAGCAAAGATAATATAACGTTTTTCGATAACTCATTATGCACGTGTGACGTCGCAACATGCGACATTTACACCAAACAAACTGAAATATCTCAAGAACGAAGCAAGGAAACGAAAAACTGCAAAATATGTTACTCTATCATTTTAAGTGTTCTTTCAAATAAGACAAACTTAATTTTCGTTTCATAGGCACTTTAAGGTCCCTAATTGTTTACGAATATCGCGGTTGTTTCTGTCAAACAATATCACAATGATCGAATGTCGTTATCGTGCCATTAATCGAGCTCGTCGAAGCTTCGTCCTGCATTGTAAATAAAGATGGACCTTCCCGAAGATTATTTTAATAAGGCCAGCAACAAGTCCGGTAACGTTAATTAAGGTCGAAGGCAATTGTTTATTCTTGCTTTGGACAGCACGTAAAAACTAGAACAGAACATATAACTATTACAAACACTATATAACAAACAATTATACTAAGACAAAAATATGAGCAACAAAAGAAAGATTAGGACGAATTTACAAAATATTTAAAATACTGAACATGCAACGGCATAAACAAGACGATCACATTGATCCTTTAAGGCTTTAACTTAAAAGCGAATAACTGATATAGTACTTTTCGATTAGGACCTCACGTCTGTCATAAAGAAGTTAAAGATATATGCCTATCGAAACGACTATCAAAATAAAACTTAATATAGCAAATACTGAGTGGGAACACATTATGCAAAGGATTACACACGAAAACCAAATCCACCACGCGAGCAATAGACACTTCCCGAATTTGCTTCAATGCCTACGAAACAATAGCTCCAAGCCGAGGTTAGCAATGAGATCGTAATGCATTTACTGTTATTTTTCATGACCTGCCCGATTTCAAGCCGTTGTTCGTGCTTACTGAAGCAAATTCCGGAAGCGTCTATTGACCAAAAAGAATTCGTATAGGTGGTGTGCACCCAATCCCTTGAGATTCAAAGGACAAAGATATTTTCGCCATGTTGGAAGAAATTATAATTGCAGATGATGGAAAACGTTTTTCAAATTCATCCAACATGGCAGCAATGACGTAAGGTGCACATCAGCAATATGCAAGTAGAAAAAGCCCCCCCCCCCCCCCCCCCCAATCACTTTTCTCATGGTCCGCCCTTTGTTGTCGCAGGCATAGATATTCGTTGTTGCATGGTTGGAGGTAGGTGCCATAGGTGGGCAAGGCTAAGCAATCTAATAACTGTAAGCAATGAGATAAGCAACATATATAGCAAGCAATTGAGCGATCCCGGCACCTGTCACACTGAGTAATCAGTGGAATATGTATTATAGGAATTTAACCCCATTTTGTTCTTTGCCCTTTGTGCTTTGCCTTTTTCTCTTGCTCCTTTCTCTTTGTTTTTACTATTGGCGCTTTGTTCTTCTCTCTTTGCTCTTCCTTCATTCCTCTTCTCTCTTTGCTCTTCTTTGTTTTCTCTTCTCTCTTTGCTATTTTTTCTTTGCTCATCTCTCTTCGCCCTTTGCTAGTTGCTCAGCTGTGCTCGTTGCTCTGTGCCCGTCTCTCTTTGTTCTTTTGTCTTTGCTCTTTCGTCCTCGTTTTTCTCTTTTTGCTTCGCTTTTTTTTGCTCGTCGCTCTTTGCTCTTTGCCCTTTTCTGTTTACTTTCTTCTCTTTGTCGTAATACATACTTATAATAATTTATTCTTGAATATAGGTGCTTTGATTTTGGTAAATAGTGGTACTTCTTTTCCGATAATGAGCAACATATCCATTGGCATCGAGGTCAATTCATCGACCGTGGAATATCAACGGGCAGCTTTTCGAAAATATCAGCTCATTCCATTGTCGATCATACTCATCGTTGGATTTGTAGCCAACATAATGGTGATTCATGCCGGCGTCAAGAAAAGAAATAAGCAAAAGTATACAACGAATTGCTTCATTCTAAACCTCGCCGTCGCCGACTTGGGTATGACGTGTTTCTTTATTACGACCCAGTTTATTGAGTACACCGTTGGACTGCGTGTTAGTAACTGGTCGTGTCAGTACATCATTCCCATTCGCGAAACATTCTCTACGACGTCCATTCTAACCGTCGCAGTCCTCAGTGTAGTAAGGCTCTTACAAGTCTACCTGTCCCGCGTGTTATCCTTAAAATTCACGAATTTCATCATAGCTGGCATGTGGTTCTTCGCATACGCTACTGTATCGTTTCCGTTATCATTCGCGTTTAGACATACGAAGGACGACACGTGCGACCCATCCTGGGACAGTATTGAGAAGAAAAAAATACACGTTGCCTTCGTGAACATGGTCCTGTTGGTACCACTCCTTGTCACCACCTTGTGCTACGTTTGTATTATATTTAAGATGAGAAACTTCAACCGTGGGTTCGGCAGTGATGAACACAACGAGCTTGAGAAAAAAAGCCAAAAAGTCAGCATCCTCTTATTTATGTTGATCATAACGAATTGGTTGGGTTTGGCACCTTATCTCATATACAGTATGATTAAGGTTTTCGCCGTGAATGTTTATTCAAAATGGCCCTATCTACAGTGGAGTATTATATCTGTTCTGTTTTGCTCCACGTCAGCCATCAATCCCATATTGATTCTGATTGCTAACAGGGATTATCGCAAAGAAATACACCGAACGTTTTACAAAAATGGCCGAATCTCTCCCCTGACGCCGTTGCAAGTTATGCAAATTGAGTTAAAACAAGAAAACGATCGCAATATGAAATCGGTACAGTTAAATGACACTTTTCTAAGTGAGTACACCATTCGAGTTTAGTCCATTGTCACAGTTGCTGACAAGGCACGAAATCGTCTTTCTATTGAAGGCAATTATAGTAATATAAATTAAGTTTGTCTAATTCGAAACTCGTGAAATGGTAAAGGAAGGCTTTTTCTCGTTTTCGAGATATTTCAGTTTGTCTGATGTGTAAATGAGATGGTCTCTGACGTCATAAACAGGATGGAACATTTCAAGCAAACTCAGTTATCTCTCTAAGTTTGTTCAACAAAATCACTTGAAGCTGCATGTGCACATTAAAACTCCTCCTGACACTGAACATTTTATGTTGAGCAATCATGGAGGTATATGAGTGATTCTGTAATGCATCAAAATGCTGTACCATGGTTATGACGTCAGAGACCATCTCATTTACCTATCAAACAAACCGAAATACCTCTAAAACGAAGAATAATACAGGAAAGTTGTAAAAGGTCCTCCACTATAATTGCGCAAGTTCTTCCATTTTAGACAAACTTAATTCATATTGCTAATTCCCTTTAACCCGTCTTCAAAATTACGCGACCAGGGCGGAAATATTGCAGCCGACATGTGAGTTTTATGGCAATTCAAAATATTTCAATATAACTTACTTTGTCATCGTATTGAACATCCCCATGGATTGCGTTGTTATATGGTTAAATAATTCGCCATTCGGTCCTCATTTCATAGTATTCTGACTCATTCGTATTGATGTCCGCCATTCTGTGACAACAAATTGTTATAAAACTCACATCACGCCACATGCGTGTCAACTTCCGGGGTCGCGTAATTTGGAAAACGGGTGTAACAGATATTTATGAAACAAAAGTCACGGAAATGTGTAGTTTTGCAGAATTCTAGCTAAAGTCTAGTAGCTGGAAATTTAACTCTCTATACTTAAAAGAACTATGGAAACTGTAAAGATTGGCGTTTACATCTCTTCCATATCTCACTTCGTTGTTGAGACATTAGGATTTTTTTGATATAGAAATGATCCTCACTTTGATGTCACACTCATGCATAACTAGTGAGGTACTGAAAAAGCCTGTATACTTTTGGGGGCAATGAAAACATAAACTAACGTTTAGTGTTGTAGGATACTTGGACAAACACACACACGCACATGCACAGTTTTTCATCTGCGAAACTTGGTCTATTATTCACAGGAAGAGACGTCAACCCAGGAAAACGCAAATATGTGATTGAACAGTAGCCTGCGTACAGACGCTCGCGGACAAAAAAGAAGGCGCCAAGTAGTCTGCGCATCAGCGCCAAATTGTGTGTTCTATAATTTATCCCACCCTTTTTTGCAATAGACCTTTTCGATAATTACGTCACGCTTCATGAAAATGAGGCTCCAGGGCCAAGTTTCACAATTTTGATTATCATAGTAATCCCGCCATATTTGTTTATGGAAGAAGATGCCTAATAACATCCAAACTACATGGTAGAAATACATCGTGTACGTATGTTGTCAGGCATTTCATAAGCTTTCATTTGGTATATAGTTTAAGTTTCTGTGTTGTGTGTAACTTTTTAAAATGTCCAAAATGTTCGCACCATTGCTCGTCAAGTAATGATGATATGGACTTCTCACAACTTTTGTATAATTTCGGATATATATCAAACAGAAGATACTGTAAAATGCTATTTGCGGTAGAACTTTCAAGTTTCTAGTTTAAAGTGTTTATGAAACGAAAAAATCGTTTCTCAACTGACTTTCCCATTTTGTAGTTCAGATTACGCTGATCATCATACGCTATTTTATTTTTACATCACAATTTTAGAAAGTTGATCTACAAGCCTTCAAAGTTGACCATTTGGACTAATTTTTGTCCGCTGCGCCGCGCGGCCAAATTGGTTTTGTGACGTCACTGGTTGTACGTACACACGCTTGTCTTCAAAAGAGAAATATATGTAGGCCAGACTCGGAACTCACTGGTAAAAATGGAATCTTTTGAAAAGTACTGTATTGCTAGTGGCCCAAACGACATGAGTTGAAAGAACAACTTTAACATTCAAGGATTGTCCTTAAACTGTTTTCCTAGTGATAATATAATTTTATTTGCCAAAATGGACAAAAATTGAATGGCTTTGTGTAACCGCACCTTTCGTAATGAAAGCCGTCAAACTGAAACTGTTCGGTACTTTGCTCCACGCGTTTCTGTATTACTGTTTGTAAACAACGGCTTGACTCTAAATTGAAAGAGCCAGGGAAATTTCCAACAAGGATTTTGTTAAAGAAGGGAGTAAAGAAACCCCGGTTTAGATTGCCTTAGGCCACAGTCGCAAAGAAAGGAAATCTCAACCCGCGAAGGTAAACAGGCTGTATATGGACTTTTCATGTTTGATACTCGATCTCATTGCCTTATTATTAACAACACATGGAACAAGTATAAAAGAAACTTAGAGATACTTTTACGGCTTCTTCGGCTATTTGTATTATTTGTTATTTTGGCTCACTTTATAAATACAATTGATGACTTGATCTTATATCTACATCGAATAGCGTAATACGATATTTCACAGGGCAAATCATGCTAGCGCCTAGCGATGCTGTATAATCTGTGATGTAAACTATCCGGAATTCTTGTAACGTTTGTTTGAACAGATCATTTGTGTCATTGTTCAAACACAGGGAGTTGAGTTGGCGCTTCAAATATACCCATGTGTCTCAAATATGCGATGAGCACAAATTGTGTATGATACCAAGATGAATCTAGTTGTCCTGAACTCAAGTAAAAATGCACGGCGGAGCGCCTGTAAAGGCTAATTTTCAGTAGCAGTGGTTCGTTTTATTAGCAGGGAATTTTTATGAAATGTGAAATAGAACAAGGCAAAAGAATACAATTTGAACAACTTTTCAATTCCCCATAAAAAGGTCTAACACATTATTACCGATTTACCGTCTTCAAACGGCACGCTGATGGCAACTGAGGTTGATGGCAGCTTTTATAACGCTTAAAGTAAAACTTCCTTGATTTTCCTCAAATTCACTCTGTAAAATATTCTCACTCTCCTGGTTTGAGTTACTAATCGAATGATAAGTCTTGCGCATGGTAAGACAGCACAAATCACAGTTAACTAAACTTAAAACATGCAGATAAAACTATATAAAACAGTTAAGATCAAGACATGTGTACAACCAGTGACGTTACAAGCCGTTTTCCTTCGGGTCCGCCCCGGACAAAAACAAGTCCAAAATAAGCACTTTCAAACTCCAAGAAAAGCATTTCCTAAAATCGTAGTGCAAAAATAAAATAGCGCACGATAATCAGCACTAAACTACTCTAGCTCTTAATCTCAGCTGATTAAACTACTTAAACTAGAAAATAGGTGCACTTTTCGAGGAACGATTTTTTCGTTTCATAAACACTTTAAGAGAAAGTATTTTAAAAACGGAAAAACCTACTATTATCTTTGTCTGAGTTGTAAACAAAACAAAACAAACTTAACAAATTCATCCATCAGACCAAGATAATAGTACGTTTTCTCATTTTTAAAATACTTCCCCTTAAGCTAGAAACTTGAAAGTTCTACCGCAAATAGCATTTTACAGTATCTTCTGTTTGATATACATTTCAAAGTTGTGCGTTGAATATTTTAAAAACGGTATCCGAAATTCTACAACAGTTGTGAGAAGTCCATATCATTATTACTAGACGAGCAATGGTGCGAACATTCAGTTGACCATTTTAAAAAGTTACACACATCACAGAAACTTAAACTATACATCAAATGAAAGCTTATGAAATGTCTAACAACATACGTCCACGATGTATTTCTACCATATGTAGTTTGGACGTTATTAGCCATCTTCTTCCATAAACAAATATGGCGGGATTACTATGATAATCAAAATTGTGAAACTTGGCCCTGGAGCCTCGTTTTCATGAAGCGTGACGTAATTATCGAAAATGCTTGTGGCAACTAATCATACCTTGACTATATTCGCTAACAACTTAAAAATTCGTATAAAGAGAAAAACAGATCGATTAACTCATTCCCGTCGGAGGGCTTCCCCAGGGGTGAATAAAATCGTCTAGCTTTAGCCAGAATAAAATACCAAAGACTGATTCGGACAGCCGGAAAGAGTTAATAAGACATTGGAAGCCTTATATAAAGGTATAAATAAAGCAAAAACGAACACCCGCAAGCAAAGAGCGGACTAAAAATAAGTGATGTTTTATTCGATTTAGAACGTCGTTCTTTTATTAAAATCTCGATGCATTTTATTAGACGAGATTGAAGAAAAAATCACAAATGCCCACTTTGACGGCATTCTTATTACCATTTTGGAAATACAAACCTCAATATAACAATGAATAAAAATTCAAATTAAAAATGTTTTTGGCATTGAATTACTATTTTTACATAGAATCTAATTTGGGGTTATAGGCATTTTGAGAACACGTTCTCTTGATAGTTATGATTTCTGTTGATTGAACTGACTTATTCATTTGTTGTAAAAGTAAGTTTAATTTACTGGAATATTTTGTAATTAAGAAGAACAGTAAAGTTTTATTCTTTTTTTTTTGTATATTATATAACCTAAATAAAGTAATACGATGGAGATGTAAAATTGTCATCCTAATTAGCAAATGTATATGAGAAATCAAATATAGAACCAATAACGCAACCTCGTACCCAGGGCGTTCTCTGCTTTCAAAATGGCGAGAGGAGAAGACCCTAGCAATGGCTAGTCACGTGATTCCAAAATACTCCAAGATTCTTGGAGTATTTGGTCACGTGGATAATTTGAACTTCGCCTGTCGCCTAAGGGGAGCGGTTGATTCGGTTCTTATAAACGTATAGAAGGTTGTTGCAAGCCTTGTAAAGTTAAATTCAAGCGGTAAATCAGATATATTTAAAAAAACTACGTTGATTTACGACATTTGCTGGATATTTCATATTTGTTGCCGTTATTCGCCAGAAATGAAGTCGAAGGCGACGAACGATCATAAACAGAAACGCACTATCAATATATTTTAAGAAATTTGCATTTAGTTTTTGAAGTTCGAAATTCTTATTGTTACTGCGAATTATTAGAAATCTTGAAGAGACTATTTACGCCATCTGTAGTTGTACGCGTAAATACTCTAAACATAAGTAAAGCTTTTTGGTGCTGACGCCTTTCTATTAATGATTGCCAAACGAATTTAATTCTTTTAAAATTTCAGATAATCTAACCTCATAAGAGTTTCCCGTAATTATTCTGGCTACTCTATTTTGTAGTATACCTGCAGTTTATTAAGTAGATATGCACTGCGGTTGTCCCAAACTAAGCTATATACAGTAATCAAAATGAGAAAGAATAAATTACTTATAAATTGAGATTAGTGTAGCTTTTGGTACGAATGGCTTAATACGCCTTAACATGCCAATACCACGTGAAACCTTTTTTGTAATAGTGCCGACATGATTGTTCCACAACAGTTGGTCGTCAACGATGATGCCCAAAGTCTTACATTGTTGGACAAGTTTTATTTTACTATCTCTAGTATATCATCGTTGAAATTAGCTAATCTTTGCCTGGAACCGATTACCATATATTCGGTTTTGTCTTTATTATGTACTATTTCAAAAACGAGTTCAAGTGTTTGATCACGGTATCAAAACACGAGATAGCTAATGAATCTCGAGGGGCGAAGCCCCGAGAGATTTATTAGCTTTCGAGTGTTTTGATACCGTGATCAAACACGCAGAACGAGTTTTTGAAATGGCTTCTCAAATGAAAGACAATGAACCAATGAGCCACCGTTGTGGGACTTGTGGATGTTTTGTGATACAATTTTACTCAATCGTATCGTGTTTCCTGTTTAATTAACATAAATGAAACACTAGTGTTTGATGAAGAAACAGATCAAACACTAGTGTTTGATGCAGTGCTTTACCGTGTTTCACAGCCCATTCACGTGACGGAATGGAGCTGTCTAATTGAGTAAAATTCTCATGAATTATTAATGAATTTGAGAAGTGTTATTTCATTACTCAACAGCCATTGATGTACATTATCTAAATCAGTATTAAGGTGATTTTGTATATCACAAATTGTATGACCATTAGTGGTTATATTTGTGTCATCTGCAAACATACTGGCTGTTGAGCAAATTAAACAGTTATGCAAATCATTAATGTAAATTAAGAAAAGCAATGGGCCTAGGTTGGACCCTTGTGGCGCAATACCGCATTGTATTACTTGTTTCTTAGATACTTTTTGGTTGACAGGGCATATCTGGACTCTGTTTGAAAGGTATGATGTAAACCAATCCAACGCGAACCCACCAACACCATGCATATAACGATAATTTTCTGTTAATGATCTTTATCTGTTGCTGACCAATATTGGCGGAATAAAATCGGAAAAGAAATAAAATATTTTGTGGCAACAATTGGGGCAGGGAAGCATTTTAAATCCTAGAATCTAGGGGCTAGAATCCCTGCCTAGGTCCCAGATAGCGAGAACTCTCTGGGCAGGTCAGTCAGGAAAAGTACTAGCCGGCCAGGCGACCCGCTATTAGTAAGGTGCTAGTCCTGAATGACCCAATCGGAGGCTTCACGTGGTGAAGGGTTGTCCGACAGACAGCACTTCCCTGCCCAGTTTTATTCAGTTATTATATTCATTAATACAATTTTTAATTACAATTACATACCGTTCTATGACATTTTTGTGATGTACATGGGAGGTGGGTGGTTTTTTTCGTTTCAGTATACCAAGTCAACTGACTTGCTCGAACTCGCTTACAGTTTGTCGTCGATCTTTACAGATTGACGGCACAAGAGAGAATGAGAGATCTATGCTCCGGTACTGGTTATTTGGTACAGAAAGAGTAGGTCATTGTATTCATGCACGTGAAAGATATCTAGATTTGTTAGTTTTCATTGGGTTAGAGCCTTTAGCACGAGTTTTTCACATGCTTAAATGTTGGTCAATTTCGACCTTTGGTTGCTTATCTTCTTTGATAAAGGTTATGTTGTTCATTGTTCGACCTGGACCTTGAGCTCTTGTGTAGTAGAACGGTTCATGGTAGTGTCTGTCACCTCGCAAGCAAAGCAAACGCAACGAACATAAATTTGTTTACCTGATATGCTTTTTCTTTCTTTTTTTTGCGCGCGTTTACTCGACCCGCAACATTTGTATAGCGACCACTGTGACACCCCCGTGAGTCGTTCGATTATAAGTGGATTAGTTTTCTTAACATATCTCATTAACAATAATTTATGACATAGTATAAATTGAAACATTAGAATATTGTGATCAACACAGTCAAAGGCTTTTTAAGGTCTAAAAATATGACTCCGTTTAGTAAGCCATGTTAATAAGCCAATTATTTGTGGTACTTAATAGTGACGATTGTGGTGAGTGTTTTTTTCTAAAACCAGATTGTTGATCTGTAATGATATTGTTAAGTAAGCACATAGTTGTTTACAGACTAATTTCTCAAGTAACTTGGCAACAACTGAAATTACAGATATCGGGCGATAGTTGCCACAATCAGATTGAAGCCCTGATTTATAAATATGTGAAATTAGTGCCACTTTTAAGTCATCAGGAAAGATTCCCATGGAAATAGATGAATTAAATATAAAAGTTAAAGAATCTGCAACAACATCAGCAGAATCTTTTATCAGCTTTGATGGAATTCTATCATTTTCACAAGATTTTGATGGTTTTAATTTCGAAATAATTTTCAAGACCTCATATCTCTAGTAACCATGGTGAAGTTGAAATGCCGTTTCAGCTTGGGTAATATACGAGTCAAACGTAAAAGAAGAATCCTTGATGTTATTTGCTAATTTCGAGTCAATTGTCGAGAAATATTCGTTAAAAGTGTTTGCTATTTCTTGATTGTCACTAATTGTAGCACCACCAACAATTAGTTCAGTTACTCTAGTTGTTTTGGACTGTTTATTGATTAGTTTATTAATTGTTTTCCAAGTTTCTCTGTGTAATAATGCTTTTTCGTTTTTCTAATCAGCTTGTTAGTTATGTTTCTTGAGGTTTTGTATGCTTAAAACATAATTGGTAGCCAGATTTAACTGCCTTTTTCTTTAAGTCGTCCCGATGGTATATTTGTTTCTTGATATTCGCAGTTAGCCATGGTGTGTATTCGCTTTTTACTTTTCTAATTATTGGTGGTGCATGAAAATCGGCAACTAATAAAAATTTATATTTCCAGTCTAGCCATAAGTCATTTGGGTCATTTGAAGTCGGTGGACTTGTGTTTAACACATTATCTAAAGATGACTTAAACTCAGCCAACTTGAAGTTTTTGTATTGCCTTGTTTGAATAATTTTTGGTTTTCCTTACAGATCGAAGTTTTGCGTGACTTATATAGATTAAACTATGGTCATGCACTTATCCCCACATCAAGGACTCCAGAATTTATTATAAACTCAGGTTTATTGCTAAATACTAGGTCAATCCGTGTGTTAGATGTTTCAGTTATTCTAGTTGGTTCTTCAATTAACTGATAAAATTGAAACGCTTCTGAAAGATCTTTTAATCTAACCGTTTGTGGGTTAGTAGTTTTTAACCAGTCACAATTATAATACCTCTCGTGTGGAATTCGGTGGTCTATACCATGTGCTTACAAGGAAAGGTTCAGTTGCTATTTTCCCTACAAATTTGAACCAGAAATGATTTTACACACAATAACTTAGAGGTATACCTGTAAGTTATTGTGTGTAAAATCATTTCTGGTTTTGTAATTAAATGGCAGACGTATGTATAATGAAACACCTCCACCATGTCGGTTTCGGTCGTTACGAATAATTTCATAACCAGAAATTCCTATTTCGCTATCAGAAACAGTACAATCAAGCATTGTTTCGTTAATACTATAATTACATCAAACAGTTTGTTTTGCAGATATATCTGGAGCTCGTCAATGTGTTTAACTAATTAAACTCTTTTAATTTCAGTATATTAGTGTCAGCTGAATTGGCATCGGTATGGGCCACTTTATGTAAATGAGCTATAATAAAGTTATCTTGAAAGTGATTTGCCTCCGAATTTAAATAAGAACTATGCTTTGGAGTGTTTGAAATGCAATCACAATCAATAAGTTTAAGTAGGAAATAATGTGTTTTTTTTCAAACAAGGCAGTTCCAGTTCCCATATTAATTCAAAATGGCTAGCTTTGATGTTATCATGTTTGGAATATTCCAACTTCTTTGTTTACAAAATTTGGATAATAAATTATTTACCTGAAGAATTTTTGATTCCAGATGCACTTCATCCTGTCGCATCATTATCTGAGATATCGCAATATTCGTTTCTGTATTATTAGTATATATACTCTGACATATATTCACGATATTATCTGCAATTTCTGCTGGACTTTTCTTTTTTAAGTCATTCGTTCCACAATGCAATATAATGTTATAACGTTAGACTCCTACGTTCTCTGTTTCGGCAGTATATCTAACCTTACTATATTTCGATTGTTGTTTCTACACTGCCTACGCAGCACGCTACTTTTATTTCACTATTTGGACATGTATAGGTTGTTTTTTTATCCCCTCGGGGATATGTAATTTATTCACCGAGGGCGAAACGTACTTATATTTCACATGGGCGAGGTTGAGTCACAATAGAAAAGAAATGCTTTTGGTAGAATGGAGGAGTGGTAGAGGGGAATATTAGAGCCTTTTTAGAGGGGAATATTAATGTACAGGGGCTATTGAATATATTCCCCAGAAAGAACAAAGGAAACCGAGCCATGTGAAAAATAAGGTGTTTTATAGCTTCGATATCAGCTCCAGTCCGCGATATACTTTCGAAGACTTTGTTGATCTAGACACTCTTCTGGCGTCAATATGTTTGGTCATTGAGTCGACAATAATGTATGTCGTTCTTTGTTTCTGTTTACGTGTTTTACTTGGTTTGCTTGACTTAATCCTCTCGGATAAATTATACCTAAATATAATTATATCAAATTATGAAATTGTCACTATCTATGTATAATGTTGTTTATATGATTGTTGTCTACTTCAGTGACCATAATAATCATTCAAATAATTTGGTCTTCGGCTAATTCTCCCACTCCTTGTACGGGTGGATCCATCATCTCTTGCGGATGGCACTTTTAATTCGGTCCCGTTTTGGAAATCAGGAATGGGTGTAGTCTCAGGCTCGGGCTCATCGGGCTGTTGTCCTGATGACTCAGAGGTAACACTTGGTTCTTGTGTAGGTTGGCTATCTTCATTATCTAACTGGTGTTCACTGTTGCTTTTGGTTCCCTGTCTGGCTTTCTTTAAGTGTCTTCGATTGCGAATGAGAATTTTTCTTCCTCTGTTTCGATTTCGTAGGATCTCTGTGCTGGACTTGTGTTGAACCCTTCTTGAGGGGTGTTTCTAAGGTCCAATAGAGCCATGTGAGGGTCTTGTCCGGATGCCTTTGCCACTTTCAAGACTCTCATGGCTTGTTTGACAGCAGCTTCGGCTTTCCCATTAGCCTGATGGTGATATGGGCTGGCCATAGCGTGCTTCATTCCATAGCTCAAACTGAATTCCTGGAATTCTCCGGACGTAAACTGCGGGCCTTGATCACTTATTATTTCATCAGGGATTCCATATCTTGTCATGTGTGCCTTGAGCTTTCGGATCACAGGCACGGCTTGAGTGCTGTACAACCGGTCAATCTAAAAAATGTTCGAGAAATAATCAACTGTTACCATCCCAGCGGGCAAAATAACGTTGATTCAACGTTGAAACGACGTTGGGTGACGTCGCATGAAGGTTGAAAACGCAAAGTGGATCGACGTCGCTTTTCGACGTCGAAACGACCCTAATTGTCAACGTGATAACAACTTACGTGGATAAAACGCTGTAAACCCAATTTAGATCGACGTTGCTTCCAGTTGCTCTTGGACATAACTTTTTAAATAGCTCTTACCGTGCGTTTGCACTAGTCGCGTCGTTAGTTTCATCTTTCAATCTGCATTTTCTTATTAACCAAAAATAAACATACATTATCATGAAATAAACCTTAATTTCATAAATTATTTTCATTTCATACCAAACATGCCTACCACACCTTTTTATTCAAATTGTGCACTTTCACACCAAACGAGTATATTGAATATTTAGCAGATGAAGCAATCAGCCAGCATCATGCAGGTACAATATATGTCAAACATACAAAATGTCATTTGCATATCAAACAAATTGAACACTACAAAATATTGTTACTATGTCATTTAATTAACTCTTTCCTGTCCGAATTGGTCTTTAGTATTTTATTCTGGCTAACGCCAGACGATTTTATTCATCTCTGGGGAAGCCCTCGGACAGGAATGAGTTAAGTGTACTTTCAAATAGGATGAACGTATTGTATCATATGCAATTTAACCTTATAAAATACAGTTTAAATTTATTTAACAAACTTCTGCAAGATATTGGTAGTAAATAAATAGTTCAACGATTAAACACATTAATTATTAACATTTAGGATTATGCATTGTCTGTTGTATTTTGGGTTTTAACAACACTTTCTACAAAAACAAATAACAAAATTACTGAAATTCTGCTAATAGTGTGACACTCACATACTATTACTATATAAAAGTTGATTTATAAAGTAGATTTTTCACTTGTGTTTTTCACTTCAAAAGTCGTTACTTGTCAGCATGGCGACCCAGTTCCGTCTTTCAAATGTTGTACAGGGATATTCAACTAGAGGGAACATCTGACAAGATGGACCGGGAAAGTGAACTGCGCTGTTACCTTGGATGAAGACGAGGGTGTAGGTTTCACATATCTTGTCAGATGTTCCCTCTAGTTGAATATCCCTATACAACATTTGAAAGACGGAACTGGGTCGCCATGCCGACAAGTAACGACGTTTGCGAGCTCGGGAGGTGGTTGCAATAGAAACCGCCGTTGAAATCCAATGACCTGAAGATTTTCCTCGTGTTTGACTCTAGATAACGCCACGTAGGCCTGACCTGAACCAAACTCTTGGGAACAATGAACAATGGTGCTGTCTAGAGTCACGCTTTGTGCTTTGTGCACAGTTATTGCGTAACATAGAGTTAGAGGGAACTGCGTGCGACTTCCTTGTATCTTTCCGGTCTTGTCGTACTCATACCGGATATGGTGATGCACTCAACAACACGGTCGACAAATATTTTTTTTTAAAACCAGAATGTAGAGTTATGCTTTTGTTCAATATCAATCGTCATCTAAAGAATGGTCACTGCGGTAAGTTCATTGGGGTAGATCCAGTGCCAATGACAGTGTTATTGTTGACTTTCTGAGAGTCGGAGTAGTGTCAATACAGCGTCGAACCTAGTGTCAATATTTTTTAATCTCTGCACTTGTCCAGGAAGAACAGCTAGTATAAGTAAGTTATGAACTTCTACTGGTAGTCTCTTGAAGTATATGGCGCAGTTTCGGTAGATTTGCAACATCTGGATAATGCACGCAAATATTGCTCAGTATCAACTACAGAATTTTATCAACATTACATCTATACCCACTCTTAACTGATCAAGTGCTTCTTTCAACCGAGTTTCAACATCATCTTGCCTCATGATTCTCTCCAATTCGACTCTGTGTGAGAAAACGTTGCCAAACAGCACAGACTCGTGAACAGGATATCCTTCATCTAACGTGCTTGGTATTGGCTTCAGTTGCCAGAAATCGCCACCCAATATTAGTAGATGACCCCCCCCCCCCCCCCCCCCCCCCCCCCCCCCACAATATATACCGTAACAAAGGGATGCCGCACGAATGACTCACGAATGACTCACGCATGACTCACGCATGACTCACGAATGACTCACGCATGACGCACGCATGACTCACGCCTGTGACATGATTGGGTGAGACTGGATTATATTTTTAGGACCTAGATACTCAAACATAGTAAGTCATCCTAGAATTATTGCTAACTAAACCCTAGTTCATGAGCGAGGAAATTGTACGAAGATAGAATGAGGAATCACTTCTAGAAGTCGTGAAAAGAACGATTTTAAGTGTCGAAATATGAACTAAAGCAAAGCGATTTATTTCTTCGAAAGCGTTGCTAGGTTAACTGGAGTACAAACAGAGTACGTCATCCTAGAATCACTGCTCACTAAACCCTCGTTTATAAGCGAGGAAATCGTAGGAAGATAGAATGAGGAATCACTTCAAGAAGTCAAAAGGGAGAAAAATGGGGTTAGGCGAACGCGAAAATGTATACATTTTTAGAGCAAAACATGGAAACAATGCAAAGTGCATTGGAGCAAGAAATATAATTAGGATTCAAAAGGGAAAAAAAGCGGGTTAGGCGACTTGTTTATGAGTGAAGAAATCGTGAGAAGATAGAATGAGGAATCACTTTGAGAAGCCGTATATAAGAAGAACTTAAGATAGTGTGAGGAATCAATTCGAAAAGCCGTGAGCTAAGGGGTTTAAAACGTATGTAACACTGGCACATAGCAACGTAAAGCTTGTATGTGAATATTATATTAGATATTTGGTTCGCTTTTGTGGTGTTTATACGTTTAAGAACTGTGCAAAGTTCACCAAGGTTCGCTTTGGATGATAACTCTTTGCGAGTTGTTAGTCTAAATATATTTAAGGTGGCTCCCTATAGTTTCAATAAATACGCGCTATTTCATACGCTCATTATCTAATGTTATTCACAAGTTAAAAAATTGATTAGATAAATATCAAGTAGACCCTACTATGGCAGAACTACTGCAGATACAAAATACCTACCAAAAAGTTCAATTATTTGCTGTTACCATGGTAATAATGACGTTGGAACTTTGGTATATTTTCAAATATTGCATATTTGAAGCGGCCTGTCTTCAGTTTGCTTCGGTGAAATTTTTTAAAAATTACTGAGATGATAGATACTGTTGTGGAGAATATCCATGCACAAAATCAGAGAGGGTTGTATGGGCAAATTTTTCGCTATAAAAATTATCGATTTAAAAAAGTTCTGTATACTTTAGAAGTTTTTATAAGCTACTTATTTACAAAATTTTAGCAAAATTCACCGAAGAAAACGTCTACAATCAAACATCGATGTCGACGCGGTCATAGGTGAATTTCGAATCGACAAGATCGCTATTTACGCATGCGTAGCGATACTATTTCTAGTGACCAGTCCCCTATTGAAATTACCGTAGGGAGCCAACTTAATTGTAGGAGTCTACTTCGGAATATTACAGAGCTTGGTTAAATAATTCGATGCTATGGTTTGGTAGCTTATAAAAAAATCAGACTCGTACGTGTAGAACACAAAGGACAAAAGCTATTAGAAACTCATTAAATGTCACTAATGAGCAAAACACCACGGATTTGCATATATGGTAGAACATTTAATTGTTTTGGTGGGTTAAAGGAGGATAATAAGGGGCATGAGGAGGTATTCATGCGTGGGCATGTTCGGGCGAGAAGGTCATTCGTAGTGTTACCATAGCGAAACCGCGTTGCCAGCTCTGAGCGAATCCGAGCCCTCGGCTCTTGGCTCCGAGCGACTCCGAGCCCTCGGCTATTGGCTCCGTGCCCTCGGCTCTTGGCTGCGAGCCCTCCGCTCTGGGCTAGATAAGGGGAAGATAAGGAAGAAGATAAAAGGAAGATAAGGGGAAGATAAGGAAGATAAGGGGAAGATAAAGGAAGATAAGGAAGATAAGGGGAAGATATGGAAGATAGGAAGATAAGACTGAAGATAAGAGGAAGATAAGGGGAAGATAAGGAAGATAAAAGGAAGATAAAGAGAAGCCGGAGCCGCTCGGAGCCTCTCGGAGCCAAGAGCATAGGGCTCGGAGCTGCTCGGAGCCCAGAGCGGAGGGCTCGCAGCCAAGAGGCGAGGGCTGGGAGCCAATAGCCGAGGGCTCGGAGCCAATAGCCGAGGGCTCGGAGTCGCTCGGAGCAAAGAGCCGAGGGCTCGGAGCCAAGAGCCGAAGGCTCGGAGCCGCTCAGAGCTGGCAACGCGGTTTCGCTAGGTAACACTGCTAATGACCTTCTCGCCCGAACATGCCCACGCATGAATACCTCCTCATGCCCCTTATTATCCTCCTTTAACCCACCAAAACAATTAAATATTCTACCATATATGGCAAATCCGTGGTGTTTTGCTCATTAGTGACATTTAATGAGTTTCTAATGGCTTTTCTCCTTTGTGTTCTACACGTACGAGTCTGATTTTTTTATAAGCTACCAAACCATAGCATCGAATTATTTAACCAAGCTCTGTAATATTCCGAAGTAGACTCCTACAATTAAATATATTTAGACTAACAACTCGCAAAGAGTTATCATCCAAAGCGAACCTTGGTGAACTTTGTACAGTTCTTAAACGTATAAACACCACAAAAGCGAACCAAATATCTAATATAATATTCACATACAAGCTTTACGTTGCTATGTGCCAGTGTTACATATGTTTTAAACCCCTTAGCTCACGGCTTTTCGAATTGATTCCTCACACTGTCTTAAGTTCTTCTTATATACGGCTTCTCAAAGTGATTCCTCATTCTATCTTCTCACGATTTCTTCACTTATAAACAAGTCGCCTAACCCGCCTTTTCTCCCTTTTGAATCCTAATTATATTTCTTGCTCCAATGCACTTTGCATCGTTTCCATGTTTTGCTCTAAAAATGTATACATTTTCGCGTTCGCCTAACCCCATTTTTCTCCCTTTTGACTTCTTGAAGTGATTCCTCATTCTATCTTCCTACGATTTCCTCGCTTATAAACGAGGGTTTAGTGAGCAGTGATTCTAGGATGACGTACTCTGTTTGTACTCCAGTTAACCTAGCAACGCTTTCGAAGTAATAAATTGCTTTGCTTTAGTTCATATTTCGACACTTAAAATCGTTCTTTTCACGACTTCTAGAAGTGATTCCTCATTCTATCTTCGTACAATTTCCTCGCTCATGAACTAGGGTTTAGTTAGCAATAATTCTAGGATGACTTACTCTGTTTGAATATCTAGGTCCTAAAAATATAATCCAGTCTCACCCAATCATGTCACAGGCGTGAGTCATGCGTGCGTCATTCGTGAGTCATGCGTGAGTCATGCGTGAGTCATGCGTGGGTCATGTTGAATATTAAGAGGCTGTCCCTGTAAAAACCGACCAGTGATTTTGAAACAAAAAATAGATTTCCTTCATTTTTTAACCATTACTTACCTTTGTCCCACTTATTATTAAACCGCTATCAGAACAATCCTTCCATAAATTTTTGTCGAGTTTCAGCATATATTTTGAGTTTCGTCTGAACTGGCTGAGATCAGAGCGGAAATGAGCGCTAAAATATCTCGGAAGCGCGCTGTTATTTCTTCACAAATCTACGTTTAGATTTTAAAACTTTTTTGGTGATAATATAGTTCAACCTTGTATTTTATTTGGTTTAAAAGATCGGAGAATTCTATTTTATTTTTTACCAGTTATTGCCTCATTCATTTGACTGACTATTTTAATATGCCAACGACACTTGGTTAGTCATATTTTTCGAAATAAAAATTATCCAAAGTGCAACTTAGCTTAGCTATTTCACTAGTCTTTTACCGTAATATAATAGTAAAAGTTCAGTATTCTTAAACGAAACTTTGCTGCAAACGTATTTTGTAAGCGCACGAAGGGCTCAAAGTTAGACGATATTTTTAACTTGTTTACATTTTACGAAACCGGAAGTCATTTATTCTTTGCACGAAAGGCTGACGTATTCTTCTGTAAATTTTACCAAAAAGTTATATTTTTGTTACCATTGACTTTCAGAAGTCAAATAAACATTTTTTCTATGAATTATTCCGTTTTTAGCAGTTTGCCGTACATAGGGAACGAATTTCTCAAAACAAAGCCTTTATACATTGCAGACAAAGGCCGTCTGACTGTCTGTTGTCTTAACTTTACCTAAAGGGCAACCGATTGTTGTTAAAACTAATCTTTCAAAAAGAATCTTGACATGACTTACAACTTGCAAGGTTTTACAACTCATGCCCAAAGCCCAAAATGTGGTGAAAATGTATATTGCTCTCTCTGTGCTTTTGTGTAATGTTTGTATTGTTTCAGTTAATTAGTAACTATGTGTCTATTTTTGGTCGCACCATCAATTTTATAATATCGTACATGGCGTCATGGAAGGTAAAACATAACATGTTCTTTTGCTGAAAAAGTTAACCCTTCTTGTGGAAATTCTCGTGGTTGTTCAGAAACAGTTAGGCTTATAGATTGTCGTGATGATGTTTCGGCACATTTGAAGAAATATAATTTGTTGAAATCTAAGATTACAGAATGTCAGCTAATTTTAGCACGTTCCGGATATTTTGATATCAGTGATCCTCAGAAAGAGTGTATGTGGATATGTTCAAGACATAGACACAATCTAGGAAAGTTCTGGCGTTCTGCGACACCTTGTCAGCATCCACTTCACACGCACGGTGTGAAGAAGACCTGCAAAGGAAGGGAAGTAATTAACCTCGATCGTTCAAAAGACATATTTTTATGGTTCGGAATTATTGTTCCCATTGGCTCTTGTAAGTATTCGTGTTATTCGTGTAAACATTCACACACAAAACATACAAAGCGTGCCGTTTACGCGCGGTGACGGAGAAAACTGCAAATATCAAAGATTTTTTAAACATGTTAAATTCCACATTCTGGAGAAAATATGATTTTCAATTTATTTATTTATTTAATATATTCGTCACTAAAGTGACAGGAGGAAGAAACAGGGCAAAAAGCCGCAATTGACATCTAACTCCCATGATGAACGTCAGCAACTATATATAGTTACGACTCCGCTGCACTCACCATTGCGTACAACTAGGCGCATTTCCGCTCAGTTTAAAAAGTAGTGTTCGCCCCTTTTTCATTGTAAAAATTGAATAGTGTGCCTTTTTTCATGCTCATGAAAAAATTATAAAAAACGGGGGAGAATATTAAAACAAAATACATGCATGGAAAAAGGAAAGAAAGAATATGCACAACAAACTAGCGAGAAAAATCGTTGCACCAAGTGTTCAAGTCAGAAAAAATGTTTATGCCTTCAAAAACGTCTAAGTCCTCGTTTGACTGATGTCTAATCCTTCGTCTAGCCTGTCCCTAATCACGAAAGAAGGCAAAAACATTGATTCTTCTAAAAATATTTTAGCTATTTGTACCCAATGCCTAAAAAAACACACTGAAGAAATAAGGAGAGCTGCCAAGTGGGCTAAGTCTGGTCGAAATACACAGGCTGTTCAACCCGACAATAGTCTTCAGAAGTTTTTGTTGTCATTTTTTTGATAATAAATCCAGCTAGAAAAATAGTTTATTAAATTTTTCTTTTTTTAGGTTGTCTAAAAAATTGGCAAAAATTGCTATTAAAGACGATTTGGATTTATCCACCACAACTACTCCCAGAAACAAAAAGTCCTCCCCGGAAATAGCGATCACTCCTGGTTGGATTCCAAGTTTTTCACAAAATATCTCAGAAGCTGATATTTCAGTAGAAAACAGATCGACTTTACTGGACACCACAGATACCCTAGAAGCTTATAACAACGCTATGGATGAAGTTTCGCGCCATGTTCCAAAACAGCAATTTACGCCTCTGACCCATCAGCTGAACAAATCTTGGGAAAATGCACTTGAACATGAACGATCTGAGTGTATCGAAAAAGCAAAGGAAGGAATGAAACTGATTTGTGGAATCATTGCTCCAAATGATGGCGAACTGCTTTTTCAGTCTGTTTGCGATTTGTCATCGGATAAGAACACCTCAGTATCGAGTGATCTTATTGCATTAATGACCGCATTCAGAGACGCACCAACCAGAAATCTGAAAACTCAGATATTAAGCATTTATGTTTTCAAGTATTCTGCTACTAGATTACAGCAATTGCATGAACCATATTGTAAGTTAACGATGTGGCAAATAAAACGAGCAAGGGAACATGCTAAAAACTTTGGACCGGGGACTCCAGTTGAGAAACCGCTTCGACATCGCGTCCGTCTTAACATGAGTAAAGTCGATCATTTTGTCAGTTTCGTTGACAGACCATATTTCTACCAAGATGTTGCTTATGGTACAAGAACATTAAAGTTTGACAGTGGTGAGAAAATTACCATTCCAAACATCATTCGCACAGTAACAAGATCCACAATGATTACCCAGTACCTTCAGTACTGTAAAGAAGATTATTTTGATCCTCTCAGCCGAGCAACTCTTTATCGAATACTGGAAGTAAGGGAAATGTCTGAGCAAAAATCTTTAGCTGGTATTGATAACACCGCCGCAGATGGAGCAGAGGCCTTTAACATTCTTTTCCACTGAAATAATCGATCATTTGCAAAAGACTGGTGTCGAGAAAAAATGGTGTTTAGATGCAAAGAAACGGCTGAGTAATGGAAGGCTTTAACTGAAAACAGACTACAAGCTTCACATGGCCAGAAATCGAGGACAACATGGTGGCAAAGCATGCGCACTGAATCCCTTTTTAATTAATTCAATATGGCGTCCTTCAATAGATTTCTTAAGGAGATATAAAGAACAATCATTTTCGGTTATTTATTATTGTAAATTCCGACATGCGAACGTCCAAAACTTCACCAAATTGAACAATCGTTCAGCACTACAATTTCTATTAAGTTTGGGGCGTCCTAAATAGGTTCCCGAGCCCCTCACAAGAATACCTCTTATTCGCTGTTTAAAGTCTATTAATCTGCTATATCACTTATTTTGGAGCTCCAATTTTGGCTGCTTCTGTGTTGTTTGTCCACGATGCGAACGTCTGAATTTGCTCGGGATGAACGTTACTTTGTTTTGCGGAGTTGTTCGTTCCACTTCTTCGTTGTTTAATAGGTTCCCAAAGACCTTAAAATGTACGATTTATTGCAGCCGACTCGTTGTAATTTAATCCATCAAGCGCCGAGATAAATACTGAACTAGGCGTGAAGAAGCAATGCATTCCTCGATAATTTCGGGTTCTTGTCCGCAATTTCTTATGGAGATGTTGCTAGGTTGCCAGGGTCTTAACCGCTGTTATTATTATTAAATATGACTGTGGATTAGGAAATAATAACCGAAATTTATGCGGCAATTTTTGTGAGTATGAGGGTACAGGCCTGTCTAGACGATTAAACCTTTGTAATTTGATATTTGGGTAAGAAATGGGTCGATAAGACATTTTAAGGAATAACTCTACTTTAATTTATTGCTATAGACTTCTGTTTATAGCCGAAATGATCGATATTTAGCCATCAGAATTTTCAAATTAATATTCCATCTAAATATGAGCCCACAGGCCACTGCCGCTGAGTGTCCTGGATTTCTAGCCATGCTGTAATGAAGAAGAAAGCCCATGTGGAGATCATTGTCGGAAGTATGCTTTGAGTAATCCAAGGGATAAGCATTTTAGAGAAAAGTGTGATCACCAACATTTAGTCGTATGCGAACTGTGCGAAAGCCTTAATGTTACATTTTCTGATATTGAAAAGATGATTGATCAACAGGAGACCAAATTCGAAACCAAAGAACAAAAAGAAGACATAGTTTGGGATTTTAGAAAATCCAGGGATAACATTCTTCGTTGGAAAGCCCATATCCTTAGATCCGTGAACCAGGAACGTGGAAAGCAAGATGTCATAGCCAATTTGCAAAGTAACTCCGTGTTAGTTATTATGGACTGGGCTATGAAATTTTTGCAGATGAAATACAGAGAAAAACAAAGTGATTGGTACGGTAAAAGAGGCTTGTGCTGGCACATAAGTAGTGTGGTGTTTCGGGACAGTGTGACGTCTGAAATAAAAGTCATGTCTTTTGCACACCTCTTCAATTCTTGCACTCAAGACTGGTACGCTGTGACATCAGTTCTCGAAAATCTTTTGCAGAACATTCGTAAGCTCATTCCGAATATCTCGGTTGCTTATTTGAGATCAGACGAGGCTGGGTGCTATCACAATAGTTCTCTTATAGCTGCAGCGAAAGATGTAGGAGATCGACTTGGAATAAGCATTGAAAGATACGATTATTCAGAACCACAACAGGGCAAAGATATTTGTGATCGCATCCTCTGCCCAATGAAACAAGCCATTCGACAGCACTGTTGTGAAGGCCATGATATATTGACTGCATCAGATATGAGGGAAGCCCTCTCAAAGAAGAAGATAAAAGGCACTAGTGCCCCAGTAAACATAGTCAACGAAGCAAAGAAAACCATTGAAATTCGTAAGATTGACAAATTCAGTTCTTTTCATAACTTCAAAATTGAAAAAGATGGAATACGAATGTGGAAAGCGTTTGGAATTGGTGCGGGAAAATTAATTAGTTCTAACAACATTTACGTGAGCCACCAACAGTCAACTGAACTTGGTACTATTGCGCCCTTTTTTGAGGCTTCGGGTTTAAGAGAACTAAAGCTAAAAGACGGAGACGATTCACAGAACGCTGTTTTTGAGTGTTCTGAACCGGGATGTTCGGCAATATTTGACAAATTTTCCGATTTGGAACTGCATCTAGATGTTGGTGTTCACTCTAACGACTTCAAGAACAACGAAACGACATACGATACTCTCCGACGACGATGGGCCGAGAAACTTTCCTCCGTCGAAGAATCAGATAATGCTACTAGTTCCTCTAATGTTGCAATCTTATCTGGTGAATTGCATTCACTCCAAAACGAAGGATGGGCGCTGGCCGAAGAAAGAACAGGTTCTGTGCGATTTAAAGAACACGTGCGCGCATATTTAACAGCGAAGTTCAATGTCGGCGAACTAACAGGAAACAAATTTGACCCAGAACAGGTTGCTCTCGATATGAGAAATGCAAGGAACGAGAACAATGAGCGCCTTTTCGACAGAGAATGCTGGTTAACGAAGACCCAAATTCAAGGTTTTTTTTTCGAGGATTGCTGCTACCCGTCGAAAGCGCCAATTTTCAACTGTGGAATCAAATAACAATGAAGACAATGATGAAATAATCGATTGTTTAGCGGAAGAAGCACGGCACACTGATCTGATACAAGAAATAGATGATAGTCTTAACTTAAAACACCCGGTTATTTATGACACTTATGATTTGTGTAGCTACGATCGGGAGGACAATCTAAAATGTTTTAATGTTCCAATGCTTAAGAAGATGTGTACGTACTTCGAGATTACATTTCGTTCCACAGACAGAAAAGCTGATCTGTTAAAAAAGTTACGCGGTATTATAATGACATGCCAGTGCCATGCAGAAAAATGACAATGAAGGAAATCTTTTAAATTAAAACCTTTTTGTTTAATTGTTAAGTTTATAGCAACTGACATTAAATGTTTAGGTTTTTAGTCAAAAACCTAAAGGTTCTTAATCAAAAACCGTCAACAATGAATCAACCCTTTCACCAATAAAGTTACAAGCCCGGATGAGGGGTTTTCACCAGGTGATAAGTTTTTCATGTCTTTCATGTTCAAGCCACTCTAGTTTGGAGTTTGGTTCACGAAAAAACTGCAAACCAAAATAGTCTGGCTCTACCAAGTCCAAGGAATTAATCACCTCTGAATAGCACACTCCTGTTGCAAATCTCTCCAATTCCATTTCGGTCTACGAATTATCGAGCATTTCAACAACACATCGTAGGTTCTTGGTCGTGGGCGAAAGCTTGCTCATCAACAACGGTCCCACACCTCCTACACGTGTACGGGAATCGTCGGTGACGTACTGACGTTTTCCTCCCTCCGTAAAATCAACACCATAGTTTACGTTTCCCCAATTAGTTCAATGCGAACTGGTTCCAAGGCAATTGAATTATCAGTGTCTGAATACCGTCGGTAGATAGATAAAATCCCTTCATCTTTTACTATTTTACGCAATGAGAAAAAATTGAAACTGCTGTTTACAGCGCATTATATTAAAATCACTTTTGCGACATCAACATAGATATTTACCACTTTAGGGCTTTGGGCATGAGTTGTAAGTTTTAACAACATTCGGTTGCCCTTCGGCCTTTGTCTGCAATGTATATAAAGGACTTTGTTTTGAGAAATTCGTTCCCTATGTACGGCAAACTGCAAAAAAACGGAATAATTCATAGAAAACAAATGTTTATTCGACTTCTGAAGGTCAATCGTAACAAAAATATATCTTTTTGGTAAAATTACTGAAGAATACGTCAACCTTTCGTACAAAGAATAAATGACTTCCGGTTTCATAAAATGTAAACAAGTTAAAAATATCGACTAACTTTGAGCCCTTCGTGCGCTTACAAAATATGTTTGCAGCAAAGTTTCGTTTAAGAATGCTGAACGTTTGTGATTATATCACGGTAAAAAATTAGTGAAATAGCTAAGCTATGTTGCACATTGGAGAATTTTTGTTTTGAAAAATATGACTAACCAAGTGTCGTCGGCATATTAAAATAGTTAATCAAATGTATAAGGCAATAACTGGTTAACAATACAACAGAAATCTCCGATCTTTTAAACCTGAGAAAATACAAAGTTGAGCTATATTATTACCAAAAAGTTTTGAAATCCAAAGATAAATTTGTGAAGAAATAACAGCGCGCTTCCGAGGTATTTTAGCTCTCATTTCCGCTCTGATCTCAGCCAATTCAGACAAAAGTCAAAATATATGCTGAAACTCGAGAAAAAATTATCGAAGGATTATTCTGATAGCGGTTTAATAATAAGTGGGATAAAGGTAAGTAATGGTTAAAAAATGAAGGAAATCTATTTTTTGTTCCAAAATCACTGGTCGGTTTTTACAGAGACAGCCTCTTAATGAGGCAGCATCCCTTTGTTACGGTATATGGGGGGGGGGGGGGGTCATCTACTAATATTGGGTGGCGATTTCTGGCAACTGAAGCCAATACCAAGCACGTTAGATGCAGAATATCCTGTTCACGAGTCTGTGCTGTTTGGCAACGTTTTCTCAGTTGTTCAGTGAACAACAAAGAGTCAGTTGCATTGATAAATAATCAGTGCATGAACTCGGCCAAATGTGTCAAAGCCATTTAACTGGCTTCCTGCTATTTTAAGCAAAAAAAACTTGAGAATTTTAAGCAACTTACCATAAAAGACAACGAACATTGGGGCAGAATCCTTTCCGTTCTTGCCGCTCCATTTCTATTCGGAAACTAATACGTACAAAAAGTTTGTATTTATTATATGTTTTACTTCTATTTTCGTTGAAAACATATCCACTTCTGGCATTTTCTAATAACCGAATAGCGTATACACGGACAAAAAAGCCAATAAAAAACCCAAATTATTTTACTTACTGGTCAAAAAACGTCCACCTGTCTTGTCCTTCACATTCTTGTAGCTTCCGTGTAGGTCAACAACATTTTATTGTGAGCCAAATATAAATATTGTATTTTTCACCGTAAAAATCAAGAAATTTGACGAATCTTTTTTACTACACTGATGCAATAGCCCCCCCCCCCCCTGTTGGTCAAATTTATTATGCAGCGGTAATTTTCTGGTTTTGAAATTGACCAATGACATGCCTTATATTTGCTCACGGATGATGGCGTCAAACAGGATTTTTGCACTACACAGCCAGAAATCTCACAGGCTTGTTACAACCTGCAGGATTTGCAGGCTTCTTACAAGTTGTTAAGAAGTTGCAACAAGCCTGTTGATTTCAGAACAGATCTGTTACAACATGTTGCCGTAACAAGTTGTTGAGACAAGTTGTAACAGGCCTGTTGAGAACATGGAATATCAGATCTGATAGAACAACTTGTAGCAAGTCTGATGAAGCCAACAAGGTTGTTCCAACTTGTTCCAACAGGCTTGCCGCAAGATGTTATTGGCAAGCTTGCACCAAGTTGACAACGACTTGCGACCGACGTACTTGTTATTAACAACCCGTGTTTCGTTTGTCACAACAAATTGGAACAAGTCTGCACACAGGTTCTGTGTTTTTCAGCTTTTCTGTCGCCGACAAATTAATTTACGGTTGCTTTATCACGTTTGGTGGAACACAAACTCGTTGTGGTATCGTTTTATTACGTGTAAGAAAATCTATCTTTGTGGGCCAAGTTCTGTTTGTCCAAAAAATCTTTGAGTTTCAAAGTGTTTCTTTGGAACAGCTTGTAAAAAAAGTTCGAAGCTTCGAGGCTAAAAACAGGAAGTTATGAGCTTGCATCATCTTATGCTCATAGCCAATCATATCCTATAAAATATAATTTACCAGCTAATGAGAATGAGATTACGAAAACAAACTTGGGTCACCATGGACGACCGTTGGCTAAATTTTATTTTTCACAGTTTGAAAGTTGAAACAGACCGGCATCCACGATTCCACGGATAAAAGTCTATCGGTTTTGATCGAGACATGATATGTGACTGAAATATGGCTCTGGCTCTGGAAGAAGTTCTCAGTGGATTTGAGGAATGATAACAGTCGTTGGCAACATTCAAGAACAGCGAGAACAAGTGTGTCGGGAGTGGCAGTTTATTTCTATTTTTAGTGTACTTTCAAGTATCCATGCAAGTGCGTACTGTTAAAAGGGACTGAACTGGTCCTCTGGTCCAGCACTCAACGTAAACAAATGTCAACTAAAAAGGTGTGATCAGACTGGAACTTTCAGACTGCCAACCACGAATGAACCCGAGGCTACAATTTCGTTATTTCTACACTTAAGAAATCTAATAATTCAGATAGAATCAGTGCACGAACAACGCGAGAATAACGCGTGTTTTATCAACCTTGTTACAACTTGTCAAATGCAGACTTGTTACGGTTTGTTCACAAGGTGTTACAGGTCTGATGACGTACGACAATATTGTTACGATATGTTCACAAGCTTGCAGCAAGTTGTTGGAACAAGTTGTTACAGGTCTGATGATGACAATATTTTTCCGGCTTGCCAGAACATCTTGCAACAAGCCTGCGCAAACAACCCGTTGCAGATTTGTCACGACAAAACCGGAACAAGGCACGCGAACGCATCCGGATACCGGCTTGTTCATGACAAGTTGTAACAGAATGCAGGCTGCAGATCTGTTACAACGTGTGCGTTTCTGGCTGTGTACGCATATGTACGGCAATTTTTTCGACAAAACCCTGTTGGTTTTCACTAATTTCTGGTGTTTCACAACAGTTTTAAGCAACAAACGCTCGTGACAAGTTAGTACGATTATTTGTGTGTATAGAAGTGGGTTTTTTTTTATTGATGTAAGTTCACATTTGCGAATAGTATTGACTTTTATTCAAGTGGTGAGTTGAACTAGTGAATTTACTTACCAACCTTTAAGTATATTATATAATACAACAGACAGTACGTGATAGTACTAGTCGCGTCATGACTGAAATTATAAGGAGAATGGTAACGAGTTGAGATAATTGAACTTCCGATCTAAACAAAGGAGGTTCGTTGTTTTATTAATGTTTTATTGTTAAAATAATTGTTTATTGGGCTGACTATGGTCTCTTCCGGTTATTACTAACTGCTTGCAGGTATTACTCACATGTATGCATATTTATGTACAAAATTAACTACATTTTAAAGGTGCTGTCCAGTCCGTTCTGTGCATGATTTTGAGGGTCCTCAAACATGACATTCGTAGATAATTACACGAAGTACCCGGCTCGGTGTAAGCCGTTAGGGGTAACATGGCAGAAAATCAAACGATTCGGCGAGGATATCTCTTCGGATTTCTTCAGGTACAAGTATAAATGAAGAGGAAGCAAGAAAAACTTACAATGTTGAAAAAGGTATCAGTTATACCGAACTTTGTTTTCGGCACACTAAACTCATAAATATCACACGTAGATTATAAATATTTATTAATAAAAGTCACTCACAAACTAACTACACTTGTAATCCCCTCGATCGAGTTGTACACGTTTTTTCTCGTTTCGTTGTCACGTGACCTATAAACGGGGGGGGAGGTTAACATTTTACCTTCACAACTCCCTTAAAAATTGTATCTGTCAATTTTTTACTTTATCTTCATCAAATATCAACTGAATTAAACTATAGCAGTATAAGTTAAATGTTACTTGTCCTCCTCGTCGGCTTGTGTTAATTATTACTTGTCCTCTTCCTTTCGCTGCAGTTCTTCTCGTCCGTTGATTTTCTGTTGGATCTGTATTTCTCTTTCCTTTAGTCGGGCGGACATTTCCCCCAGCTTTGATTTCCAATGGGCACACTAATTTAAGCGGTCGCTCGATGGTATGTCCTTTTAATTATGTAGCAGTACACTACTCCTCATATCCCATCATTTCCTTTCACGTGTCGCAACACCCGACCTTTCTTCCATTCTCCACGGTTTTTCTCTTCCTGGACAATTAACAAGATCTCTCCAACTTCAGGTGTCTCTCCCGATTCCCTGTTTGATCTTTGACTATCCATTAAGCTGTGTATATACTCTCTTTTCCACCGTTGCCACGCATGTTGTTTGGCCTTGTTCAGTCGCTTACTCATCTTTGTTAACTCGTCTTCGTCAGTTTCAATGCCGTCAATCTGGACGTGTGCGTTCCTTCCACACATGATCAGGTTTATAGGTGTAAGTACTTCCTCTTCCCCTCCCTCTCGACGTATGCGTCAACGACCGATTGTTCATGCTTCTTTCAATGTCCAAAATGACCGACTCCAATCCTTCTAAAAATAGATGCGATCTCCCAAGCGTCTTGTACAAAGTTTTCTTGACTTCTTTGATTAGGTCTCATAAATTCATCCCCACCGTGGGAATTTTGCCAGGTTGAGCTGCCATCGTATATCTTCATGTGCAAGAAAATCTTGTAACTTCTCGCTTTTTCTGACGAGCAGCAGTGTTGTGGCATTGTCCGAGATAATTACTCGAGGTCTTGTTCTATGGGAAATGAAGGCGTTGAGCTTTCTGTGGAATTCTTCTGCTGTCTGGGTTTTCGTTAGCTCCAAGTGAATCGAGGCTGCCCAAGTGAAAATGAGTACATAACACTTTTCTTGTTCTCCCTATCCGTTCTTGTAATACAGTCTACACTGGTTACTTCAAATGGTCTGCTCCCCTACCTCCGTCCTGAATCTTGGCGTAGCATTTGTTATTGGTGGTCCAAACGGTTTGGCAGAAAATACTTTGCAGACATCGCACTTGTTGACCATTTTCTTTGCCTTCGCTCCCAACTGTGCTATCCACCACTTCTCTCGAATGGCTCGGGCATGCCATAGTGTTGGAAGTACCAAGATGCATGATCTGAATATGCGTATGTGCGATGAGCTTCACTGTCAACGGTGCCCCAGTAAGGTATATCGGCCTGTAACCTTTTATTCTTCCTTCGCATCTGAGGATACCCAGAGCTTCGTCCCCCTTACGAGTTTCTATCCAGGTGACTGTAGACTTGGTTGCTCTGTTTTCTCTGTTCTTTTCACCCAGCTGTTGCTGGCCTTGGTAATTTATTCGGTTCCTATTGGCCCCATTGTTCTCTTCAGTTTGTTTCGTCTTGCCTAGCAGTTACCAATGAACCTTAACACCCACGCGGTTACTCTCAGAGTGCGCCAATATGTACTTCGATCTAATAACGCATCTCATTCGTCTGGCTCAAGCTCTTGGGAGAAGAGAATCGCTTGGGTAGTTTGCATTCATCATTCGTATTGTAACGGAACGATTGAGTTGAATGAGTCACGATTGTGACGTAATACTATCTTGGCGGTAAATAGCAGACCACGAGTGTGAACAGCGGTTGTTGTGGGAAACCACATAAAGAGACAGAGTGACTTTCGTAACTCGTGTTCGAGTTGGTCTTACCCTCAATAAAACATTACATTGGTGGCAGCGATCTTAGTCTAATACTTCCAAGTATACTAGTAGAGAAATGGACCAGTGTAGTGACGGTGAAGCGAAGTATAAGCATCTCCTCGACCCCGACGAAGAAGAGCTGAAGATGGCAGTATCACAACAATGGCCAACACAAGCATTCAGCAGTCTCAAAACGCCTAAAGCGACCAGCACGCCAGCAAACAAGCTAGATCCTACACAGGATCGAATCTTTGATGCTTTTAACCACTTAAGCATGGGCTTGGAAAAGCAGAATTACATAGCAATGCAAACACAGATCAAAGGCATAAATCGAAGACTCGACAGCATCGAGGAGCGAACTCGTCCCCAGTTCCCAATGGCAGACACAGGTGTAGGGAGCGACGAGGACGAAGATGCGCCTGGATCCTCCAGAACAAAACCAGTCGTTCGCCCAGCAATATTTAATGGATCAAATCCCTGGGATGACTATAAGGCCCAATATGAGCTTGTTGCCAGCTTAAACTCTTGGGACCAAGCAACAAAGGCCACATATATTGCGGTCGGTCTTGGTTGGACCAACCCGACAGAAATGTTCCGCGTTTCCCTGAGAAATCGGAGACGGAAGATCGGCGAGAGCCTCCCAGAGCTAGCACAAGCAATAAGAAGGCTTACACGTCAAGCGTTTCCGGATGTGACAGCAGAATTGAGGGAGACAACGGCGAAGGATTTCTTCGTCGATGCTCTAAACACGGCCTAAGACCCTCAATGAGGCCCTGTCTGCAGCTGTTGAGCTGGAGACTTTATTTGCCGCTGACAAAGAACGAAGTGGGGTTACAAGAGCCGTACAGCCACCATCTAAACAAAAGCCGACTGACGTTGACTTAAAGCAAGAGTTATCAGTGCTGAAAGAGCTGGTTAAGAAGATGGCCACCAGAAAAGCAACATGTACAGAAATGCAAGAGACGGCCGACCGTGGACGAAAAGACCAAGTGGTTGTTGGAGCTGCGAACAGAAGGGTCGCATTCAGCGTGCGACTGCCCAGAACGAAAACTACAAGAACAAGCACAGGAACAGGAACAGGGGCACTCCCCTCAGTTCGGTCATGTGCCTTGAAAGAACTTCAAGATGGCATCTATCTTACTGGTGTGCTCTGTGGTAAACCAATCAAGTTTCTAGTGGATACTGGTTCAAATAATACAATCGTGAAAGCAAGCTGCCTCGACGATATGCCTGTTAAACCTGAATTGAGATCTGTAGACCAACGAATGGCACTGGCTGATGGAAGCTCCTTGCCGTTTGTCGGACGAGGGCTGGGCGAACTGCAGTTTGGAGACACCCAGGTAGAACATCCTGATAAAGATAGAGCCCGAAGGTATCTTAGGACTATATTTTTTCCAGGACCATGGCTGTGAACTTGTGAGGAAGAATGGTTATTATGAACTAACCATAGGAGATACACAAGAAAACCATCCGCAAGGATCAGCCACCCCTTGTTGTCGACGGGTTAAATTTAACTTGACCACTGTCATACCACCCAAGAGTGAGGCCATGGTACGTACAAGGGTGGTCGACCCTGGCTGTCCGATGATCGGTGTCTTGGAACAAACTAGCTGGCTAATGACCATAAATAAATAATGTTAGCCAGAACTTTTTATTGGATACGGGACAAGATGTGGTACCACTGCGGGTGCTTAACCCTTCTGACCAGCACCATACGTTGTATAAGAACACTGTTGCAGCTACGTGTGAGCCAGTTGAGATTATCAGAATGCGAGATGAAAGAAATGTATGTGGTAAACTGCAAATCAACGGAGGAGCAAGTAACCAATTGTGACCCAGTACCAGAACATCTTGCAGACCTTTTCACGCGGAGCAGCAAAGACTTGGGAAAGAGAGGACCTAGCCAACCTCCTTTCATGCAGAATTTACCAATGTGTTTTCCACCTCCCCCAGTGACCTTTCGACACAAGATAGACACAGGGGGTGCGACGCCGACCCAACAGTGTGCTTGGAGACTGCCTGTCCACAGGAGAAACGAAGCTGAGGAACACGTCCGGGACATGCTGGATAGAGGGATCATCAAGCCATCGAATAGTCCGTGGGCGAGTCCCATTGTACTTGTGAAAAAGCAATGATTATAGAAATACTTAAGGCAAATTTACGCTTTTTAAAAACAAGGTCTTCGGAATACGTGAATTTTTATCGGGTTACGGCAAAGTAATATATAATTTATACTTAAAAATGTTTATTGTCGCGTTCAAGCGGTCATCAGGCAACTGAATGGATCACTGAAGCAATCAACTGAGTAGCGACAATACTGAACATTTTTAATTTTTAAGTGATAATAAATTCTACAATTCCACACTTTGAAGTATTTAGCACTTTTTATTTGAAGCCAGTATTCTTTTCAAAAGACTAAAAAATAATTAGAAATATACAGGACATTTTGGTCAAAAATATCATAACCTTCTTCACATAAAAAATATCGTCCCAAGGACGCAATACATGCATGTATGGGTTTCCGGCTTGGTTGATATTATAAATCTTATTATATTAACAAGAGGTCATATAGTTTTAGGGAGTGTTCATATGGAGAAGGGCCAGCCCTCTTGGTAGGGCTAGATCCCGCATCTCAGCGTAATTCCTTGTAAAAATTTGTTAATTTCCGTTTACATGACAAAGAGGGCCAGCCCTCCTAGGCGAGATCTCACTATTGACAACCCAAGATCTCGCTTAGGAGGGCTGGAAATTTCCCATGTAAACGCACTCAAGAGGGCTGGCCCTCTTAGGAGGGCTAGCAAACCAAGCTCAGTATACACGGTAAAGTTTGCCTTTACTAATATTTTGTGGTCAACTTTTTATTTTACAAGTTGCGTTTGTTCATGTGTTTGTCATAAATTCAAATCGTGTTTGCGAAAACATGATCTCGGGCTTCGTGGGAAAGCTGCACAAGTCGGTAAACAAGCCAACGCGAGGTGAAATCCAGCCCTCTTACTAGGGATAGCTCATGTAAACACCAAGAAAGCTCATGTAAATACGAGGTACCAAGATGGCTGGCCCTCCTCCATATAAACACCCCTTTACTAGATATAATGTAAAAACACACAAGTATAAAAAGTTAAACACAATAACTTGGAGTTTCACACGCGCGCTTTGTGGCGCGATCTTCAGATTATATATGTGAGCTAGAGATAAGTCGTACGATGCTGCTTGCCTAAAAGTTATATGACGGCAGTTCAGATAGTCAGTTTAGGATTGTTTGTCCCCGTTCATAATAAATTACGTTTTTGTTAAAAACAAATTACAATATTTGGAAACGGCGTTGTATACGCCGCTGCGTGTTTTAAGTGGACTACTTTGATAACATAGTTAATTTTCAATTTCTTAAATTCCCAGATGTATTTCGAGAGGAACGATTTTGTTGGGTGCACGTGTTTCTTATATGTATGCCTAAATGAATATATAGTTTTATTAATTTGTGTTCTCCGTTATGCTGACATTTGTACCGTTGTCTTGGGCGGTGACTTTGGTTTGGCATGACCATGCATATTGTCGGTTAAGCGCGCTATCAAGGAGGCAGTTGTCATTTCTCTATTTTAAAGGCGATAACCACCAACACCAACACAAAACTGAACAGATTTTGTCCAAGCGACGTCAACTTATATTTTTGCCTATTGAAGCACTATTTTTTATCCCTAGCCCGTATATAGTCTGAAGATTTCTAAAGTGCATGTGAAGTCCAAGTTATTGAATACAACTCGTATACAAAAAAAATACAAACAAACAACATGTGCAATTTCTTATGGAAATTTCATAATTTCATATATCGAATTGTAACATTTTCACATTACATAATATGAATACATATGTATGTATGAAAAATCAATATATATGCATGAAATTACGGCTTCATATAACATATGCTAAATAATTAAACTTCATATGTTAAATATCTTTTCACATTTGAAAATTTTCATTGCATATATGAAAATGTTTCATTTCACATCTGAAATCACCATTTTCATTTGTGAAGCGACATATGAAATTTTCATAAGAGATATATCTGGATCTCACACTCGATTAATTTATTACATTGTATATTTCTAACTTTAACATATTGATATAGTACACGTCGTGTAATAGATACGTTTTTTAAATAATTTATCCAAAAAGTTTGTTCATCTTATTTAAATGCAATTAGATATTCTGCACTATATGCGGCTATTTACAGAACATACGCAAAGCTACACGAGGGAATATTTGGTTTCCAGGCAGGTGTTTTGTCGCACCAGACAATACACACATAATACAGACAGCCAGTCTCACTGTCTTCGAGTTTATTTCCTCTTTTATTGACATTGATTTAATGAATAAAGATTGAATTTTTACTGTTCCACTAATACACCAATAATTAACAACCAAACAAGACAATACAATTCAATATAAAACAAAACAAAACAAAACAAAACAAAACAAAACAAAACAAAACAAAACAAAACAAAACAAAACAAAACATGAAGTGTCACTGACCACAGTGAAAATAGATGACCGGCACTTTGATGGATTCAAATTCGAAACTAAAAATTAAGGGCGGTTTTCCACTAGGCGACTTTTTTCGCGCGAATAGACTTTCCATTGTTGGAATTGAATAGATTTCTAATTAGTTCCAGTCCAGAGTTTAGAAGACAAAAGAAAAAGTCGCTTCGCGTGAAAAGTCTCCCAGTGGAAAACCGGCTTTAGCCATGCATGGGAATATATTTGTATCGTTAAATGCACTTTATTATAAGCTTTATGGTTATCTTAAAACCAGGTATGTATAGTTTTTACTACTGCTGACTTACTTGTTTACAAAAATAAGCGATTGTTATTACCATGGAGTGGCTTTAAGTTAAAGTCACGAGTTGTTTACGAAAACGATGGGTTGATTAAAGTGCATATTGTCAAGTGTTCAGTTTCCATCATCTTTTTGCAAAAGGAACAGTTCTCACGCCGAGCTCTTGTGACTTCTTTCACGCTTTCCCTCACATCCTCGTATCAAATACAAAACATGAGCTTCAAAGAAACTGTAAATTTCGTAGAAACTTGCATCTATATTCCGATAATTACTGTCGGACTGACTCTCAACATTCTAATTATGAAGACGGCATTGCAGCAGTGTAGAAAACGAAGTAGCGAGGGAGACAAAGTTAACAACTATTTTCTATTTAACTTGGCAATAGCAGACCTCGGCACATTGTGCCTCGTTATTCCGCTACAAATCGTGGAACTGAACGTCTTTGTTTGGCCATTCGGAGAATTTTTCTGCCGTTTCCTATATTCTGTCACCAATTCCATAAGTTACGTCTCGGTTCTGTCGATTACCGCACTAAGTTTGAACCGAAACTGGTTGCTCCTAAGACCATCATGGCTCAGTTGCCTCAGCACGACAAACGCCAAATGCATCGTTGTTCTTATGTGGTGGTTCTCCTATACAGTGATTGGCCTCCCGTTAACCTTCGTTATGAAGGTTGACCGCCAAGCAGACAACAGCAGTGCTTGCGATCCAATATGGCCTTCCGATGAAAGCCAAGCACTCCACATTGCATACTTGACTTCTTTCATGGTCATCCCCTTGCTGGCAACGAGCTCTTGGTATTACAGGATAAAGCGAGTGTTCAGAAAGTTCGTGACAAGTGGTACGGTTTATGTAACGCAATCATACGGAAACAGCTTCTTGGTTAAGTTGCGCAAGTTTACACGCCTCTTAAACGTGATAGTATGTGGCTTTTGGATCTGCTACACTCCCTACCTAATCATGGCATTGGTTATCGCCTATTCATCCGAAACTCCTCGGTTTAACGAATTCTGGTACAAAATGACGAGTGCGGCACGTGTCATGTTATACACCAACTCGGTGGTCAACCCACTAGTCTTGATTATCTTCAGCAAACCATATAGAAAAGAAATTATTTGCTTCAGACGACTTTGCCGTCAAATAAAAGAGAAAAGGACAGTTATATCGTTTGAAGTTCGCTCAAAGATTAGAGCACAGGAAGAGGGATACGTAACGGAATAACTTGCACACTCAACCAAAATATAAGCTTCACGTCTGCATGTACGCGGTATATAGCAGACCGCATGCAACGCTACGAAAATAATAACGTTATAGTATCATTTCTGTCACTAGCGGCCAGCGGGAGTAGGATTATTATTATTCAATGAATGATTATAGAATACTTGTAATTATAACATTTATCCAATGTATTAATGATTCGTGAAGAAAATTCTAAAGAAATGAATGTTTAATCAATATCGTAAACGAGGAACCAGGCAGGAAGCGAACGTAATATTATTGATAAATATAGGAGTAATATTTCATAAACGAGTGGGAGTGTTTTACCAGGGGTTACAAACACGAGAGGACAATGAAAATCACGAGGCCGTTAACGGTTAACAGAGTAATTTTCATTGTTCTCGAGTGTTTGTAAAACATGAGAGAATAATGAAAAGCATGAGGATGCAAGCCAAGTGATTTTTATTGTTTTCGAATGTTTTACAAACACGAGAGAACATTGAAAATTATGAGGTGATAGGCCGAGTGATTTTTGTTGTTCTCGAGTGTTTGTAACCCCTGGTAAAACACGATACACGAGTTTATGAAATAGCTTCTCAATCGTCAATTATAGACTATAGTAGACGGACTTGGTGATATTGGTGCATATTAGATTAGACAATGGTTTCACGTTGAATTTATAATTAAGAAATGTTGTAATAAACGGTGCTTTGTTTGTGCCGTTTATTATCTAATTTTCTAATTATAAATTCAGTTTGCGCGACCTTTACCGGGTTTCAAAACTCATACACATGACCGAATATTTTTCTCTGATTGGCTAATTAGCTCATGAATTATTAATTAATCAACCGAAATGCCATGCTATCACTTCGTAATATTACGGTTTCCGAGGAAGAAAGCGAGTAAAACAAGAACGCTTTTGGCGCAGTCAACAATTTCAAAGTGAATAAATTATTGAGTTGTGTGATTAATACTATTGTGTATTCACTTCATGTATTTCTTAGTTATTATATGCATAAGCGAACTTTGGCGTAAACATTAGGTATGATTAGGTACTAATCGTACCTAATGCATAAAGATTAGGTATGATTAGTTACTAATCTTACCTAATCTTTATGCATCAGGTTATTTAGAGATTAAATGTCCGTGTGGGAACAATGAAAACCGAGGTGGCCGTGATATTAATATTCTTAGTTTATTCATGCATAAATTATCTTTGATGTGCCGCGGTTAATAAATAGGTTATTGACCTTGCATATTAAATGACCTACTATATCGCCTTAAAACTACGTCTAGAATACCATGTTTTTGTTAAATAACGACAAATATCGTCTGTGTCATGAATAAACTAAGTCGGTTAGTGACCTTAACCTCGGTCACTACGCTGGTTATTTCCCTCGGGCCTGCGGTCCTCGGGGTTAATAACCAGCGTAGTGACCTCGGTTTCGTTCACTAACCTTATACTTATTATACGATTAACGTTCAATCAGGTGTTGTAAATCGAATACAAATTTGTCCTGATTTATATAAACTTTCCGACCGATTTTCTTAGCTTAAACAGGTTAAAATAAATAGCTCAACGATTGTTGATCAACCTGAACAGTTAACTTATTGTAAATATATCCCTCTAGTAGGAAACATTTAAAAAAAATCTATAACTTCAAGAGCACTCGATCACAGCAACTTTTTTGACATTAGTTAGTATTGCACTGGCTATAATGTTTACTATCTGTACAATATGTACGAAAACCACTATGCCAAAAATATTGAAATATATTTCATACTTGACCAGCTTGGTACAGTATGACTTGAATTTTAAATGCAGTGCCTGTAAACATTCTAGTTTAAGTACTAAAATGCCCAGGAAAGCTATGACCGCAAGAAAAATATTCTCATCAAGGAATAATTTCTTATAGGCTATTAGCACAAGCCGAAAAAGTGTATAGAAAACATTTTTTTTTAAATGATGGTGACTACATTCTCTGAATATCAACGTGCAGTATAGTACTCAGATAACACTGAATAAAAGTTAACCAAAGTTCACCTTGATCAATCAAAAGTTACAATCCGTTTTGTTATAAAGGCGTTGCATGGTCACGTGACTAACACAACATTTTCAAATAAATTGATAACACATTTCGGAAACCTCGGAAACTTAATATACACACAATTTTTTTGATTTTTTCATGTTTGAAGAAATGATGACATATGCAAATTATTAATTATTAATAAATTATTTGCATAGATCATCATTTCTATAAAAATTACAACTAAAGGCAAATTTCTACCAGCTTTCAAGAATCATTACTTAATTACTACTATTCTTCTTTGGAAAACATTTATAATGAATATGACCCTCGTTCGTGGAAAACGATTTGCATAAAGTGTAATCGGGCACGTGACATATCTAAACCCCTTTCATGTTGTTTCTAGCTTGATGTCTGTATATGTAACTTCGATAATATGTTTCAATTATTTAGCTTGAATTTATTTGGGACCAACAGTAATTCGCCAAAAGCTGTTGTGGTTACCGTGCTTACCTTATACTATGTTTTATTGTATAACTTTGCTCAGTTCATGTTTGTCTAACAGGTAAATTGTGGTAAAGTAAAATAAAATAAAAATAAAATAAAAATAAAAATAAAAATAAAAATAAAAATAAAAATAAAAATAAAATAAAATAAAATAAAATAAAATAAAATAAAAATAAAATAAAAATGAAATAAATAAATAAATAAATAAATAAAATATAAAGTGAAAGCCAAAAACTGACTAAACCGATGTATCTTCCAAGGCAAGATTATTTTTGGAACAATTCAAAATATAGTTTTAAACTTCTAATTAACTCATTCCTGTCCGAGGGCTTCCCCAGAGATGAATAAAATCGTCTGGCGTTAGCCAGAATAAAATACTAAAGACCAATTCGGACAGGAAAGAGTTAGAGAGATAGTTTATAACTCATTCTTGTCCGAGGGCTTCCCCAGAGATGAATAAAATCGTCTGGCGTTAGCCAGAATAAAATACTAAAGACCAATTCGGACAGGAAAGAGTTAAAGTATAATATTTGAAATGAAAAAAATTGTTTAACTCTAATTTTTAAAGAAAAAGGTAATAAATAACAAAGAAAACTTTCTAGACAATATTCAGAAAAAAATTGAAATGAACAAAATTGCAGGTCGCATCGAAGGGTTTGAACTCGACCATTTCGCATGACAATCGACGATGTTATTTTTACTGAAGCAGGCGTCAAAATGTCATAAAAATATTAGGGTTATATTTTACAGTTCTTTCCATGTTTACAAAGGACATAAGCATTGAAAACAACTCAATCATCTGACTGGTAGCCTGCGTGCAGACGCCCGACCTACTGACTGGCCGCTGCCACGGCTATATTAATTTATGGCGTTTCAACTTCATTTTATGGCATTTCATTTCAACTTCTGTTTTCTCCTCGGTCTTTACATGCATGAATGTGTATTATTTCAACATGCAGCATTTATACGTTTTACAGACAAAAAATTGTTCCTTTTCTGATTTTTATGCCAAATTATAAACAAGCTACGCTAAGTTACAAGTGGGTTTTACCATAAGAAAAATATGTAGAAGGAGATAAGACGGCAGCTACAGTGCATCTTTTAGAGGCTCTAAAGCTTTCGGAAGGTCGAAACATATACTAGTCCGTGAAATAGCGGTGTCAGTGATGCATGATTTATTTTAAATGTTGTTATTCAGATTGCTCGCTTCGTTCTTGCTTTATTTGGAATCTTTGAAAGGTGGTGTTTAATGATGGTTAACGTCAAACACACTCAACAACTTCCACTGTATAACACGTCGTTCTGCGTACGCTAAGATGCTCATGTACAACGAGGACGATTCATGAATTCATTTTTTGGATTTTACTTTGTATGAGGGACGTCGTCATTGACGTTCCCGTTGTCTAGCTTTGCTAAAGGTCCCTAACTAACTAATCGCCGAAGGCGAGGTGAATATCGGTGAATAATAACAGAGACGATCCCAGGTTATTATTCACCGGTATTCACTGAGCCTGAGGTGAATAATTGTTTTAGTATAAATACACATTTTCGTACTTTTATGAACAGCATTTTCTTTAAAATTGTTAATTTCCTCGTCTGTCGCATTGACAAATTGGCTGGCGGCCATTTTGAATAAACGCTGTAGGTGATTATCGAGAATTAGTCGGAAGTAGCTCGACCAATCAGCGCGCGCGATTTTCTATAATCACCTGTGTATTTATACTAACATCATTTAATTCCTGATTACCTTAACAAAATATGGATATGCATAGAAATGCTCCCCAGATACTCTCCTCTGTCCTTCAGGGGACTGTTTTAGTATTGCTATAATTAAAATACTTTCCAAACCGACTCCTTTGCTCTTTAAAAATGCCACTTTTCTCAGTCACCTTTAATTCCTCCTACTAGTCGATCTCTCAACTTAATTACTTTTTGAAAATGTTCTCTTAGTACGCCTAGTACGACTTTGGAAAAAAGAAACACTTGGATTAAAAGACGGAAAAGGGCGTTCGACTCGTGCATCAGCTTCTCTCATACTTCCCTGAACTCGTGTAGTTTCAGTATTACTTCACTCTGGTTCTGGTTCCAAAAGTACAAACCTTGACTTGATTTGACAGACCAGACAAATTCTAAAATCAGTTATATTAAACGAATGGATCGAGACCCCGCAAACGTTCTCTATTACTAAGTACACTGTTATACACGACACTTCACAGGGAATTAGACAAATTGACCATTGTTGCCGTTATTAATGTATGCATGCCGCCATGTGCTGACTATAAAGGCTTTGCCATATGTCATGGAAACGTTTTACTTGAAATAGCTTTGGTCTATAAAACATGCTTTGTTTGTTTTTGCATTATATTGCATGATTGCAACAACAGTTGCACGATATCTTCGCAACCATAAGCATATAAATTTTCGTGTTTTGCACGACGGGGTGTCAAAGATACTCAACTTCCTTTTCTGCAATCCGTTCGCAGTCATCCTAACCCGGATTGCAGTTAGAGCAACCCAAATCGTACAACTATTGATTGTGCCCAAATTGGTGAAAGTCTTTAGAAACCCAGGGAGGGTTTGCTTCAGACCACCACCCTAAATCTGACAACAAGTTAATATATTTTCCACCGCACGCCACTTGCACTGGGATTGATTAAAATTATACATGCGACATACATGCTATAAAATATTTCAGGCAACTATATGTAGCACTTCAGATCATCGATCTATAGCTATGTTATCAAGTTCAAAACGCAATAATAGATCAGACAGTCTGCCGAGCTATATTACAGCAGCTTTTCTAATGAATCTAATCGTCATATATCGATCTATCAACAGCTCGTTATAATGTGAGACAAAAATAAGCACGACAAAACTTCAACGGCGTAGTCATGCTGTGATGATTTGCAACGGTAGAAATTAGGAACTATAGGTTTTCAAATAGATGCTAATATAAACGTACCACATGCCTCAAAACAGCAGGTTTTGTGTACAAGAGTCCTGCATGTGCATCATGTGCAAAACATATTACATTGTGCAATCTCAACAATAGATGAATCGCAGACTAATCAGTCTGCATGCAAGCAGTATTTACTCAGTTTATAATTATAATTATAAATACCATGAACGTTCTGAATTTTACGAACTCTATACATAACAATATAGCAATTTCATATTCGAATTAGACAAGAACCACCTACACAAAACAGAAGCTGTTGCAAATAAGATACATGTCTCTTGTTTTTCCATAGTCAATTGAGATATATAGATGGTTTGGAAACTTGACAAACCTCAAGCGTCCATAATGAGCTGTGGTTTTATGCTGAAACGGTCCTCACCGTTCACAAACCTTTTGTTTTTCTCTTATTAATATTTAAACACATGGTTGAGTGATTGAATCCAAACGCTGCATGCTTCATTGTACTGAAAATACAATGGGCTCACCGTGCATAAGACGATAAACGTGCATAAGACGATAAACGTGAACAAAACGATAGAACAAAGACTTTTCACTGAGTTTCCAGACCATGTATATCTCAATTGACTACGGTTTTTCCTACAACTATCTATACAAAAATGTTGCATGCTTGTTGGCATGTATACGAAATTATACGAAAATTCGTCCGCACGTGTCACTTGTATTATGGGACTGGGTTCAGAACATATCGAACAAACGCACTGCCGTACATGCGTTTCTGTGGTTGGTCATATTACTTTGTCAAAAAATCCTTAAAATCTACGTCCACCATGCATGCACAGCTTATTATACCTCTTGGACTATAGCACAAGACCTGTCAAAAATTAACAATCAACAATATCACACGTTATCCATTAGTTTTTTGATACGTCGCATTCCCTTCGCGTTACGCCACCCAGCCTTAAAATTTCCCTTATCTTTACAAACGTCCGGGCTTCAAAAACCAATGACGCTATTGAAAAAAGGCATAGCTCACCGATAAGGCTATTTACATGCAGTATTAAATTAATTGGTATTATTAGAATTGAATTAAAAAGCACAGCTTCGCAAAAGCCAATAATTACTTTAAGTTAGGGTTAGGTAGGTGTACTGCTTTATATAACGAGTTATTTGACAACTGACTGCAATAGAATTTTATAGTCCTATATATATATTTGTTTATATTCAGAAATCTGGCACTGATTTAAAATTCAGTTTATTTAGGCTTAGCTTCAGGGACCGCCCCCATATTTAAAAAATATTGTTTTTCTACGTCGTACAACGATAGCGGCGTTTACAGTCAAACTCGGTAAAAATATTCCTTGGTCACGATAGGTCGATCACCACACTGACTCTAACGAGTGACTTCTTAGTTGTGGCCGGCCCAATATATGATGGGGTTGGATATATATATATATATATATAATAGTCCCAGATAACAATTAAGTTTCCGAATCCCTAACAGTAGGTACCTATTCCCTAACATTTGTAACGTCAATAACATGCGTATTTAAATTATTATTTTGTATCAGTTCAGTTAATTTCATTGTAATTTATTCATAGATCTTCTATTTAATAAGAACATACTTTGCTGCTATGAACATTTTCTGAAGAAGGGGCTGTGCCCCGAAACGTATCTGTATTATATATATATATATATATAGTATGTATATAGAATACACTCAGCATGAATGGTGATTGCTTAATTAATAAGTGTACATCAAACATTTTTACTTTTTGCATTTGTTATATTAAGTGTCAGATAAAATTAACATACTGTGTAAACAGAATAACATCTATCTGCGTCAAAAGACCGCCAAACAACAAACTCGAGAGAATATAAATGTCAGAGCCACCTGTGAAAGAAAAGTGTTCTCCCAGCGGCTGGCACACATGTCTACTAAAAAACCCACTAAAAAGTAAATATTTGGAATAGTCACATTTTCGTTGTTCTCGATAGATAATCGCTGCAATCAATCAAACGCCCCTTGACACCACCTATGGCATGATATAAGAAAACCGCGGGTGGCAGACCACTCAGACCATCGTCCATCCGCACAAAAGAAACGTTAAAGGGCTTTAAAAGACAGTACGGTTGTGATCAGCTTGCCATCTGTTCGGCGAAGAACAACGCATCTTCTGTTTGGAATAGTTCACGTAAGACACTCTCTTTCTGGTGGTTAAAGCGCAAAAGACCTTCTTCAAAACTTCCAGCAAAAGCACAACCGGTTGAGTGATGAAAATCAATTCAACGTTAACAATGGTTATGGGCAATAAGAGTGGAAACATGTCTACACCCGTGAGAGAAAACTATAACACCGTGCTTATTCAGATGATTGTGCTAGGCATTTTTCTGGCATTTGGTATCGTAGGTAATACATTAATACTAGTAACTGGAGTGAAGCAGCTGTTTCGCGTACCCAACTTAAGATCAAACCAGGACTACAGGACATCGTTCATCACAAATCTAGCCGTAGCCGACATACTGATTCTAGTCTATGGCGTTCCAATACATTTGGCCCAAGAAGACAGGGTTCCATTCAGCGTGTTTGTCTGTCGCTTCCTAGTGCCGTTACGAGACGCACTTTCCCTCACTTCCATCCTCACGATCATGGCGATAAGTGTCGAGAGGGCAATCGCCATCATTAGCCCTTTCTCTCTTGAAACGCTCCGCCACCACACCAAGTACGGCATCGTGTCTTTATGGATTACGGCTTATCTCCTCGGTGGCTTACCACCGATATTCTTAATGAAAAGCACAGCTGACAAACGGTGTGTACCAAAATGGAACGATGTAAAGCTTGCGCGACTACACCAGACGCTGGCCGCGTCGCTTGTGACCATTCCAGGTCTCATCACGACGTTTTGTTACATATTCTGCTTGCGATCACTGCAAAAATTTCGACAACGCCGTAAAAGCTGCAGCGAGAGCACTAGTATCGAACAATGGACGTTCGTCGAGCAGACACGCAGGGTGTCTTATATTGCTATCGTTCTAGTTGTGGTATACTGGCTATGTAATTTGCCTATAATCGTATACTCACTGAGTCTACATCACCGTCTGATTAGCCCAAGTAAAAAAGAAATGCATTATGTCCGGGCCGTTTTGGCATGCCTGATGTTCGGTGTTAGCGTGATCAACCCTATTGTTTTGATCGCTATGAGCCCATTGTACGGCAGAAGTGCAAGTGGTTGCTTTCATTGTTTGTTTTCGAAAAGAAACACTATTTTTGGACACAATCGACGACAGAGACACTACTCCAAAGGATCGGCAAGCAGATCAGAGAACACAAGCTCGATTGCAAACGAGTTTGCGCTTGTATCCCGAAGACAATCGGATATATGAAGCTAACTGGTAAATACTGGTTATCTAATAACTGGCTCCAAATAAAAGTTGAGCTTGTAAGCATTGTATACAATTTACACTTAAAATTGTTGTTGTCGCTATTAAGAGTTTTACGCGTTCAAGCGATCAAATAAGCCATTTGCACGACGATGTAAAATAGCCTTGGGTGACTACAACTACCGGAATGCTTTGCTAGCATCCTAGTGCTGCTAAGGCCCTGTTTTTTTGGAGGTTACCCTAGTTCATTGTCTTTCCGTGTTTCGTTTACACGAGTGCTAGCGAGGAAGGTGAATGTTTGCATGGGGTGATCCTGGGGGGAGGGTTACCCTATCAGCTTGCTAGGGTAGACGATTTTACTTGTCAAGAGGAGAGCTCCCAGCCCTGGCGGCAGGGCTATATCTTTTTGTTTACATAAGCCAGCCGGGTTATGTTTCAATGAGAAAAAAAAAAGCGTGACGGGAACGAAACAGCTATTTACTCGGGCTACCGGACAAAATGTCTTAATGATTTTGTGGCTGCTGTTCCTGTTCTTATACACCTTGTGAAGTCTTTTGAAGATATCAAGCACCGGTTATATATGTATATAAATAAATCATCGCGTGGACTTCGTACCAGAAATGCTAAGCAATCTTCATAATATAATTAATCGTCAGTTATGACCGAGTCAACAGAATAGCACATACGTCAGACTAGACTTTCTTTAATGAATCTTGAAAGATGCTGCCCTGGTGCTAACCCAAAAGGGCAACAGGAAGACCCACGATCCACTCAAACAATGCCAAAAAACCCCAACATAATTGAAACGAATTCTAGAGTATTCGTTTTCAGAACATACATGAAGAAGCCTATTAAATAGCTGGTGTGGTAATTTAAACCACTTATAGTCGTTGCTAATTTGTGAATAAGCTGAGTCGCGACTTATTTTTCAACCCTGTTCTTATTTTAGTCGCGACTTACTTTCGTCCCGCACAAATTGACCATTTATACGGTAATCAGTAATTAAGTCGCGACTTATTTTCTCCGTTTACATGGCCCAAAAGGTCAATAATAGTAAAAACTGATGATACAGGAGAAAAACATGCAGTATGGCATATATCGTGCACGTTAGTTCGATAGTTTGGTGAAGGGCAAAGACTATAGGTCAATTAACGTCAATTAAGAAACATATTAATATGTACAGTATGCACGGATTCTATAGATTATGAATCATTAGTTCATATATAAACTCTGTTTCCTGCATGTCTAGATTACATGCAGGCGATAGTGCAACGCGAATATGTCACCAACTGGTGTCAGGTACGTAGGTCAATCATAAAATTACTGAAATGATTCACTGTCTCAAACCGCCTCTGCATGCGTATTGAAGTGGGCGTTAAGTCATTTTCTCACTTGAGTGTTATATTGTGGTTGTATCAATATAAACATAAGCACACTTGCAAACATAATTGTGCACAAATAGAAAGGCACAGCTTGAACAATTCTCACAATAATGCCAAAGCCATTTTTTTCTTTGATAATACACCACGTGAGCTGTCGCTTTGCAGGCTGGAAATGCTTGATATTGTTTTTGCCCATGCAATTGCAAGTAATTTTTTCGCGCATGTTTGTTTTTTAACCGTGGTCGCAAGTCGCAACCTGGCAAGCCGGGATGAAATTCTCAATGCCATCTTTTCTTGCATGTTGATAAAGCGGGTTGAAGAACTGTTTATCAATGCAAGTGAGTCGATACCGTCCGTTTATTTGACTAGGGGTATAAATAATAAACCCTTTGACTACCAGACGTTCTCATTTGACGAGTAAAATCGTCTGGCGCTATATATAGATAGAGCAAAATAACAAACAACTGCCGGTTTTGGCTGGTCTGGGAGTCAAAGGGTTAATTAAGGCTGAAAAGGAGCGCGCGTCAAAACGTTGTTTCCGTGTTTCGTGATCGCATCGTGATGCTTCGACGAGTTAGCTGAGACAATCGTCAACTTTTTTTTTATTAAGGAAAGAACCGTGTAAAACTAAAAAGTAAAAGTAACGCAGAAATCATCCACGTCGATCGCTAGCCCACTATATGTTTAATTGCAACTTAAAACTCATCCCGGCTTACTGGCCAGCTGGTCCATGCAATCATCAGCTCTCAGGAGTAAAGCCACCCACCAAAGGGAACAATGCTACCGAACTTTTGAAAATTACCTCATGTATGTGAAAACTGGCTGTAGCCATAAAAGCTTTGTCTGGAATACAAGCATTTAGAACGCTAGAACATTCAAATCTGGATGTGTCAAGTGTCACACTCAACTCGTTCGCGCCACAGCCCAATCTGCCAGATCAAGCTGGTTTTCCACTTGCGAATAAACTCACGCGAATCGAATTTATCTTTTGTCTTATAATAGATAAATTATAATAATTATAAAATTATTATAAAATAGTACTTAATTTACTCAATTTTTACAATATAAATATGTTGATTCGCAGTAGAAACCCAACTTAACCATTATTTTCTAGCATAGTTTTATTAGTTGTTTTTTACTTTGTTTCGGTGTGTGTGTTTGGTTGCTTTGTTTAATCGGGACCCCGTTACTAGTTGAAGATTTTATCTCTGGTCTGTCCCTGCAAGCTTTGGCTTTGTATTTATTTGATGTCGCGTCAAATATCTATATCTATATCTATATCTACATCTATATCTATGTAATATATCAACAACGAGTTTGAGTGTTTCATCAGGAGATCCAAACACGAGAAAACACGATGAACGAGTTGTTGATATGGCATCTCAATCGCTCAAATACGATTAAAATAAACCCTCATGAGATTTTATTCATGAGTGTGTGTAAAATTTATTCATACAGCAACTTGTTTATTTTGCATAGATAATTAAGCTCTTAAGAATTAGATGAACACCGGTTTTCATCTAATATCTTGGGGTTTACTGGAGTATCCAACTTCAGTCGTCAGGTGATTGAATGAACTATTGTAATTGGCTGATTATCTCATGAATTATTAATGAGTTTGAGATACCTATACCTATATCAATCAATAATCAATCAATCAATAATCTTTATTTAAACACGGTATCACTTCATTAATACATGCTCTTCCAGTGAGCCGTGTACAATTTTTAAATAATTACAAATATATAGAAACAATTACAAATATATAGAAACAATTACAAATATATAGAGTACCTATAAATTATTTACAATCTTTTATAATAATACCTAATAACTATAATAACCTTAAATAATGATTTAAATATTTTTTTAAAAGATCTCACATTGTCTTGACTTCGTATATCTCTCGATAGACTATTCCAGAGAACCGCTCCCTGATAATGAAAGCTGTTTTTGCCAGCTTTGGGACATAAACATTATACTCTGAGTTTCTCAAGTTATGAGAATGTACAGAAGTTATGTTTTCAAACATGTTAGTTAAATAACTTGGTGCTCTGTTAATCATTATTTTGTACATCATCAGAGCTAGTTGTTTCGATCCCCTTATTTCAAGATTATCCCATTTAAGCTCATCCAGCAACTCAGTAGATTGTCTGTTATAAGTTGAAAAAGTAACTACTCTGGCAGCTCTGTTTTGCAACTTTTGAAGTGTATCGGAAAATCCTCTACCACAACTCCCCCAAACTGCACTGCAGTAATCGAAATATGGCAGTACTAGTGAATTATACATAGTAAGTAATAATTCAAATGGCACAAGTTGTCTGACACGTTTTAATCCACCTATATGCCCCCAGATATTTTCTTAGAGATTTTACAAATATGATCTTTCCAAAGGAGTCATCTATTTCAACTCCGAGATATTTATATCCTTTCTCTCTTTTTAAAAGTTGGTGGTGAACTTCAATTTGAAATTGATGTGTGAGGTGTCGTATTTTATGCTGGTTTGCTATTATCATATATTTAGTTTTCACGACAATTAGACTTAGTTTGTTGGCTTGTATATCTATATCTATATCTATATCTATCTATATCTATCTACATATATCTATATCTATCTACATTACATATATCTATCTATATCTATATATACATCTACATATAATCTACATCTATATATATATATATATATATATATATATATATTTAGCATTTATAGACCTGGAGCGAGGGGGAAGCCCGAGGGATATATCATCCCGAGGGGTAATATTTCATCGAATTCCCCGAGCGAAAGGTCTATAAATTATATATTATACCGAAATATATTAATCTTTCCAAAAAAAAGCTGAAATAATGCTAATAAAGTTCGCTTAGCTTAACTTTTGTCCGCTTTTCATTGTCTGTTTCCATTCTGTTGTCGTCTCAAGGCTACTGGATGCATTGTTTGTTGCTGTTTTGTATTCCCTGAATCCTTATTTTCTTGTAACCTACTGTAGGCGAACACGAGAGCGAATACAGCGAAAACATTTATAAAAATAATAAATATAGCGAAAACATTTATAAAAATAAAGAAAAACTTTAAATTCATAACGGAAATGAATCGCTTGAAAAAACTCGAACTTCCGCCATGCACCCATATTTCCGCCATGCGCATTTGCCTTCACGTATAGCAAGGTTAAACCACAGAATAAAGAACTGAGCAGAAGGGCCACTCGGGTCGGAACCTTTGAAGTTCTTGTCCCCGCGCTGGTTACCGAAAACCATGCACTTCCGGAAAATCTCGCAGCCAGTAAACCTCAGCCAGCTAAGTCAACAAGGAGTGCAATGGTGAAATACGGAGTTGGATCACTAGAATCGCTATATCTCACAAACTAGTCGCTCGATTTTTACACTACAACCAGTATAGTAATAGGGGAGAGACAATATTTTTTGACAATATTTTTGCCGTTTAGAAGGTATGAAAAACATTTGAAAGTGAAAATTTACGGACTTAAAACGAACTCGAACCGCCACTGTGTGAAGCTATTTAAAGCATTACCGTCTTCTTTAAACTAACATTTGCAAGCAAAAATTAATAAGAGCACACAATCTTTGAAAACAGTTTAAACGTTAAGTATAAAGATTAAACTGCACATATTTCCTGTTATTTCTTGAATGGAATGAGTAATTTTGAAGAACGAAGCAATTCTATTAGGTGACGTTTTGTCGTTTTACAGTATTAAATATATTTTGAAATTTAAGTTAATAAGGCAAGTTGTCTACTGTTGTTATATTTTTTTCAAATTTCATAAAACTAACATGTAGGAATTAAAGTTATGACAGAGGTAACTTATGTTTAAATTACTGCTTGGTGTCACCACCTGTGAGTTTGCTGTCTTGTTGTTTGACACCAGTGACCAGGGCTATTTGTATGTTTTAATAACCATATTTGCAGTTAAAAAACTGAATTACAAAATAAACAAAATTTCTATTAGAATATATGATAATATATATATATATATATAAAGTATTTTCACATCATTGTCTTACAGAAGGAATGAAACTTTTTCAATAGCAATCAGTTTTGCATGTTTAATTCACTTGATATTGTGCAAGTTTATATAGAGCACTATAAACCATTGATTAAGACTAACTAGGCAGAAATGTTTGCATGCAATTGCATTCTCAATTCTTTTTGTTATCTGTATAGGCCTGATAAGCAAAATTTAATCTGAGATGCTGAAGTAACCAAGATTAATACAATTTGGCTTTTTAGCATATAATTGGACAAGGACATTGTTTAGCAAAACTCTCAGTTGATGAATTAATAGCAATAAACAACTATGATTTTTGTTGGGGTTTTTTTTTACAAGCCAGTTATGTGGAAAACTCTTAAAATTAAACCTTAGACTTTTTCAGGAAAAACATAATTTCTCTGAATGACTTTGCTTGGACATATATAATTATGCAAAACTCAAAGTTAGTGCAAATTTGCTGTTGCACTGGTGCAGTTTAAGAAGAAATTCAACTTCAATTCAATCACAAACAGTCAATCCCAAATATTTATTTTTATATAGCAAAAAATAATTTACACTGTAGTACAAATCAAAGTACAGTATCAAACTTTATAAAATAACATTTTGAAAACAAGCGCGGCGATAGGTTGAAAGCCGTGTTTCTATAACTTTATGGGAAAAATAGTGACTAGTTTGTGAGATATAGCGATTTTAGTGAAGCAATTCCGTATTTCGCCATTACACTCCTTGTTGACCTGGCTGAGGTTTACTGGCTGCGAACTTAGCAGACCTCGCGCATGCGCACTGAAAAACGGCGACACTTCGCACCCCCGAGTGGCCCTTCTGCTCAGTTCTTTATTCTGTGGTTAAACTGACTTGGAGTTCAAAACAGTCTCGGAAATGTGTTCGAGAGCTCTTAGAGTTTAAAAAAGCGTTGGAAACAGCGTATATAACGACTTATAACAGCTCAGGAAAGTGAAGAGGTTAGTCAGCTGTTCTTTACTTAAAATTGACATAAAAGATTTAGCATTTAAAAAGATATCAAAAAGCCGAAAACGTTCGGGAAAATTACACTTTGTTGATTTACGGTCTTTTATAGCATACAAATAACATAGTTTCCATTCATAATGCTTTATTTCTTTAGAAAATATATTTTACTTGTTACTACACTGTAAATTTCAAGGGGCAAAATTTACCCCATTTTGGGGGTAAAAGTGCTATTTTTGGGGGGGGTGAATGATAAAGGGGTAGTAATTACCCCTTAAATAAGGGCAATTCTTCTTTTTGTCGCGCAGAATTACCCCTTTTACGGGGGTAATTTGTTGGAGAAAATTTTTTACCCATCTCGGGGTAAAAATGTAAAATTTACCCCCTGAATAAGGGGTAAAAATATAGGGGGGTAAAATTATCTAGGGGTAAAATCTACCCCCATTTTGGCCCTTGTAAGGGGTAACTAATAGTGGGGGTAAAAACTCCCCCTACGTTGGGGGTAACCAGAACTGCAAGACAATGTTTTCGAAAATGGCGATTTTTTTCCGAAAGAGTGACATGAAGACATAACTACAATTATCGTTAATATAAAAGCGTATGTAGGCAATTTTTTTTAAATTTTCTTGAATAGTTTTTGTACACAAATGTGTATAATAGTTAAAAATTAAGGTGAAGATTGTTTAGCAGATTGAAATCGACCTAAAGTTTACTTCCGTAAGCTTGTAAACATCGTCTGTGTGTAAAGGCTCAAAGGTGACTTAAACACAACCTAAGACTGCTCACAAAAATGAAATTACTCTGGATTTGGTTTTGAATGTTGTTGTTTTATATTGGATTAAATTGGGGTACGTAAACAAGTGTTATTTCCTATATTTTTTGCTCTACGACAATGTCTTTAAGTTGCTATTGAAATGAATTACTTTGAATGATTTTACACTTTTCTTGTGTCAAAAACAATGCGAAAAAGTTTGAACAAAAGAACTTAGCTCATTTATTTTTTGACTCGACAAAAGTTCATTGCTAATATATATCATGAACTTAGTTGAAACTATAGTATTTTCGGCATTGTCTGTGTATCAAAGCTGAGGAGACAAGATTAAAATGGGCTGAACTGACTTTGAATCTAGTTCTTAACGTTGCAACGATTTAGTTTCTTTTCCCATTTTGCTGGAAATTCGTATAGGTAAACAAATGTTTGTACATATTTTTGGCCTACAACAGTGTTTTATAAACTGTTATCGAAATAAATATTTTGTTTCTTCATCGTATGATACGGAAACTGACCGGCTATTAACTCATAACATTAGTTCTATGTGGCAAAATTAATGTAAATGTTTTTGATCTGTCACAACTAGTCAACACAAATGTTTTTTTTTAATGAAACCCTTCCAAACCCATCACAAATGTCGTGAAACGTTATAAAATAAACGTGTTAAGAAAAGTAAAGAAAATATGAACTTAACAATGTAATATTAAAGAAAAAACTCGGTTATATATCGTAAATTTCAATAATAAATATGAAGAGGCGGTTGGCGCAGTGGTAAGGTAAGCAAACTAATGCAAGGTAAGTTAAGCCCGGGAGGTTAGGGTTAGTACTTGGATGGGTGACCCATTGGGAAGGTTAAGGCTCATAAAAAAGCATAAGAAATAGAGGACTGAGACTGAGGCTACTCAATTTTTACCCCTTTATTTTTACCCTTAATTTTCACCCCACATTCCGGAGGTAAAAATTACCCCTTTTCAAATTGATTGAAATTTTACCCCCCAAAAACGGGGCGTTCTGTGGAAAACATTTTACCCCCACATTTTGGGGTATTTTTTACCCCCTGAAATTTACAGTGTACATTAATAAATATACGTATGTTTACGGCTTGTATTTGGTTTAACAAAATATTATTGTCAACTCGGTAATAAGTAAGTTTTTGTAAAGCTCTCAACTGCCTTTTTCAGTAGCTTTTTTTCCTGTTAAATTCGTAATTTTTCTATTCTGTTTATGTGTTATTTGTTGACTGTTAGTTTTCACTCAGTTCAGTATTTTCGCTGCTGCAGTTTAGAATTAACAGGCAGTATTATCTGTAGTAGACTGACTGAAAAACGCATGCCACCATCTTGTTTTTTATTACTAATGATATATGAGCTGATATAGTGCTAGTAGCAGAACCAATGAGATTGCAGAACAGCTCATATAAAGTGAGTAGCTATATTATATACATATATATATAGCATATGCCTCGCAAGTGAATAGTGCTTTTCACGCAATGTGATTGGTTCCTCTGGCTCGGGATATCCTGCACTATTCACCTGCGGGCAAAACAAAATGGCGGCCAGTTTTGCTTTCTTTACCGAAGCAAGGAGATTTTGTTGATAAACAAGGCTGATATAGTAGAATAACAAGAAAAATCAACAAAATTAAGTAGAAGAGTGTGCACATGTATGTTTCTTTACAATTTTCTAGCCATTAATATATTCAAAGTTGTAAAAACTGTTTCGTCGACAAATATGGAGTAGGCCAAGTTGCTAGTGCCTTTATAGTGTCTTGTATGAAAATACCGAAAAAATATAAAAAATGTTAAACTTGTTATTTCATTTATGAGGTATATGCTAAAACAATTATTCAACTCAGTGTCGGCGAATAGTGTAATATCCACCACTATTCACCTCCACTTCGGTGAATAATTGTTATATATATATATATACAAGCCCCTTTCTCAAGATCAATCTAAAGTTATAATACTAGTGTCTTTTATATCCTACAAACTAGAAATACATAAACACAAGAACCCTTCGCCCGCTTTTAATACGTTAAATATACATAAATAACCCCCCCCCCCGATTAAACTGTTTTTGTATACAAATATAAACCCTTGCTCTCCTGGCCTCCTTTACATCCTGTTTTATGTATTATTTTTGTATTATTGACCAATTTCCAAAGCAATGTTTTATTCCAAAATAATAAAGCAGTGGCTGAGGAAAAACCTAATAGCACCAGAAACTCATAGCAAAAACAAACAATAATTACAGACGCTTATATCAAGGTGCTTATTAAACTGTTTGAATATGATTCCTCATGTTCCAAATATAATGTTGAACCTCAAAGAAAAACATCAGAACAGAAAAAAACGTAGGTAACAGCCTGAAAACTATAGGTATAAGAGAGGAAAAACTAACCAGGGAAGAACTATAAATGCAAAGTTTCACTCGAACCATAGAAAAAACGCCTGAGAAAATCCCCCACTATGGCAACCAAAGTGATGCCGCCTCATTAATTATTCAATTTTTATTTATGCATACGTCATTATTTCTCAGGCTCCTTCGGGACCTCCTAACCCTAATCTCATTATTTATGAATACGTCATTCATTCTCAGGCTCCTTCAGGACTTCCTAACCCTAATCATTATTTATGCATGCGTCATTATTTCTCAGGCACCCTAATCTCATTATTTATGCTTACGTCGTTATTTCGCAGGCTCCTTTGGGACCTCTAAACCCTAACTTTTATCCAAACTCCAAACCCTAGCTGTTACTCAACCCCCCCGTGTAATACGTCATAACCGATAGCTCTCCGACTAATTCCCGAAGTTACGTCATTATCAAAAGGCATCCCACTTTCTTCCTTATAAGTATTAGTTATTACCTTTTCATTTATACACTTTACCCCACTGTCAGTCAACACTTGTGGGACACGTAGGTACAAAGAGCATGCGTACAGTAAGCTTTAACGAAATAGACGTTATTTACAAGGAACGAGAGAGGAATTGATAGAGACACTTTATATTTTTTATCTGAAACCTCATCTGTGTGAGTATAGAGAGTTCGGAGTAATCTAAATGTCTGAATTGGCAGAGATAACTTGAGGTAGTTCTACTTAATAACATATCATGAATATTATATTAAGGTTAGAACCTAAATATTCAAACAGAGTAAGTCATCCTAGAATCATTGCTAACTAAACCTTCGTTTATAAAGATATCGTAAGAAGAACTTAAGATATATTTTAGATGAGGAATCACTTCGAGAAGTCGTGAAAAGAACGATTTTAAGTGTCGAAATATGAATTAAAGGCAAAGCGATTTATTACTTTGAAAGCGTTGCTACGCTTTCTGTTATACTAAGTGTGATATTTGCATATTTATCCTCAGTGCACGTGCAGGAGACAAAAGAGAAACTCATTAGGGGTCATTAAGAGGATTAATCGCTTGGGCAAGTCTAGGCGAGAAGGGCAAGTTTGGACGACAAGAATAACAAGAGACACTGAGTTTAAAAATATTTATTTCACTTTACAAATATATCATTTATTTAAAACATTTTTCTAGGACTCTTCGTTATAGGATAAGGTCTGCTCCTGAAATCGTATCTAGGCATTCTCACTTTATAAGCATTATGAGGTTCATTCCTGGAAACCATTAAGGTGTGAGGGTCTTCGTCTTGACTATTATTGACTGTTGTTTCATGTGAATCTTCATCAGAAGAATTTTGATATTTATCATTTTCTTGACGACCATAGTCATCTGAGTCGGCTTCCGAAACTTCTTCGTCCGAGTCGTTTTCTCCTGAATCACTTTCATCTCCAGTTAACCATTTTTGCAAAGGTTTCGGCTTTGGGTATTCAACAGTTGGAGGAGGAGTTAGAAAATATGGTTTAGCTACGCTAGGTTTAGACGGATAATCTAACGGAAGGTGTTCAGGTTGCTGGGGTTCAGGTTTTTGAGGCTTCTGTGGGGTCTGTCAAATTTTGTATAGCTTTTAGTAGCTGTGTTTGAAGATTAGTTTGAACTTGATTCTGCTGGTTCTGCAGCTGTTATTGGAATGTCAGAAAACGATCGAGTTGATTAGAGTATAGGATGTTCTTTTCATCGGGTGTTAATTGTGGTGTTTGTACAATATCTCGCATTAGTTGTTCTGTATTGTACATAGCGTTGACGATTGGAGGTTGCTGATACGATTTCTTTTGAATATATCTGCTTATGTTCTGCTGCAGGACGGAGCTATTTTCTTCAGGTAAAACATTTGTCTTGAGATGATGATCGTCATCCGTAGTTGGCTTCAGATCAAGCATTAAATAACCATGAGGGCGACTTGTGGCTTCCTCGTAGCTCTTCATAAACTCTTGAACATGTCCAGGATTCACTTGCCGTGCCAAAATAGAAATTTGCTGCTTATCCCTCGGAGACTTGAAGAGTACGATATAGTGTGCGTTGAGGCTGATGTTTCTGGTTTCCTTTCCTTGGTGAAATATATTTTGAACAATATAGATCACTGAGAGATTCCTATGATGGCTTCCCTTGGTAAATAAATTTGCAATGCGCTTATCTCCTCCTGATTGATCCATAAGATCATCTAGGACAATAAGGTTTCGCCTCGAAACATCAAGCAAATCTTCCGAGTCGATGTTCGTAGGTATTCCTTCATTCAGTTCAATGCCGGGTATAGTTTTGATCATCTCAAGATACATGGGTTGCCACTGACCATAACACCAAATGATACCTTCAGGAGGGGGGTTGATAGTTGTTCTTGCATTCTCCAGAAGAGTTTTTACCCATACGGTTTTACCACTCTGAGTACACCCTGCAACAATACACCTACCAGTAAATGGATGTTGCAGGACTGTGGATCCTTTGACGAGAGGAACTGCCTGTCGTATTTGTTTTGTCGATGATCTATGAACCATCTTCATGTGACGAAGAAGGTGCTCTTTTCTCGATAGACTTTTTCCACATTTGTTGCAAACGTGTGACATGTTTACACGATGAGTACTAAACACCAAATGAGTTTATTATTTGGAAGCGCAATATTAAATTATTTAACTAAATTTCTGCAGAGGATCTAAACCCCCAAACATCCCTGGGATACCCCGATCACCCCAAGGGTAACACCCAAACACCCATGGGGTACCCCAATCACCCCGGGGGTACCCCCAATCACCCCGGGGGTACCCCCAATCACCCCAGGGGTAACCCAAATACCCCAGGGGTAACCCCGAAACACCCCAGGGTAACCTCAAACACCCATGGGGTAACCCCCAAACACCCTGGGGTAACCCCAAACACCCCATGGGGTAACCCCAAACACTCCTGGGGTTACCCCAAACACTCCCGGGGGTAACCCCAAACACCCTCGGGATACCCCCAAACACCACCGGGATAACCCCAAACACCCTGGGATAACCCCCATACACCAATAGGGTACCCCAAGTACCATAGGGGTACCCCCAGTCTCCCGTGGGTAACCCCCCAAAACCCTGGTGTAACCCTAAATACCCCAGGGGTAACCCCCAAACACCCAAGGGGTAACCCCCAAACACCCCCGGGATACCCCCAAACACCCCCGTGGTACCCCAAACACCCCGGGAGTAACCCCATCACCCCGGGGTAACCCCAAACACCCCCGGGGATACACCAAACACCCCCATGGTACCCAAACACCCCTGGGGTAACCCCATCACACCCCGGGTAACCCCAAACACCCCCGGTGATACCCCAAACAACCCCCGGGGTACCCCAAACACCCCGGATAACCCCAAACACCCCGGGTAACCCCAAACACCCCCGGGGATACCCCAAACACCCCAGGGATAACCCCCAAACACCCTGCGGTAACCCCCATACACCCCTAGGGTACCCCAAATACCATAGGGGTAACCCCAGTCTCCCCTGGGGTAACCCCAAACACCCCTGGTGTAACCCTAATTACCGCAGGGGTAACCTCCAAACACCCCTGGGATACCCAATCACCCTGGGATAACGACCAAACACCCCTGGGGTACCCCAATCACGCCAGGGTCACCCCAAACACTCCTGGGGTACCCTCCGAGCCCTTGGGATGGCCTGGTAGGTATTTCCTCATTTAGACACAAAAACTGAAGAAATGCCCTTTGTTAGTTGGTAAACATCTGTATCTGACAGTCAGTGTTCTTCAGTTTTTGTGTCTAAATGAGGAAATCCCTACCAGAAAACAGGGGGAGGAAGAGGAGAAGGAAGAGAAACAGGAGGAGGAAAGGGCTCGGAGTTAGGAGCCAAGGGCTCGTAGCATTGGAGCCAAGGGCTCGGAGTACCCCAGGGGTGTTTGGGGTTACTATGGGGTGATTGGGGGTACTCCATGGGGTGTTATCCCAGGGTGATTGGGGTATCTCAGGGGTGTTTGGGGGTTACCCCTTGGGTGTTACCCTGGGGTAATTAGGGTTACACAAGGGGTGTTTGGGGGTTATCCCGCGGGAGACTGGGGTTACCCTTGGGTACTTGGGGTACCCTAGTGGTGTTTGGGGGGATCCCGAGGGTGTTTGGGGTTACCCCAGGAGTGTTTGGGGTTACCCCATGGGGTGTTTGGGGTTACCCCAGGTGTCTTTGGGGGTTACCCCAGGGGTCTTTGGGGGTTACCCCAGGGGTCTTTGGGGGTTACCCCATGGGTGTTTGAGGTTACCCTGGGGTATTTGGGTTACCCCCGGGGTGATTGGGGTATCCCAGGGATGTTTGGGGGTTTAGATCCTCTGCAGAAATTTAGTTAAATAATTTAATATTGCGCTTCCAAATAATAAACTCATTTGGTGTTTAGTACTCATCGTGTAAACATGTCACGTTTGCAACAAATGTGGAAAAAATCTATCGAGAAAAGAGCACCTTCTTCGTCACATGAAGATGGTTCATAGATCATCGACAAAACAAACACGACAGGCAGTTCCTCTTGTCAATGGATCCACAGTCCTGCAACATCCATTTACGTGTATTGTTGCAGGGTGTACTCAAGAGTGGTAAAACCGTATGGGCAAAAACTCTTCTGGAGAATGCAAGAACAACTATCAACCCCCCTCCTGAAGGTATCATTTGGTGTTATGGTCAGTGGCAACCCATGTATCTTGAGATGATCAAAACTATACCGGGCATTGAACTGAATGAAGGAATACCTACGAACATCGACTCGGAAGATTTGCTTGATGTTTCGAGGCGAAACTTTATTGTCCTAGATGATCTTATGGATCAATCAGGAGGAGATAAGCGCATTGCAAATTTATTTACCAAGGGAAGCCATCATAGGAATCTCTCAGTGATCTATATTGTTCAAAATATATTTCACCAAGGAAAGGAAACCAGAAACATCAGCCTCAACGCACACTATATCGTACTCTTCAAGTCTCCGAGGGATAAGCAGCAAATTTCTATTTTGGCACGACAAGTGAATCCTGGACATGTTCAAGAGTTTATGAAGAGCTACGAGGAAGCCACAAGTCGCCCTCATGGTTATTTAATGCTTGATCTGAAGCCGACTACGGATGACGATCATTGTCTCAAGACAAATGTTTTACCTGAAGAAAATAGCTCCGTCCTGCAGCAGAACATAAGCAGATATATTCAAAAGAAATCGTATCAGCAACCTCCAATCGTCAACGCTATGTACAATACAGAACAACTAATGCGAGATATTGTACAAACACCACAATTAACACCCGATGAAAAGAACATCCTATACTCTAATCAACTCGATCGTTTTCTGACATTCCAACAACAGCTGCAGAACCAGCAGAATCAAGTTCAAACTAATCTTCAAACACAGCTACCAAAAGCTTTACAAAATTTGACAGACCCCACAGAAGCCTCAAAAACCTGAACCCCAGCAACCTGAACACCTTCCGTTAGATTATCCGTCTAAACCTAGCGTAGCTAAACCATATTTTCTAACTCCTCCTCCAACTGTTGAATACCCAAAGCCGAAACCTTTGCAAAAATGGTTAACTGGAGATGAAAGTGATTCAGGAGAAAACGACTCGGACGAAGAAGTTTCGGAAGCCGACTCAGATGACTATGGTCGTCAAGAAAAAATATTTTTAAACTCAGTGTCTCTTGTTATTCTTGTCGTCCAAACTTGCCCTTCTCGCCTAGACTTGCCCAAGCGATTAATCCTCTTAATGACCCCTAATGAGTTTCTCTTTTGTCTCCTGCACGTGCACTGAGGATAAATATGCACATATCACACTTAGTAACAGAAAGCGTAGCAACGCTTTCAAAGTAATAAATCGCTTTGCCTTTAATTCATATTTCGACACTTAAAATCGTTCTTTTCACGACTTCTCGAAGTGATTCCTCATCTAAAATATATCTTAAGTTCTTCTTACGATATCTTTATAAACGAAGGTTTAGTTAGCAATGATTCTAGGATGACTTACTCTGTTTGAATATTTAGGTTCTAACCTTAATATAATATTCATGATATGTTATTAAGTAGAACTACCTCAAGTTATCTCTGCCAATTCAGACATTTAGATTACTCCGAACTCTCTATACTCGCACAGATGAGGTTTCAGATAAAAAATATAAAGTTTCTCTATCAATTCCTCTCTCGTTCCTTGTAAAGAACGTCTATTTCGTTAAAGCTTACTGTACGCATGCTCTTTGTACCTACGTGTCCCACAAGTGTTGACTGACAGTGGGGTAAAGTGTATAAATGAAAAGGTAATTACTAATACTTATAAGGAAGAAAGTGGGATGCCTTTTGATAATGACGTAACTTCGGGAATTAGTCGGAGAGCTATCGGTTATGACGTATTACACGGGGGGTTGAGTAACAGCTAGGGTTTGGGGTTTGGATAAAAGTTAGGGTTTAGTAGAGGTCCCAAAGGAGCCTGAGAAATAACGACGTAAGCATAAATAATGAGATTAGGGTTAGGAGGTCCCAAAGGAGCCTGAGAAATAATGACGCATGCATAAATAATGATTAGGGTTAGGAAGTCCTGAAGGAGCCTGAGAATGAATGACGTATTCATAAATAATGAGATTAGGGTTAGGAGGTCCCGAAGGAGCCTGAGAAATAATGATGTATGCATAAATAAAAATTGAATAATTAATGAGGCGGCATCCCTTTGGTTGCCATAGTGGGGGGTATTACTACTACTTATATTATTTGACAAAATTTTTGCTGTTTTAACTGAGTTTAATACTGAGAAGGTTTTGGATATATACCAACTCTAATCAGCTAAAGAAAGCTAGTAAGTTAAATACGAATCACTGCTTACCGATAAATTTTCTTTTGGCTCTTCTCAGATGCTGCAAACAGTGCCATACGGGCTACGGCGTTTGGTTTCCGTGGTTTTCTCGTTCGGTTCTTAGCAAAAATCAATCAATTCTCTTCAAAATGTGAAAAGCTGTTTGTGTTGATGTTCCTTTCAATTCACTGTTCTCTCTCGAGCCAAGATATATCAGCTAGTGAATAAGTCTTTTGCTGACACACGAAGAAACATCCTTTTTGTTTTTTTCAGTCACATTTGGCGGCATCTTTTCCGATCTTTATAGCAATTTTTCATGCTTTTTCAATGGTTTCTAGTCGTGTTTAATAATATTGTTTGGTTCATCCCACTGCAACATCTCTTCTTAGCTTTTCTTTTTCGGTCATTTGTAAACCAATTATTCTGACAAAGATTTTGTTTCGCTTGAGCCGCGAAAGTTGGCGATTTGATGTATATATATACACATATACATACATACATACATACATACATACATACACACATACAGACATACATACATACATACATACATACATACATACATACATACATACATACATACATACATACATACATACATACATACATACATACATACATACATACATACATACATACATACATACATACATACATACATACATACACATATACATACATACATACATACATACATACATACATACATACATACATACATACATACATACATACATACATACATACATACATACATACATACATACATACATACATACATACATACATACATACATACATACATACATACATACATACATACATACATGCATACATACATACATATAAACATCTCGCAGAATTTCTTTCCCACTCGCGTGTAATTTCGCGTGTAAGTGGATTCCACGCGTGTCGAGATTAGCACCCTCGCCGGGCTCCGGGCTTTCGGCCCTCCGCCCGGGCTCGGAGATTATAATTTTAAATACCTATATATTTTAAATAAGGAAGGGCTAATGTAAAGTAATCTGCAAAGACTACTTTTTGCAGACTACTTTACATTAGCCCTTCCTTTATTTAGAATAAATATTCCCCAATTCATGTGATCCTGACAAGAAGCCATTAATCGGGAAAGTTGGTGAACCCACTGCTGAATATACAAGAATGGATTGGTTCATTATGTCCTGCCAAAGAGTTTGATAGGAGCATTATGCTGTTGACTCAGACAACTCAAGGGAATTATGAGGAACTTTGCCGCCTAGATGTCCTTGGCCTCGAAGATTCATCCGAACACGATCAACAGATAGTACACGCGGAATTCAAAGAGCAATTACAACATTCGCAGGAAGGCTGGACGAGACAGGACTGCCCTGGCGAAGCAATCATCGACATCTTCCTTCAAATGAAACCGGAAGTTTGCGCCGCCTGAGTGGGTTAACGAGAAAACTACAGCGAGATGGATACACATGCAGAAGAGTATGACGCCATGATCCGTAATCAAATCCAAGAGGGAATTGTAGAGAAACCAATGGACAAAGAGTTCTACCTTCCGCATAAGGCTGTGATTAAAGAGTCGTCAGAGTCCACAAAGTTAAGAGTTGTTTATGATGCCTCAGCAAGGGCAAACTCTAATGCCCCGTCCTTGAACGAATGTCTCTACGCTGGGCCTGTATTGCAAAATAAACTTTGGGACGTGTTGATACAGCAGAGAGCTTATCCCGTGATGGTTTCAGGGGACATACGAGAAGCATTTCTTCAAGTCCGCATACGAGAAAGTGAAAGAGATGCCTTACGGTTTCATTGGCGCATGAGCGAACAATCACCTATAGAAATTCTGCGTTTCACAAGAGCATTGTTTGGTCTGACTTCATCACCGTACCTGTGACGCGAAGACGCCACGGGATGCCAACCTTGATGAGAAACACTTCCAGCGGTGGAAAAAGTGGGAGCGTTCCTTGCCATCAGAAGAACAAGTACCAAGATCTATTGTTGCATGCCAAGAAGAAGTAGAAGAGATTGAACTGCATGCATTCGGGGACGCATCCACCCAAGGTGTCGGGGCAGCAGTCTACATCGTCGTCAGGCAACCGTCGGGAACAACCCAGCAGCTGGTGGCAGCCAAGACCCGATTGGCTAAGCAAAGTTTAACAGTTCCACGGTTAGAATTTATTTCTGCTCACATGGCCACGAACCTCGTCGTGAACGTGAGTGGTGCTATTCCGAAGATGCCTAAGCCATCTATTTATTTATTTATTTATTTTTTATTTAAACAAATATTTGAGTCTTACATTTGCCCCAAGAGCTCTAAGAGCTCATCGTGGGAGCTCACGTAAACCATTATATACATTTTTTTAAGTCACCCAGGAAGGAGCAAAAAATTATTGAAAATATACGCAAAAAAAAATTTAAAAAAAATACACACAAAAAAAGAATCAAATAATTACTAAAGTTAAAGTTACCAATTTGCTACCAGTGAGGCCTATTAGTTAAAACGTCCTGATTGATTTATAAAAATTCTTACAGCAGCAAAAATAGCTGCATTTGTTTCAAAATTCAAAAATGGTAAACCATTGAGTAAGGCATCAACTTGTCTAGATAGACTAAATGCCAACCAAATATTACCGGTATTCTGCATAACCGAGGCAAGCATAGAAGCGCGTAGAGCAGCAAAACGAGGGTTAGTCAGCACAGTGGCGCTGCATTGGGTTTGTGGAAATGGTGTCTACAAGCAATTTGTTTCAAATCGCGTAGCGAAGATAAAGGCACACTCAGAAATTCAGTGGCGGCATGTACCTACTAAAGATAACCCAACCGACATCGCTGGCAGAGGTGGGTCTGTCACATCTTCAGCACTCTGGTGGTCAGGACCAGAATGGCTTCAGGATTCCTCCAAATGGCCAGATAATGCAGTGACACAGGAAACTCCTGCGGCTGAAGCCGAAGCCAAGGTAATATCGTGAAGTGATTTGTGTGGCGAAATCCGACCCAGTTTCAGAAAAATCTCAGAACATAGAAATTGGTATAGAGATCCATTCGACGAACTTCTCGAGCGCAACGACCTTCGACGCACACTTCAAACATGCATGGTTAAACCGGTTCATCTACAATAGCAGACGGGAAGAGAGGAAACATGGGCCCTTAGCTACTGAAGAAGTCGAAGCAGTGAGGGAATGGTGGATTAAACGTGTCCAACTTCGGGATAGTTCAGAACCCCACTATCAACAAACCAGCGCAAGTCTCGGTCTACAACCAAACGAACGAGGAATAGCAGTATGCAGAGGGAGAGTACAGGGGAATCACCCTATACCTACCTGCCAGACAAAGATGTATTCACGAAGAAGCTAGTTCAACGCGTGCACTGCTGCAGAGCTGTTCATCTAGAGTTATTGCTTAACCTCGATCGAGACAACAACCTTCATCGTGTGCCTGAAGAAATTAATTACCCGTCGTCGTCGACCGCGAGTTATCTATTCCGACAATGGTGGGACCTTTGTAAAAGCAAGCAAGTGCAGGTTAGAGAATCTGCACAAAGATGAATGGCTCCGTGGTCTTGTGGAAAAACATGAAATAACGTGGAAATTCAATCTAAGCCACGCCCCTTGGTGGGGCGGTCAGTTTGAACGGTTGATAGCTGGGGTAAAGTCAGCAATGTACAAGGTGATTGGGGGAGGATCTCTAACGTGGAACGAACTCAGCGAAGTATTGCTTGACGTTGAATCCAGATAAACCATCGACCGTTGATCTACTTAGAAAATGACGTGGCGCTGTCAACTCTCACCCCAGCGACGTTCCTGTATCAGCGATCAAACCACCTGCCAGAGAATGAAGTTTGGAGAATTGAAGAAAGAGACCTACGTAAATGGGCCAAGTACTAAAGGTGTGCAAGGACAGTCTCTGGCGTCGTTGGAAGAGAGAATATCTTGTTGCCCTACGGGAACGACACAATTTGGTCCACAAAGAAAGCAAGTATATAAGCCTAAGCAAGGGGATGTCGTGATCGTACAGTCCAATAACAAAATCCGAGGGAAATGGCATTTAGCTACTGTCGAACAAAACTATCCTGGCAAAGATGGCATCATACGAGCAGTGCGTCTGAAGACTGCTAATGGAACACTCGAAAGGCCATTGCAGCACTTGTATCCCATGGAGCTGAACTGTGATGCCATTCCCGAGGAAACACAGCAGCTGAACCCAGAAGCTCCAGTTTTTACGCCGCGACCAAGAAGAGATGCAGCCGCTGCAGCACGATTGCGCATAGAAGAAATCGCGGACATGGATGATGAATGACTGAATAGTTGAACATCATGAGCTAGACAGTTACATTTAACTTATAACTTTACGTTGATGTTTAACTCTTTCCTGTCCGAATTGGTCTTTAGTATTTTATTCCTAACGCCAGACGATTTTATTCATCTCTGGGGAAGCCCTCGGACAGGAATGAGTTATAAACTATCTCCCTAACTCTTTCCTGTCCGAATTGGTCTTTAGTACTTTATTCTGGTTAAGGTCAGACGATTTTATTCATCTCCGGGGAAGCCCTCGGACAGGAATGAGTTATAACTTTTTTTAGCAAAAATAGCGTTTTAAATCAGTTAGATTATATACATCCCTTTGGGAGTGTATATGGGGGAGAGTGTTGGAAATTATGTCATAGGAATGAACAGTAGGTCACGTGACCGGAAACAAGCCTGCTCACCAAACGCGCGCGATAATCATGCAAAGAGAAGAGAGCAGGGTGATTGACATGTTTGCATGTGTTCATTGTTGTTAGTCTGTACGAGACAAGGTTTTAGCGAGACGAGACATCGAGTGATAGCGAGTTGAGAATGTGACTAAATAATAAAATATCGTTCATTTTGTGTTCAAATCAGTGACTTTTCGTATAGATACGTACTCCAGGAGGCGAGTAATTTGCGAAAGCTGTTTAGAGTTAGATTTAGTTCGAACAAATATCCGAACCTAATGAATTCCTACACATTCCTGCAATTTCATTGGCTGTATTTTTTATTTTTTGCTGCATTATCTGTATTTTTTTGGCAATATACTACAAACGGTTGAACCCCGAGGACTGAAAATTGGTCAACAGAGATATAACTCGGACCGGTGAGTAACATAAGCTACACTAGCCTGCAAAGCCGGCGCTCTGGGTGGAGGGGCGACAGGTATGATCGCCGACTTCGCAGGTTAAAAAGCTAACCGCGTTAAGCTGGATTTCCACCAGGCGTAAAATATCGCGCGCTCGACATTTTTCTTTTGTCTTGTGAGTTTTCATGTGGAACGAAGTAGAAAACTATTCAATTTGTACAATAGAAAAGTCGAGCGCGCGATATTTTACGCCTAGTCGAAATCCAGCTTTAATGGCTTAGTTTCGCCGAGACAGATGAAAATACAAGCAAAAACAAAATATTAAACAAAAGTAAAAGAAACGAGGCAGGTTGCCAGTTCTATATTATGATAAAGAAAACGTTTATAGTCAGCAGAATATCGGCAAATCATTACTTTGCCCTTCATTGAAGCGGGACATAGACGGGACCAGGAGCAAGAGCTGCCGTTGTTTCTGCCTCAACTGTGTCACTATACAAAAACAGGAGAAACGTCTCAGATAGGGTTTCAGCCAGAGGATGGGTGGGAAGATTTATTTCAGTCAACTTAGATGGCGAACCCTGACCAGAAACCAAAGAGGGGTGACCACAGATCAGACTCGACTTCCGCTTGGATGTCGGTAGAGTGGATGGGATCGCCCAAAACGTTTTCGTCTACGGCCAATTTATTGCAAGTGACAATCTTCATTTATAATTTATTAATGATTCTCTGAATAGTGATCTAATCTGAGTGATGATAAAAATATTGAAAGGAACTTTGGGATTCAAGCTACAGCGAGGTCACTCACTGAGCTGTCTAAGCAAGCCGCCAGATAATGGTAAACAACGAACTAAGAATAATTTTAATTAATTAAACTGTGTAATGTCACTAACTTTCACGAGTAAAGCAGGCATCAACAAAAATCAGTTGAATTGTTTTCAATTTTCTTCTATCATAGATGCAATGTGCACGAAAAATTTACAAGTAAAATTTTCACGAATAGTAATAAATAATAGACGCGGTTATAGTCACTCTCCGGCAAGTTATTTTCCCACACCCGGTCCCTGTGATTGGCTGATCTATATTTGGCACAGTACCGTAGTGTTGATTTGATTGGTTCGCGGTACACAAAGAGAACGCAATATTGTTCTCCAACAAGCAGGCGTTTGTGAGAACGTGTTTTGTGGCGTCCCCTAAAAACGTCTGCGGGTGAGGCTAAGAAAAACGATGATTGACAACCAAAACAAATTAATGCAAATATTCAACTGAAATTAAGCATATACACCAAATAATGCTTGAAATAATCTACGGGGCAAGAAGACCAACTATTAAAAAACACCAAACCGGTGGTAAAATCAAAGAGAACGGTTGGCGTGTGCTGTTAGGGCGCAGCCTCTCACCACTGCAGTAAGTTAAGCCCGGTTGGATGGGGTTAGTACTTGGATGGATGTGTGAGACTCATGTGAGTAGAATTTAGTTGGTCTTTCCTATGCTTCGAGGGTCTTTCGCCGGGTTCCTACAGTTTTCCTCCCTCCGCAAAACCAACACCTAGGTCTTAGCTGTAAGGGAGGGGGAGGGGGAGTAGCAATACAACTGATCATAGACAATACGTTCAAATACTTTCGATATAGCACTCAACACTGAGATTGGCCTATAATTACTCGCGTCATCTTTTGCTTCTCCTTTATGAATTGGTCTAACTCTTGCCACTTTCCAGTCTTCAGGAAAAGTACTAGTAATTATTGATTTATTAAATACATTAGTCAGTGATTCAGAAATTACTGGTGCGGCAACTTTGAGTAATTTACATGGGATTTGATCGATCCCTGTTGCTTTTTTCTCTGATGTGTTCGAAAGTAATTGGAAAACTGTATTTGTTTCAATTGTAGTAATTTCAAAGGAAGATTCTGTTTGATTAAGATAATCAAGAAAAGATTTAGTTGATTCAGACTGAGATGACGACAATTTTAGCCCAACCTCAGAGAAGTGTTTATTAAAACTTTCTGATATTTCGGCGAGATCAGAAATTAAGGTGGCTCCACACAGTTTCTTGAAAAATGGAAAATACAAGTTTGAGAGTCCAAAACACGTGTATAAACAATTCGGGAAAAGAATAAAACTAAATGTTATGCATAGTTAAACATTCTGACAATCAAAAACTGTTACCAAATAAATAGCAACAGTTGTTGCTATGGCAACAATGACGTTTCAAAATGGCTGCCAATTACCTTTCAAACTCATTTAATTAAAAAAAAACTTTGGTGACCCCACAATTTTTTTTTCATTAAAACTTTTCTTGAAGTATGAGTAATCAATAGGCTGATTTAAAAAAAATTCTGTAGAAGGAATAATGTTTTCCCCGATAAAAACATGTTTGTCAATTTAAAAAAAAATTGGATCTACAGAATTTTTTTAAAACCGGCCTATTGATTACTCATACTTCAAGAAAAGTTTTAACAAAAAAAAATGGGGGATTACCAAAGTTTTTTTCGAATTAAATTAGTTTGAAGGGTAATTGGCAGCCATTTTGAAACGTCATTGTTGCCATAGCAACAACTGTTGCTATTTATTTGGTAACAGTTTTTGATTGTCAGAATGTTTAACTATGCATAACATTTAGTTTTAGTCTTTTCCCGAATTGTTTATACACGTGTTTTGGACTCTCAAACTTGTACTTTTCACTTTTCTAGAAACTGTATGGAGCCACCTTAAACAATCGTCATATTTCAGACTAGTAATATTTTCTGGTTTTGAAGTTGAGTTTCTTGACATTAATTCGTTTATGGATTTCCAAATCTCTTTTGGATTGCCTTTGTTCCGTTGAAATTTATGCTGATAATAGTCAATTTTAGTTTTCTTAATCTTGTTAGTACAATTATTTTTGAAATTTTTATAATTCTTCCAGTCTCCTTCTGTATTGGTTTGTATTGCTAGTTTCTTAAGTCGGTCCCGGTGTAATAATTGTTGTTTGATTTCAGAAGTCAACCATGGACTCTTTTTATTTCTTACACGTTTACGTTTAAAAGGTGCGTGTTTGTCCACAATAGACAAAAACATCTTTTTCCACAACTGCGCCACTGATCATTAACATCTCCCAGTTTATTAACTTCATCCCATGGGAGATTGCTAAGATCATTTCGAAAATTACTTACATTAAATTTTCGCATATTTCTGACATTCACAACTTTGCGAGTGCTGTTGTTGTTGGAAATAGCAATTTTCCGTACTACAAAAATAAGACTGTGATCACTTATACCTAAATGAATAACTCCCGATGCAACAACTCTATTTGGACAATTAGTAAAGATCAAGTCAATTAACGTATTAGAATTTATAGTGCAACGAGTAGGTTCAGATATAAGTTGTTCTAACTGATAAATTTCTGAAATTGAGTTTAATATGGTAGTAGCATGATGCGATCTGCTGGAGAGCATATCGCAGTTAAAGTCACCTAGCATATATATTTCCTTTAATTCGTAATCTAACATCTTAATGGAATTTGCAATATTATTAAAGAAATCATCAGCATTAGATTCAGGTGGCCTATAGGTAACTATGATGGCGAAAGGTTTACTATTTGGTTTGACTATTTCAATTACAATAGATTCCGTTTCTTCGGAAATTAAATCTGATCGGACTCTATAGTTAATATGGTTTTTTATATAAACACATACGCCTCCACCATTTCGATTGCGATCCTTTCTAACTAACTCATAGTTATTTAGTCGAACCTGGTTATCATTAATATTGCTATCAAGCCTCGTTTCGTTAAAGGCAATTAAGTCAATATTTTGCTCAGATAACCAAGTACGAAATTCATCTATATGCAAGGGGAGACTTACAATATTTAACGAGACCATTTTGAAACCTCTTACCTTAGGCATTTGCAAGCAATCTCGCGTCGCATCATCGCTTCCATCAGTTGGTCAATGCAAATTAGACAAATAGTTTTTAAAGTTTTTTGCCAAATTAATTGTCCCGCTCATGTTAAGGTGAAATTTACTGCCGTTCAGACAAGAGGAATCAATATTATCGTTTGATATGACCTTCCAATCTCTTGTTTTTGCGAAGAACATAGGGTTATGTTAACAGAGATGCGCTTCTGTTCAAGTTCGGCTGAGTCTTGTCGGGTAGTTAATTGTGATATTCCAATCTTGGTATGAGGGGATTCACGTTCGATGGTTTCACAAATTTTAACGATTTCTTCAGCAATAACAGTGGGATCGTCCGTCTTCAGGTTGTTTGTCCCGATGTGAAGAATTAAGTTATCTGGTTTATTTCTTATCGATGGCTTTATATAATCTTCCATAGCATCTATTTTTGCTCCAGAAAACGACTTTACAGATATCCTATTCGACTTATCTGACATCTTCCAGCCTTGAAGCTTTGATAATATGGAGTCACCGGCTATTATCGTTGTCTTGCGTTTATCAGTATTTGATGGCTTCTGTTGGTTTACAAATTCATCGTTTGTTGGGGCTTTCGATGCATTATCTTTCACGGACTCATCTGTATTGTTTCTCTTTCTCTTAGGATTTTTAGATTGTTTGTTCTTACCATCCTCAGAAGTTGTTGGTAAGCTATCGGACTTGACATCCTTTTTGGCCTTCGCCTTTACCTCATTTGCATTTCTTTCTTCCGCCAATAATTTAATGGCCGTAACAAGGCTAGCCTTTTCTTCTTCTAGTCTTTGGATGTAATCTTTTTGTACTTTTTCTCGTTTCTTAAGATCTTCAATTTCCTTGTGACACTGCAGTGATTCCTCGTTGGTCTGTTTAGGAATTATATGTTCCTGTTGAACGAAACAACGCTTTTTAACATCTTCTATTTCATCTCTTAATTTTGAGAGTTCTTCCATAACATTTGAAAGATCACTAACTGACTTTAACGAGGTCGGTTGTTCATCAGTTACTACAGGATCTGGGATTAGTATGAGACTTTCATCTTCTATGCTTGATGGTAGTTCGGTAGGTTGCATAAATGATTTTGGTTCTTCTTCGTCTACACTTCCTTCATCTTCGTCGCCAGTACAACCAGGTTTCTTCGAAGTAGGGAGTGGCGATGGAATTTTGTTATCGTCATTAAAATCGTGAAGCTTCTTCAGTAGTGTAGCTTGTTCTGTACCAAATAACTTTAGCTTACCAGTTGATGAGTAATATCTTACAGAGCAATCTTTCACTTTGCATGTATATGCTTTGTGTGTCTTGTCTTCTTTGAGTTCGCCAATTCCTTCGCTAGCATCAACGTTTAGAACAGCGTTAATAAACTTTTGTAAGTCGCTCAGCGATCCTCCCCAGCAAAAACAGTCATTATCATCATCATAATCAAGGTAGTGATTCATTATTAGTAAGTTAAAGTAGATTCGGTAACGAAGAAATTCAAAATTATGTGATTTTCACAGGAGCAACAAAAAACACGTCTGATCAGTCTCACAGGCAGGGAGAGGGAGAGGGAGAGGGAGAGGGAGAGGGAGAGGGAGAGGGAGAGGGAGAGGGAGAGGGAGAGGGAGAGGGAGAGGGAGAGGGAGAGGGAGAGGGAGAGGGAGAGGGAGAGGGAGAGGGAGAGGGAGAGGGAGAGGGAGAGGGAGAGGGAGAGGGAGAGAGAGAGAGAGAGAGAGAGAGAGAGAGAGAGAGAGAGAGAGAGAGAGAGAGAGAGAGAGAGAGAAAAGGTGTTGTTTGATGGGTGAAGCATGAGATCAGTACCTCTCTAAATATTACAACTAGATAAATATTATAACTAGAATCCATCTGACCCCAGGGCTTTCCAATTTGACATTTTGTTACCTTGTTGCATAAATTGTTTGGGCGTTTAACCAGGCTTAACTTAGGTCCTTAGTTGTGAGAGGCAACGCGCTAACAGCACATGGACCCTGCTTCCCATTGCGTTTTGCTTAGTTTTACAATTTGAAACATAACAAATTTTGGACAGCCATGTCCATTGCTTTGCACGAAATACAACTGCATGGTGTATATACTGTATGTTGCAAATAATGCACATGCACTGCTTTGCCCATAATAGAAATATTGTATTGATGTCATCATATACAATACATGTACATAGTACCTAAAATATGTATATGTGTACTTACCCAGATTTTATAAGTTTTTGACTGCTATAGCCGACAACACTAGGTGCTGCAGCTCTTCGTAGGTCTCTGCTACAGTAGTAATTAGCTGAGAGCTTGTGAGAAATTCCATCAGGTAAATTGGGTGGTTGTTGAGTCCTAACACATGTACATAAAAAATAAGTCATTGGAAATTTCAATGAAAGTGCCACAATGGCAAATTTAATAATTAATGGATTATACATGTACATTGTGTTTGCTTTGAAAAGAATTAAGACAATTAAATTCATCAATAATACATTGTTTAGCACTGATCATACAACAAAAATTTGAAGAAACTTTGTTGTTTAAAAATGTGGTTGATTTTTTTATGTCGTACCCACTTGAGAGTTTCTTAAGGTGACTCACTGCGCTTTTTGAGTGTGTAAGAAAATTATACCTTTATATACTACTTTTCAACAGCTTTTTAGGGAAGACTAAACATAAAATTGCATGGATATGCAGAACTTGCTAGGGGTATTGTTAGAAGAGCTGGCATATAGTAGGCATTTTACCCATACAGTATGGCCTCTTGCAATAAATTAAATATACCACATACGTTTATTCATGTTTTAAAGAAATAACTAACAAGAGGGCACTCAGAGACTGCATTATATACCTCCAGCAGCAGATTATTATTATTAGAGATGTTTAAAAAAAAAAAAAAGCAAGCTATCCTGCTAACCAGGCTTAGCTCACAAGACCTACTGTCGAAAACGGTAGACATTTTCTTTAGTTAAATACTTTATTACGATAAAAAAACGATGAAATAAAAGAAGTCTCACTCACGATCTCACAGAATCAGACCAGACTAAAAACTGACAACACATGTCTGCCAAGGTCGCTTAGCGACCTTGGTCCTGATTAGTTTTTTAAAGCTCATTTGATATGGACAAACGACTGAACACAAACGTTTTATATTGGAAGCACGGCTCGAAATATGTCATTATTTGTAATAAGTACTGGAATACTTCGAACCAGAAGCCAAAACAAACACGTATAGTGCCCAATCTCTTTTACACTGCTATCTTAGTTAGTATCTTTGGGCGTGGTATGGGGATGTCCTGGATCATGTGGGTTGATGTGGGTTAAACGAATTCATTGCCTTATTAATATTACATCAAATATATGGTGGTTTAAACTTTAATTTATAGTATTTCTTGCGTTCATTTTAAGTTTTTGGATTAACTTATTTTTGTATTATATTATATATATATGTTATTGACTGAGCGAGAGGTCCGTACAGGAGGATACTGCACGGTCGAGTTCTTTTTTCGCTTGTTTGTGGACCGAGCCGTAAGCGAGGTCCACAAACAAGCGAAAAAAGAACGAGACCGTGCAGTATCCTCCTGTACGGACCGAACAAGCTCAGTCAATAAGCTATTTATTATATGGCAAAAGCAAAAACAGAAATTTAAATTGCTTCTTAAATGATATTTAATAAAAACAGAACTTGTTTACAAAAATTCAACATTTTCAATAAAGCCGGTAAATGGTTAATTAATTTAAGAACAGCGAAGGAAGCCAGCTAAAAAATTGTTCTCTAAAATGTTATTGGCTACCAAAAAAAAAGAACAAAATGTTCAAAAATGCTTTTAATTTATTCGTCTTCGCTGTCGGATTCAATAAACAGCCGGCGCCGCTTGCGGATGCATTCTGTTTTCGAAGGCGTTTGAGTAACTGGGCCGCTCATAACCTGGATATTGAAAGAGCAGTTTTCAAACGTAGCCCCATGGAAAATACCAGCTTCTTCTACATTTTTTGTGATGCTTTGGTTTGGTTTGTGTTGGATATCTACGACCGAACTCATGGTGGAACTTGAGCTGACAGTTGATGGCTCGGTGTTTTCCGTGCGACTTAGTGCAAATGACATCTTTCGCTGGTGTTGGGTTGACGCTGATTTGTACGCATCGAGACTTTTCAGGTTGTGATGACCACTTAACTGAGCTACAAAGTTGATAGGTACATCTGAATCTAGAAGCCTTGAGATACAGGTTTTGCGAACGGAATGATTGGTAACTCGTCCAGGCAGACCAGCGTTTTGAGCAGCTTTCGAGAGCAGCTTGCCGATTTCATTCTTTCCCAATGGGGATCTCTTGTACCAAATGTTATCGTTTGGATTTCGCTGGTGTTTGATGGCCAAGTAGAAAGGAGATTCAGGCTGATTCATTAGCAAAGGACGGTGGCTTTTGAACATTTTATAATACATCACCGGGCAGCGTTTATTGCCAGTTGCTTGGGCAGTGGGATAAAACGCACGACGTCCAGAAGACTCGTCTTGGCCATGGCGAGTTTTGGATCCTCTTTCTGTTTTCCAAACAAGGATTTCGTTGCCAGTTTCAGGGTCGTTTTCCAACGAAACGTCACCCCACAGAAGACGTCGAGACTCATCTCTGGCTCTGAACCCGAAATGCAAAGCCAACCACCAAACAGTGCGCTGTAAAGCAACGGGATTTTGAGAACCAAACTCTCCTTCGGCAAAAAGCTTGTCTTCCTCGACCTCGCTCAATACTCGAGTGGCTTTCGGACGGTTCCCTTTTCCGTGGTCGACGACCAGCTTCTTTTTCTTCGACTTTAGGACTTCTCGGGACAATTTAAATTCATCCCCCTTCAGCAAGTTTGCCGTAGATCCCTTGCTGTTGAGATACCGTTGGATACTTCGTTGAAAAGAAGTCAAAGTTGAGGGTTCGTAGACTTCGCCATTTTTTTTCGTTACATCTTTGAAGAATGAGCAAAGGAGAAGGTTCAACTGTTCAAAAGGTATATCTTCTACTTTTCTCATCTCGTTTTTGTTCACAAAAGTTATACCAAGTTTGTAAATCGTACTTTGTCTTCTGTTTTGTACTTTTTGGCTGTTGGTCGGCGATAAAATTGCTGAATTCATTCATGTTTGTGTTGACGTCGCGGATTTCTTCAGTGTTTGTTTCGTTTAAACCTCCCAAAACATTATCTTCTTCCGGATAATAAAAAGCATTTGGGTCCTCCTCACTCTCAGACATTTCAAACTTAAAGCCGTTTCACAAAACAGAATTTTTTTAAAAAGATATAAAAAAACTTGTCAAAGATTTAAAATCCAAAATTTCCCGCCAAACCTGAGCGGTCCGTACTGTTGGTTTCCGACCGCTCAGGAACCAATCAAAATGCTCTATTTTGGTAGATGGACCGCTCAGAAACACTTGCCATATAATAAATATTAATTCTTTACTATCTAGTGATAGTTTCAATCTTTTTTTCTCCTCAACATGGTGTCAAAGCACTATTGCGGTGTCTGTGTTAAATTTATTCAATCAAATCAAAAAGCAATTTTTTGTGACTTGTGTAAAAAATGGATCCATTTAAAATGCACTGAATTTAGCAGAGTAGACTACATAAGTTTAGATGGTAGTCCTGATGAATGGTTCTGTTCTCCTTGTCTTCAAAATCTGTTTCCATTTAATCAAATCGATGATGACATTGAATTCTTGTTGGCAATTCAGGATTATAATTTTTAAAATTCTTGCTACAATTCTTTCAAAGATCTTGTATTCAATCCCTATACATTCACCTCCCCATTAGTTAACTCATCTGATCTTGATCCAGATAACCAATTTTATTCTACAAATACCATTGTAAACAATAATTCGGAATATTTTACTGATGAAAAATTCATAACTGAATTTTCTTCTAAATCTATAATGCCTTTTCTCTTATACATTTCAATGCACGTAGTCTCTCACAAAATTTTAATAAAATTACTGACTACCTATCCATCTTAAATTTCCCTTTTTCAGTCATTGGAATTACCGAAACCTGGTTAACTGATGACTCAGAATTATCTTATTATAATATAGATCACTATAATCTTTTAACTTGCAGTCGTAGTGATCATCACGGTGGTGGAGTGGGATTATATCTTGAAAATAACCTCATTTTTGAACAGCTAAAAAATCTTGAAAGTAATGACGACAATGTTTGTCAGTCAATTCTTGTCGAGCTAAAACTTAATAATTCTAGCATTATAATTGGAGTAATCTATAGACCACCTAGCGGTGATTTCAAGAAATTTACTGATACATTGACAATATATTAAGCAGCTTAACAAACTCAAACAAATCTATACATCTTATGGGTGATTTTAATATAAATCTATTAAACATTGAAACATGTAATCTTACTAGTGATTTCTTTGAAACAATGCTATCTTATTCATTATGTTCTTCTATTTTTAGACCAACTAGAATTACCACTCATTCTGCAACATTGATAGATAACATTTTTTCCAATAACTATTCACTGCCATCCTCATCTAGTATTCTACCGTACTTACTGACATCTCTGATCATTTGCCTATCTTCTCTATTCTAGAGATAAATTTGCCTAGGCCTAAACTCCCATCCTATACCTACAAAAGAAATAACACTAGGGAGAACGTGCATCGACTTATAGACTCCTTAAAGTCATTCAACTGGAGTGCAGTATATAATACAACTGATCTAAATACTCTATACAATCAGCATCTTCCACTAATCAAAGTTAAACAAAAAAAATACCAGTCAAGAAAACCCTGGCTAACTCAGGGACTAATTAAATCTATTAGGATCAAAAATAAACTCTACAATAAATTTTTGCAAAATAGGACAACCAAATCTGAAACTAAATATAAAACATATCGAAATAAACTGAACCATTTACTCAGGATAACAAAAAAACGTTTCTACACTAATAAATTTGAATCCGTAAAAGACAGCATTAAAGCTACATGGAAAACCTTGAAGGACCTGCTAAACAAAAATAAACCGAAACTCAATTACCCTAATTCCTTTGTACACAATAACAATGATATAACAAATCATGAAATAATTGCTAATAACTTTAATGACTATTTTGTAAACGTTGGTTCTAATCTTGCTTCTAAAATTCCTTTTACTCAAACCAACTTTACTCGATTCTTAAAGGGGTCATACCCAAATTCTTTTGTTTTCTACCCTACTTATGATAATGAAATCTCTACCATATTAAGAGATCTTAATCCAAATAAATCACCAGGTCCTGACAAGCTAGATCCTTCTGTATTTAAAATGGCTGCAAAGCCTCTTGCACCAATCCTCTCCCATATCTTTAATAGATCAATGGAAGTGGGTAGAATACCAGATCAACTAAAAATTGCTGAAGTTATCCCTATTTTTAAGGCCGATGACACCAGGAAATTTCAAAAATTCTTGAAAAAATAATTTATGCGAGACTTTTAAATTACTTTACCAAATACAATATTCTTCTTGATAATCAGTTTGGCTTTAGGAAAAATCGCTCTACTTTTATGGCTGTGTTGGAGTTAATTGATAACCTCTCAAACTCAATTGATAAAATGGAGTTTTCTGTAGGTGTTTTTATTGATTTGAGTAAAGCATTTGACACTGTGAACCATAGTATTCTTATTGAGAAACTTAATCATTATGGCATAAGAGGAACACCATTACTCTGGTTCTCGGATTACCTTTCTAATAGAAAACAATTTGTTAAATTCAATAACACATTGTCTTCACATAGGACTGTTACGTGTGGTGTTCCTCAGGGTTCTATATTAGGACCTCTGCTATTTCTCATATATATAAATGATATTTCTAATTGCTCTTCCCTTTTAAATATAATCTTATTTGCAGATGATACTAGTCTTTTTTTTCTTCAGGTACTGATCTTAATCAGCTGATACAGTTAATAAACCAGGAGCTTAATGTAATAGCCTTGTGGTTTAAATCCAACAAACTTTCCTTAAATCTTAAAAAAACTAAATGTGTTATTTTCTGTGCCAGAAATAAAAGCTACAACAAAAACTCTGATATTAAGATTGATAATCAAATAATTGAGCAAGTTAGTTCCACAACATTTCTTGGTGTTCTTATTAATGAACACCTTGACTGGAAACCTCACATAAATATCATTTCACTAAAAATGTCCAAATCCATTGGGGTTATAAACAAAATAAAATCACTCATTTCTGCCACAGCTCGGCGATCACTATACTGTACCCTTGTTCTGCCCTATATCCAATATTGCAATATAATCTGGGCAAAGACTTATAGTACTAATCTTGAAAAGATTTTGAAACTACAAAAGCGCATCATCCGAATAATTGCTAATGTTGGATATAGAGACCATACAAAGCCTTTATTTATTAAGCTAAAATTATTGACTGTTAATGACATAAATAAATTTCAAACTGGATCTTTCATGTTTAAGGTGGCTCCACACAGTTTCTTGAAAAATGGAAAATACAAGTTTGAGAGTCAAAAACACGTGCATAAACAATTCAGAAAAAGAATAAAACTAAATGTTGTGCATAGTTAAACAGTCTGACAATCAAAAACTGTTACCAAATAAATAGCAACAGTTGTTGCTATGGCAACAATGACGTTTCAAAATGGCTGCCAATTACCCTTCAAACTAATTTAATTCGAAAAAAACTTTGGTGACCCCCAATTTTTTTTTACATTAAAACTTTTCTTGAAGTATGAGTAATCAATAGGCCGATTTAAAAAAAATTCTGTAGAACGAAATTTTTTAAAAATTAACAAACATGATTTTTCCGGAAAAAAAATTATTCGTTCTACAGAATTTTTTTAAAATCGGCCTATTGATTACTCATACTTCAAGAAAAGTTTTAATAAAAAAAAAATTGGGGGTCACCAAAGTTTTTTTCGAATTAAATTAGTTTGAAGGGTAATTGGCATCCATTTTGAAACGTCATTGTTGCCATAGCAACAACTGTTGCTATTTATTTGTTAACAGTTTTTGATTGTCAGACTGTTTAACTATGCATAACATTTAGTTTTATTCTTTTTCCGAATTGTTTATGCACGTGTTTTGGACTCTCAAACTTGTATTTTCCATTTTTCAAGAAACTGTGTGGAGCCACCTTAAATGCTTAGTTTTCCCATCCACTCTTCCTTCCGTCTTTCAAACATACTTTGTTTGCAATGATGAGATTCACAATTATAATACCAGAATTGCCGGCAAAATACATGTCACTCAAGCAAGAACCAAAACTAGACAAATGACACTAAGACAAAGCGGGATATCATTTTGGAATTCTCTTGATGATACTATTATCCAATCAAAAACATTAAAATCCTTTCAGAAAAAGCTTAAAGATTTCTTATCTAACGAAATGATGAACAGCTAAACAGTGCATTTTTAGATCATTATTTTAGTCTAATATACTTACTTTCACTTTAACTTCTATTTTACTTAGTTTTTGGTGATTGGCAATTTCACAAACTCTCTCGAGTTTTCTTCTGCCAATCTCCTTCCATATTTATTCAAAAATATATTAATTAGGAAAATTATTTTATTAACAGAAAAAAAATGTAATATTGTTAACACATGTTAAAATAATCTGTTATTAATTAATTTTTGATAGACAAATGAAATCTTAAGTATACTTATTTCTATTCTACTTGAAAAGCAAAATCTCTAATACTTATCTCTATCTCGCTGTAATAATTATTAATATGGTTAATAAATTTTGATTGATTGATTGGTTGAAAGGTAAAACAATAGTACAACAATTTAATTTTCAACCGTGACCGTGCACAAGGTACACAAACACCTAGAACAATGGATTTTATGAAGTTTCCTAAGCATCTATCAACTGTGATGTTAACAATAAAACTTAGTTCATTCACGTGTTATAAGAAATAAAATGTTCATTGTTCATCTGTAGCAATGTCTTTTATGCGCGTTTCGGCTTCGATCGCTGCTGCTCTTCTTGGTCTGAAAGGCGTTGCGTTATGGTTGAGCGGTGTTGAACTGGTTTGCTGCGGTCGGTCGCAAGATAATTCTAAAGGATAGAGATGTAGCACCGCACGTTCTAAAAACGCTCTTGCCAGTGCGCAGTTTTGCAGCGTCCAGCGATGCCACATAGAATCCTTGCTCGTCTGTAGAAACTTCGCTCTTTTCTTCAAATTTTTCTCTTCAAGATGATAAGGTGCTAGCTCTGGTAAGACATTTGTGTTGACAAACAATAACGAATTCGGTGTTAGCGGTGGAAGCTGGACATCTTCTTCCAGATAGGTAAGCGGCCGGTTATTAAGAGTCACTTCTACGTCGAGAAGAACTACGCTCAATAGGGGAGTTCAAGGTTTATTTCGCCATATTGCAAGGGGTGCAAAACCATTGGGGCGAGCGCGCGGCCATGCCTATTTATCCTTGTTAAAATCATAGCGAAACTTGCGAAGCAAGAAGGATATCGCTTCGGTTTTTGTCGAATTCGTCTTTAATCGTTGTTTGGATCACTTTCCTGTGAGCTGGTATGTTCGTTCTATGATTTTAGACCATTATCGCTGATAACCAACGCGTAGAAACGCTATAATACGAAAGTTTCCTCAACTGAGGGGTCGCTGCGCCACTGTGGCAGACACGGGACGCGGCTGTTTGTCGATTTTAGCAGAGACAAAACGCCTCGCTGTATAGTGGGATACTGCGATAACAACAAACGCAGTCTAGAATGTTGGGTGAAGAGGTATTATCTTAAAATTTTGGTTCTTAATAAGCGGCCAAATCACCAGATTTCGGCAGAAACTTGGCGTAAGCAAACATTTGTCTAGAATATCCGTATTTTCCGCTTGTTTATCAGCCTTCAATGCCAATGGTGTCAAATTTCCCAAATAAAATTGCTTCGTTCTTCAAAATAATTACACGTTTAATTCGACAAAAATACAATCAATATGTACGATTCTATCTTTATACTTAATAGTTACATCTAGACTTAAACTGCATTTAACTATATTTTGTCCTGTATATGCCAGTTAATAACGTGTACATATTAGAAGTAAACACGCGTAACCCAAAACGTATCCCTTTCCTGCGGGGAGATATACATAATACATTAATACACTTCGTTTGATAACGAGAAAGAGGATACTTCAGACTTTAGATGACGAAGATGAACCTCTGGTTACTTACGTTACTATACGCTTGAAGTTTGAGTGATTTACAAGAGAGTTGGAGCTAAAGTTTTACATTGTGTTGCTGAAATCGTCACTCAGTCGTGCCCGTCATAACAGCGCGGCCACCCCTCAGTTGAGGAAACTTTCGTATTATAGCGTTTCTACGCGTTGGTTATCAGCGATAATGGTCTAAAATCAAAGAACGAACATACTAGCCCACAGAAAAGCGATCCAAACGACGATTAAAGACGAATTCGACAAAAACCGAAGCGATATCCTTCTTGCTTCGCAAGTTTCGCCATGATTTTAACAAGGATAAATAGGCATGGCCGCGCGCTCGCCCCAATGGTTTTGCACCCCTTGCAATATGGCGAAATAAACCTTGAACTCCCCTATTCCTCCCAGGTAAGTAGACCTTGCTCCACGGTCTTGTAAAAAGCAGACTTCATTAGGCCGATCAAACTTTTAAATTGCCCGCCCCACCAAGGGGCACGGCTCAGGTTAAACTGACAGGTTATTGAGTACTTACATAGAAGATCGTTGAATTTCTCATCCTTGTGCACCTTAGCTAACCACTTTGCTGCAGCGACAAACGTTTTATCATTGTCTGAATATATCTTTGACGGTCTTCCTCGTCTAGCTATAAGGCGTTTCAGGCTCTTAATAAACTCTCCCGTTTCTAGATTTGGCAAAAGTCCCAGAAATACCCCACGTGTCAAACTACAGGAGTATAGTACCACATAGGCTTTCTGTTCCTTCTTTGGTGTCAGGAGATATCTCACTGGTTCGGCAAAATCCACACCAATTACCTTGAAAGGCGTGTCCCCTTCACTTCTGTCTTTAGGAAAACGTTCTGCTGGTGCATTCTTGACGCGAAATCTTTTGCATCCCCAACATTGCTTCAGGATACGTTTGGCCAACTTTCTGAGGAGAGGCACCCAGAATTTCTCGCGTACCTTAGCCAATGTAAGACCAATTCCACCATGCAAGGTAGTCGTATAAGCACATTCGAACATTTTCGCTGCATACAGTGTAGAGTCCGGCAGGTAAACTGGATATTCACCTTGAATGCGACCCCGGCACTCCCACACTCCGTCCTGGTTTAGTTGCCAATTCAGTTGTGCTTTGTCTTCCATAAATTTCACGTCACTCATTCCTTGTTTCTGTGCTCTCTTGATCCAGGACGTTTCTTGGGTTGAAATCTCTTGCATAGACAAAGGACCCTGGGTCTTGTTTGAAGGGTTTCGAGAATTGTGTTTGAACCACGAGATCCATCCACAAATCAGTCTCCTGGCCTTACACAAGTCAAACTTCTCAAGGATGTGATCAAAGTCATCACCACCTTCGACCACACCCGCAAAAAGTTCTTGTTGAACCTTCACCTCAGCACGGCTCTCTGGGCTGGATTGTACCACGATGTTGGGTGGCCATTTCTCCGGATTTGCAAGCCACTGCGGTCCCTTCCACAACATCTCTACTCCCGTCACACTGCCGCCCCGACTTCCAAGATCTGCCGGATTTTCTGTTGTAGGTACATGGCGCCAGAGTGTGTTTAGATGACTCTGTATTTTCTTAACGCGATTGGCTACAAATTGGCGGTACTCCCCATGTTCACTCAACCAATGTAAGGCTACTGTGCCATCCGACCAACACTGGATATTTGAGGCAAGATGGAAACCATCTAGAGCTTCACGAACATTCACTGTAATGTTTACTGCCGTGTGTCCTGCCACAAGCTCCAGGCGTGGAATGGTCAATCCCTGTTTCGCGAGACGAGATTTTGATGTTAGTAATCCTGAAGTGCTTCCTGACTTCTGTTTTACAACAAGGTAAATTGCAGCACTCACACCTTGTCCGCTTGCATCTCCGAAGACGTGTATCTGTACTTGCTCAATGGGTTCTTGATAAGTTGCCAGACTGCGCTGAGTCGAAATAGAACTTGGCAATCCTCTTTCCCACTTTCTCCACTGCGTCACAATCGCGTCTACAGGCTTCTCGATAAATACGTTTTCCTTTCAGGGTTACTGGCGACGTCAGCCCTAAAGGGTCATAGATTTTGGCTAGGTTGGCAAGGATACCACGTTTGGTTGCATCAGCTGGTTTGGTTGGAAAAGCCACACTTAGGATATCGTTGACTTTATTCCAGGGAAGGCCAAGAAGTTTGCTCTCCCCTTGACCTGTTGATTGGCGGCCAAGCTGTTGTTTGGAGAGTGAGGGCTCGTCATCATCACAATTAGTCCAATACGTTAGCATTCCACTTGTGAAGTTGAAACTGGGCATCATTGAAAATCTCAGTCGTCTCACTTTTCAGCTTCTTGGCACTCGCAACTGTTGATGCACCAGAGATGGACCGAATCATCAACATATAAACTCTTCAATGCTTCACAAACACTCTCTGGAAGACGATCACACCAGCTTTCTAGATGTTGTTGAATTACTCCGTTCAAAAGGAATGGTGATGGTGCTAAACCGAATAACGCCCTGGTGAAGCGCAGCGTCTCCAGCTCCTTTGAGTGCGCATCGACTAACCAATGGAATCGTAAAGCACCTCGTTCAGCTTCACGAATACGAATTTGGAGGAAAGCTTTGCATAAATCCCCAGCAATATCTACCGCATGCAGACGATTACGAGTAAGCACACTCCACAACTGATTCTGTAACGGAGGACCAGTATGTAAACATTCGTTGAGTTATGGTACATCGTCGGAGGCACGGGCAGAAGCATCGTACACCACGCGTAGTTTCGTTGTCTCTGCGTTTGCTCTTACAACTGCACGATGTGGGAGATAGAACTCTCTCCCCTTGACTTGCTCAGGAGCTTTGTCAACAACACCATCTGCTAACTGTTCACGAATAACAGTGTCATAGTCAGATAACATGTTCGTCCGACGTAACTTGCGTACCAATGATCTTAGTCGACGAATACTTCCATCGTGGTTATTCGGAAGAGGGGGTGGTTCCCCTTCTAGGGTAGTGAGGTCTCCCACCACCCATCAGAAGAACGTGTCAGCTGCTCATTGAATTCTGCGTATACATCACTTTGATCTCCGGTTGGAGTGTATGCTAAGCCGAGCACATCTAAGGCCCACAAACGTTCATAATCAGCGGACGAGCCGACTGACAGGTATACGCATGCGATACATCTGTCTCATCTCCAGGTGACATTAGCGTCCATCCAAATCTTGTGAATTCTGCCACAGGTTCACCACGGCGACCCACACGTAAGCATTCTGCAGTGCGGATTTTGGCAAAATCATTGGCTCCCAAGATAATATGAACTGGTAAACTGCTTTTCTCGTCGTTATCATCCATTTCTACCACTCTAAGATGTGGATGGTTGTCGATCACTTGCTTGTAAGTGGGATTGTCCAAAGTATAAGCAATTCACGCTTCTCAATTTCAGTTATATTGACGTTGAGTTGAAAATCACCGGTTACTGCCTGTACCAGCACGTCATATACTTTCATTTTCCTGGTGGTCACACCCATGAGCATTGCAATCTGGCGTAGGCCTGAAGAGTTAGGCTGGGCTTTGATTAACTTCACGAATGTTGAAGAGGCATAGGAATGACTTGCTCCAGTATCTAGTAGAGCTCTGAACTTGTATCCAGCAACTTTCACGACTACAACTAGGTGAATAACTCCTGATTCTCCAATTTGGCTAGCAGTCGTGCCTTTTTCGTCCACTTCCGGTGAATCTTCCAGTGGTTTGTCACTCGGCTGATCGCAAATTGAACTGTGGTGTTTCTTCTTACAGTATCGACACACTGCTGGGCTCTTGCATGCAGCTGCTCTATGTTTAGGTACAGTTGAAACACAGGCGTTTAGCACTAAAGATCTTCCTTCTTCCCCCTGTATATTTAACTTTATCACAGACGAGAGCCTTGTGGAGTTGTGCGTTTTGCTCTCACAGTAAGCACAGATGCGCGATGCTTGTGTATATCTACACGTTTGGTATTAAAGGCTTTCATACGCTCTCTTCGATCCCTTCTCTCTCGCTGTAATCTGCTGTCTACTGGAAGTGGGTTGTTGATTGTCCACTTTTCTAAAGTAGTCAAAAACTGCTTGAAGGTCCACTCACTCCATTTCTCGTCGATTAAAGCAAGTTCGTGCTTTAATTATGACTGCATGTAAGTTTATCAAGTGTAAATCTTACAGCGGCGTCAAGCTCGTTCAGTTTGTTAAGGGTTTGCAACGACTCGACGTTAAACAATAGCTTTCTTGAATGTGAGGAAGTTCAAAAATGCTCCGAATATATTCGCGAACAACTTCACTGGTTTGGCCATAGCGCTTTTCTAGAAGAGCCTTCGCTTTGTCATAACCTTGTTCGGTGAAAGGTAATCCATCGATGAGCTTTCGCACTTTGACTTCGACCAACTCCTTTAGGTACGAACACTTAGTGATAGCATGTACACTGGTCTTATCAATTTGGGCCTCGAATTGTCCCGAAAACCTTACCCAATCTTGAGGTGTTCCGTCGAATTTTGAGATGACCAACTTGGGCATTTTGGTAACACTCGTAGCTTGCAAAGACGCATCAGAAGTCGTTTGATCTTCCTTTGTTTGTTTTAGTTCTTGTTGATACTCCAGGTCGAGTTTCATTTTCTCTTTCTCAAATCCTAATTGGCATGTGAAATTTCTGTTGCTTCTTGTTCTTGTTTTAACTTTTGTTCGGTTAAAAGTCTTTCGAATCCGAGTTTCTTTTTTGTTCTTGTAGAGCAATCGTTTCTTCTACGGTAAGTTCCATTTCCTTAAGTTCCTTCGCAATTCGTCCTGTACATTGATCGGCTCCGGTAAGCATTGTTTCAGTCTTGATTGCCCATTCTTTGATTTGCTCTTCAGTTTCTCCCTTGGGGAATTTCTTTTCCTCAATGCTTTCTTTACTGTCGAAGTGATATTGGCGATTGAAGCTTGTTGTCGTTCCAAGGCTTCCTTGTCGTGTTTATCGATTATGTCATCCGTCTTCTTGATTCGAAAACCCAATGTTTTGAGTTTACCACTAAGCTCACTGATCGCTTTATCCATGCATGGCCAGAAATCGAGGACAGCCAGCGGCAGTGGCCTGTGGGCTTAGATTTAGATGGAAATATTAATTTGAAGATTCTGATGGCTAAATATCGATCATTTCGGCTATAAACAGAAGTCTATAACAATAAATTAAAGTAGAGTTATTCGCTAAAATGTCTTATTTGACTTATTTCTTACCCAAATATCAAATTACAAAAGGTTTAATTGTCTGGACAGGCATGTACACTCATACTCACAATAATTGCCGCATAAATTTCAGTTATTTTTCTGAATCCACAGTCGCATTTAATAATAATAATAATAATAACAGCGGTTAAGACCCTGGCAACCTAGCAACAGCTCCATAAGAAATGGCGGACAAGAACCCGAAATTATCGAGCAATGCATTGCTCCTTCACCCCGAGTTCAGTATTTATCTCGGCGCTTGATGGATCAAATTACAACGACTTGGCTGCACTAAAATCGTACATTTTAAGGTGTTTGGGAACCTATTAAACAACGAAAAGGTGAAACGAACAACTCCGCAAAACAAAGTAACGTTCATCCCGAGCAAATTCAGACGTTCGCCTAGTTTCCAGGTTTTGCTTGCAGCGTGAATATGTCGTGGCTTCTGATTGGTCAGGATAGGAATATTTCAGTTATCAGAAGGTTTGTCATTGGATAACGCTACTGTGGTCTATCACCAATAGACCACTAGTAGCTCAGCCAATCAGAATGCCGAATTTGTAATAGACCACTAGTTAGTTGATACAATGATACTAAATATATATTTAACAGTTATACCATGAGCTCGAATCGTATATGAGCTCATAGCCAACGAGGCGCTTCGCCGAGCTGGCTATTAGTTCGTATACGACGAGAGCGAATGGTATAACTGTTTTATTATATAGCCAAGCACTGTACAAGAGACAAAATTACAGCGAAATGTTTGAAACGACAAACTTCCGGCATAGGCAACAGGCAACTAATACTTCCGCCATGTGTAATGATGCATTCACACAGAGTTTCGCTGAGCTGTTCGGCAAACAGCTTTGAAATGTTGTATAAATGTTGCTCGAGAGGCAAAAAATGTGTTAAGCAGATCAACAAAAAAGATTAAAAGGTACCTTTATGAAGTGAAAAGGCGGGTCAGTTGTTTATATTAGCGTTGCTGTCGTGAAAAATGTTTTGATTTCATGCAAAAATGAAACTGAAACAATTTCGGCAGTGAAACTAAATTACTTAGTTGGTTGTTTTGAAAAAGAACATGCTTTTTACTACTCCAAATGCTTATCTAAATAAAAAAAGTCTCTTTACTAGTGATCTCCTACGAAATGTGTTGTAAACTTGATTTTAACCGTGAGTTTCTTTGTTTGGCAACAAATTAATATCAACCCGCTAATTTAGTGGTATTTCTGAAGTAAAAAGACGTAATTTTTAGGTGAATTTTACCATTTGACATGCTAAATTGTGTATTTGTTAATGTATTTTTACACAATGTTGTTTTTTTATACATTGGTTTGAGGGTGTTGATGTTTTTCTGTATAAAAATCCGTCAATTTCAACTCCTTTCGGCAGTTTAAAAAAAAAACATGCCGCCATCTTGTTTTTCCTCTACTAGCAGGATATGAGCTGATCTAGCCTGGTAGTAGGGAACCAATCAGATTACGCAAAAGCTCACATCCGATAGCATGCTATATAATAAATATATATATACAAACGAGCACGTGTGATTTTATTCACAGAATCTCGGAAAGTGCTCAATACCATAAAGGTAGAGCGAATATAGTATAGTTTAAGTGGGCTTACTGTACCTCAAAATGTCAAGTGTTGCAACTGTCAGTTTCACACAGGGCGATCTTATATATATATATACAAATATATATAAACTGTTAACTTTTTGTAAACTTTATTAATTCCAACGTTTTGGCCAGGGTGCTGCCCCTTTGAACAAGGCCAAATTTTAGAAGCTACATGTAGTAAACCTACTTATATATAATTCTTAATTCTAATTACCGTAAGTAAAATCTTTTAGGTTGAGTCCATGTGGAATGAATGAATTAAGTTTGTACACCCAATCCAATATATATATATAGTTCAATCTACAGACACGGTGTTTCGCTGTACAACAGCTCATCAGTGTAGCTTGGAACAATCTGAATGAATTTTATCAATTACTTATACACATGCGATCGTCGGTGACAACCGCATGTGGGACAGCATCGGTGAAGTACATTCAGATAGCGTGAAGTGCGCATGGGCCCATATATATATATATGCGCACTTCACGCTATCTGAATGTACTTCACCGATGCTGTCCCACATGCGGTTGTCACCGACGATCGCATGTGTATAAGTAATTGATGAAATTCATTCAGATTGTTCCAAGCTACACTGATGAGCTGTTGTACAGCGAAACACCGTGTCTGTAGATTGAACTATATATATATATATATATATATATATATGCAATGCTCACTACACTTGTGGAAGTTTGAGCAGTCTGGCCCTATACCACCTCATGCTCTCTAGATGTATATGCACTACTTACACTACCCCACAATAGTTGTCACCAGCAATTGTTTGGGGTATATCGTATATATATAAGTGGTGTTCTCACATCTAGATTGTTCCAAGCTACATGTACACTGATGAGCTGTAGTAGTACAGTGAAACACGTGTCTCTAGACTGAACTATATATACGCAAGCAGTGATTACACAAGCAGTGATTGCCCAGGTGACAATCTTGTCAAGATCTTGCAAGATCTTGTAAGATCTTGTAAGATCTTGTAAGATCTTATTAAAGGATCTTATAAGATAAATCTTGCCAAGATCTTACAAGATCTTGTAAAATCTTGCAAGATCTTATGATAAAATCTTATAAGAAAAATCTTGTAAGATCTGATAAGATTTTACAAGTTTATGTAATTTGAGTAAAATAAATCTTATATCAGATCTTGTAAGATCTTATAAAATGTTTTTAAAGAAGTTTAGAACAACTGTTCTTGAAATGTAAGATTTCAAACTGGTCACCGTATGTAGGTTTATATTTTAATTTTTTGATACACAAAGTATAATATGATATACTGTATATGCCATGGCAATAAAATGCAATTTAATTGTATAAATTCTTTGAGATACAATAAACATGTTGGTAAAAAAATCCTGTAATATCAACTGTTGCTGATATGACCATCTTGTAACATCTGATTGTGTAGTCCTTTAGACAGATTATATAGAAAAAAAAGCTTTGACGAGATGTTAAAAAAATCTTACAAGATCTTATAAGAGCCTATAAGATCTTACACGATTTTGTGTTCAATCTTGTAAGATCTTATAAGATCTTGTGTAAGATCTTGTAAGATCTTATAAGATCTTCTGTTCACTCTTGTCTGATCTTGTAAAATCTTGTGAAATCTTGCAAATTCTTATAAGATACGGTATATCTGGTTTTTTAATACATCATTGTAAAATTCATTTGATATACTATACTGTAGTAATAACATCGAATGCTTCAAGAAACATACTGAATTACGTGCGAAAGCTACGATAGACAATTTATAAAGAATAAAAGAATCGATTGGGTTACAAAGTCTCTATCATTGACCTTGGCTTCATTTTGAATGTGACTAGAAACATTGTCAATGTGTAACTTTTCGTCATCTGAGGTATGAAGATGGTGAATAATTAATTGAGTCAACAATCTTCGACAATATTGTCGCGAAGAATTTACTGTAGGTGCTTGCTTGCGACGTTCTCGGTTGTACGTACTTGCTACTGGCACAGGTGACCTTCGACGACGATATTCTGATCGGTTGGCGCAGATGACCTCCTCACTTGACATATTTAATAGGTGTTTGTGGTGTATCTGTTAAGCTGTTTTCCGAATATGATCCTTCACATCGTAACAAGTGTGCCATATCTGGCCCTTTTACTAATTTGGGTAGATTGTAGCACTCAACTGAACATACACTTTCTTTTGGCTTGCACCGACCTCCACCGGTTTTAAAAAGGGATGGAAAGGTGTGGAAGAAAATCTGTCAAACACTAACGGATATCGGAAGTTTGTATTTGCGCGATCCCTGGAGGCTGAGGACTGTAACAAAAAATTTCCTCGCACAAACTGGATATTATTTTATTAAGTATTTGTCTACTGATATTTGAATTCGATTGATATAAAACGTTTCAATTTCAAACAAATTTGACATGACATCGCAAACCTTTTTCGATGCCATGCGTGCATGTGCCCATATACCACGTGGTCGGCGTTGAGTTATAAGTTTGCCTATTGGTTTGCCATGTGAATCACGTGAGTGCATACGTTAGTTTGTTCACACATTCTACCTGTATCTGGTCATATGCTCTATCATTTCTCTGGCTGCTGGCAATCGTTGTCGACGCACTTCGAAGTCGGTTCAGTGTTCTTTCTTTAAATTTTGAAACATGATTCCAAGACAACTTCAAAACAAGACACGTGTAGGTAAGTTAAGTATTATTCGTTACAGTATTTCATATTTTATGGCAATTACTATTTAGAAAAGGCTGCTAAGAACATCGTCATAACTCGCTGTTATAGATTTTGCGATGATTGGAACATTAACGATTGTTTTCTTTGTTGGCAGAAGCTGAAAACATGAAAGAGTGGTATTTTGTATTCTTTGAGAACGAGGGAACTTATATAGCATCACGTGTGAGGATTTCATCAAGGGAGACCCCAAGTTAAGAATTTGGTCATAGGTGGACCTGTAGATGTTCGACATGTGAAAAGAATATTATTCACTGGGAAACTCGTAAGTCAAGGTAGGGAACTAAATTTAATATTTACTGCTTTGTCTTCGATAGTACACATATGCATAACCCTACGGGGTAATATATTTGGCAGACTTGTACGAAAAAATAAACTAAAGGCAGGATCAATTTTGTTTAATTTTATAAGCACAAGTATTTCTTAGATCAAGCTTGTTATGTTTCCTTTTTTCTATCTCAAACGGCAGACTTTGTCTTGAAATATCGGTACCATAAATAGTACCATGCGTTTATTCTTATTCTGAGTTTAAAATCACCGCGCTGTCACGGTGCTCGTTTATGATTTGCTGATAAATGTTGAAAGCGTCATGTTATTTAAGAAGTTAAATATTTTATATATCCCTATAGGCGTTTATTCTGACATTTTTAAATCTATTTATAATTGGTTTTAGTCACTTTTATTAGTCACTTTAATAAGTGTTCCGCTTCTTTGTTTTTGACATTTTACACTGCTTTTAGTTTTCCGCTTGTATATATATAGAAAGATTTAATTTCCTTTTTTCTTTAATCCGTTCGGCTGTAGACTGACAGCCGAAAGCTCGTTACAATAAAATTTTTTGATCAGAAAACGTCTTGTCTAGTATTATTTAAGTATAGTTAGTTTATGTCGCGTTGGAGAGGAATTGCGCCGTGGCGCCCCGCACAAATTAATGACTCAACTGAGGATAATTTATCGCTTAGAACACAAAGAACGCTAGACGACAGCGATTTTTTTCGTTTTATAAGCAAATTGTTTCTAAGACCCCGTTTACACTAGAGTAAAATTATCCGGATTCACATTGTTTTTCATCCCCATGGGAATAAAATGTGAATCCGGAAACTTTTGCCCTAGTGTAAACGGGGTCTGAAACGTAGATATTTTGGGCGTCGTTTGGGCTAAACCATGACAAGGCGTGCTTTCGCTGTGAGATCAGTTTATTAACAGTTGATGACAGAGTGAGAATTTTAATCTCATAGCTAACTATTGCGTCTTGTTTGTTTGCCACGTAATTCAAAGTGTCCGGCCCTTTAGGTCATAGGACTGAAAGGTGGCAATATGCTGCAATGGAAAAAACACACTGACAAACGGAGTATACGTAACGTTCTTCTAGAGTGAACCATAAGGTGAACTGACCAAATGTATAGATAGCTGGGTATAATAAAAACTTAAATTACATAGTTTTTGATTTTTCTCCATGCAGTTCACTCGGAAAGTTTGATCTTTGCTAAAAACGTTTTATAAACACCAACGACTAAAATTTAAACAGATAAGTTGATAGACGTATCTATCAACTATTTCTATATTTTCAAGAAGCTGTTACCCATTACGACAAAGCTTAATGTGCAAATATACTCCCATCTTTATAGGGCCAAAGGACAGACTATAGAAACTCTTCAAAGTACCATGGAAGGAGTTGTGAACAAAGGATCTACCAGTAAAGGTAAAAACATATAATCAAGATTGTACTGTAACGAGACTTGGTAGCTGTCAAAAGTACACGAAATTGTATTTCGGAGAGTCTTGAAATCCTGACTTTATGGAAGCGCGGCATGGAGATACATTAGTATCTCAGCTAAACATTACAATAAGACTGAGTACATAAGTGCTACTGATATCATACATTTCTAACTTGATGCATGCATCATGCATGTATATTCATCGTTCATGCAATAAACCTACATGGCCGTGCTGCTTTTTTTTTTTTTTGCTAATGAGGCAGTTTTTACTTTTTATATTAATTAAATAGATTCAAACATGTTTCCAAAAAGAATCCATATAAAAGGCTTAAAGTAGAATCTTCCAAGTTCCGATGAAGAATCAGACGGCAATGAATCTAATGACAATGATCAAGTCCGAGTAGAAGAAAAAAGGTTAGAAAAAGTGCTGAAAAATCTTGACAATAATAATAATAATAACAATAATAACTTAACGTAAAACAAAGTAAAATTTCCTTAATTTATTTATCTAATAGATTGCTATTTCTGCTTTCATTTGGTAGGTGCTCTTCTTATCAAGTATGGTGACAAACTCAACAAGTCTCACCAACAAATCATTGATGCATGCAACCAAAAGTGCCGAGATGCCAAGCGGCGAATGGATGCAAAACCAAAAACAAATGAGGAAAATGAAAATTAATTGAACATTGAACAAAACAAAACTTATTATTAATTAAAACTGAAAATTGTAGAAAATTATTTATTAAACAACTTTGCACTAATGTGGTAGTTCTTGTTTGCTTAGTTTGAAAGATTTTGAAGATTGTGCAAGATCTTGTAAGGTCTTACAAGATCTTATAAGATTATGCAAGATCTTGTAAGATTGTGCAAGATCTTGTAAGATCTTACAAAATCTTATAAGATTATGCAAGATCTTGTAAGATTATGCAAGATCTTGTAAGATCTTATAATTAAGATATTGAAAGGTATGACAGCATCTTGTTAGTTTTGTGTGCTTTTTAACTTGCAAGGGCTTACAAGATTTTGTATGATTTTGCAAGTTCTTGATCAGATCTTGACAAGATCTTGATAAGATCTTGATAAGATCTTGATAAGATCTTGCAAGATCTTGCATGATCTTGCAATTTCTTGCAAAGATCTTGCAAGATCTTATGTAAGATCTTACAAGATCTTATCAAGATCTTATTAAGATCTTGTAAGATCTTGGGTAAGATTGTCACCTGGGTGGTTAAAAGCCATGTTTCTATAACTCTATGGAAAACAAACAGAAACACCAACCATCCACTACAGTACATCATGTCACCATCCAATACACTGTCCATGGAGGGTAATGAGAAAACGGTTTTTTTTCATGTTCCTATAGAGTTATAGAAAGACTTGTGAAAGTTTGGAAGAACTTGAAATAATAGTGTGGAATTTCCCACTGTAATTTCTCATGCTCTCAAACTTCCCCTCATCTTTCTATACCAGGTTGGAATCAAGGCCCTTTCCACCACAGATCTGTGGCATACAGACATTAAAACATTGAATCTGCTGGTGTAATTTAACATGAGAGATCCAGTGTAAAATTATGCCAGCGAGTCAGACAAATGAGCCAATGGTGTACTGGCAGCAATAGTGATTATAAACAACCATAATAGTGGGGTCCTACTAATTACTGCCCGAGACTGCCCGGGAGTAAAAAATGACTGCCTGAGACGGTATATTACTGCCAGAAACGGTATACATCTATATTAGAGGCCTTATATAATAAAGAATAGATCCACATTTACGGCACACCACAAACTGCAGTTTGAAATCAGCAGTTAGCTGTCAGAAGTTAGGACAATTTGTATGTTGCGACTGAAAGCTTCCATTTGTGATTTGCCGTATATGTGAAAATAAACGGCAATCTTAACTTGCTAGGCTAATATTTTCAACATAGCAAAATGAAAAAGCTGGAAACTGCCCAATCTCTTTCCCAGAGCCCACGTTCCCCTTACTCAGCAGGTGGGAAACGAGAGACTCTGGGATAATCCGTTCACGCCATCCATTCTTGTTATCTGGAAGAAGAGTTATATAGAGTTCACTGTGTTCATCAGCCAATGAAGTATCGATGTGAAACGGATTATCCCAGAGTCTCTTGTTTCCCGTGGGGAACGTGGGCTCTGGGAATGAGATTGGAAACTGCCATGAATTTCGAGGAACGAAATACTGTATTTATACTAAATACTGTATACATGCAATGTATATATGTGTTTTTATATAAGGTGAATAAATACGAGTTTTTTTCTCTTCGATTTATAGCCCAAGAGCGAAGCCCGAGTCTGAAATGTCTCCCACAGCACCATTGAAATGTTAATCGCAGTCGGCTTTGTTTTCTATTTTTGAAACAGTGCTTCAGAGAAAAACCCGTGCTGAAATGGTGCCTTTTTCAGAGTATGCCAAACCCGAAAACCGAGGTTTATCAATTCAAATCCCGCTCGAGTCAACTTTGTGTTGACTTTAGTAGTGTTAGATTAATCATGAAAATATTTACAAACATGTAACACTCGTGTTTAATACTTGTTTAACTAAAATCAAATCGAAAAATTAGAGAGCAAAGAAAATCTGAACTCAACAGTAGACTACTAGTCTCTTGACAGCCTTGCCATCTTGTTTCTCTTTATAAACATATGGTTAACAACATTATTTATAAAAAATAATTAATTACTGGATAAAGGAACGAGTTAATAGGTCTCGGGCAGTCATTTTATATTCCCGGGCAGTCATTTTATATTCCCGGGCAGTCATTTTATATTCCCGGGCAGTCATTTTATATTCCCGGGCAGTCTCGGGCAGTGATTAGTAGGACCGTAATAGTGATAATTAATATTTATAAACAAGTTAAAACTTAAAACAACCCATGCACCCCAGATCCAGTATTATCAGTTTCCGTGATGGATTGCAACCTCGCTAGCGAATTTTTATTAGCATGGCGTACGAATTACGAAAATATATACTTATTTAATACTTGGCGTAAAATATGTGGCGGACGCGTTCCACCGATAATTCCAGCCTAGTTTCTATAACTCTATAGAAACACGAAAAATGTTTTTTGAAATACTGATATTAAATAGCAACTAGATTTATAAAAAACCTAACATTAAGATTTACATGTACAGTATACTCTTATTTGTTATGAATGAACATAAGTTACTTTAATATTTATATTATTATTAAACACTTAACACTGTACCTTGCAGCTATTGTCATAACTTCAGGACACACTTTCTCGGCATATCGCTGTGCAATAAGCAGATGTTTCTATAACAATATTGAGTTATTAACCTAGGAAATCATACGTAGAAAAAATTTGAGTAAAATTATAGGAATACTTACTCCAGAAAGAAAATTGCGAAGACTTTGAATAAATTTCGTTGCAGTAGCCATTTTGAAATATGGCCGCGGGATCTGAGAATTCCTTGGAAACGAACAATGGCATTTTCGATAGGTAATGATATGAATCGCTAATGACATTGCAAATTTCCGTGCAGGCACTATGGAGACTGGGCACTAAAGAATAGCAGGAAGGAGTGACACAAAATGGCGGAGCAAAGTGGTGGAGTAGCGAGAAAAAGTCGCGCTTTTGCCGACAAATTAAACAAGTAAGCGACTTGTTATTTTAGTGTTTGTCAAGCCAGTTAACTATTTAGATTTTTTTCGTAATATTTTTGGTTCCTATGTGTTTGTTAGGACGTACTCGGCCGCGCAGGCAAGAGAAATGGCCGCGTCTACATTCACGTTCTCCCACCAGCGTTCCGGTAGCTTTGGCTCCCAGGCAAGTGTTAACAGCAGGTCCAGTCAAGATACGATACAAGGAATATTTAGTGGAACTGTAAGTTTTGAGTATATTTTCAAAGCGTTTGTTTTGTTTCACGATTACAATTGGTAATGAGCGTTTACCATGGTTTGTGGCTAAACCAGACTGCAGTAAACTAAATTGTTAATGAATCAATGAAATAATGATTTAATATGCTTTGCCTCTTGGATGGTTGTGTGGGAGGGAATTGGAGATCTTACGTGGTCACTTCGGCGTAAAATGTCTTGGGCTGATATGCTGGTTTTTGTCTGGCATTTCTCGCAAGATAAAACATGAAATATTTACCTTTCGGTACTAGCTGTCACTGACAGTGTCCCCTACACTCGGTCCTCTCCTGTGGTTACATGTAGTTTTAGTTATGTCATAAATAGGAGTTAGAGTATGCGATTTCAAATGTAGGCTTATATTATTTTTTAAGGCTTATTGGTTAAACATATACGAATAATATGTTAAATAGAAGTTTCAGATTTGCTACAATTTTGAATTTATGACAGATTTACAGTATTACTGATTTTGGTATGAGAAGTCTGGCACTAGGGACTTGAAACCATAACTTTGCTTAGATTTGAGCAAAGTGAAAAGGTGGTAAACTGCTGAGAATAGTTTTAAAAATTAAATACTGATGTTGTGAGTGAAGCCCTTTATCAGAGAAATGTGATGAAATAAAACATGGTTTATTTATCCAAAAATTCAAAAAGGGCAATGTAGACAAAGATAGTCCACCATTGCCAAATTATTCCACCATCTTGAATTTGTGAGCTTCCAAGCAAAGACCTAAGAACTAGGTTAGTGACTTAGAACTGGGGATGTTTCCACTCTAATACTGTATTATTCCATTCAATACTAATATTGATTGGTACGGATTTTTGGACTCTATGATTATATGCCCTGTACAATTATTTGGAATGTAAGAATACAGTCCTACAGTGTATGTAGTTCCACTCAGAACTAAACCTAACAATAATTACTGTAAATCATGATTGAACATACTCTAGGTTGAACAAAGGTCAAAACTACTTGTAATACAGGTGAAACATCCAGTGCTTTCAATGAGGCGAGCGCGATCACGCTCGCGCTCGCCCACACGCTCCCAAGTTCATTCTGCCAGCGCGATTGATCGCGCTGGCAGATGAGTAATTTGTCATAAAATGCGCTCGCAGATTATCTTCCACTGCCTAGAAATGGAGTAAATAAATGCTCAGTTGTATATAATATGAAAATAATGGAATATCTCTTGTTTACTCTGTGCAGGAGTATACAGTCTAGCTTATAAAAACAAATCAATAAACCAGCAGCGTGGTTTTGAACAACTTTATGCACGCATATTTACAAATTATGGCATCACAGGAGTCATCAACATAAACCGGCGCTGTTTTTCAAGAAAAACCAAATCGCGCTGCCCAGTTGTGAAATCTGCTCTGGCGAGCGCGATCCATCGTGCTGGCGTATTTTATTCATTGAAAGCACTGAACATCAAACCTAATTTTGACTTTGGTTGACCTATTGTATATAAACACACATCACCACACTCTGTACCAAAAATGATGGCCAAACCTTTGAAATGTTTTTATGACAATACAAAAGATAATCATGTAAATACTGAAGTTTTATGTCAGTTTACTGTGGACAGATTAGGCTGTTGCGGTATTGAAAAAATACCAAATACCAATATTGGAAAAATAATACCAATAATATCGATATATCGATATTTTCCCGTGATAGAAATTGACTAAATTTTAAGCCTAATTTTTACCAGATGCCAGGATATCATAAGAAAACGTTTTACAAAAGAAAAAGGCCTGTTCTTAAGTTCTTTACAGTTTTCCCACAGAGTTGACACTCAAGATCATCCTTTCCCTTCTTGAAATGATCCCAAACAGCGCTTGGCATGTTGATATTTTGAACGTTCATCTTCGAGTGACTCATGGCATGCGAAAAAATTTCATGCAAAACTAAAGACTGTGATCTGCAACAGTCTATACTTGACAGCCTGTAAAATGTGTGCCTTGTGTGGAATTGAAAATGTATTATATATATTCAGGATGAGTCATGCTTTGACAATATGTGGCAAATTTGGCTGGAAAATAGTTTGAAAACAAATAGGGCTTCGCAAAATATGTTATTCCACTGGGAGATCGAAACAAAGGATCATTCTGTCTCACCGATAAACTGCAATGAGTTTGTTCCCCCCTGGGAACAGAAGAAATTCCTGAAATTTCTGTGACAGAAGTTTCTTGCAACAAAAATCATGGCTAATTATACGCTATGTACAGGTTGAATTTGCACAGAAACAGATTACAACAATTACACTCAATTGAAACTATTTAAAAACAGTGTGAACTAAAAACAGAAGACATGGTCATCTGGGCATCAATTTCAATTATTTCAAATGTTCATCTGCAAATTCACCACGATATTCTTTTCTTTCTCTCAGTGGCATTGTTTGGCAGACAGTCTTCGATATGCATTTCACAGTACATGGTTGAAAAGCAAATGTAAAGAAGTGACAAAACAATGATAATCGGTTTTAGCATACGCGCAATACCAATAATACCATAGGTTTCTATATCAGTATATTGATGGTTTTTAATTAAAATACCGAATAACCGATATTTAAAAAACCCCAATAATTATCGATATATTGGCATTACTGCAACAGCCTAGGGCAGATGTTTTGACAACTTGCACAAATCAGCTTTTACAGTACCATGTTATTAGTGTTAACAGTGATGGGAGAAGTGTCCAAAATATGTGTCTTGAGAATTAGAAATTGCACTGCAATTATTAAGAATGAAACTTGAATTATGGAATATATAGCTTTTAAAATTAAAAATGTGTGAACTAGTCATGAATGCTTATTTATGAAGTAAAAAAAGTGGTAATCTGCTGAAATTTTTACTAATGACATCTCAAGTGAAATGTAATTTCTATCCAATTTTAACACTGCCTATAGATGCACCACCCAGACCCTATTTTTATGCTTATTGAAAAATGTTTACCAATACCAATACCAATATTTCGATTACAACTTAAATTAACTAGATGGCTTAACTTTTTCTAAGTGGCAGAAATCTGATCGAGCTGTTGGATAATGATGTCAATATGTGCATAGCACCTAAACTAGTAAACTCCTTGATGGCCTAGGTGCCAGACTCAGGATTTCAAGACTTATATATATATATATATATATATATTCTAACTCATTAATAATTCACGAAGAAAACACAAAGGAAATCAGTACCGTGTCTGTGGTTTGGATATTGGAGGAAGAAATTACATAAATTAAGCAAACTTTCATCTTGATTTTCTCTTAAAATACTGATTTGTTTGAGATGCTATATCATACACCCAGAGGAGTGTTTCATCAGGAAATCCAAACACCTCGAAGTTTGTTCAAAAACCTCAGCTTCGCCTCGGTTTTCAACAAACGTCTCGGTGTTTGGATATCCTGATGAAACACTCCTCCTCGTGTATGATATATTACATATATATATATATATATATATATATATATATATATATATATATATATATATATATAACAATTATACCATGAACTCAAGTTGTATATGAGCTCATAGCCAATGAGGTGCAAAGCATCGAGTTGGCTATTAGTCATATACGATGAGAGCAAATGGTATAATTGTTTTATTATATAGCAAAAACATTTATAAAGAAAACCTGTTGATTCATAATGGAAATGAATCACTTGAAAAAAACTTCCACCACCCATATTTCCACCACGCGCAATTACTTTCATGTTACGTTAAACTGACTTGGTTCAAAACAGTCTTGAAAATATGTTTGAGAGCTCTTAGAGTTTAAAAAAGCATTGGAAAGATTGTATATAACGACTTAAACACATCAGGAAAGTGAAAAGGTTAGTCAGTGGTTCTCTACTTGTTGACATGTAAAGATTTAACATTTAAAAAGTTATCAAAAAGCTGAAAATGTTTGGAAAAACTACAGTTTATTGATTTACAGTCTTTATACTGTACATGTATAGCATACAAGTAACACAATTTCCATTCTTATTATATGCATGACAAAATTACTGCATTCTGATTGGTTGACTTGAGAGGAGTACAATTATTTTATTAATTGTATTGCTCCCAAGGCCCTGGGAACTATGTTGACAATAAAATTCAAAATGGTGGCCAATTCTGCAATGGAAAGTTTTCACATTTCCAACGACTTGTGGTACACTATGAACTAAAAATTCCATGTAAATATTTTGAAATGAGTACAGAGAACACCCACAGTGAAAATGTTTCTTGTCAAGTAATGAAACAAGATGTTTTTAAAGGCGTGAGTGGGTACAAAGCATACGTGTCGTAATTTTGTCATGCATATAATAAATGAGTAATCATATGATTTTGCTCATACAATTAAGGATTTACACTACTCGTGATATTTGAAAATTATGCCAAATTGCACTCACCTAACGGCTCATGCAATTTTGGCAAAATTTTTAAATAACATATAGCTTTATTTCTTTGGGAAATATATTTTACTGGTTACCACATTAATAAGTATACATATGTTTACGACTTGTGTTATTTTGGTTTTTAAACAAAACATTCGGCAATTTAATAAATGTGGTAAGGTTTTGTAAAGCCCGTTTCAGTTGTTATTTTCTGTTAAATTGGCAATTTTTCTATTCTGAGTTATGTATTATTTGTTGACTGTTAGTTTTTATTCAGTTCAGTATTTTCACTGCTGCAGTTTAGAATTAACAGCCAGTTTTATCTGTAAGTACACTGACTGAAAAACTCATGCCACCATCTTTTTATTACTAATGATATATGAGCTGATAGTTTGCTAGTAGCAGAACCAATGAGATTGCAGAACAGCTCATATATAGTGAGTAATATATATATATATATATATATATATATATACAAAGTATGAAGTATAGTTTTACCTTAAAGTCTTCGCTACCAGAGGTTTCACCCTAAACGGGATCATCGCCTGATGATCCCGTTTAGGGTGAAACCTCTGGTAGCGAAGACTTTAAGGTAAAACTATACTTCATACTTTGTATTTTGCTCTATCTATATATGGTATTGAGCACTCTCTAACATTTCGTGAACCAAAACTCACTTATATATATATATATATACTGGACATGTATATATCTTTTTGGGCAGGTTTTGCAACACAACTGAGTGAAAAAATAAGTTAGGAATCTCACTTGACTGATATACGAAATACGTATATATTATTCAAGAAAAACATTCATTTGCAAAATAGTTAATTTAGCTTTTAGCAAAAATCAAATTTGCCTTTGCAAATTGCGAATAGCGAGCCGCTAATTAATTCATACCCTGGTCAATTTTAAGTGTGTATTAGACTTATTAAGATGTTAAAACTATTATTTAACAGCAGGCCCACTGAGAGACAACTGGAGGCCTGGGGCAAAATGATTGGGTGGAGGCCCCTCTAGTTATTAGGTGGGTTGGGGACATGGCCCTGGATTTTTTTTGAATTATTGGGTCTCTGAAAGGGTATTTCCTACATTTTGAGGGCACTATTCTCATGTTTTTGTCTAGTCCATTGGTGAGCTGCATTTGAAATTTTTTGATCCCTGAGGCCCCATGTTGTATGAGGTTGGACAGTGAAAACTAAACTGGCATCCACCTGTTGCTTGCTTCGCAGCTTTTCTGACTGTCATGGTGCAGAAGTAGTTATTCTGTTCCTCTGGTTAATCTGAGCGCTCTGACGTCAAGATTGCTTTTGCCATTCGACTGGTTTTTTTTGTACAAGTTTTAAGGTCGCAATATGTTCCGGCGGCTACTGGCACGAAATTTCTGCTGACCTGTTTATTTAGAGATTTGTGTCACAACTACAGAATAAGAAGTCAGCCAGTCATAATAAACCGGATATGCAGTGAAAGGATTCGATAATTATGGCGAAGGAACGTAAACATACTAGTGAAAGGAGGAGCCGAAGAAGTCTTTGATTTAATGGTTTTGACTAATCAAATTTTACGTTGAAAATTTGATCGTAGGCTCAGCAGCGGGGGTTTGATCCAGGCCATCTTTTTCCCTTCTTTAAGACAAGGGCTTCTACGCAAGTTAAGATTTTAAACAATGAAACTCTAGCGTTTTATTTGGAGCTTTTTGCTCGTTTTGTTCTGATGCACAAAAGGCTCCCCTCAAATTCTATTTTATTACATTTTTCTTTGGCCTTGTCTATCCGTAAAGATGTTGCGGGTTTTTTTTTGCGTGGACGGGGTCTTGTATTTCATTGCTAAAAATCTCGGCAGCCCACTACCTGTTTTTTGCCTTTCTAAATCTTATTCTCTAGCAGGCTTGCTTGTCAGTGTATACCAAGGCTATATTAAAGACTTATTAACACTTATTAACCAAGTGCGGGGTCTGTACGGGAAAGTATTTGCCCGAGGTTTTCGCACAGACCGAGCGACGAAGGAGCGAAGTTTGTGCGATAAAACCGAAGGCAAATACTTTCCTGTACAGACCGAGCAAACGAGGTTAATAAGGAATTTATTATATGGCTATTGGTTTATTTTATTTTGTTTCGAGCGTTGTTTTCGTCTTCGGAGTATGATGTTTACCATATACAGGTATACCTGTTAACTTTTTCGTGTCGCTTCTTGGCCTTCTTGTTTACACCAGTTCGGCTTTTATTTGTCATGTTTTAGATAAACAGCTTTAAAGAAAACCAGAAGTAATGTTCCAAAACATTTTATTGTTCAGAATATTTGAATAAAATATACCCAGTTCTCTTTTATTTATATTCAAATCAACTCAGGAATTCTCCCGCCAAAACTTACAGGGCCGAAAAAAAAGCGTATTGACTAATCTTTCCACGACTAGTTCCTAACTAGTGTTGACACAATCACACTGGAGTCATATACACATAATTCTCATGTCCGACTGGCACATTGCGCTAATGTATAGATATTTGTTTACACGATTATTTGCGAGGGTATAATAGCTCTCTTAACTTTGTCCTATTTGCTTCGTGCAGTTCAACATAATGATTTTGTTTCGTATGTTTTTGCGTGTAAGGTTTACACGTGCGATTTTTAATGGATGAATTAAATAGATGACTCATCAAGTATCGAACCTGATGTAATTCTGAACAAATAGTTTAATACATTCGTGAGTCAATCTACCCGATCGCATGTGTCAGAAGGAGAAAAATCGTAGCAAAAATGAGCTCTTACCAATTTCAAGCTGAAAACACTTTACTAACATATTAATTTTGATTTTTTTTACTATTTTTATATTTATTACCCTATACGCTATTTCTTTTTATACAGTACAACAAACATTTGCCACCTTAACATCATGTATTCAACAATAATTGTTAATTTTTAAAGCTTTTCAAATTATCAGTGGCACTCCCTAAATTATTAATCTGGTTAGGCTGATTTTAGATGCAGTTTATATTTATTTGTGTTAGTGTGTTTTATCTTATTAAATCAAAATGTAAAACACTAAACTTTATCTCCAAATGGAATTTGCTAATCTAGTGATATGTGGGTTGGAAACATGACTTAAACTAAATGTGCAAGGTTACATCATTCTTTTTCTGCATTGCTTAAACTACAGCACAATAAACTATGCTAGCAGGGTGGCCTTTATGTGATTAAAATTAGGCTATAAATAATAAATTTAATTTCTAACAAGCTCTTTCTTGACATACTTTGTCTCATTTATGATTTTGGAAAAGCTCTAAAATATAGTTTTATTTAAACCAGAAGCAATTGTGCTGTAGCTAGGAGAAAAGCACATCGCTGTTACTGATCAGCATTTTTGTTAGCTTTGAAAAGAGATATTGTGGACTGCTACATATATATTTGTATGTATATATACACACTCTATGTAGCCGAACGACATGTTTCCTTTCAAAACTACAGTCACGCCACAATTAAGTTGGGCTCATGCGGCACACTTTGGAAACAAGTACTCATATAGTCCATTATCTCCTTCTGTTCCAAAGCTTTCCCTGACGAAAATTCTGGATCCTTTGGACTTTGAGAAGTACATCTCAGAAAACCAGCCTCTGGCAGAAAATGATGCTGACAGCAAATTGTTAGAATTTCCAGATGATGACATTGAAGTTACAACAATTCACAGGCAACATCGTACTGTTCATCCGTACATCCCAAAAGATCCCGGGTAAGCTGCTATTACTGCATATATAGCTTGGTGTATTTAATGTAGTGTACGTGTATGTTCTAATTGTTATGCTTATGGAAATACTTGGAAAGTCTATGTAGTATTTCGCTTAGACTGTTATTTTGTATAATTAATTTATTCATATTTACAGCGCTAGTGTGTGCGAGTTATTAAAAATTCAAAATGTTTTGTTCAATACTTAATGGACGTATCACACAGTGTTGACTTACATGTATCACTCGCCCAACAAGTACATTTTACAATACTGATGTGACATTTAGGGGTCTTTAATACCTTAATGTTTTAAATTGAAACGTGTAATGTAGCAAGGGTATTAATTGCCGAACAAGGAAACAAACATTGGCGTACTGTGGCGAATGTAAAAGGCAGAATGACTTTGCGGAATGAATTGCGGAATGAATTGCGGAATGACAAAAATTGCGATTTTCCAGCTCACTCGAGGGCTTGTTTATATGATTCCGGTATACCGGGATTTCCCGGCCCGTTTGGGTCAGCTAGAGCATTCTGACAAATGCGAAAGGTTCGTGATTTGACTCAGCTTCTATTTCGGTTTGTAACGATTGTTGATTATAATTATAGGAAGATCAATCAATCAAAACAAGCGCTCATAAAAAGTCAAACATTCCCACTTTAAAACATGTAGATGTATCGGTTAGATATTCTTTCGATACTTTTCAGGGTGTAATCTACTATAGTGATAAGTTTCTCTTCTTCTTTAGACTCCTTTGAAATTCGAGTGATATCTCCAGGGTTTTTTTTATCAATATCTTTGAGATCACACTTTCAATTTGGGTCTACCAAAAACAATAATAATATGAAATATTATAGGATTTTTCAACCTCATAACACCTTTTTTCCCGTGCATTGACTTTTGAGGGATATCGCTATTTCTCAACGTTAGCTAGGCAAACGCAGAAAAGTCCAGCGAACAGATCGCTTTTTGAATTTGACTGTCAAGAGAACAGATTCTCTTGACAGTCAAATTCAAAGAAATGGTGAATGTTTTTTTATTTTGCGTTTTGCCATGAATTGAATCGAAGGCACAATTGAATTTATATGGTTAAAAAAAAGTACATTTCATTCTTGGATACAGCAGACGTGACATCTCGGTATAATGTTTCTGGAAGTTCTAAAACAACAGCTTCACTGCAGTAGCCCTTTGTTCATTATCTTCACTCTCAAACTTATTAATAATTCATGAGCTAATTGGCTAATCAGAAAAAAATATTTGGTCATGTGCACGAGTTTTGAAACCCGGTAAAGGTCGCACAAACTGAATTTATAATTATAATAATGATAATAAACGGCACAAACAAAGAACCGTTTATTACCACATTTCTTAATTATAATTCAACATGGGACCATTGGATACTAATATAAACCATTGTCTAATCTACAGTAATATGCACCAAGATAACCATGCATGTCCCTCGCGAGTTCTACTATAATAGATGTTTGACAAGCTATTTCATAAACTCGTGTATCGTGTTTTACCAGGGCTTATACAAACACTCGAGAGCAACAAAAATCACTCGGCCTATTACCTCGTAATTTTTAGTCTTCTCTCGTGTTTCTAAAACATTCGAAAAAAACAAAAATCACTCGGCCTGCAGTCTCGTGATTTTCATTATTCTCTCATGTTTTACAAACACTCAACAACAATGAAAATTACTCGGTTAACGGCTTCGTGATTTTCATTATCCTCTCGTGTTTGTAACCCCTGTACTGGTAAAACACTCCCACTCGGGCTACCCTGTGTTAGGCCGAGTCTAAGGTTTCTGTGTTTGTATTTTTTTTTCAGTGTAACAAAATTGCATTTTTGCACATTTTACTTCCGGTGTACTGTCAGCTGATCAGGCTTAACCAATCATGATGCGTGCTCACTTGCATCACAGCTAGCACGCTCGACTCGACAGCCAAGTTCTTTCTATTCGACAGCTTGGTGTTTGACACAGTGCTCTCGAAGTTTTTAGAAGATCACAAGCTAGTGACTTGCTGAACACTGTTATTGATCAGCCATGTGGCTGACAACTGTGTTAATGTTAAATATGCTCACTATACGCTTACAACTGCAGCCATTGATGACGGTAAATCTACACTAAAAGATGCTGAGCTATTATTTCGATCTGGGTTAATATTCTGCCGTCTCGATCAAGACAAACTGATTATAATATGATTTATTGAATTTTAATACTGAAAAGTATTACTCATGCTGACAATCTGATAACCTGCTGACTATTGGAAACTATCTGCAAGATGAGCAAGACATAAACAACGTTGAAAACAGAATTGACAACTTGAGGATGAACTGTTTGCACGTCTAGATTAACGCCGTGAAGTTAGCTGCCAGTTCACCAGCTGCACCAATGGTTTGCCGGCCTTGTAGCTCGTTCAATCCAGCTTTATCACCAAGCTGCCGAACTAGCAGCTAACTTCACGGAGTTGTCTAATGATCGCTTGAATCTACCGAATCTAGCACTGTAGAGTAGGTTATTTTGTACTTTCTAACAAACACTTATAACTATGTGCACGCTGTTGCATAGGCTACATTGCTATCGTAGCCCGAGTGAACGCCTAAACTGGCGTCTTGTTGACTATAAATTAGCAATGACAGCTGAGACGACGAAACCCATGTACGAGGCTCTCATGGCTGCATGTGCCACAAACCTGTTGATAGTATGTGCAATTGTGCATGCCGTCATACACAAAACTAGTTGTATTCAGACAAAAGGTTAGACGTTCTATCAAATCCTGAAGAGGTTAAGGGGGGTGATTATACATGGACCGGGCTGACCCGGTTAACCGAGCTAGCTCGGATGATTTCAGGCCGAAATTCTCAGTTAACAAGTAAATAAGGGCAAAGTTGCGTTAGTTTTACTTCAGTTTTACACTACTTAATCTGTTATTTATGTCGACATAATCTTTTTAAGCCCATCGAATAAAAAGATTGTTATAGTCTTAGCTAACCCACGAAAGCGTCTTCATTCACGAAGACTAATTCATTTATTAAGGTTACGTAACACCTTGGAGTAGTGCTTTGCGAAAAATGCAACTGCGCGTTGAGTTTAAAAGCAATCAAATTCAAATTTTTAAAGTTTATAGCAAAATGATTGTAGAATTGGACAGTTGATTTACAATTTTGAAAAGTATTTAAACTTGTTTTGTTTTGACAAAACTCTGAAAACGCATTCGCTTTGCGCCGCGACTTTTGCTGAACTACAGTTTCAATCCAATCATGTAAAAATAGTTTTAATTGAAACTCAACTAGCTGTTCTACAAAAGTGTGTGCGGTAGCTATGGTTTTTTTTTTGTTATTTTTGAGATATAAGGCATTCTTTTGCAACCTCAGTTAAGTTGCGTGCATACCATGAATCGTAGTCGATTACTCAGAAATGAAAAAAGAATCGTATAGCTACCGCACACACTTTTGAAGCTCTTATTGTCTCCGATACATTGTGAAAATTTGAAAAAAAATCGGCCAAAACCCGTGTTGAACAAAAGTCTTTGAATACGGCAGTTTAGCTGAAATTTAAAACTGAAGAAACAAGCCTTGGAACATTTAAATTTCGCGGGAAAACAGAGCTGCTTGAAATTTTCATCGCTAAATATCTTAATGAATTTTGCTTTAAATGAAATAAACTTTTCAAAAGTTCAAAATTTCGATGTTCTATTTCAGTTCCTTTCAGCACTATTTATTTACACAGTTAAGTAAACGAAGCGAGTTCAACAGTTTTTTGGCCCACTTTGCCGGGACGAAAACGATCACATGGATATTTTCATCCTGGTCAACCGGGAGATAGCCCGGTTGTGACAACCGCGGGATCCCGTCAAACCGGACTTGCCCGCTTGCCATGTTATCGAAACGTTGAAAAAAACATACAACTTATATAGGACGCGGGCTAGCCCGCTTTACCGAGCTGACTCGGCTAACCGGGCTAGCCCGGTCCATGCATGTAATCACCCCCCCTAAGTCATTATTTCGGTAACACCCTGCCTTAGTGCTACCACGATTGACAGCATTTTGGTGAAGAAACGGCCTAGTCATTGTTTCTGTCCTCGCGTTTTATTATTTTCCATGTCCGAGCGCTTTGGGACGAAAGAGAGCCTAGCAGATTTCGGTAATACATTCTCTGATCTTCAAAAATGGTCCCTGTATGGTCGCTAGGCTGCCGACTGCTATTACAGTGGTAAAACATGAAATTAATTTGTATCATGGTTTGTAAATTGCCTGGCGAGAAAAATTTATTTTGAATTCTTTAATTTACAAGCTGATTAGTTCGGAATCGCTCGCTTACTACTTGTTAAGCTGGTTATCCATCTTGACCTTTTTTCATCTTTCCATATTTTGTAAAATACCAGGATTTTCGCCCATTTTGAGGCAGCACTTCACCATGCGATATAGTAACTTTTAGTTTTAGGTAGATTGACTAGACTAACTACCCAATCACATTTATCTGCAGATACGCGTAGTCTATCTGGATCTTTCTGTCTATGAAGTGAAAAAACTCGTTGGCATCTTTTAAACAGAAGAGCATGGCAAGAGCATTCACTGGAAATTTCAAAAGAATCTGGTGTATACTTCTCGAGCTATGAACTCTCATAAAATTTGCCATGGCTAGTTCGTATTTGCATAGAGAAATTCGGGGTTCTCTGTAAAACAATGCCTTGTGACGTACACAGATGGTGCATTAAATAAGAACAATGGATTTTAGCATCAATTGATGCTAAAACCACTGTTCTTATGCATATTTGTTAATGTTCGTACGTCATAGGGCATTGTTAACGAGAGCCCAAATTTCTCCAGAAATAAAATGGCCATGGCAAATTTAGAGAGTTCTCGTCGGATACTCTTGAAATTTTCTATTCTCTTTATTAAAACAAAACAAAAATGCCAACGCGTTTTTTGCTTTATAGACACTTTACATGTAAAAGAAGTAGTCCACCATGCAGGACTCGAACCGTCTTTAGCGGACTCTATTGACTGTTACAAAAAACACCTTGATTAATTGAATATATTTTGTGATTTTGTAGTGCTGATACAGATCCTCTTGTTGTGGATTGTGTAAAGTTATACACCTCAGACTGGCATGTTGTTAACAGAAGGTAATGTTTGTGGCAAATTTGCAAAATGTTTTGTGCCTGTTATTTTTAACTTTTAAATACACGACAAAAACTCACCCGCACCAAACTATAACTATATATAGCAACGAACTACTGACGTTTCGAGCAGAGCCCTTTACTTCATCACCTTACTCGCATGAAGGGCTCTGCTCGAAACGTCAGTATTTTGTTATAAAATCTAATCTCGGCAACTTACCACTTTTTTACTTTGCTCTATCTAAAACACTGTCTGCGTAGCACTCTACTTTTCTATGTACTGTAGTTTATAGTAACTCCGGGTTTGACTTGGAATGTCAGTTTTGCGTTGCTAAAATATCGGCAGTTTAACCACCTTTTCACTTAATTTGCTCTATCCAAAGCACTGCCTATACGCAGCACTCTACATTTTTACCACTGTTTTTATATAATCTGATTCAAACACTCAAGTGAATTTGGGAGAATGAAAAGTACTCAATATACCCATACACTTGCCTACCATTCGGGTTCACATAAACTTTCGAATTCTCCCTACTCATTGTCGTGTTTGTATCAGGCTTTAGTATAATTTTACAGCTGATTATAATGATTGCTGCAATTTGATTGGTTCATTGAGCGGTGAATATGAGACAATATTCCCCGCGCTATGCGGTGAACATCACATCACTAATTGTTCGTCAAAAATCTGTTTGGAAAAGGGGTTGGTACTTATTTGAAACTGTTGAGTTTACTCTTTTCAGTCTCCAATCGGGATTGTTATTGTGACGTAGGCGATTTCAGAATTTTTCTGTTCGGTATAGACTGTTTTTTTTTATCAAAATGGTGTCCGTAGTTTTTGTTGAAATAAACAAAGGAGCAAAATACTGAACGAATTGATCATTGTACACATCAAATATCCTAAAAACACATCTTTGTAAAGGTGAGCGAATATGTTTTTACAATTCTTCGAAAACTGTTCGTCGAGTGTGAGGAAAATATTGAACACAAATTATTTCTCTAAAATATTGTACACAGAAGAAAAATTTTTTTCTTCCATTTGTCCGAATGTATCTGTACAAGTTTAGTTCCAAATTAAAATTATGTTTTGAAGTTATTCACTCATAAGGGCTGTTACTTGGCGACATCGTCTTTGAATAAACGGAATCGTGCATTGAATAAAGATGAATTTTTTGTTTCAACTTTACTGGTTTTCATCTGTCTCTGAAATCATACTAAAGCATTTAGTCACTTCTATCTCTTAAATAGCTATGGTTTAGCATATAACCATATACTAGTCATGCATATAACTGTTCGTTATTTGTAACGTTCGTTATCACCATTCGTTCATTCTCAACGACTTCAAATCAGACTGTGTTGATACTAGTTGCGTTTTTAGATACCAGTTTCGAAGTAAAGAAGAAGGCAAGCCGGACTCGAGACGAAGGGCTAAACGATCACGTAGTTTTTTACAACACTTACCAAAACATGTCTACGAAATTGACGAGGAAAAATCAAGACAAGAAAAGGATGAGGTAATTTGGATAATATACATTTCAACTACATGTATTGTATCAGACACAAGACTTAACGATATCTTAAGGATCGCGGCTTATGAGACTGCATGGTTAAACTGCATATATACGGAAATTATCATCCTCTTTTCTAAAAATCGGCCGTACTGAGAGGATTCGGACGATATATATATACTGTACTATATATATATATATATATATATATATATATATATATATATATATATATATATATATATATATATATATATATATATATATATATATACAGTACAGTATATATATATCGTCCGAATCCTCTCAGTACGGCCGATTTTTTAGAAAAAAGGATGATAATTTTAATGATAATATATATATATATATATTATCGTTGATAATATTGTTATTATAGATTGTTCCTAGCTACACTGATGAGCTGTTGTACAGCGAAACACCGTGTCTGTAGATTGAACTATATATATATATATATATATATATATATATATATATATATATATATATATATATATATATATATATATATCATTCCTTAAACGGATAAAAACTTCCAGAGATATTTTGCAGTGAACTTGGCAAAAATAGGGTTTTTGAATGGCCGGGAGAAAAGAGTTTGAGACCGTAGAACACTTGTGACTTAAGATCGAGACCGGAAGCATTTTCGATACTTGTTCTTTTACTTTGTTTTCGATGCAATCAGTCGCTAGAAATGCCTTCCCGACGTGTTGTAATCGGGTGCTATAACTTATAACATGCTAAAGAGGACCGAAGTAGGAAGGCTCCAAGTAAGACAAGAGTCGAAAGTACTTCCATTCCAAGTGTTCTTCGGACTCAGACTTTTTTCTCCTGGCCATGTTTTTAAAAATCCTATTTTTGCCATGTTCAGTGCAGAATATCTCTGGATGTTTGTATCCGTTTTTTTGTCGGAATTATATATATCGTTCGAATCCTCTCAGTACGGCCCATTTTTAGAGAAAAAAATAATCTCCGTATATCCACTTCAACCGTAAGAGTGGTTTGGAGTAACCATAAAAAGGGGTTTGTGGAGAGAGAAAACCTGTGGTATTGCTTAAAGCGCATTTGATATGCCTCGACACGGCCACATTGAGAAATCCTTAGGAGTAATTTGATTGTAAAGATACATGTTTGATGTATTCTAATTAAAGACCTTTACCTTTTATTTGGTACAGTAGAGTCAAATGGGAAGCACTCTTGTCCCTTCTTGGCACTATTTGGTTAAAGAGTTTATTCATTCAAACATTTATTCAAACACTTTTTAAAACAAAATGATTGCAAAATCTTCTGTTTCTTACACCTGCCTGTCAAACAGCAAGTGATTGATACCTAACACTAATGCAAATCAGCCAGAGCTTTAGACTTGTGACTTATGGGACATGCAAAATGACTTGCAACTATAGACTTGGACTAGCACAGAATGACTTGTGACTATAGACATGGACTAGCACAGAATGACCTGTGACTTGCACTCGGACAAAATGACTTGTGACTATAGACTTGCACTCGGACAAAACGACTTGTGACTATAGACTTGGACTAGCACAGAATGACTTGTGACTATAGACTTGGACTTGGACAGAATGACTTGCGACTTGATCGGACAAAATGACTTGCGGACTTGATCGGACAAAATGACTTGCGATTATAGACTTGGACTAGGACAGAATGACTTGTGACTATAGACTTGGACTAGCAGAGAATGACTTGTGACTATAGATTTGGACCAGCACAGAATGACTTGTGACTGTAGACTTGGACTTGGACAGAATGACTTGCGACTTGATCGGACAAAATGACTTGCGACTTGATCGGACAAAATGACTTGCGACTATAGACTTGGACTAGCACAGAATGACTTGTGACTATAGACTTGGACTAGCACAGAATGACTTGTGACTATAGACTTGGACTAGCACAGAATGACTTGTGACTATAGACTTGGACTAGCACAGAATGACTTGTGACTATAGACTTGGACTAGCACAGAATGACTTGTGACTATAGACTTGGACTAGCACAGAATGACTTGTGACTATAGACTTGGACTAGCACAGAATGACTTGTGACTATAGACTTGGACTAGCACAGAATGACTTGTGACTATAGACTTGGACTAGCACAGAATGACTTCCGACTATAGACTTGGACTAGGACAGAATGACTTGCCACTTGATTGGACAAAATGACTTGCGACTTGATCGGACAAAGTGACTAGACTTGCACTCGGACAAAACGACTTGTGACTATAGACTTGCCTGGCACAAAATGACTTGCGACTTGATCGGACAAAATGACTTGTGACTATAGACTTGGACTCGGATAAAATGACTTGTGATTAGACTTGGACTAGGACAGAATGACCTGAGATTTGGCTTGTCCGATGCGCTCATGCGCAGGTGCTTATATAGGAAACTAGGGGCACTGCCAGACTGCATCCCTTCGCCAGCGGGTAATTAGAGGATGTTTATAAGTGAACGAGCCATTTCACTAATCAGGCCATCCTCGTTGCCAGGGCCTCCTCGGTCGTACCGAGGAGGCCCTGGGAACGAGGATGTGATCAGGCTAGTTCACCAGACGTACACATGTATGAATTCTTGGTTTTCATCTGGCGTCACGGCGTCCATATTGATGCACTAAAACAATGAAATGATGGTCATATTGGTGCACCATCTTTATTCTATGGGAATTTAACTCTATTCGTATTCAAACATTTCGGGGCCACCGATCACGTGAGTAAAAACGATTCATTGTTGATTGCATTCGTACCAGGAGAAAAACCCAACAAAACAACTTTGCATGTCCCTTGGTCCATAACTGCTCTATTCTATAGGCAATGGAACTGTCTAGTCGATTATTATTTTTTTTTGTTAATTCATCTACTTTGTGAATATTAAGATTTGCATAATATAAGGACAATGAGCGCAACCAAGCATTTTTTTATTATTTCTTCTGCACAGAAAATCTTGCGGTCAGATTTTTACGAAATTCTCATCCAGCTCTCAAAGAAAATTCAATGCGTTGGTCCTTGCTTTGTGGCCAGCCGGTTAAATACTTTTTCCGATATCCTGGAACAGACAACCAACAGACTGACAAACGAACGAACAAACAAATAAACAAACAAACAAACAAACAAAAACAAACAAACAAACAAATAAATAAATAAATAAATAAGGTAAGAACATAATTTCCGGGTGGAGGTAATTACAGGTAAAACATGCTTGTGCTGCACGCATACCAACTATGTATCAATTTTAAATACCGTATTTTCTCGAATAAGCGTTCCCGCTCTAATTAGCGTCCATCTTTTGTAGCTGAGTAATAAAGGTTTAATACAGTAAAGGAAATACAAAACCAGCAAACAGCAAACTTATTTGAGGAAATACGATAATACATTATAATTATCAGTTCGTTTCAAAACCTAGTTTATGAATTTGACTAAACGTTTTGATAGGACTCCGACGATAACAAGGAGGCTTCACCTGCGGATGATATTCCAAAGGGAACTCTCGCAGCAAGGTAAGTACAAGTATGAGTGGATTTGAGGAGGTCCTAGACTCGTTTTCCAACCAGCCCCCGGGGCCCCGGGTATACATACCTCCCCAAAAGAGCCGGCTGGACGCGTGAGCCACAGCGCGTGCCTGTGTCGTTTTGCATAAATTAATTTCACGATATCAAAAACCATAGAAGCTTACTGAAATATAAGCTATGAGGCCATCTTGGCTATATTAATCAATTTCTCTAGAGCTTCCCGTTGTAAATCTTTCAGACAATCAATCTTAATTCAGTATCGTTTCTAAAATGCAATCGCTTGCCTCACTCATCAGCAGTCTATCGATCGCAATTTTGAACTTACGGGGTAATTCGTGCAATATTCCCAATAATATATGCCTGCTGAAAATGTGCAGCCGCGTTTGTGATTGGTGCACATTGACAATGACAAGCTCACGAGTCCAGCCGTGATTTCGGGGGAGGTAAGTACAGGGGCCCGAGATACGGCTGGAAATCGAGCCTGAGGAAGTCCCTACTGACAAACCTTCATTCCTTTCTTTCTTTATTCCTTCCTTCCTTTCTTTCTTTATTCCTTCCTTCCTTCCTTTCTTCTTTCATTCATTCTTTCATTCATTCTGTTTTTATTATTAGCCACTTATAAAAAACTGTGTTGAGATGTTACTCCGTGCTTGTAATCATTTCGTGAAACTTGTGTAGGTTAACCGTTATATTTGTCTTGTTTTAGTATTGTAGATCTGCAAACATGCTCTCCTGACGAACTGCTTCCTGCTGTGTTGGATCAGATTCCAATGGATGACGTTCACCAGGCCAACACAGACTATAGGCAATTTGAACGAATACGCTCGCTTTTTTCAGTATCGTTAGAACAACAGGTATTATATCTATAATTGCAAGTGCTGCACATTTCTGACTTAGCCCATGTTTTGCTGTAAATCTTCCTTGACGCACGAAAAAGTGTAACTTTCTCAGATTCTAAGTTGTTTTACACAATGTACTGTTTAACGTGTTCTCACTTTGAACCTTGCTCACTAGTAAACCTTCTTCACGGGTGGCACCCGTATACCAACCAGAGTTGGACAAAAGTTGCGGGTACCACCCGTGTGGAAGGTTTACTAGTGAGGAAGATTTAAAGTGAAGTGATGTATCAAACACGAGAAGGAGTGTTTGATTTGGTATCAAACGCCGAGAAGTGTGTTGAAAAACCTAGGCGAAGCTAAAGTTTTTTAACCAACTTCGTGTTTTTTTTATATCAAACCAAACACAACTTTCGAGTATTTGATATAGACCTTATTAAAAAATGGCCGCCGAATTAGAATTATTTTATGTGCCTATAAATTAGCCCTTATGACCTCGTTTTAAAGTAAAAATTGTTTTGAGTTTGCTACACGAAAACGAGTTTATAAGGGCTAATTTATCCTCGAGCCCGGGCGTAGGGCCGAAGGCCCGGAGCCCGGTGAGGGTGCTAATCTCGGCATGCGTTGACACCATTTACACGCGAAATTACACGCGAGATGAAAACCTGAACGTAATTCTGAAACCTGTTTATATATTTATATATTTATATATATGTTAACAAATCCACAACTTGCGCAGTTCGGATAGCTGGGTACTGGTAACTAACCTGTTAAATTATTCAAATTATTTAAATTTACGTCAGCAAATTATAATTTATAACTATAAGTTCGGTTGGATTGAGAAATAATTTTTCAACGATCATGACGAAAGAAAGCTTTGCCAGAAAATATGATTTCAGCTAAAAGGTATTGTCTACTGTATGCTCACAGGCCATGCTGTGTTTTAACTTTGATAAAGAACTCAGACTCGCAGAGTAAAGCCAGCAAGGCACAGAGAAGGCTAAGTGCTAACAACTCTACTCATATCTGGCATGAGTTCCAAGCCCGGACAGGTGCATGGTCACCCATTCAAATACTAACGCAATCCAAATGGGCTTTACTCCGGTCCTCAGTGGTGAGAGGCAGTGCACTAATAGCTTGACTATTAAAGCTTTTGTACTAAAAGCTATAGTCATAAAGTATGGTAGTAAAGCTTTAAGTAGGTCAATCAAATTAACATAACTATATAACAAATCACAAAATTTGACTTAATTGACTAATTTAATACAGTATTTAAATATTTTCGTTACAACAATTTGTCAAACAATAATGCAATCTATAGTTAGAAGGTAAAGAAAATCGCTTGAGATAACAAGCATCTCGAGTATTACTGCTGTAAAATTTAATAGTTAGTGAGAAAGATGTCGTCCAGCAAATTATGTCATCAAAATTATAAGAGTAACCATACATTAATTGTTCTTCAAGACATATGCGTACATGCAGAAAAAGGTACAATAAATGTTTGCAAATTCATAACACAGATTTTGCATGACATTGACAGCTGCAGGATACAATTTTACTCCATTAATACTGTATATAGACTTGCCAGTTACTGACATTTGACTATTTGTCATCTACATCGACAATATGTTATTTAATAGCATATTTCGCTCGTGGACTACCATAGGTTTTGGGCATTGTTGCTTGACCATGAAGCTAACTTTGTTTTCTTAGAAGAAGGTCATCCATTTCTATTCGGCAACGCACAGTCTTTTCAGTTTACGAAGCTCGACCAGACATGTTGGCCATATAAATTGGCTCGTCTGAATATGAAATCGTCCAGCAACGACTCGATTAATTTGCTTTCAAAAACTTTTATCATTATTCCAATAACGTCTTGTACATTACAATTAAGAATTGACTACGATTCATACTTAAAATACTTACTAAATTTGTAAAAACTTCTTCTTGTTGAATATCCCGCTCCTTGTCAAATACCTCGCTCCATGCGACCATGCTGTCAACAATGACTTATGAAATACTTGGTGTACAGTAGTTATTTTGGCTTCTGTGGTCTTTCGTGAGTCAATCGTTTTATTCTATGTTTTGATTGGCTCCGAAGGTATTCTTTTGTTAACTTACCTTACCTTACCTTACATTACATTACATTACCTTACCTTACACGGACGACAGCAATGTATCTACTCGCGCATGCGCAGTAGATACAAAAATGGCCGACGGATTAAAATTATTTTATATACATATAAATTAGCCCATATGAACTCGTTTTCATGTAGGAAATTCAAAATAATTTTTACTTTAAAACGAGGTCATTAGGGCTAATTTATTTTCACATAAAAGCATTCTAATTCGGTGGCCATTTTTGAATAAGGTCTATAACCCAGGAGCTAATTAGCCAATCGGAGGAAAACATTTGGAGTCGCGCAAACTGAATTTATAATTAAAAAATCAGATAATAAACGGCGCAAACAAAGAACCGTTTATTACCATGATTTTCTCATAGATTCAACATGGGACAGACGCAGAACAACGTATTCTGATCAGTAAACATATTCTGATCTATTAATATGCCCATTTCTGATCTAAATGCACCAAGTCCCTTGCGAATTCTACTATAATAGAATCTTCTATGATAAGTTATTTCATAAACTCGTGTCTCATGTTTTTACAGGGTTACAGTTGAGCATCACCTCGTGATTTTCATTATTTACAAACACTCGAGAGCGATGGTAATTACTCGGTCTACAGTCTCGCGATTTCATTGTCTCACGAGTGTTATAACCCTTGGTAAAACACGAGACACGAGTTTATGAAATTTTACTTGAATACGGCATACATCAATTCGCAATAAACAACTGTAAAAGGTTCTATTTTTTTTAAGGATGACGGCACTGAAAGAAGGATCCCAGCTCCTCTTCCTCAACAACATTTTGGGCAAAGGATTCTCGTAAAATGTTTATCGTTAAAGTAAGGGAAAAAATCAATGTTTTTACGCGGTAGTGTTTTGCTTAAGCAATATATTATCAATCCCTAGAATTATTGTTTCATCATTGTTGTCGAATCATTGTCTGGAAACGCGGTAAACGCCAGAGCGGCTAACAGTCGCAGCGGCTGCAGTTCATGATAAAGGCGGCCTTGAAAGTGCTTAAATCTTTTGTTTTACATTATTAATGTTAATACTGCATGGTTGAGTGATTGAAGTAAACGTTTCAGTCTACCTGGAAAAAGCTGGGATCAGGAACAGCCTAAGATTGGGGAACATTTGGGGTTCTTTACACGTACTTGAAGAATGAATTTTAAGGAATCATATATTTAGTTATCCTCATTTGAGATTACGAAGTGTTCCTTAATCGTCATATCTAAATCTGAAAATTACAGAATTTGAAGATTATTTTGTTTCCACAAAGTGAAAGGTATTCCAACCAACACGATCGAGTTCCTTATTTTGGGGATGTTCTTCAGCTCAAAATATTTATGATTGAGCAACGCATTTACAGGTATATGGTGTGAAACATCTTCATGCAAGACTCCTTGTGGAATCATGAACGTCATGATAATCAAGATGCCGTCGGGAAATCAGCGAGTTTCATGCTGCAACTCAACTTGTGTTGTTACTTATGCACTGAAGCAGCGCATGGCCAGATTTCACCATAGATAATGGAAGGGGAACTGGATAGGAAACTTACGAAACCGGAAACAATGTTTCCACAACTTGCTATGGTAATTATACACTTATAAGCGGCTAATCACTTAACAAGTGGTCCCACATGGCCAGGATCAGCTCTTGCTGAAATTAAACAATCGTGTAATACCACTTAAGTTCCGCAATGTCTGATTTTAGCCACGGGACCACCCATTAGGGTGCAATTAGCCACTTATAAGTGTAATTACCATAGCAAGTTGTGCAAACATCGTTTCCGGTTTCGTAACTTTCCTATCCAGTTCCCCTTCCATTATCGGCTATGATTTCACATTGCTTTTGTGCAGCCTCGTACCCAGCCGCTTAAGAGAGAGAGAGAGAGAGTTGCGCTGAGCGTTTGGGGGTCTGGGTACTAGGCGGTTTTTGCGCAATTCTGAGGAACATTTAAAAAGGCAAATTCGGGATCCGAAGAACACTGAACACTTTTTCCAGGTCTAACATTGCTATTGGCTGATTGCTTCATTATACCAAAAGTGCAACATGTTCAGCACGCACGAACGTGCACAAACGTGAACAAAAACATAGAACAAAGACTTTGGCAGCGTTTCTAGGGACTATGATCAAACTCGAGCGTTTGTTCTTGAGTTCGTCTTGCGATTTCCAAGTTTAGCGAAGCGGGTCGAAGAGTTCCGCGGACCTGTGGCTTTCAGGACTTCCACATTTCCTCCCCAAGGTTTTAGGGACCATTTAATCATTGATATTCCTAAACTAGAAGTTACTATCGCAAGTGAAATACTGCGTCATCCAGACTGAGTAGTCAGCCGAAAGGCATTAGGAATTTGAAGTCCGCCATTTGAAATGAAGTTCAGTGTTCAATGCGATATTACAGCCTGAACAGGTGAACCGAATAAAATTTTGCGAATTTTTAAATTATGTTAGACCAATGAACTGTCAGTATTGAGTGAAGAACGGTATGTGATTGGTCGAACATAATTAAGAAATATGCAAACTTTTAGTAAAGCGGCCTCGGTTCGCCCGTTCAGGCTGTAATATTTTGAAATAGTAAAGTGCTCGAACATACATGTGCATACAGAAACAACAAGGGAAAGTTTATTAATATGAACAAGATTACACTAGAAATTATATTCTATCAAGGATTTCTACAAATATTTCCTGAAGGCGATCTACACGATACGATTGTCATTTCGGCGTATGCAAATGCTGATTTAAAATGCGACAGTTTTATGCATGTTTATTAGACAAATGAAATATTCAAGAGATTTATGAAACTTAGCCATGTTGGATTTTGCCCAACTTTGTTCATGGATACTACCATTTTTCTTACTGTCAAATTCTTTAAAATAATCCTGCTGATTAATAATATTATTGGTACTGTTTTGTTCAAGTCTAGCACGTTTTTTAATTTGACATTCATCTGAACACTTCTTGTTCAGCTTAGCATTTGCAAGTCGAGCTTGCTTTTCAATATTAGTCCACTCTACTCGTTTTCTTTTCTGATATTTCTTAGCATTCTCCATTCTAGTTTGTTTTTAGTGCAAAGTTTTAGAAACTTTGCAGTATTGTGGTGAGGGGCGAAAATTCACACGATCAGTAGTCAGTCAGCGATAGTGTAAACATTCCGGGGGGTGTGAAGATGTAGTTATTGAATAATATGTGTGGATTTTGATTGTTAGAATGTGTCTGAAGTAAGTGTAGTTCACCCCCGGAAAGTGCGTGTCGTGACGTCACGTGTAAGTGATATTGAAGTTTTAAAAATCAAAGATGGCGGATGTTACGAGAAGCCGAAAACTCACAGAATAGTAACAATTTTTGCTTAAACAACTGCCATACTGGAAAGTTCGTACGTTACGCCGGATATATCCGGCGTAGAGTTTTGTGGATTACGCCAAATTTGGCGTAAGAGTAATCTAATTTTCGGTATAAACTGTTGGCGTGGCGTAAATGGCGTGAAGCGTATCAGTGTGGCGTACTTTCTGTCAGTTCGGTGTACTAAATCTGGCATGAAAACTTTGAAGTAAACAAAATGATACATTATTTGACAAAAACATAGGACATCGAGGATTATGCGGGACAATGAGGGACTAACGTTTGATCATAAATAAACCTAGCCTGGTACCCAGGTAACCACTAATCTCATTCTCGCGTCATCAGGGCTAAATCCACTTATGACGATTGCAGTTTTACTCATAGCCAATAAAAACGCGCGAAAATTTCATCCAATAGGAAAGCAGAAGTTTTTAGTGGTTACCTGGCCCATATTCTTTGATTGGGCCAGGGTACCAGGCTAAAATAAACCCTGATGACCCTAGAGACGTCAGAAATTGAACTCTCCAAACCTTTTTTGAGAAAGTCATTTTCTATTAGCAAAATGAAGCTTGTTTTTAGTAGTTTTTATTGCAGCATTTTACATTGAGGTCCACCCACAGAGGTATTAATAACACTGACACAGGCATAGTTTAACATCGCAAATACAACATTGAGATAGACAGAAAAATTGTTCAATCAGTCACTCTAGCGCACGCAGCGGTCTGTACTTGAACATTATATCAACAATACAAAGCAAGGGAGCATACCAGAAATGAGTACTGTTACTGTTGAGAATATGTTGTGTTTGGCGTTTGTTCTGGTTTGCTCTTATATATAAATCTCAATCTATTTTTGGCAACAAACAAACAAAGTGTTGTCTTTTGAGAGTTTTCTGACCTTCAGAATTCTGTAAATTCTTCCCCCAAAATGCAGGAAATGGCATTTCCAAGACTCTAGTTTTCAAAAATTTCCGGGGGGGGCATGCCCCCGGGCCCCCCCAAGAAGAGTCCCTTTTGTGAACAGACCCCCCAATACAAAAATCGTTCCGCGGTTTACTCATGTGAACACTGTGGTAAAAGAATCTCTCCACAGAAGTAAGAAGAGTTGTATTCAACTGCCAAAATAGAGGAAACGGATTGTTGATGTGAAATCAGATTAAAATGACATTACATTTGATATTACTTTTATTGCGCAGCATTTGCATTGTGTTATGTCGCACCACGTTGTAGGCATGAATTTCCATGGTGCACCGAAGGTGAACCAACCTCCCCCCCCGACTGGCGTGCAAAAATTTGAGAAGAAATTACTGGCGTAAATATCCGGCGGACGAATAACGAACTTTCCAGTATGGTAAACAAGTGAATAAGGACTAATTTCTTTACTGAGTATCTTCTGCAGAAAGGAGTCATTGTCTAATTGACGTTCTCAGGTAAGTGATGATGCATATAACTAGTCATTCTCAGTATTCATAAAATCGAAAGTTCAAAGTGAAAGTGATATATTAAAACGTACGTCGGATCAATTATGTTCGTCACTGATCGTGTGAATTTTCGCCCCTCGCCACAATACTGCAAAGTTCACAGTTGCACTGAACCTTGCTTAACCCATTGTCGGTCTTGTTAACCCATTGCTATACTGGATAGTACTATATTTTGCTATAATCTTAATCTACCCCCAATTTGTACATATTATGGATTTTTATATTGGCAAAATTTAGCATAGTCGCACTGAACCTTCCTTAACCCATTGGCCATTGCCGGTGTTGTTAACCCATTGCTATACTGGATAGTAAAGGCTGTCCTAGGCAGGAATGAGTAAGCAATGTGTTGGTAACTAATTGTCTTGTATTTCCATCAGCCAAATGGTCAATAAATTTCATCTCAACAAACAAGATGGTCAATAAATTTCATCTCTTCTTTCTTTATTTGATTAGTTTGCCACCAAAATAATACATTGATAAGATATTTAATATAAAATAACAGTGGCGCGGAAACCCAAACAGAAACCATAAGGCTTATTATCGTTTGGGCTATCTCAACAAACAAGGGTTATGGCCAATAAATTTCATCTGAACAAACAAGGGCTTTGTGGACTCAATGTGGATTTTTACATTGGCAAAATTTATCATAGTCGCACTGAACCTTGTTTAACCCATTGCCGGTCTTGTTAACCCATTGCTATATCGGATAGTAACCCGTACGAAAATTTACGGCCTGACGAGCAAGAATCCAGCCAGAATCAGGCCAGAAACGGATTAGCGCAGCAATAATATAGCGAGACAAGATGAGACATCCGTTTGGTCTCGCTGCTTAATGAGAACGAGTCATTTGTATCGCTTGAATATCGGCGAGAATATTGCCAGAATCAGCGTTACAGAGCAAGACAAATTGTCTCGCTTAGACGAGACAATGTCATGCTCTGTTACCAGCGAAAATCCAACGAGAATACAGCGTGACACAGCGTGTCATTTAACAAGATCAATCTTAATCTGTATAACCGAGACATTTTTCATGCTCTTTTATCTTGTAACAGCGTTTAGCGTCGGCAAAAACATTAACTTTAATAGAGTGTAGACAAAAGTCGAGGGTCGAGGGTCGAGGGTCGAGGGTGGATGTCGAGGGTCGAGGGTCGATGTCGAGGGTCGAGGGTGGATGTCGAGGGTCGAGGGTGGATGTCGAGGGTCGAAAAATGTCGAGAAAATGGAAAAATGTCGGGGAAATACAGAATATTTATAAAATCACGAAATGCGTCATTCGATCATTTTCAGGAAGAGCTGTTTGAACGAAACTGTACGCGTGAGGAACGCGAAGCAAGCACCCAAGAAGTTTAAAATGTAATACATGTAAATAATTCAGATCCGCTTTAAACGCTAGTTCGGGTCTGCTATCGTTGCGCAAATTTGTTTAATGTTCAGCGCTTGTATCTGAGCCGCGGAAATATAATTAATATTATCTTGAGGCGATAGGTTCGAATATTACGAACATGATCACATCATCACAAGACTCAAAATCATGTCATGACAAAAGCTCGCACAGAACTTTATAATTCGCATAAGGCCTATTTCAGGCATCTCTGATTTTCTCAAATATATAGGTACGGATAGTTGAAGAAAACTAGAAAACTGGGAGAATTGTCTGTAGTGATTCACTATTTAGCTTCGCAAAATCTATTTTAAATATCTTTTAATATCGAATATCCGCCTGTTTTCTGGTAACTATTGACATGTAACATATACCGCTAGTTGATATACGATACATATTTCACAAGCACATTTTCTGATTCTCAATCCCGAGTTGAGTCGAGTCTTACGATCTCAGAGTTTACAGTGGAAAATCTTATGTCTTCATCTTCGACTTGGTACTCCTTCAACCAATTAACTAGACCACTGCCACTGACCTTCGGCTGGCCTTCGGAATCGTCTTCACTAGAACTACCCCGTACAACCATCGAGTATAATCGCTTTGCCATCGTAATTTAAAAGATTTTCCACTGTAAACTCTGAGACCGTACGACTCGACACAACTCAGGATTGAGAATCAGAAAATAAAGTTCTGTGCGATCTTTTGTCATGACATGATTTTGAGTCTTGTGATCATGTTCGTAATATTCGAACCTATCGACTCAAGATAATATTAATTATATTTCCGCGGCTCAGATACAAGCGCTGAACATTAAACAAATTTGCGCAAGGATGGCAGACCCGAACTAGCGTTTAAAGCGGATCTGAATTATTTACATGTATTAAATTTTAAACTTCTTGGGTGCTTTCTTCGCCTTCCTCACGCGTACAGTTTCGTTCAAACAGCTCTTCCTGAAAATGATCGAATGACGCATTTCGTGATTTTATAAATATTCTGTATTTCCCCGATATTTTCCCATTTTCTCGACTTTTTTCGACCCTCGACATCCACCCTCGACATCGACCCTCGACCCTCGACATCCACCCTCGACCCTCGACCCTCGACTTTTGTCTACACTCACTTTAATAGACCAAATAGCTGATCATCATAATATTAAATATGTCTGTTGACAGACATGAACCACGCGCAAGATAGTCCACTCTCATAGTCATATTTTTTGCACTATAAACCCAAGTTCAAATAATTCTAGGCACTTTAGGTTTCTTAAATCTAAACTGGAAGCTGTTTTTGATATGTATATTCAAGTTTACCTGTATCATACGAAAGTGCGTGAATGCCATATGTACTTGTATAATTGTGGCAATTGAAACACCAGGCGGGAAGCGTAATTTAAATATAAATATAAGAGCCCAGCAAATGACTTTAAAACACGACATGACAGAGATTTGTCAATACATTTTATTAGCTAACGTTTCGTTGCGGCTTGCAACATCAGCAGAGCGATCTAAATTAGTTATTACAAGTAGGTATTTATATATACATAGTTGATACAAGTGTTCGATTACAAAACGGTCAAAATTCAAATTCAAAACTACAACGGACATGAAGATATAAACGTATATTACAAACGGTCAAACAAATTCAAATTACAGACATATAGAATAACAAACAAAGGATTAAGAGGTTGGTTGGCTAAGTAAATTAGTGCAAGAAACTTAGGTCAGGGTTAAGTGTGATTAAAGGGAATAACAGGATTAGTGGCTATAGTTAGAATAAGGAAAGTGGTACAGAACTTACGTTTGCGTTGAGACTTGGCTTAAGTTTTGAAATCATAAGACTTTCCCTGAGTATCAGTTCAAATTTATAAGGTGCTGAGGTGAGAATTTTAAAATCAGAAAAAGAAATAGGATGTCCAGTGGAATGCTTATGTGAGAGAATACTGGACATGGAAGTCGCTGAAATGGAGCGTTCTTTCCCAGTCAGAGCTGAAATTCCCATATGGTCTGAAATACGTGTGTGAATGTGTCCGCATGTTTGTCCGACGTACAATGCATCACAGCATTGACACTTATACGAGTACACAACATGTGATTTCAAACCAAAAGGAATTCTGTCTTTGAAAGGGAAAAAATTAGAAAGGCGACAAGAAGGACGAAATACGAAACGAAAACCGATTACGGCATACCCTCAAACTTTTTTACAAAATCTATAAAACTTTGCACTATCCTTGGGTTCTAGTTCATTTTCAGTTTCTACAGCTTGTTTACTTTTCTGATATTTTCTAGCATTCTTCAGTCTAGTTTGTTTTCCATTTTCAGTTTCTACTGAACGTTTAGTTTTCTGATATTTTCTAGCGTTCTCCAGAATTCTAGTTTGTTTCTCATTATGAGTACTTGTACTTTGGCCCAATAAAATATTAGAGCCTTTTTGCATTATCTTTTAATTTTTTAACTGAACAGTTAACCACTTCACTTCAAAAGGAGTTACATTGGCTCGAGGTACAGTATTCTGAAAATAAATCACCACATTACTTATACTTTCAACAGAAACCAATACACATTTTCCAAATGGATGTGGTATACCATATGAATCTCTTGAGTGAGAATCAAAATTTTAAAGTTCCCTTCAGAGGTCTTTAAAATTGCAACTGTGTTGCAATCAATAGTCAACAGGCAATGTTGATAATTTAACTGAGAATTGAAAAACAGATGATTCAGAGCATTTTCCAAAGAATAATATGGTGGATTGTTAGTTGCCATAAATAAATCCCCAGCAAATGGGTCACTGTATTACAAATAAGACATTTTATTAGAAACTGCAACCTTGTCTGGCACATCAGTTAAAAGCAAAAACGTTTTATTAACAGAATTACTTATACAAGTATAAAGGCTGTTTCCAGCACACAATATGTCATTCAAGCATGATGAATCCCATGCACTGATATTCGTTATTTGAGTATGTATTACTGCAGTCAGACATGGCTACACATTGTTTACCAGCATTTTGTCTAAACTTCTTTGCATTACCTTGGCTAAAATCAGCACATATTGTTTTAGTTGGGTCGACCACATCATATACTGTGGGACCAGGACTTTCTTCGACATCATTTGCCATTCTCAACAACAATGGAACAAACACATTGTAGCATGACATTTGAGTAAACGATACTATCACTTGATTCAAGCTTTTACATGTATATTGTTCTGCCAACCTTTTTGTTGGCAAATAAAATAGACCCAGATAAAATATTCGTATCAGTATTATTAATACCATAGCAGCTATTACTAGCTGAAGTAACATTAACATTAAGCTTACAACACAAATGTCACCTTCGAGTCGAGTTGAATACTCTTTGACCTTTACATTATTGTGTGCACCAATTCGGGCACGATATTGCTCAATTGTTACTCCCATTTACTGAACTTGGTTAAATAATTTATAATCAGTAATGTTGATCAGCGTGAACACAATGGGTCCTGTGAGAATCAATGAACCCACACCAAATATATACACGGCACCTATTAAAAAATAGAAAAAACAACCATGAAATCTCCTACCAAGTTTGTTGTCAGTTGTAGGAATTGATATCTTACCTCGACAAGATAATATCTCCTCACTAAAACTGTATGAGACTAAGACTACAAGTGTGTTCATTTATAACCAAGAACGATTTGACTCGTGAGTCGTGGCAGTCGTGGGCCTCGTGGCATTCCCAGTTCAAAAATCGCCGTCGTGGTAATGCTAATGGCGGCCGGTTTGGTGTTTACCGGCGCTCGTATATTTTCGCTTATATTAGTGATAATAGTAGGAAATCACCTCTTAAGTATAACCAGAGAGGTTAACATAGAGTTTAACAATGATATCATAGCAAATAGTTCCGAAACCAATCGCATCTATCTTGGAATATCATCAGTGCGACGAACATGCAAGTTGCCAAGGTCGAACGGCAAGAAAAAAAGATTCTTAGCGAGCAAGATTCCCTACAACACAAATGGATTAAGTTACTTCAACATCGAACGAAGGCTTCTGATTAGTGGAGACATCTCTTTAAATCCTGGTCCAACAAGTAAAAAGCAAGTGAAGAATGTGAAATGTCCGTGTGTTGAATGTGAGAGAAATGTTCGGAGCAATCAAGATGCCATTGCTTGTGCTTCATGTCATGCCTGGTTTCATGCAAAATGTATAAAGTTACCCAAAGTCAGCTTCCTTTACTACCTAAATCATCCTTACGACGACTGGACATGTTGCACTTGTGCACTACCAAGTCTAAACGAATCATTCTTTGATGAAGGTACTGGGAATACCTCAGCTGTGGTTAATGGAAGCGAATCAGATTTCAGTGACACTTCGACAGATTCCTCAACACCTATCCAGTGGTTCAAAGATAACATTAATGGATACTACAAAAAAAATCTGAAGATTGCCCATCTCAACATTAACAGTATTATCGGTAAGGCAGATGAAGTTGTTGACTTATTAAACGAATGTCAGTTTGATATTTTATTTATCAGTGAAACCAAGATTGACAAGTCTGTATCAACTAAGATGTTTTCTCACCCGCAGTATCGAGTTATTAGAAGAGATAGAAAAAAAGGTGCCGGTGGAATTTTGGTTTACATACGAAACAATGTGACTGCTTATAGACGTACCAATCTTGAACCAAAAGACGTCGAATCAATTTGTTTGGATGTTAAAGGTAACGAGAATTTATGGTTTATTTTGTGTGCATGCTACCGATCACCCAACAAATGCAAGATTACAGACTTTATTAACTCGTGTACAGTGGCAGCTGAGCAAATGTATAATAAACGAAAGGAAGTTATCTACATTGGCGATTTTAACATTGATATGCTCAAAACTAAGGGGCCGAATACATGGGGAAATTTCAGCCCGGGCTGAGATTTCAGCCCGGCTGCTGAGGTATGGAAAAGAGGAGAATGATTTGAATATAAGAAACACGAAGTGTGGAAATCAGCCAAGTTGTCACAAACATGCAGCATAAAACAAACATATTTAGATGTGTATTTCAAATAAACCATACTTATTCCTTCTTTATCGCTTTTCACAAGGTACTTTCTGTATTCCACACTTCGTGTTTCTCATTCAAAACATTCACTCCCTCATTTCCATCCCCCAGTAGCCGGGCTGAAATCTCAGCCCGGGCTGAAATTTCCCCATGTATTCGGCCCCTAAGCAAGATAATACAAACGAGATTTTGACGTTTTGTGACCAGTTTTGCTTGAACAACCTCATTACCGAACCAACAAGAGTTACCAGGTCTACGGAGAGTTTAATTGACACTATCCTTGTCTCCCATTCAGACAGATTTTCGAAAAGTGGTAATCTGAAATTGGGTATTAGTGATCACGATTTGATATATACCATTAGAAAGCAAAAGTTACCTAAGCCAAAATCGAAACGAATTGAATTCAGAACCATGAAAACTTTCGATGAGTCGGCATTCCTATCCGACCTGAGAAATATCCCATGGGACAGTGCTTATGTGTTCGATAATGTGGACGACAATTAGCTCGCATTGGGGGAACCTCTTTGTACAAGTGATAGACAAACATGCTCCTGTGAAGCAAATACAACTCCGTGCCAATCAACTTCCATGGATAACACCTCAAATTCAAAAGGAAATTAGAAGAAGGAATCGATTATATAAGAAATGCCGTAAAGGTAAAGATGAAATTGCATGGTTAGATTATAAAAGTCAACGAAACAAAGTAACAAAACTTAAACGTAACGCCATCAAAGATTACTTTACGAATGCCGCGGTGTCTTCAAAACATTCTGTTGGCGAATTTTGGAAGAAGGTAAAGCCTTTATTGCCGAATAGCAAAAGTAAAGGTTCGAGTAATGATAACATTACCTTGATTGAGAATGGGAAAATGATTGAAAATCCCGCATCTGTATTTAACACATATTTCACGACTTCCCTCATCGATAAAGGTACTTTATCAAAGAATGAAGATGATTTTGTTAATCATCCCAGTGTAACATCAATTAAAGAGCAGGAATTTAATTTGGACTTCCAGTTTAATCCTGTTAGTAGTGCCTACATCTCTAGTCTCTTACAAAATATTGATGTAAAGAAAAGTTGTGGACCAGACGGCATTACACCCAGACTGGTTAAAATAGCAAGTCCAGTAATCGTAGATCCTATTACAAAACTGTTTAACCATTGCATTTCATCCTCGACATGGCCGAAAGAATGGAAATTAGCAAATGTTTCGCCGGTTTTTAAAGCTAAAGGAGAATCTGACAAATGTAATTATCGTTCTATTAATATTTTATCAATTATACCTAAATTATTTGAAAAACTAAAGTTTGATCAAATGTACGAAGCGTTCTTACCAACGTTTTCAAGGAACATGTCAGGTTTTCTAAGGAACCACTCTTGTTGTTCTGCGTTAATCAAAATTACTGATGACTGGCGTCGTGCTCGTGATGAAAAACAGGAAGTGGGAATCGTTGCAATCGATTTATCCAAAGCGTTCGATTCGGTTTGCCACTCTCTGCTCCTTGCGAAGATGAAAGCCTATTGTGTGAAAGATTCCGCCTTACAATTGATAAAGTCGTATTTGTCAGACCGAAAGCAGAGAGTTCGGTGCAATGGATTATACTCGGACTGGCTTCCTCAAGGCAGTCTACTTGGACCCCTCCTATTCAACATCATGATAAATGATATTAATTTTTTAATTAGTACTACTTCATTACGTCTCAATGCCGACGATACGACAGATTACTCATCGCATATAAATCCAATGACACTGGAGCATAACATCAACCAGGATTTGGAAGTGCTATGCGGGTGGTTTCGAGAAAATTGTATTGGAATTAATACATCGAAAACACAAGCAATGATAATTGGTAAATCTGGATATAATTATAACTTTACTGTTGGAACCGACTCGATTGAGATAGGTGATACGTTGAAAATACTTGGAGTGGACCTGGACGATGATCTTAATTTCAAATTACATATTAATTCAATGGTAAAGAAGGCATACGCTAAAATTGGAGCACTACGAAGAATTAGGCGGTTCATACAGCCAGATATTGCAGTTCGTCTTTATAAAGCCTACATTCTGCCACATTTAGAGTATTGCAGCCCAATACTGGTTGGCATTGGTAAAACTCAAGTGAAAAAGCTGGAAGCAGTAAATCACTACGCTATCAAATGTTTGTTAAACCTTCCGCGTTCAACCGATTATGAAACAGCTCTTAACTTAATCAATATGCGAACATTTGAACACAGACGATACGTTCAATCTTTGTCTGTATTTTTTAAAAGTTTTAAACAAAATGGACCTAATTATATTTCAGATTTTTTTACACCACGTACGACATCTTATAATCTACGAAATAGTAAGTTTAAAGTAAGGCAACCATCGTACAATACTAGGTATCTCCATAATTCATTTAGTTATATTGTTTCACATTTATGGAACAATTTACCAGTTGACATTAAAGAGACAGATTCTTTAGCGATTTTTAAAAAGAAACTGCATAATGTTGTTTTATCCAAAGCAGCATGCTTGTGTAGCAGCTGCTCGTAATTTTTAGTCTGCCATATATTGTTGGTAATTTATTTTATTCGACTACCAGTTTTTATTTATCACTTGTATATAGTTAGATTATTCCTGTTCTGTTTTGTCGAGCGTTTTTAACATGAGCTATTAGCTCGGGAGACTGGGCGACCACTCCCTACGCCTTCGACGGTAAATAAATTATTACTATTATTACTATTACGACGTATCCAATTTCGTCAGACAAATCTTTCTGGCGTATGTGATGTAAGTTGTAGGAAGAAACTTCCTACGTCACAAAACGTCATAAAATGGTCAACAAATAAACTCTCAAAATCTCGATTCCGTTGACTATACATAACTCGGTAAAGAGGTCTGGACACGAGACACAGGAAACCCATGTCAAGATTAGTGTGCTGCCTCGCTACGCTCGGCAGCAATTAGAATATTATAATAATCAAATACTAACTGCAGTTTTTCTTTGATGTAAATGCGCGTAGTCTGCCCAGAAATTTTGATAAATTTAAGCTAATTTTATCAAACTTAATGAAGTCTTTTTCTGTAATTGGAGTAAGTGAGACATGGCTCAATGATCGTACATCTGATTTAGTTAATATTCCTCGTTATGAGTTCGTTTCCAATCATCGCAATGGCAAATCTGGTGGTGGAATAGGGCTTTATTTACACGATAACCTTGAGTATAAATTATGCTCAAACTGCAATTATTCTAACCCTGACATAATTGAATCACTATTTGTAGAAATTTGCATCCCAAATGAGAAAAAGATAATTGTAGGCACTGTTTACCGATCGCCCAATCAAAACGCCATATTATTCTTGCAGAAATTTAATGAAATTCTCTCCATTATCTCTAAGATAACAAGCATTGTTATGTAATGGGTGATTTTAATTTTGATTTACTACTTCAAAATCTACATGTTCCTACACAAGAATTTATTGATAGCGTATTTTCAGACATGTTCCTTCCACTAATATCTAGACCTACGCGTCTAACTCACAAACTAACTGGTCTAATATCCTATCAATGGATTATCCTAACAAATCCTACAATACTTTTTTGGCTGAATATACCAGACTCTATGAATTATGCTTCCCGTTAATATCCATAAAAGGAAATAATCTTAAAGAATTAAGAACTCCATGGATTAGTAAATGATTATTAAACTCCGTTAAGAAAAAAAATAGACTTTACAAAAGGTTTATAAAAAACCCAACTCTTGTTCGGGAGTCGCATTATAAAACATACAAAAACAAGTTCAACCATCTTATAAAAAGCGCTAAGCATTCTTATTACGAAAAAAAATTCGAATACGCAAAAAACGACCTTAAAGCAACATGGAATCTGGTAAATGATGTCATAAACAAAAGAAAATGTAAGCAAACTTTGCCTTCATCGTTCAAAACTGATGGTAAATTGATTACCGATCCTCTAGGTATTGCCAATAAATTCTGTAGCTACTTTACCAACGTTGGCCCTAACTTGGCAAGTAAAATACCTGAGATAAGTTCTTCTTTTCGTTCATTTTTGGTTGATAACGAAAACGACTCGATCGTCTTAAAACCTACTAGTATTGCTGAACTAGAAGAGATCTGTAAGAATTTCAAATCGCGAAAAGCTCCGGGATATGATAATATGCCAATGCACGTGATCAAGAGTTCTTTTACCCTTGTCTCTGAGCCTTTAATGTATATCATTAACCTTTCGTTTGCTAGAGGAATCTTTCCAGATAAACTAAAAATCGCTAAAATTATTACCATCCACAAAGCAGAAGATCCTGAATTATTCATAAACTATAGACCTATATAACTTCTTCCAAATTTCTCAAAATTTTTTGAGAAGGTTATGTATAATCGTTTAATTGAGTTTACAGAACGGTATGAAATTTTATATCGTTATCAGTTTGGATTTCGTAAAAACCATTCGACCTCGCTTACTTTAATACATCTAATAAACAAAATAGCGTCTTCTATAGATCGAAATTAAATTACGGCAGGGATATTCTTAGATCTTTCTAAGGCCTTTGATACCATCATGTTTTGTTCACTAAACTGGAACATTTAACAGTTATACCATGAGCTCGAGTTGTATATGAGCTCATAGCCAACGAGGCGCTTCGCCGAGTTGGCTATTAGTTCGTATACAACGAGAGCGAATGGTATAACTGTTTTATTATATAGCCAAGCACTGTACAAGAGACAAAATTACAGCGAAATGTTTCAAACGACAAACTTCCGGCATAGGCAACTAATACTTCCGCCATGCGTAATGATACATTCGCATAGAGTTTCTCGCTGAGCTGTTCGGCAAACAGCTTCGAAATGTTGTATAAATGTTGTTCGAGAGGCAAAAAATGTGTCAGAGCAGACCAACAAAAAAGATTAAAAGCTACCTTTATGAAGTCAAAAGGTGGGTCAGTTGTTTATACATATTAGCGTTGCTGTCGTGAAAAAGGTTTTGATTTCATGCAAAAATGAAACTGAAACACCTTCGGCAGTGAAACTAAATTACTTGGTTGTTTTTGAAAAAGAACATGCTTTTTACTACTCCAAATGCTTAATATCTAAATAAAAAAGTCTCTTTACTGGTGATCTCCTACGAAGTGTGTGTTGTGTAAGCTTGATTTTAACCGTGAGTTTCTTTGTTTGGCAACAAATTAATATCAACCCGTTAATTTAGTTGGGTTTTTGAAGAAAAAAGACGTAATTTTTAGGTGAATTTTACCATTTGACATGCTAAATTGTGTATTTGTTAATGTATTTTAACACAATGTTGTTTTTTTATACATTGGTTTGAAGGTGTTGATGTTTTTCTGTATAAAAATCCGTCAATTTCAACTCTTTTCGGCAGTTTTAAAAAACATGCCGCCATCTTGTTTTCCCTCTACTAGTAGGATATGAGTTGATAGCCTGGTAGTAGGGAACCAATCAGATTACGCAAAAGCTCATATCCGATAGCATGCTATATAATAATACGGTATATTCGTGGTCCAGCTTTACAGTTGATCAAAAGTTATTTTTCTAACCGCCAACAATTTGTTCAATACAATCAAACTTATTCCTTAAGCAGACGATTAAATGTGGTGTACCTCGGGGCTCTATCTTAGGTTCTTTATTCTGTATATTAACGATCTTCCAAATGCTTCAAAATTAACAGTGTCTTCTCTTTGCCGACGATACCAGCATTTTCTACTCTCATTCAGATATTAACCAACTTGAAAAAGTTTTAAATGCCACAAACTATCGATTAATATAAAGTAAACTATCTTATTTTCAAACCTAAACAGAAAAAAGTTAACAAGGACATTTCACTTTTCATTGACAGTCATTTACTCAAACAAGAATATACTACAAAGTTTTTGGGCGTTTATATCGATGATAGTCTTTCATGGAAACCCCATATTAGTCATGTCTGCAAGAAAATCGCTAAATCTGTTGGAATAATTTATAGATCTCGTTTCTTATTATCAGCTAAAACAAAACTATCTCTATATTATATTTTAGTTTATCCCTATATCAGTTATTGTAATGTAGCATGGTCATCCACTTATGCTACCAACTTAAATAGAATATTTATTTTACAAAAACGTGCGGTGCGGGCGATGACCAATTCAAACTATTTAGCTCATTCGGCTCTTCTATTTGCTCGCCTCAGTGTACTTGATATTTTTAAAGTTAATTCATTTCATATTGCTAAGTTCATGTTTTTCTATCATCACCAGTTATTGCCTTCACCTTTCCTTAACCTATTTGTAACAAACAGCCAAGTGCATAGTTTCAACACAAGATCTTCAGTCAATTAACAGACCCCATTCCTGTCGAACCAATATCAAACAATTTACCATGCTATACCAAGGTCCCAAAATTTGGAATTCTCTTCCTACAAATGTCACAAGTTCAGTTAGCCTTCCATGTTTCAAGAAAAGAATCTACGATTTTTTACTAAATTAAATTCAGCTTGAATTGCAGTCATCTTTCGCAATTTCTACTACCGTACCTATAAACTGTAAATTTATTTTGACTACGAGGAGACCTCTTTACTATAAGCCCTATGGTTTCTTGAGGCCTCCTCGCCACTATCAGAGTTGCTACTAACTTTAATATAATTTCATGTATTTTCTTTTAAATTGTTATTCTTCTGTTAATCTTTGTGGCAAAGTTTTCTAATAAAAAAAAAAAATAATAAAAAAAATTAAATATCGAAAAGAGAATGTCTATTTGCGGTTGATCACCAAAAAGAACTGCCAATGCCGTTATACATGGAAATGATTGTATATGTAAAAGGTTGAACACTATTCTTATTGTTTTTTCCAGATTAGATTTAGACGTCGAGCCATTTTTCGCCAGTATGGCGTTGTATGATGGTCGTGTTAAGAAGAAGGTACATACAGCTCACTAGTAATATTTCAATATGTGAAATTATCTTCTTTCTCTTCTTCTTGCTCTTATATTTGCTCTACATGTTGTTGTTGTTGTTATTGTTGTTGTCCTCATTTCCTTATATTTGTTCTTACTTGTTGTGTTGTTTTCTGTTGTAGTGTTCGCCAGTGCTTTGTTTTTACGATAAACCGTCGATAGGAAACGTTTAGGGGTCCACTGGGGTTATAACAATCGGTTAAACAGATTGGGTGCGGTTATGACTAAATGAGAACGAAATTTAAATTCCGGCTTAAGGTTGGAAGTACTTTGTTTTGATTTTAGGAACGGCATCTAGAGGAACTTTTTGTATCGCTTAGATTTCGGTACTCGCTGCGTTTGTACCTTTTGAAAAGGAACATATTCAAGCGGAACGTTTCGTTCTCATTTGAATTGGGGAATATTTTGTTCCGATTTTCAAATCTTAAATTAAGAACAAATTGTTCCGCATGAGCTAGACCGCTTTAAATAGAACCTCTTTGTTCCTTATTTTAAAGGTCATTTCGTTCCTTTATTCGTACTCATAGGAACAAGTAGTTCCGCATGAGCCAGACCGCTTTAAATTCGTCCTCTTTGTTCAGTATTTTAAAGGTTATTTCGTTCCGTTTGTTTGTTCTCATAGCAACAAGTAAAGAAGTTAATATATTCCAAACCACCGGCTACTTTAACTCGGTAGCCGGTCCTTTCCATATGGTAGCCGGTCGGTATCCGGTCATTTTAACAAGGTTTTAACTAGTAGCTGGGTAGACGGTGGTTATGAATACCAATTAAGTTACATATCTAATTTACATGTATATTCTCTCGAAGTAAATATAACCCTCTATTCTCAAAGAAAACAGCAATTTTGACAGTGGGAACGCTTTGTTCAGATTCAGTAATCTGAAGTAAAAGTTAGGCAGTAAATGCTATACCGTAAGGCCCACTCTCTTCAAGATGTGTACATTTGTGGCATGGAAAATTACGATTACTTGACCCCCATACAATGGAAACATGAACCCTAATCCTAATCACAAACCGGGGAAGTTTGTGGTATGGAAAATTACGATTACCTGACCCCTATACAATGGAACCATAAACCCTAACCCTAATCACAAATCGAGGAAGTTTCTGGTATGGAAAATTACGATTACCTGACCCCCATACAATGGAAACATTGATAAAACTTCAGACCAACTCATGCTCACTATTCAGCCAATAACGTAACGATAGTCTCTCGTTTCCCGGGTGGGGAATGTGGGCTCTGGCAACGCGATTGGTCAGTAGACTGTTAATTTAACAAGGTTTTAACCGGTAAACGGTAGTCACGAATATCAATTAAATAGCGTGATAATATATTCCAAACCGCCGGTACTTTAGCTCGGTAGCCTGTCAATTTAACAAGGTTTTAACTAGTAGCCGGGTAGACGGTAGTTATGAATACCAATTAAGTTACAGATCTAATTTACATATATATTCTCTAGCATTAAATATAACCCTCTTTTCTCAAACAGAAACAGCAATTTTGACGGTGGGAACGCTTTGTTCAAGTTATCTGAAGTAAAATGCTAAATCGTAAGGCCCACTCTTTTCAAGATGAGTACATTTGTGGTATGGGAAATTACGATTACCTGTCCCACATACAATGGAACCATGAACCCTAACCCTAATCACAAAGCGGGGAAGTTTGTGGTATGGAAAATTACGATTACTTGACCCCCATACAATGGAACCATGAACCCTAACCCTAATCACAAACTGGGGACCTTTATGGCACGGGTTTGTGATTAGCGTTAGGGCTTATAGTTCCATTGTATGGAGGTCAGATAATCGTAATTTTCCATACCACAAATGTACACATCTTGAAGAGAGTGGGCCTTACGGTATAGCTTTTAGTGCCTAACTTTTACTTCAGATTACTGAATCTAAACAAAGCGTTCCTACTGTCAAAATCGCTGTTTTTCTTTGAGAAAATAGGGTTATAGTTAATGCGAGAGAATATATATGTAAGTTGGATCTGTAACTTAATTGGTAGTCACAACCATCGTCTACCCGGCTACTAGTTAAAACCTTGTTAAATTGACAGGCTACTGACCGGCCACCATATGGAAACGACCGGCTACCGAGCTAAAGTAGCCGGTGGTTTGGAATATATTATAACGCTATTTAATTGATATTCATAACTACCGTCTACCCGGCTACTAATCACAAAGCGGGGAGGTTTGTGGTATGGAAAATTACGATTTCTCTTTCTCTTTCTCTTTCTCTGATTTCTCTGATCTCCCTCCTCTTCCTCCTTTTCTTCCTTATCCCTTCTTCTTCCTCCGCGTCATCATCTTCTTTCTCTACCTCCTCTTTCTCTTCTTCCTCTTTTTCCTCTTACCCCTCTTCCTCTTCTTCCTTCTCTTTTTTCTCCTCCTCTCCTCGTCTTTCTCCTCTCCTTCCTCCTTTCCCTCCTCTTTCTTTCTTTTTCCCTCCCCTTCTCCTTCCTCCTTCTCTTCATCCTTTTCCTCCTCTTTCTCCTCTTGCTTCTCTTCCTATTCTTCTCTTTCTCTTCTAACGCCTTTTCTCTTTCTTTGCTGCTTTTGTATTTTCTGGCTTTTGCTGATTCTCCTGCTGCACCTGCTTCCTTTCTTTTTTCTTCTTTGCTTGTTGTTGTCCCTGTCGCCTTTATTGTTTTTGTTGCCTTTGCTGCTTCTCTTGTTCTTGTTCCTCGTCTTTGTTGTTCTGATCGCCGTCGTCGTCGTCGTTTTTTGTTCTGTACTTGTTGAAAGTGATGCTGGTTATTCTTGCATTATTCGTTATTTTGGGGGTTGCAGCTGTCATTACCCAGAAAGTCAATTTCCCTTTTTTTTCGTTATAGATCTCGGAGAATTTTTACTTTGATATGAACACTGACGAGCATAAAAAAATGATCTCGAAGCACAATCCTAAGGTGGACATAACTACCCTTAGTCGGGCAGCAATTTTTTCTATAACATATCCCTCAAGTGACGTGTTCTTAGTAATAAAGCTTGAAAAAGTCTTTCAACAGGGGGATATTTCGGAAGCTGCGGAACACTACATAAGAGATACCGATAACGCCAAGGTGAGAAATATCTCAAATTTTATCCACGCAATTTCTTTTTTGCTTTTTAATACTGTAAATGTCGTGTACTGTTTAATAAACGAGCAGGAGTGTTCAAGATACGAAGCGATAGCCCAGCGTTTTATACCTGATAAAACACAGTGTTTATTGAACGGCTTCAAAAACGTACCACTTCATATAACTTCACTGATGAAAAAAATTTGAAGGATGAGCCGTAAAATCCAACAAGAAATTTATTGAAAATGGGAAGATTGATGATTGAGCTGTACAATCTGTGCTATCCAGTATGGGACCTCCTGTCCTATTTTAGTTACACCTGCCTTTCGGCATTTTTATAAAATATAAAAAAGTAAAAAATAAATAAGACACTCATTAAAGAGCTCCGTCAAAAATATATTTCCCAAAAACTAGTAATTAGCCATATGCATGTTAGACAAAGAAAACCCGACATAAAACATGCATTTTTATTGGATTAAACATTGTGTACACTTGGACGAATTTTGGTGTTAGCGCCAATGTGTGAGATAAGATGAACATCCTCCTCCATTTGAGATAAATTTTCATTGTGCGTGTCTTCACTAAATGTTTTGGTATTCTTAATTTTGAAGATATCTGAAATTATATAGCACCCGTGTAAACTCTCTCACGTTCGTTTGCATTTTCTTCTCCTGTCTCTCTCCACAACCCCCACAAGAGCCTGCTCGCAGACTTAAGCCTCTTTTCTAGTCCTCGCAGAAACATGCTCGCAGCAAGTATTTGCGTCTAATAGGCCATTTGCACGATGACGTGAGATAGCGTTGGGTGACTACAACTACCAGAATGCTTTGCCAGTATTCTAGGCTTTCGGCTAAAAGGGATGACTCAAAAGGACCCATCCAGTCCTTTCGCGGCTTTTCCAAAATATGTCGTCAAATATGTTTTTCCAAAAAGCTAGGCGGTAAACCAGATTTCTGATTATGGTTGGGGTTTATGTTGTGGTTGAGGTATAAAAAAGATTGCTAAAATCTTGAGACTCCCTGAAGTGTGACGAGAAATTTGGAAAAACAAATTTGACGACATATTTTGGAAAAGCCGCGAAAAGAGTGGACGGGTCCCTTTTCTAGTCCTCGCAGAAACAAGCTCGAAGCAAGTATTTGAATCTAATTAAAAAAGAACTTACAGCGTAAAAAAGCCCACTGCGGGTTATTTTTAGTTAGATGCAAGTACTCGCAGCCAGTTTTTCGCGATGGTTGGAGAAGAGCCTTAATAAACCTGCATTTTAGGCTTGGCCACTAAAATGTGTTTTGATGTTGAGATTAATATCACAATAGAGTTGATGTTCGCGGGCATAAATACGTATTTGACCCGTAATTTTGAGCTCATGGCGAGAAATCGAGGACACTATGGCGGAATCAGACGGTCAAGCATGCGCGTAAGGTTCACAAAAACTAAATTCAAGATGGTGGATTGTAATAGATTTGATAGGGAAAAATTGACAATATACATTTTCAAGTACATGCGATTGAAAATTCCAACATGTGTACGTCTAAGACATCGGCAAATTATGCAAGTATTAACCACAGCAAATTTCGTAGCAACTCGTTTAGCCTAAACGTGTTCCCTAGACGCTTATATTTATCTCTTACCTCTGTGTATTGGCGTCTGTTAAATCCCTACGATTTGTTAAAGTACGCTTTTCTCAGCGACGATTTTCCCTAGATATGGTCGGTTTGTCTCCCATGTGCACGTCTGAATACATTGATCGAGAACGATACTTTGTTTTGCCAAACTTTTAAAGACATTTCTACATCTACGAACATGTTCCCAAATGGTTTGAAATATACAGTTTTAGAACTGCAATTTAATCCATCAAACACCAAGATGATTACCAAAGTTAGCGTAAACAATCCAAATTTTGCTTGATAACTTTGGGTTCTTGTCCGCCATTTCTTATGGAGCTGTTGCTAGGTTGCCAGGGATGTGGATTCAGAAATAATAACCGAAATTTATCCGGCAATTATTGTGAGTATGAATGTACAGGCCTGTCTAGACGATTAAACCTTTTGTAATTTGATATTTGGGTAAGAAATGGGTCAATAAGACATTTTAGCGAATAACTCTACTTTAATTTATTGTTTTAGACTTCTGTTTATAGCCGAAATGATCGATATTTAGCCATCAGAATCTTGAAACTAATATTTCCATCGAAATCTGAGCCCACAGGCCACTGCCGCCGGCTGTCCTCGATTTCTGGCAATGCTGAGAAGGGCCAAAAACATATTTATGCTCATTAACATTAACATCAACTGTATTACTATTATAATAATTTTAGTGGGCATTTGGAGGAAAGTCAAAGACAGTACAGTAAACAGTATCTTGAACGTGCAGTGCCGCCATTCCGCCGACGTGTATTTCATTGCAATAAATATTTACATAACTCATACTTATAAACTTGGCAGAAAACGCAACATTTTTCATCAAAACAATCGTTCCTCCAAAGTATTGACGAGGAAAGTATACAGTTCCGTAAACAACAAACCAATTGTGATTTAGAACTGTTAAAACTGAAAAAAATGTTAGAAACTAGCTTGTCAACATGTCTATTAAATTTAATTTTTTCTCATCAACTGAATATGTGTGTTTTCTAGAACAAGGAAAAGTTGGGACAAGCTGCAGCGATTAATTGCGACAGACTTGGAAAATACCGCATGCCATTTGCGTGGACGGCCATACATTTGATTGATATTATAAATGGAGTTTCCCATGAACCCAGTAGTACGAGTGCGTCGCTTGAAAAGGAGAGTTCGACCATTATGGGTCCACCACGAAAGGTACGCATAAGAAATGTATTTAATTATTTTTTATTGTGTTAACCCAGACGATAGAAAACTCAGTCAAAATATTAAAAACTTATTTATTGTCCGAGCTTCAGGTCTCTACGGCAAATTGATTCTGTCCGCTGTCTTTCACTACAGACCGAGCGACGAATGGGCGAGGTTTGTGCAAAAGAGCGAAGGCAGGATAATTTTGCCGTAAAGACTGACCAAGCGAGGGTAAGAAGGTTTTCATGGATTAGGTGTCTGGAGTTTTATTTAAATGTCGATAGTGCAAGCAGTAAAGATCGAAGTACCGGCAACTTTCAACAAAAACTTTAAACACTTTAACACTGGTAACTAAACTAAGCACTGTCAAATACTAAATTTTTGTCGCGATAAATTTATTTTCACAATATCTGAACACCATGTTAACTTGGCTTGCTTAATTTTTTATTTTGTTTTTCAATTTCGTGTTGTGAATACCTCTCAGAGACTAATCAAATCGCAGGAAAGTCGCGTTTAGATTGTTTGCTGCAAGATTCGGAAGACAGCGTATTGCCTTATCGCACCGTGAGAGATCGATACCTTTTTTCGTGAATTGGCGACGGGGGGGGGGGGGGGGGGTGAAGTGGACGATGAAAATTTGTAAAGGTAACATGGTTCGAGTGCAATTTGGAAGAAATATGCACGAGTGAGTTTTTCAAAAACTATCAAAATTGCACGAGTTCAAACAATGATTGCTATTTGAGGACATTGATAAAACTCACGATTCTATTATTACTAATATACATGAAATATTGTCAACTGTACTTACGATATTACAGTTTGGTTGTTTAAAAACGCTTCGCTCCTATCACAACTACCTATCAAATTTACTCAGACCACTAAGAATCTACTAGCCTTTTTACAAGCACTTTACTTGACAATATTAAAAAAATAATTAATAAATTAGCTTCAAATTTGAACAAATTATTCTCTACTACTTCGAATCTTAGACGCCATATTTGTTTATTTTAGGCCAAAACGCCTGGGTACGAGGTTAGAAAATACAATCCGTCAAAATTTGTTGTAGAACGTGATTGGCTCTCTTCAGTTTATACTGTTTTTGATTGGCTCATTGGCTCCAAGAATTTGCACTGTATTCTTTTTTTCTGAACTTTTTTCTCTTAAAACTGAAAAAGAAGTTTTTTCATCTATATTATTAGTATATGAAATAACCCTGCTCAAGAATCGCACACGAGTGGTATTACGAATATTTTGCCAAACACAAGTTTCTCTGTTGGCACAGCGAGCATAGGAGTCAAATATGAATTACATTTACTGAACGTCTTACCTTTGACAACTTATGAATCAATTCACAAACCTTCGCATTGCTCGGAAACGATAAAAATTGAGAAAGGAAGGAAGCTCTTAACGTTCAATCGTTCGATGTGCACCGCAACACCTGCTGACGGAAGTGGACAAATACCGGAAGTGAATGGGTAATGACCTCACTAGACCAGTTGACCGTTGGAAATTTCAAGGAGATTTCAAAACAAATACCTCGAACACAGAAAAACATGTTTTTGTTTCTAAATGGTCTTTGAATATTAAGTGCATTCATACGTGCATTCATACGTATACGTAACATATTTCGATGATCTGATCATATAAAAGCTTGGGCCAAAGTGGAACTTTGATTAAATTTTATGCGTATAAATATGAGTCGGTCACTTGATGCAAAACCAGGGTATTCTGTTATTCAAACTATAAATTTGTTCATGTCTTGAGTTCGATCTCGCGAGTCAACTCCTTTGTGTGAAGCTTAATTGAAACACTGAAGTGTGACGTTTGACACAGTCTAAGATAAAAATACGGATCTCGCCTCCCGTTACTACCGTCGATACAACCTCGTACCCAGGGTCTTACCTCCGCTCCCTCCTCCCCCCTCGCTGCGGAAAGACCCTGGTACACGCTGGTCACGTACTGCCCAAAATATGGGCAGTACAAAATAAATTTAGTGTGGGTAGGGTGGTACAAAAAACTTTCTCGACTTACCAACCGGAGTAGTGTTTATACAAAACGCAAAACATCTGGCCAGATGAAATGTCACGACTCACGAAAGGTGCACAATGGCTTGGAGAAACGAGATATAATTTAATAAGAATGCCAAAGTCTCAAAGATCAACATTTTGCTGGCTTTGCAGCGCTGGCGACATGTGTTATTGATGGGAGAATATTCGTTTTAAGCATTCGAATCGCGAGGCTTTTAACTGGACGTATTCAAATATAACGGCAGCTTTCGCGTGTGGTATTCAACAACGTACAGGTGAAACATACGTATTTTATTGTTTATATTGAGAGTTTGAAACAGTCTTCCATTTCATTATCCACTGTGAGGTTTACTGTGTGAGGTTTACTGTGCTGCGTTGTTTTGACCAGTTCTCATGCGGACAAAATTATGGTCAGTCATCCACGAACATGATAATTGATAAATATATTTGATATAAAATGCCAATTTTCAAGTTTATTTTAAAAAGGTTAGTCGATATCCGTACCTATATCCGTACCGATATCCGTACCTTGTATAATTTAAGCACCCAGGTTAACGATTATTAAACGAATGGGAACATCAAAAACTTTCTTCATTGTAAACTTAAATAAACACAGCGATTTATTATAAACTAAAAACAATAGCTGTCAAAACAACTTTCAATTTTAAAATCGTATCACCGGTTTAACGATTCATTTCAAAATCTAATACCAGAAAACAAAACAAGATACGTATACATGCATTTCTTCGACTATTCCAGCGGGGACACTCCCACAGTCGAAAATTTTGATAGACGACACGTGACCAGCGTGTACCAGGGTCTTTCCGCAGCGATGGGGGAGGGGGGAGCAGAGGTAAGACCCTGGATACGAGGTTGCCGTCGATATTCCCTTCTATTTCAGCCAGGTTTGGTGTATGAGAATTTAAGAATTGAGAACTCGTGAAAAGACCACTGATTTATAAGTTATAAGTGGAAAGGACAATCTTTTCTTAAAATAACTTGGGGAAACCACTTTCTGTCATGCCCATATCAACAAATACGTCATTTCCGTCACCAGATGTTGCGGTGCACATCGTATGAAAACAATCTGTAAATTTTGGCCGCCAAATATGCAGGTTTAACAACCATTTCTACAAATATCTTGCACGATTTGGCGAGAATATACAATTTTTAGATAAGATACTTAAAATAGGGCTTATTTGTTGAGTCTCATGCGAGTTAGAGCAATTTGAACAAAATGGCCCTACGGCAGTTTCCTCCCTTTTCCTATTATTAAATCTATAAAGATCAATCAGCTCGCATGCGAGCCCACAGTACTTTAGGCAGCGGTGTAATGAGTTTGCTTGAATTTTAATACACGAAGTATTTGCTAACTTGCCAAGCCGTACGAGTTGAAAATCCAGCCATCCAGGTTTGTAAATTGATTCATAAGTTGTCAAAGGTAAGACGTTCAGTAAATGTAACTCATATTTGACTCCTCTGCTCCCTGTGTGTTGGCAGATGTCTCTACAACAAAGGAAAGAGACCTCTTCCAACAATATCCGACACTTTTTCTTTCCCGCATGTGCGAAGTTACCTTGACAACGACGTTCAGAAACACGAGATATGCATGAACAACACGAGGCGATTGCCGAGTGTTTTATCAGCTCTGTGAGTCGTCTTTTAACTTCCCAAGTACAGTAAAAAACTTCATACCGACTCTGTGACAAAGTATTCCTATTTCTTTACGGAAATAATGTTTTAAATAGTAAATTGAAATATAAAAACAGGGTTACAGCTCAACTGGCCCTGAAACGCTAATTATTATACGTTCTAGCGCCACCACATAAACAACTTGTTGGTCATTGCTTAAGCACGCTCAGTAGCCAACCAAACCGGTTTTCAAAACTGGTTTGACACGTCCAAGATCATGGACGGCGGTTACATCAAACAAAGCGTCTGATGTTGGCAGAAATCTCTTTCCTTTCTTGTAGAGACCTGCCAGGAGGAAATAATGTTCATCCTCATTTATTTTCTTCGTTTTACAGCAATAACTTTCTTTTTAGGATTTTTTGTTTGTTTCCAATCGTAGGGCATTAAAAATTTTCATAACACCCGCGGGCATTACGGAGAAATCTCGCTACGTCAGCAACGAATCACAGCGTGTGATTTTACCGGAAGTAATTCGTGCCGTATAATAAACTTTATACTTAATCTTCTTCGTGACTAACTTCTTGAACGCTTAGTAATAGCGAATGAACCAGGACTCATGATAAACTAACTTTTTTACTGTCACCAATTGTTTCCATCTGCCAAAATGGAAATTGATTGGAATGTTATTAATAAGATAATAATATACATGACAAAATTACTGCATCCTGATTGGTTGAGAGGAGTGCAATTTCAATGTAATACCGTGCAGAAAAGGTGTAATACAGTGCACATTTCAATGAGTATTAACCGTTCTGATTGGCTAATAAACAACCGGAAACTACCGGAAAGCCAATGAAATGCTTATGCGGATTTTGAAGGATGGTTTTTCCTCACGAGAAAATTCAATATGGCGACCAAAACATAGAGTTGTCGAAGAACATTTCGATGAAATACAGAGTGAATTTTGCTTTAATATTGTAATTAAAGTTCCTGCAAGAAGACTAGAAGAGGTTAGATGCTATGAGTAAAACGTTTTACGTATTTAGTGAACAAAGCGAAGCAGTTTTTAACCATTTATGCTTCGAGAAGTGGAGCAATGAGTGGTATGTAAACTTTGTAGCCGGTTGAACATTGGTCTAACTTTTCATGTATATTATTAATAAGTAATAGCATGGTTTCGAGTGCAATTTTGGAAAAAACATGCACTCGTGAGTTTTTCAAAGACCTCAAATAGCACTCGTCCTTCGGACTCGTGCAATTTTGATAGTCTTTGAAAAACTCACTCGTGCATGTTTTTTTCCAAATTGCACTCGAAGCCATGCTATTTATTACCTATACTAATATTAACAAATAACCTAAGCAATTTGAGTTGAACCATATAAACTCTTACTGTGGGGATTGTCTCTATTTTTTTTTATTCGATTCCAGCGTAGCATTTCTTGTCATATATAGTTTAATTGTATGTCTTTTTGTGTCAACAGAATAGTCCGCCCGAGTCACCCGCTGCAACGCCTAGCTACAAAAAAGAAAAAGGTGATACGTTACCGCGAAGATCGAACTCGCTTAGTAATCAGCGTCGCTCCATGTACTGTGATCTTGACGATACATCGCCGGATCTCACAACCTTTCGTCCTGTCACTTTGACCGTCAAGAGCTTTTTTAAGCAGGTTAGTATTTCATTAACAAACTGGCTGCCGCAGTTTTGTTCGCATGCTCGCAGGCAAGAATCGTTAAAACGACGTTAATTGAGCTGGGAGAGATTTGCCAAAGTCTTTGCGGGGAATGGTCAAACGTTCTGTCAGTGGGTTTTGTGGATAATTACCATTTTCGTCTCCAGAGACCACGATCCTCTTGGTTAGGGAAAAAAATCAGGACCTTTGGCTGGCCCAGAATGATGACTAATTCTGATTGGCTTTTTTAACACAATGAAATGATTCAAATATGACACAAAACCGAACCTGCTAAGTAATATATAAATTGCATATGACACAAAAAGTCTTAAAACGAAAATTTTAAACGAAATCACTTGAAATTCTACATGTGGTGTTGTGTGAGAAACACACGCATATGCTTCTTTTGAATTAAGTTTGGTTTGATAATAGAAAAGACATAATATAACCTTGGATAAGTCATTATGCACATGTACGTTACAACCTGTGACATTTACATATTAAACTAGAGGGCACTCAGAGACTGTATATACCTCCGCCAGCGAGTTATTAGAGATGTTTACAAAAGAAAACGAGCCATCCCGCTAACCAGGCTAGCTCACGAGACCGACACATGCATGTATCAATAAAATGCTTGATTGTACTCGTGCCAAAATTATGCAAAAACGTTTGCATAAAATAAGGATAATGAGCGCAATCAAGCATTTCTTCTACACGGAGAACCTTGCGGTCAGATTTTATTTCTCATCCAAATTTTGACTAAATTCAACCAAAATTTAATGGATTGGTCAGACAGACAAACAGACAGACAAACAGACAGACAAACAGAGATATTTTTATTTAAAGTCGGAATTTCTTCAGTTGATAAACTGCTTTACAAGAAAGCCGAACTAAACTTACAAAAGTTAAAAATTAATTAGAAGCATGATGTCAGGCCTCTTTTGAACTCACTGATGTTTTCACTGCATTTTCCATTTTCCGGCAAGTTATTCCAAATTTTACATCCAGAATATGCAAAACTTTTTTTTAAGAATTCAGTACGCGCTTGAGGTAGAACAAGACACAATTTTCTATTTCGCAGGGAATATGTATTATTAATGGTAGACATTTTAAAATGGTCTCATAGATAGGGAGGAGCCATGTTGTTTAACACTTTATACATCATTATTAACTTGTCCCATATATCGTGTTTCCGTAAGATTTTTCCATTTTAATTGTCTTATTTCATTAGATCTGACTTTATAACCTTGACAAGTATAATCACTCTTGCCGCACGGTTTTGCAGCTTTTGCAGTCTGTAGGCTGTTGTCAAAGGCATATTAGGGACCTTAAGATACTACCACGGCGTCCTCCAAATAAAATAATTCTACAGTGTGTATAAAAAACCCCGGAACCCTTACAAAATGAATTAGTATTCTTTTAAAACAACCTATTGTATAGTAGTTTGAAAGCCCTTAAAGCGCTGCGTTATGAATTAATCAGCACATAAGTTAAACAGGAAAAGAAAAAGCTTTTATATACTTTCAAGTTATCTTAATTTCCCAGGTGTATAAGACCATGTTTTTTACGCATCTATGGCTCAGAGGTGTTTAGGGCTTTCAAACTACTACAATAGGTTGTTTGAACAGAATACGAATTGTTTTCTAAGGGTTCCGTTTTTTTTTATAGACACTGTAGTTGTGAAACAAAGAGAATGAATAATATGTAATCCCGAGAGTAATCTCAACACCGTCCTCGTTCTTTATACAACGCTACTCAGAGCATTTTCACGTCTTCAGGACGACGTCAACGGCCAAAAGATGAGAACTGTCCCTTGACATTGATCCCAATACAAACACTACAATCATTTTAGCAGTACTGGGACGTTTTAAAAGTCATTGCTAACTTCAAATGTCAAATATAATCGGTTCCATGTCTGTGGTTTCATATCTGATAAATAAACTTTAGCTTTGGTTTTCTAGGCTTAGACAACGTTGTTTTTCAAAAATACCACGCCAATGAACTTACCACTCGCAGTACGTGTTTTATCATATCTATAAAACAGGAGGCGATAGTGATAAAACACTGCTGCTCGTGTTTTAAATTTTTTAATATGACTTAAAACTTGTTTGTTTCGTTTGAAAAAAAAAATCACCTAAAATGAAGTAACCTCTTTTGCAGTTTTTGGTTTCCTTGTTTCGTTTTTGAGATATTTCAGTTTTTACCTCCGTCTGTCTGTCTGTCTGTCTGTCTGTCTGTCTGTCTGTCTGTCTGTCTGTCTGTCTGTCTGTCTGTCTGTCTGTCTGTCTGTCTGTCTGTCTGTCTGTCTGTCTGTCTGTCTGTCTGTCTGTCTGTCTGTCTGTCTGTCTGTCTGTACTAGAGTAATAAAATCGAAATATAGTAAGAGTCAGAGAGAAACGTAAAGGGTGTAAATAAACAATGAGCTTATATACGAAAGGTAATCATGTGACCAAAAATATGCCAATCAGATAAAAATAACTATAACAAATTGATAATGAGATGCGAAAGGCATTTGCTATTCATACCGTCGATGAGCAAAAATGAGAGTAAAAATAGATAAATTAATAAAGTGAAAATGCTGTTTATGTCCGGCCTTGCTGGAATTTCAGGTCTTCGACAAGTAAGACGGTTTGGTCCTCAGCAAACTCAATTACAATATACAAGTCATTAATTTAACCATTGTTTGATTATTGTGATGTTGTGTGGGAATTAGGGACCCTTAAGGTACGACGACGACGGCGCTTAAAAAAACAACATAAATTCTATAACTGAAAAAATTCACGGTTAACTGACAATTTTCTTTGTGTTTTACTCATGAATTATTAATGATTTTTGAAGCGTATGTAATCGGCTCCTTAGTTGTTAGGCTACTTCTTCACTATAGGTATGAAATACCAGCGTACGACTTTGCATGGGTTTTTTTAAGCCCCGCACAGACGACCTGGGAGCTTTCCTTGCTTGTGTGTACGATGAAAGTAAGTTCTTTCCAACAATTTTACAGGTTTTGATAATTGAAAATGGATTTTATTTCTCTTGACAGGAATCTGACAGACTTAAAGATGACGACCTGTTCAAATTCCTGGCAGATTTACGTCGGCCAACGTCTGTGTTAAAACGTCTGAAGTGCATACCTGGTGAGTTTATATCTCGTTCTGCCAAAGCTATTTCTTGACGCACCACACTTTCTTCTTCGTTAGTATGGCAACGAAAGACAAAGTGTAATGTATCTGGTGAAAATTGCGATTGTTGGATCACTTATCAGTAGGGAGGTTTGGATCCAGTGTAAGTTCGAATTAGAGTTCTCCCGCGAAGAGAACTAAGTTACAATGGAACTTGTCTTTTGATTGAACACCATTCCCGCAAACTTGCGCAGAGCCATTGCACATGCAGTAGCAAACTCGAACACGAAATCGTACTGGATCCAAACCTTCCTAGTTAAAACTATAGACATCCACTGCGACCCTATATCTTATATTAACAAAATAATTTTGTTGCTTAGTTTGTGAAGTTAGATCGAGATTTACGTCGTACATTTTCATAGACTGATCGTATGGTCGTGGTTGTTCAGGATAAGATATCTGTGGGAAGTAGCAGATTCGTAACTCTGCAATAGGCTCGTTTAGTTTTCTGTTAAGGGTTAGGATCCACTATATCCGGAAAGACGAAGTGGTTACCATGCTCAGCGTACTGACTGCTGACAGGTCTTGCCATGTGTGCTGGCTCAAGCAGTAGTAAGAACTTTTGCAGTTTTTAGTTTCGTTGCTTTGTTTTTGAGATATTTCAGTTTGTTTGATATGTAAATTTGACATGTTGTGACGTACATGTGTATCGGAGAAGGTTATATATCTTTATTATCAAACCAAACTTAATTTGAAGGAAGCATGTGCGTGTGTTCCTCACATACTACACCACACATGTATGTTTGGTTTGATAATGGCAAAGATATATACTGTAACCTTCTTCGGTAACTCATTACGCGCGTGTATGTCACAACATGTGACATTTGCGCATATCAAACAAACTGAAACATCTCAAAAACGAAACAAGGAAACCAAGAACTGCAAAAAAATGTCTTGTCATTTTAAGTGCTCTTTTAAATAACACAAACTTAATTTTCGTGTCATATGCTTTTTAATATTAATGTTCATGTTAGTAAATAGTTCATGTAATGAAGTATATAAAGATTCTGTTGTACTTTCTCTGATAAGTTATTATGCAAATGTGACGTCAAAATGTTTAATTTGCGTATAAAACAACCTGAAATATCTCAACAAGGTACATTAGCAAGGAAAGGAAGAACTGCGAAATATGTTTTTTTCTCCCCCATTTTAAGTGTTCGTTCAAAGACAGACTTAATTTGCGCTTAATTTTACGTTTGCAGTCGCCATCGCTTTCTGCTCTATTAATTGTATCCATGGGGTGTAGTTTCTTTTTTCGTTGCTGCTCGCTCATGAACTGTGTTTGACTTCTATAGGTGTTTTAAAACTTGACATTTCTCCACCGGGTGATAAACCTCCCTACTGCTTGACGTCGGAACTTCAGCAGGTTAGTATCTTTGAACTATCTTTTTGAAGTTACATATTTTTATTATATGGCACAAGTTATTTCCGTTGAAATCGTGTGGTCTCATTCACTGAGGCACATCACGGGCCGATTTTCGCCGGCCATTTTGTTTACAAACGAACAACGAAAGAAAACCGCAAAAATTTTGTGAATAGACCTTTCCGCATAAAGTGAATGGATTACGTGATGTTTCTTTTTGACAAATCTGATTGGCTAATGTCCAATGTTTCTCCGAAGTTTTGGATGTCCGAAGTTTTGCGAGAGCCAATCAAATCTCTCAACGCGTTATCCACGCACTTCATGCGGAAAGGTCTATTCAATAACCCAAGGACCAACTCATGTAGAATTCGGACAATGAGCAATCTGGAAGCGAGTTTTAGGATTTCGAAAGCGATATAAACAAGCCCAACAACATTGAAAACGACGAGTCTAGGTCACACGGTCGATGTCACGCTATAAGTACGTATCATGTAAGGTATGTTATTTCAAAAAGCCATTTAATTAGCCAATAAAGCTCGACTGCTTGGTCATTACGGAAAAAATCAGACCTCGCACTTCGAGCTCGGCCCGTACTGTTAAGATCCTCGGTCTGATAATGACCGCACTCTCGGTTAATAAGAAGTTAATAATATGCATGACAAAATTACAGCATTCGGATTTGTTTAGAAGAGTGCAATTATAGTTAACTATATAGACCCTTTTAATAAGTGTAGAGTACGCCATTTTTTGCCATTGCCGTCATTTTCAGCTTTTTGAATTATATTGAAAATATACAAAAGCTATGGCAATAAACGAAATTGAAAATAATTCAAAAGAAAAATTGAAAAGAAGTGTAACTAATGGAAACTAATCTTGTACATGTGTGTCTCCCACAACACGATATAGGTTTTTTCAATGAGTTCATTGTGCGCGTGTGACGTTAAGCCTTATCAAACATATCTAAATAACTTAAAAAGAAGTGAGATATGAAAGAGTTCCAAACGTCAGTCTTTATAATCGTAAGGTTACTTGCAAATAAGAGTTTATTTCTAACTCAATTTTTTATTTTATTGGCACTTAATCGAGACTATAATGAGCAAACTTTCCTGTAAAACTTTACAGTATTGTTGTGGCGAAATTCACACGATAGAACGATAGTGTACTTCCGAGGGGGGGGGGGGAGGTTTAGCAAAATATAAGCCCGTTGATATCTCTTAATATATCGACAATGAAAAAAGCGGAAGGGGTACTCCCCCGGATATGGTAGACTGGCACTGCACACTCGCGCCTTTGTTTTCGAAGGGGGAGAATGGCAGAATATGGCGGTGAAACGTAAAGGATCAATTTTCGTTTCGAAACAAGGACTATGTAGCGGCTTGTAGCCTTAACTTCATGACTATAATTAAATATGATCGGGACGAAGAGATTTATGTTCTGTCTTGCGGAAGGCGCGAATAAAGATTAGAAGCTTTTCATTCTTCAGCGGTAGCGAGCTCATTGTCTGGCATGAGGTAAACTCGGTTTGCAGAACTGCAGTTGTTTCGTGTCTTATATTTCACACAAGTGGTGTTCACGTCAGATCAATAAAAAATTCAGTGTCCTAGAATCTTTCCATTTATAGACTTCGCATTCATAAACAACTTTACGAATAACGTTGTCGCTGCTCATATAATAAACATGATTGTTATTCCAGTCTTTCTATCCGTAAACTCAGCGTCGCGCTCGAGTCACGCCGTAGATATATGATTTACTAGCCTTAGAGGTTTTTAAACCTCTAAAACTATTAACTACTAAAAGCATCTATGCATCTAGACTTCAAAATTAAGGTAGATATTATAATATAATATATAAGGTTTCAAAATTAAGGTAGATATTATAAATAAGAAAGCTGATATCTTGTCACGCAAGTTTGGGTTAAGACTATGACGTCACAACACTTCTCAGGTATCAATATTCACAGTGAAGAAAATTTTAATGGCGGACACAATTTTCAGCATTTCAAACGTTGATAACTTTAAACCTATTTGTTTATATCGGTTTAAATTTTGTACACGGGGTATTTATTATATCTCAATAAAGTTCGTCGAAGTTAAATTTTCGCAAAACTTTGTGGTCGATTTTTCGTCTCAGTGACACTTTAACGTCGTAAGCACAGGATGTGGTCGCCCAATCATCCGAGGCAGAGGCTCATGATTAAAGTGCACGACATAAGCTAAGACCCAAGTGTTGATTTTACCATAGTCCCTGGAATTAAAGTGTCTGGAAACGCGGCGTACTTCAAAGCGCACACTTTTTGTTCCCTCTCAATTCTGATCACGTGGGAAGAAGGGGCACGTTTCAGATGTTATCTTAGCCACGCTCAGCAAAAGTACTGCCGGGCGCAAATTGTTCAACATTTGGATGTAGAGTAATAATCGCGGAGAAAAAACACGAAAGGATAAGTCTATTAAGCATTCCATCTACGTCAGATGTTGCAAAGGCGTCTTGGCGAAGAGAAATAATAAATATTACGGTATTACAAAGGAACACGACCACACGTCGTTGTTGATATAAAAGATATTCGCAGATAAATCAATCTCGTCCCCAGAGCCAAACCCCTCGCACGCGAGCGGAATAAAGGCTCTGGGACAATCGATTTGAAACTTGACTCTGATTGGTTAAACGTTCGACGCCTACTGCGCTGCGCAGATAATTTCACACCCATGCTCCCAGCGCGGCCTTCATGTAATGGTGGCTGTTTTCGAGAAGGAGTGAAGTAAAGTACATGTTTATTTGGGACTAAAATCTGACAAAATGTGCGACATGAGACAAGAAATACTTTTTTGCCTTTGTAATATGTTTGGAGTTTCTATCCAAGAAAAAGAACGTATGGGTATGACAGATATGGCACAGATTTCATCATTGTCGACTGCTCGTGGCGAATACATATCAGGATACAGATTGCTTGTATGTACAAAAATAAATATTCACAAAATATATCGACATTGGGAGTGATTTCAAAAAAGTATCCGTTAGAATATTCTCATGACTATTTGAATAATAACTTTAATAGATCAATTCATATAATTATCTGAGGTTTAAAGGTACATGTATATGACTTTAAATATGTTATGTATCTTCTGATTTTAACAAAAATATATTATTTTATCAATATGACACTGTGTTTATAGCTTTTATATGTGTAAAATTACTATACCTTAATTGGCAGTATTGCCTGGCAGAAGGCATTGCTTTTTTAAAATTATAATCTAACAATCTATATAGTGGTTTAAATTTTAGTTGACGGGGGCCAGCATCCATTATTTTATACATGGTTATATCCAAATGGGTTAAGCACTAGTTGCCAAATTACACCGTCCTGTTTTAGACTGGTGCTATATTGCCCAGGGGTTGCAGAAGATGTTTTTGAGTGTGGAGGCAAGATGTTGTTGTGGTGTCCCCTCTAGGGGGGTATGCTCTCCCAGAAAATTTTGAATTTTGAGACTTCCTGGAAACCATTTTCATTTGCAGGGTAAGAACACACTAATAAAGCATCTAGATAAACCTTTTATGTCCTAACTTAAGACAATATTAAGTGAACAAACATATACTCACATCAGTTCAAAGTTTTGTCAGACTGTTTGAGCCTTTTTAATTGGACATGTCTAATAGGTATACAGCTGTACATGTATATCATGCATATACCTGCGTGGTAGTTTCTTAGCAGCTTTCCTTTCAATCCCATTGTTATAATATATTGTAGGTTAAGTTAATAAAAAATTTTGTGGGGGTGAAAACGGTTTGTCACCCCCATGCCATTTTATAATGATACTGACAGATGGTATAATTGTAAGGCATTCATTCATATTCATGAAGTGAACAGTCAGTAATGGTTACAAATCTAAATATAGTAAGGTTTGAGTAACTCAAACCTTACTATATTTCGATTTGTATTTCAACACTGCCTATGCAGCACACTACTTTTATTTCAGTGATGGTTACAGGTCAGTTTTTTCTGTTATTGTTTTTTATGGCACCTGGTGGCATAACAGACAGTTAGAGGCCCCTAACTCCTAAGGGCCCCCCATCCAATCTATAATCTCATAATTGTGACAATTGAAATTAATCAGTGGAAAATCCCATGAAAATGTTTTTTTAGGTGTTACTGTGTTCTGACCAGTTTTAAAATTACCAATGCCTGTAATTATAATAAACACTAAATGACATAAAAAAGCTAGTGGTGTGTTTGCAATTAGTACTGTTACTGTTTGAGACATATTTCATGCTCCAAGTTCTCATCAGCAGTCTTTACCACCAAACTAGTAGGTACTTTACAGACAGTATGAATTTGTGTTAGAGCCACATGACATTCAGAAGGTATTTGTTCTGTGTAGCAAAATTGGAAAAAAACATTGTTTTTTCAATTTTAAATACAGTAAAAGTCCACTGAGTTGGTAAAATTTTGATTTTCAGGCTCTAACCTAATTCATCTTTAAAGTCTTGAAATGGATATAGTAATAATACTACTTTATTTAACCAGGGTAACTACTTAAAAGCGTAATTTTCATCTAGGCCCTAAATCTAATAACCAATGGTCTCAAGTCTAAGCAAAGCTCAGTGACTAGGGTCCCCTGAGGCAAATTTCATAAGGGTTCCCAGTAGCAGTGGTGGCACTATGGGTGTGCAAACGGTGTGCCACACCAGGGCCCATGGGCTGAGGGGGCCCATCGGCCCATCCAAATCCCAAACTATTACCAGATTGCAGGTGTCGTCACTCAGATTTTACTCCAAAGTGCTCTGAAAATGCAGGAAATGCCATTTCAGACTCTCTAAATTCAAAACTTTTCTGGCAGAGAATCCCCTAGACCCCCTATATATGTTGTCACTTTGTGGGAGGGGGCCCCAAATTTTTTTCTCGCACCAGGGCCCACACCCACATAGTGCTGCCACTGCCCAGTAGTTCTGTGTTAGGTCACCGATAGTATTGTGGCAATGATTTATTGTTAAATAATAATAATATTTAATTCCTATACTGCGCATGTTTCATTAAAATATCTTCACATGCACCCGTATCTTTACAATCAAATTACTCCTAAGGATTTTTCAATGTGGCTGTGTTGAGGCATATCAAAGGCGCTTTAAGCAGCCACCATACAACACAGTTCAGACCACAGATCCCAACTATATGCCCTAGGTGTAGAGCCCTAGGTGTTGATTTTACAGAGGGAGGAAAACCGGAGAACCCGGTGAAAAACCCTCGGAGCACAGGAGAGATCAACTAAACTCTACTCACATGAGTCCCAAGCTCGAGAACGGATCCAAGTACTAACCCTGTCTAACCGGGCTTAACTATTGGTGAGAGGCAGGGCCCTAACAGCACACGCCATCCATGCTCCCCTTTGAATCTAATAACCTGTTAAAATGTTCAGTCAGTTTTATTAACAGATACACTTTGGTCAAATATATACTTTATTTAAAAACATTGTGAACTACAGTGAATATAAGTGTGAACTCTGTCAGCAGAAATCCTAAGGACTCACTCTGTCCATTGTAGATACATCTTGGAGAAATTCTATTTTGTTTACATGTTATCCTAGAAGTTCTTTCTCTCAAAATTCTAAATTTCTTGTTATGCTAGGAACAATTCAATCTTGCCAACGTTGCGCACATCGAGCTATTGTAGTCTAATGATAATATACTGTTAGATGGTGTCACACGTCAAATGTCATCATCCATCTGATCCAAGTATACACCATAACATCCATTGTACCATACACTAATTGTCCTTGGTGCATTTATTTTCTTCTGTCTAAGTTCATCTGCAAGTTGGGTTAGGATCTGGCGCAGCTTGTCTTCTCCTGTGTTTGGCCAACTTGACACAGCAAAATATGTATTTCACTGCTCTAATTTACTTCAATAATTTTTGCATTAATAATTAGTAAGCCCTAAAGACTCACACTCTCTTTTTTCTCTGGTTTGGGTTGCTGTTGCAGTTAAAGCCAATTTAGATGAATCAGGAAATATTGTAGTAAGCAAGCCCAGTTTCCTATAAGCATGGTGAAAATCTTTCCTAAAAGACCAAATATACTGTAAATACACATCAAATCAAATTAGTTCAAATAAACTAATATAAACTAAAATTAGAATCATACATATATTTTGGCTTGGTTTTAATTTATATTATTTTAGAAAACCAATAAATAAAATTTTAATTATATGTCAGTAAGTGGATAATATAACTTATTGGATTCATCTAAACCCAATATGGCAAAATATTTAAGTTGAAAATTCAATATTGGGCAAACCGCAGGTTGAGCCTATTAATATTAAAATTTGAGACTTAAATATTTTCCATATCAGGCAAAGATGAATCCAATAGGTGTTTTATTATATCCAACAAATAATCATGTAATTGGCAAGTAAATACACCTTGTGTACATGTCCAAAGATTGCTGCCCAATATGTACCTAGTTGTCCTACAGTACATCGTAAAATATTGGGCTGGCACGTGATGGTAATGTAGACATTTGATTGGGTGATTAATTGCAAGGGTATAATAAACTATTTTATCATTATGCATGGTATACAGGTATACAGGTCAGTAATGCATTTGCTTGTTTTTGGTGTCTCACTGGAATTAACTGAACTTTGAACCAGATTTAAAAAATGCCAATTATGCACAACACCTACAATTAACCCACTTACCCTACTGAAGAGGTTTTTTTTGTTTATCTAACATACCTAACCACACTACCACGGTAATTCAAAAACAAGCATTTATGAGAAAAGCATACCTTCATAAAATTATTGTCGACAAATACTTCTGGATGGGCAAAAATTAGTCGAGACTTCAACAGCAGATCATACGAAGTGGTATCACCATATTATTAAAGGAACACCTGCGTTGACTCTCTCCTTTCAGAAAATTGTACACGAAAGGCAATAGGATAGTTGAAAAATTAAAGGATTTAGCAAAGCAAGTTGGCTGCAAGCACATCTCGGGAGTTACAAATACAAATGCCAGTTCACGTACTGAATATCGTCCTCTGCTGAGGCTTCATTTTTAAGCCGCTTTTCCCAATTTTTTCCACAGAAAATCAATGGCAGCATCCAGCGAGCAATTGTCGTGTCCTCTACCGTCTGTCATAATAAATCAAAGTAATATTTTCGCAAATATTCTGAAAACCTAACTAAGAAATAGACTTCTCCAAAAGAGAATAAATTTCAACCGCGTATACAGATTCTAGAGAGGCTAGGTACGAAATAACTACTGCGCAGGTCACGGGACACCCAATTTTTGGGTGTCTGAAATCGATTTGCCCAGAGCCATTTAACTTGCCCGCGCGGCCGGGCATATTTGGCTCTGGGAACGAGATTGCAGATAAATAGACGAAGGCAACGTACGCATTTGTAATAGACATTTCCAATAGACATTTCCAACCAAGTGACATTGAAGTTAGTATATAACTATATACACGCTACATTATATAATTTGGTTATCTGAATTTAATGATTTCCAGAGAAAGTTATACTTTATCCGATGATAGAATGACTTGACAGCTGGTTAATAATAGTAGGCCTCGATCGCATTTGTTTGGTCTCACTTTATTTAATATTTCTCGATTATTTCTTACTTTAAATCGTTAAAAAAACAACAGATTGTGACTCAGAACTAGCCTGCCCTAAATGCAACAAGCAGTTGCGCATCACTTTTGCCAAAACGGGTGCTAGAGCGAGAAATACTAAGTCTGTTATGTCATGCACCGCGCAAAGCTTCGGTCAGTGGGCATGGCCTTGGTAAACTGACTAAAGTCGAAAATACCGCTATCCATTCCAAGTAGTTAAAGGCAATATACCAGTTTTGTGAAGCGGAGAGAATCGTTAAAACAAGTGGTCGAATTCGCTCAGATTGCATTAATAAAACTTCCATATATATGGGTTTCGCGACAAAATAATCCGCGGGTCGGGTGAGTTTGTTTACTTAACATGCTGCATTTCAATACAAATTTTAGACAACTACAGAGAAACCGGAGCTGGAGCATCACAAAATTTGCCATAAAAACGCCATGCATGAGTCAATTAGTTAAGCACAGAGTGAAAATTCTGAATGATGCACGTACGCGTGCAGTAGTTGACAACAGAATTTTTACCTTTTATCAAGTGTTGGAAAGACCCCAATGTTTCTCACAATGTAGAATGTTTATCTCAACACAAACACAGTCTAATAAAATTACAACCTACTTCTTTTCAATTCCTTCTTCAAGGATTAAAATACATCCTGATGGCTGAAATCTGTCACGATGTGCATGGTTAAAGAGTAATTTGATGGTTAGAGGATTGCAGGGAAACGCTCAGCAACCCAAACATGAGTTCAAGTACATTATAAATGCTAATGCCATTTCTATTCAAAGAAAAAATGTTTGCCAGTGATACAAGGAAATGTTTCAGGATGTCATAAAAAGGAAAAGCACTGATATCACTAATCTGCCATTAAAAGCCAGAAAGCATACTGTAGAGAAGTCTGTGATCACTGCACAGGATAATTTATTATATATTACCAGTAAAATAATAACAAAGAGAACAATTGCATGGTATATAATCTTTAAATAGCATTTAATTGATGAAAAAGTTAAGACCACTCATTTTAACATGTACAGAAAATAATGATAACAAGTTTAAAAGCACAAGATAGTTACTAATTACCAAAAGACAAAATGCTTTGACAAAACTAATAATTTAAATCTCAGCAGGTCACAGTCGACAACAGAAGTTTAATTAGAATTTTCCAACAACTTGGCTGAGCGCAAAATAAATAGCCATAGAATTGCTAATCGCTCGATTCCCCTTTTCGGTGCCTGTATACGTTTCTGATTTCGACAAGCCAGAAAGCGGTTAGTTATTGCGAATAAACACCCGACTGCAGAAAATTTTGTTTAGCCCCTTCGACAATGTTTGATGGTTTGACAACACCGCACATGTAAGGATGCCAGCTTGTGGTTGTCTTCTCCCGTTTCACAGCCTTTTACTAAGCTAACTGTGGTTCCTTTGAACATGTAAGGTCAAACCATCTTTCGATTTCATGTTTTGATGCACATAACACACAAAAAACACTTGGGGGTTCCTGCATCTGAAAATACAAAGAACCATTTCAGCCTTTGGTGTTCCTAATGTCCTGAGAGCAGCACTTATCGTATTATAAACATCGATAAAACACTTACAGTGCTGACAATAGTCTCCATTTGAGCTTCAATCTCCGCCGCATCCATCTCCAGTAAATTTAAATTTATCGCTAAGGTATCATCTCCAAAATCAAACTCATCATCGTCAATATTTCACTTGGAAAGCGCTCGCGCCTTGTTCTGTCGCCCTATTGATAGCCTTGACCGTGCCCCTTCATGTCACGTGATACGCTTACCTCAATATGGGCAAAGCTTGCCGTGTTTTTCCTTTGAAGTACGCCGCGTTTCCAGACACTTTAATTCCAGGGACTATGATTTTACGGAGGGAGGAAAACCGCAGAATCCTGCGAAAAACCCTCGAAGCACAGGAGAGACCAATTAAATTCTACTCGCATGAAATTCAAGTTCGAGAACGGTCTTATTCCCAGATGGTCACCCATCCAAGTACTACTAACCCCGTCCAACTGGGCTTAACTACAGCGGTGAGAGGCAGCGCCCTAACAGCACACGCCATCCGTGCTTCCACACTTTTGAAATGGTCTTTGCCTTCTTGACAGGAGAAAATGACCCTTTAAGAATCCTTCAAGATTCAATTTTGCCTTAGTCTGTGCACTTTGATATAGAACCAGTATTCTGGGCTGCGGGGCTGGCAGCACCGTACTTGACTAGAAAGTAGAAACTTTGCACTATCCCAGACCTTGGCCTTGGGATCTAGTTGGTTTACGTTGATTGCTTTTTCTAGATACATCCTTATCATGATGGACAAGTACGGCCGTTTAAAGAGGTTGAAGAATTTGTCCCAAAAGAGGTGTTTGCTCCTTACGTAACGTACAAGTAAGTTTATCCCTCAATTGATATATTATGTAATATATCATACACGAGGAGGAGTGTTTCATCAGGATATCCAAACACCGAGACTTTTGTTGAAAACCGAGGCGAAGCCGAGGTTTTTTAACAAATTTCGAGGTGTTTGGAATCCTGATGAAACACTCTTCCGAGTGTATGATATAGCTTCTCAAACAGATCAGCATTTTAAGAGAAAATCGAGGCGAAAGTTGGCTTAATTTATGTAATTTCTTCCTCCGATATCCAAACCACCGTCTCGGTACTGATTTCCTTTGTTTTCGGCTCATGAATTATTAATGAGTTTGAGAAGCTATATCATACACTCGGAAGAGTGTTTCATCAGGATTCCAAACACCTCGAAATTTGTTAAAAAACCTCGGCTTCGCCTCGGTTTTCAACAAAAGTCTCGGTGTTTGGATATCCTGATGAAACACTCCTCCTCGTGTATGATATATTACTTCAAAAACTCATTAATAATTCACGAGGAAAACACAAAGGAAATCAGTACGATGTCCGTGGTTTTATATCTGATAAAAAATCCTCCTGATTTACATAAACTTTAACTTTGATTTTCTCGGCTTAGACAACGTTATTTTTCAAACTTACTACGCCAATGAACTTACCAAATGGGTCGTTTTTGAAGCTATTCAAAACATTCGCAGTACGTGTTTTATCAGATTTAAATCTGATAAAACACTGCTGCTCATGTTTTAAATATTACTTCTCAAACAGATCAGTATTTTAAGAGAAAATCGAGGCGAAAGTTGGCTTAATTTATGTAATTTCTTCCTCCGATATCCAAACCACCGTCTCGGTACTGATTTCCTTTGTTTTCGGCTCATGAATTATTAATGAGTTTGAGAAGTAATATTTAAAACACGAGAAGCCGTTTATTATCTGATTTAAAAACACCTCGAAGTGAGTTAAAAAACTCGGCGATATGTTATAGCTACTCAAACAAATCAGTATTTAAAGAGAAATTTGAGGTAATTTGTCTTAATTTATGGGCGTTTATTACGACATTTCACAACAACGTCTCAGTAACTGATTCATTATGTTTTCTCGTGAATTATTGAGTTTGAGAATTATAATTCTCAAACTCATTAATAATTCTCATGAATTAGCCAATCAAAGAAAAATATTTGGTCATGTGTATGAGTTTTGAAACTCGGTATAACATAAACCCAGATAATACACGGCATAAACAAAAGACAATTAATTACCACATTTCTAAATTATAAATTCAACATGAGAGCATTGGAGCCAATATCAGCAAGTCGTTTCGCGAATTGTAGTATAATAGACGATTGAGAAGCTATTTCATAAACTCGTATATCGTGTTTTACCAGGAGTTACAAACACTCGAGAACAACAAAAATCACTCGACCTATTACCTCGTAATTTTCGTTGTTCTCTCGTGTTTGTTCACTCGGCCTGCAGCCTCGTGATTTTCATTATTCTCTCATGCTTTACAAACACTCGAGAACAATGAAAATTACTCGGTTAACGGCCTCGTGACTTTCATTGTCCTCTCGTGTTTGTAACCCCTGGTAAAACACTCCCACTCGTTTATGAAATATTACGTAATAGCAGAAAAAGAGCTGTATTAGCTATTAAACGTCCCGCTCGATGAGGGTCATTTAAGTAATTTTTTTACTAAATGACCCAAATCAAGTGGGACGTTTAATAGCTAATACACCTCTTTTTATGCTATTCCTTTGTAATACCATGTTTGTGGGAATTTATTTTGTTGTCGCCTCCGTTGACGTCAAACCGGGTATGATTAGTTCTAATCAGACCTGGTTTGACATCAACGGAGGTAGGATTAGTAAAAATGAATATAATGAGGTATATTAGTTGTTAATGGACCTGTGAGAACAACAGAAATTCCCGCAAACATGATATTACTATGAATGGCATTATACAAGGAAAATTTTCCAGAGTTATTAAAATAAACTATGCGATTTAAAATGCATGCCAAACCAGCCAAAAGAGAAAACGACTACTTTTACACGATGCGATTTTTCTTGCAACTTGCAACAAATTTACCCATTAAAAAAAATCGCAGGTTGCCTAGAGGGGTGTTACACACAAATACATTTTCCTCGAATATGTCATCGTCACGTTGATCCGCCATGTTTTTTGTTCCCGGTATCTCGAAATTCTTACACCTGATTGACTAGCCTTGGAAAGAATTGTGTTGAATGTTGCAGGAAGGGTGTTACACGTTCAGCAACTTGCGAACTTTGTTGGAAGTAGCAACTTGCGACTTTTTTTTGCAACTTGCAAGATTAAGTGATTTGTTGTAAGTTGCAAGAAAAATCGCATCGTGTAACAGCACCTTAACGGTGCTTCCAACACATGTAATTTATGCTTGTGAATACTTTATTATCTGAAAACCTGCTTTGGCCAAACGTAACGAACTTTTATCTTCATGTAATCATGCCAAAAAAAAACAACTCTTCAGAAACTTTGCTACATAGACTGCTACATGTATTTTTTTTGTCATATATTTTTATACATATTTACATACCATATGTTTAAACCCCTTATTTTTTACAAAAATTGATACTTGCATTGGACTTTAATTATGCATTTTCAATCGGGCATTTATAATGTCCATAACTTTCGGTCTTGTTCATTTATAATTTTCTGTGATTTTAATTATGCCCTAGTCGTTATAGGTCAATCTATCTGAAGAGTACCACACACTGATCTCTACGTAAACTGGGTAGGGCATTCCCTATGGCCAGCAGTCAAACATTTCGTGCCAGTCGCCGCCATCTACGTGTATTGTAGAACACATGACGCATTGCGGCCTTATAGTGCTTGTTTCCAATCCCAAAGTTGACTTGCAAAATTACGATCGCTGACGTCAGGACGGTCAGATTAACCAGGGGGCTGATTATTTAGTAAGTCTGTGCGCGCCGGGGGAGTCGGAAAGGCCGCAAAGCAAACAATAGATGGATGGCGGTTTAGTTTCACTGTCCAACAACAAATATAGTCAAAAGATGGCAAGACGAGATATTGCGAAGGCATTAAAATTACTATCGTACAATTTAAGACTTAAAAATTAAATTCTTTGTAGATTTTATAGTCTTTTTTCCAGTTTTGTGAATCGTGAAGTCTCTTCGTTATTGGTACTGAAGAAAAACAACGAAATTTAAAGTTTTACAGTTCGGTAATACAAACAAATTCAAGAAATTAGCGTTTTAAACCTTATTGAGTACTTCTTGTGTCATTACATTTGTTTAAATCTTCTTTAAATAACTCTTTTTGTTGTCTGTTTTCAATCTACGAAAGCTTATGAAGTTCAGTGGCGTCCTTCTTAGGTAGTGGTCACGTCATAATACAGCTGGCACGCAAAATTCGGCCCCATGTCCCATCCAGCTATATTAAGATCATTGGTACTATATGTGTGGCACGAAACTAACTATTTTATTTATTTATTTATTTTTATTTATTTATTATACTTTATTGGGTAACAAAAATATATAGATTTACAAAAATACATATTTACATTAACGAACAACAACTAAATAGAGATAGTAAAAAATAAGATATCTATCAACTATAGCAGTTACCCAAACGGGCGAGGCGCGAACGGGACGCAAGTACCCTTGCGAAGCACCTCCACGCAGAAAGATATAGTAAAATTAAGAAAGAAAAATTATTACAAACTAACAAATTAAATAGTAAAATAAAATTAATTCCTGTGACAAGGACAGACCAAGTACACGTTAGGTTTACATCAAAAACTGTTAATGAGTAGTAACAAAAAAGAAAATTTTTAAATATAGAGACACTTGAGAAGTTGATAAGGTTGAGCTATTTTACAAATATTGTTCCATAGTTTGACAATCCGGTTAAAATAAGAGGCCTGATATGTCCTAGTTTTGCAAATCGGATGTTTTAACATATAGTAGGATTAAGACTAAGCCGGGTTCGCTCGTGCGTAACAAAAGAAACATATTCGTGAACATTTAAATCAAAGATACCATAAAGAGCTTTATAAAAGAAAATTAAATCTCTAATTTCTCGGTCATAGCATAGAGGTAAAAGCTTAAGAGCTGATAACCGTTCATTGTAGGAAGATTCCCCGATCTTCGTCTTTAGAATCCATCTGGTGGCTCGCCTTTGGATCTTTTCAATTTTGGCCTTCTGCACGCTATGGTGCGGAGACCAAACCTCGCTGGCATAACAAACATGAGCTTTGACCAATGACAAGTACAGTGTTCGCCGAACTTTGACATCAGCCCTAGAAGTTTGTTAGCTTTAGCCACTATACCATGGATGTGTAAATCCCAAGATAGATTCTTGGTCATAACTACCCCAAGATCTTTTTCTTCTTCGACATGTAATATGTTCACTGGACCAAGTTGGTAGGTGAAGGAAACAGGGGTCTTTTCCCGTTGACACTGTTAAAACTTTACATTTGGATTCATTAAACGACATGTTGTTGTTGCAACTCCAAGTGGCCAGATCAGACAATGTTTGTTGCAGATGCTGAGGATCAGCTTCAGCTTCAGAAGTAATTTGTCTAAAAGCTTTGGTGTCATCAGCATATAAGGCAACGTTTGCTTTATCAGATATAACGTTTGGCAAATCATTTATGAATAAAACAAATCATCGGTCCGAGTATGCTGCCCTGCGGAACACCAGACGTTACAGGTGTCCAGCTAGAGACTGCACCGTCCACAACAACTCTTTGAGTGCGACCAGTAAGGTAATCTCTGAACCAGGCAAGGACATTCCCTTTCACGCCATATAACTTTAGTTTTGCCAAAATTAAGTTGTGGTCAACGGAGTCGAAGGCTTTGGCAAAGTCTAGACAAAAATATTAGTCTGAATATTTTTGTCTAGATTTCGTCCAATGATATGGAGGACTTGCAGAAGTTGAGTAGTGCACAAACGACTCCTTAAGAATCCATGTTGCATAAGGTAATAGAGCAAATCATGTGATTGTAGAGCCTTCTGCAAACGCAGCGTTCCAACATTTTACCAATGATAGGTAGAAGCGATATTGGTCGATAATTTTTCGCAAGCTCTTTAGCATCTTTCTTATGGACCGGAGTAACGTCAGCCGCTTTCCACTCAGAAGGAAGTCGTCCAATGCGCAACGAATAATTGAAACAGTCACAAAGACTGGGTGCAATCTGATGGCTACATTCTTTAAGTAGGCGCGCCGAAATACCATCAGGGCCACATGCTTTTGTCGTGTCCAAGTTTTTCAAACAATTAGCGACCTCATCTGTACTGAATTCAAATTCGGATAGTTCTTCATTCGAACTCAATTCAGATTCAGATAGTTCCTGGGAGGCTGATTGATTACTACATTCCGAGTTCACAATTGGTTTTGAAAATACAGAGGAGAAATAAGAATTGAGATGTTCCGCTTTTTCTACTGGGGGTTTGGCTGTAGTACCTTTATGGATAATCTGAGAAGTTTGATTTGTCCTGTGATGTAAAATAGTATATGATAACTCGAAAAAGCTTTAGGGTTAGTGGTGAAAAATGTCTCAATCTTAGCTAAATATTCACGATGTTTTTTCTTTACCAAGCACTTGGTAGTTTGACTTATTGCTCGTAGTTTCCCTTTCCGTGGTTCGCTTTTATGCTGACGGTACTTTTTCAAAATGGAATACTTCGTGCGAAGTAAATGACGAACCTCCCCATCTATCCAAGGAGGAGAGTTTGTGTAATAAATATGCCTAATCACAACTTCTGAGTCTTGTATTTTGAATACAATAACAGTGACGCGATTCTTCACGAGTTCACGTGAACACAGAGCTGATTTTTACACCAATGCAAATCTGGCGATAACGCAATTATGTTATCGTTCATGTTACATATACAATATAGACCTTATGCAATACCCCACCATAGTTCTGGGGGCGACTGCATTAACATCGTGAAACCGAGGCTGGTAAGTACTGGTTTCACCTTCAACAAGACTTCAAGATAAGATCAAGCGAAAACTGAATGAAAAAAGAAATATGAAAACTGAATATCGTACACTGCGAACCGCGAAGCCAGTGAGTTAACTGGGGAAATTAGCTGTCAAAACATGATTTGAACTTTCACCTTTGGGAATTCGAACTGCTGCGTTACCAATGGAACTATAGGGTTATAAATGCCACCGATCGAATGCAAACTAAACTACAAACTTATCAAAACGAAATGGTCATAAATTGCTGTGTTCCTCTTTGCACAACGAAAACAAGTCATCAATATGGGGAGAAAGTGTCACACTATATGTTATTTTCGTCAGTGTCAATAATATACGTTTCTAGCCCTCGGCTTATATATTCCTCAACCCTATAAATTAACGAAACAAGTAAGCAACTATAATTCACGTTCGCATTAGTATACTTTTAGTAATACTAGTAAATAGTGGTACAAACCTTTTCACAAGATGAGCCTTCGTGTGCCAACCTTTGCACAAGTCTCCACGGCACTAGAACCATAACTTTAACTCAGAATTTTTTTTAGCTGTGCCGGGTTTCCATTTAATCCACTGCCCGGTATATCTTCTTCGCTTCAGAAACATGGACCATATACCACAGACTGTGGTGATTTAGTCCAAGCTATTTTGAATCTGGTGGCCCTACCAGCCTCGATTTCATGATGTTAATACAGTCGTGCTAGTACTCTGGCGGGGTATTGCATAAGGTCTATGAGCGGCCGATTTGCATGGGATTTTCAAAACGAGCCAATATACAATGCGAGCAGCCGCTTAAGCGTAGAAGCTTTTACAATAATTTTCACTGACAAAAAGCTCAATTAGACGACTAGTGTTTGTAAACTTTGATGCAGGATTCACAAACTCATTAATAATTCATAGTGAAAACAAAGGAAATCAGTAGCGAGACGGTGAACTGGAAACCCGGTCTTAATCAGCATAGAATTTTGCCAACTTTCAACCTGATTTTTTCCTAAAATACTGATTTGTTTGAGAAGCTAATCCAGTCACCTCGAAATTGGTTAAAAAAACTCGGCCGACGGCCTCGTTTTTCAACCACTTCTCGGTGACTGGATATCGGATGAAACACTCTTCCTCCAACCTCGTCCCCAGGGCCATTTGTAGGGGCTGGGCCAAGATGGCGGCCAACTTAAACAAAATGGCGGGAACAAATGGCCCTGGTGGAGGCTAGCTCAAAATGCGAAGTATATTGCGCATTTTGATAACTAGAACTCAGTCCTTTACACAGTAATTATACCTAATTACAGCTAATTATTGCATGGTTTGAAATATAATTTCCCGTGCCGTGGGCAGGAACAACCGACAAAGTCAAAATAAAATTTAAAAAAAACCAAACAAAATCAAACCGTCTGATTTACGCCATAAGCTCTTGACCAATCAGAGGCTGAGATAGCCTAGCCTCCACCAGGGCCATTTGTTCCCGCCATCTTGGCCCAGTTCCCTACAAATGGACCTGGGTACGAGGTTGACTCTTCCTCGTGTTTGATCTATTACTTGATGTTTTATTAATTGCTGTATAAGGATTTACAACTATTGATAAAATATTAATTTCGATAAGTAAGTACATGGTCACCTCGAAATCCTTTAAATTGTTTCAATTCTTGGGTTTCACCCACGTGACCGACAGCCATATTGGATTGCTAAAACAATAGGAAATTTGTGAATAAGAATAGAGCTAAATCCCAATGAGATTCATTTAGGACACAAATATGGCCGCCGTTTTATTGTTTTGGGGCACAAATATGGCCGCCGTGACGTCACGCGAAAGCCACCAATAGGGACGATTAATGTCGTATTTCCCTCGTTATTATTGGATGAGGGACGTTTAGTTCTAAGGTCTCTCGTTTCTATTAATGAGGAAATCGCCCTCATATTAATCATGGGGGCGATGCTAGAAGATTGGCACACTGCTACAGAAAGGGTGATGTGAACACTGTTAACAGAATAGTCTCTCCTATATTGACTGATCTGCGGAAGGAACTCTGTCAAGATTATTGCAAAGTTGAAATCTGTCATGAAGGAGGGAGGAAAGCCGGAGGACCCGGCGAAAAAACCTGGGTAACTCACCTCCATATAAACAGGCCCTTATATCACCTCAACCCTCGGGAGGGTTTATGGTAAGTCCGTTGGGCCTACGGCGCCCTCGTGACTTCCACAAACCCTCCCTCGGCTTTTGGGGACATTTAATCACTAGTAACCCTCAATGCCGTGCATATACGTATAATAATTTTGCATGTCTGTAGCTGTCATTTTCTGAAAGAAAAGAAAACATAGTTTCGAAGAATCGTCTAGGAATGCATGTTACTCTCAGCGCTTTTGCTACTTTTGGTCAGCGGAGTGGCTCATTGCATGAAAGCGAGGCTTGATTACGATATAGCACTTTATATATTTATAGCGGAGTTTACAATCTCAACTTAATCAGCCTTTTTGCCTCGCGTAGACCCTCCTCTGCAAACTAGCCATCTCTTTAGTTCTGGTACTTTTAATTCTTCAGGAGTTCGACCAAAGAGGGAAGCTCCTACTACATCGTTTTCAGTGAGATTTCCGCTTGAACACATTGTCAAATTTAAATAATCCCTACAGCGGCCAGATAGTTTACTGTAAATTTGCTTGAATTGCACTTTCACCCCAAGCCTCGCTTTCACGCAATGAGCCACTCCGCTGACCCAAAGTAGCAAGAGCGCTAAGTATTTTACAAGAACGTTTTGGGGGCATTAGTGTCTTTTATCTAAACATTTCTCATGTCATGTTATGTAATGTAATGTAATGTAATGTAATGTTATGTAATGTTATGTTATGTTATGTTATGTTATGTTATGTTATGTTATGTTATGTTATGTTATGTTATGTTATGTTATGTTATGTTATGTTATGTTATGTTATGTAATGTAATATTTAAAACACGTACTGCGAATGTTTTAAATAGCTTCAAAAGCGACCCATTTGGTAAGTTCATTGGCGTAGTAAGTTTGAAAAATAACGTTGTCTAAGCCGAGAAAATCAAAGCTAAATTTATGTAAATCAAGAGGTTTCTTTATCAGACATGGTACTGATTTCCTTTGTGTTTTTCTCATGAATTATTATTATTAATAATTCATTTTTGAAGTTATGTTATGTTATGTTATGTTTTGTTCTTTCTTTCTTACAGGAATCTTCTGTATGTCTATCCGCTTGGTGTCAATTTTTCCAGTCGTTCAGGGTCTGTACGAAATATTGCTATAAAGGTTCAGTTTTTGTCAGGAGAAAACCCGAAAACCTCACCGCTTGAGGTAAATAATTTACTGGTTACTTATTTCTTTGGTCCTTCCGGATGAAAATGGTAGAGAAATTATGTGCGTAAAGTACAACCTTATGACTTGGTGAACGTCGTACCTTTGTATATTAGTCAGTCTCTGCCGACTAGGACGAAGACGGCGGTTAGAATATGCCGTAAATTTTGCAATTTAGAGAAGTCACACTTGACTGACTTCTTGATATATTTCTCCAGTACCAGCCAAAACTTAGAGTGCACCAGTTAATAAGGTTTTCACCTATGTCTGTTGTCTGTCTGTCTGTTTGCTTGCTTGCTTGTTAGTCTGTCTGTTTGTCTGTGTTTTTCTTTAGCTGTTTGTCTGTGTTTTTGTTTGACTGTTTGGTTGTTTGGTTGTCAAGAAGACAAACATTTGTTTAACAGACAGACAGATAAACAGAGAGATACGGCTACTTCAGTTCTCATCATTCAGCGAGTCGACGTCATCCTGCATGAGGACGAGAAAATGTTCAGAGTCGCGTACGACAATGGATTTGAAGTTACTCCAAGAATTTATTCTACAGTCGAACCCCTTTTAACGTTAAGCGGACACCTCTCTTAAGCGGACACCTAGACAAGGTACCAGCTATTTCTGTAATACAACATTATAGTTACAACCCCTTTTAAGTGGACACCCCTCTTGAGCCGAAACGGACACCTATCTTGGGTTCCAGTGAGCAAATTAACCTCTCTTAAACTGACAAATTCATATAAAAATTAACGTTTTCTTTAATAACAGTAATAATCAACACTTGAGATTAAGTAGTGAAAACAAACTACGAAAATAGACACAAAAAGCCGGTCACCCCATGCGTACCCCCTATACTGTGCAAACCCCTTTTAAACGGACACCCCTCTTAAGTGGACACCTCAGCAAGGCCCCAAAAGTGTCCGCATAATAGGGGTTCGACTGTTTTATTTGCAAAACGAATATTTCTTTCGTTTGAAGGACGTCGTCGTCGAGGTTGTCATTGCAGGTCTTGGGTTTTAATATTCTGGCCTAGACGGCTTTAAGTATATGGGTTTGGTAATTGGTTTCTTATTTGCTCATAATTTTATTATTGTGATAAATGACTGTCTAAATCACTTTGTAGTGTATTTTTGGTAAATCCAGTTGTTCATCTTTCTCCAAAGCAGCATGGACATCGATAACGTACCACAACAAGTAAGTGATTATTATCACAAGAAGTATGTCTGTTGTCTATTGTTGTTGTCGCTGTTGGTGTTGGTGTTGGTGTTGGCGTCGTTTAAAAGCACGAAAAAATTGCGAAAAAACTCTCTAATTTAGCGAAACGTTTAAGATTATAAAGTTTTCACAGCTTTTCAGTATCCCAACTTCGTTTTTGAGATATTGAGATTTTTATATGATAATTGGATTACTAAATGTTGGCGTACTAAATACTATACACTTGTTGACTGGCGCCGAGGGAAACATCGAGTTTTACGGACCCGAAGGCTTCAATGTCGCCCGAGGGCTTTAGCCCGATGGTGACATTGAAGCCTGAGGGTCCGTAAAACTCGATGTTTCTCGAGGCAAAAGCTCTTATTTTCAAAATGCTTCGAAGAGTCCAAAGTTCTTGATCTGATGCAATAATCATTGTGTATTCACGTGAACAACGCATGATTAAAGCTGATGTCATGCAGAGGGAAAGAGTGCAACGTTTCCCTCGGCAGAAAGAAGCACAATAAGATTTCATCTTTGGCAAACGAAAGTCTTTGGTATATAACAAAATAAGTATATTGACACTTAGTGTATTGAATAAGCTGCAAAGGTGAATATTAAGTGTTTTGTGGGGATATTTAATAAATATGAAATCCATATGAGAAAACTTATCATAGTGCGATTAGTGGGTTATTGGTTACGATTTTCGTATTACGATTTATACCAGGTACTTTTTAATTGTTTTATTTAGAATGCCTGATTTTAGCGAGGAGATCAAAATCAAACTTCCAGCGCACGTGACAGAACAACACCATTTGCTGTTCACATTTTACCATGTCAGCTGTTCTGTGAAAAAAGGCGACGACAATACTCTAACGGAAGTACCGATTGGTTATACGGTAAGATACTAGTACTAGTACTTGCTACTTGTGTATTCTGTCTGGTACCAACTTACGAATGCTTAGAAGACGACAGAACAGCAATCGGACAACTCATTATAACAAGGATAGCAGACAACTCAACATTATGTTACCAAAACAGTTATGCAGTGATAGTATCGCGAATGTAGAATACCATTTAGAATACCATACCAAAAGTTTAAGTCAATTTTTTGTTTTAACTATTATTATTCAGCTATGTACGACATCTCTATACTTACGACACAGAAAAACAACAATCATGCAAGGCCATATATTCGAAGTCAACTAAGCAAGACAGTTACCTGTCTCAATAGAATGTTGTTTTTAACTGCAATTCATCGTTGCCTGGGCTGGCGTTTAAATCTCAAAACTAGTTGTTCCATACCGTATTATTACTTTATCTACAATCAGTGACAAAATACCTTGGGACATCTCGCTATGTTGGTACTTACCTAATATTTCTTTCAATTATTTTGGTAGTAAAGTATATACCTCCCTCCCCCTCCCTATTCAATGTTGGATTTAAAGTAAGGAACTCAGTGAACGTTGAAACGAACGCCTAAACAGTCACCAACATTGAACAGGGGGGCCGGGGGATACTTGGAGCGGAAAATATTGTCCTTTAGGTTGAAGTGTCCCAACACTTTTGTCACTGATTGTAGGTCACGAACGTAATTAGATCACGCTGTGTTAGTGTTCTTGGTCTGTTTTATATCTTTGTTATTGATAGTCAATTGCAAAGTTAATAAATAAACAAAATAAAAATAGCAATATTTTACGGGAACGTTTACCTGCACGACAACTTGGCTTTCTGTAAAAGGTTTTGTTATACTTATATACTGTAATTGGGAATCCAAATAAGAAAACCAAAGGCCATGGCTACTAGCTCGGCAAAATTGTAGCCCATCGGAAAGTTCAAGACCGATTACATGAGGCGAGTTGGTCTGGTTAACCGCACTAGCTTTTTTGGTTAAAATCGTACTGTTGTTTTGAAAGTCGCATAAACCAAATTTGCAAAGAAGAATTGGTTTAGTTTAGATGTAAACGAATCCTAACGATGATTCAAATCTCCTCTTCCGGTCGAGGAAAGAATTTTGTGAAACTAACCTGATTAACCGGGACAGCCCGGGCTCATGTAAATAGCTCTTTAAGGAACCCTGCATGGTAAACGGCAGTTAGAAATGAATGTAAAAAGCAGTATGACGTGCGGAATGAGTTGCGGAATGACTGGGTAACTTAAGTCAGAAATTGTAACAAGACCGAAAAGCGGCTTTATTATAGATAATAATAACCTATTAGTAATAATAATCTATTGTTAAAAACTTTAACAATAGATTATTTTAAGAACAAATGAAGAGGGAACATGCGTGATGAAAACAGCAAAATTCTATCACATTTAAGTTTTTAACCATGTAAATACATATAGTAGTAGTATTTTATTCCATTTTTATAAGTAGATAATTAGATGTAGTTAGTAATTTTATATCATAATTTTATATTCTTAGTAATATCATAGAAGTAGTTAGTAATTTTATGTAATTATAGATTAATTATTTATAAAAGCATGTAATATATTAGACGCACGGCCCTATGGAAAGCAACAATTTATTTTTATTTTAGTTACATTTTAATTTTTTCAATGTTGATAGGCTACCGTATTTAAAGTACTGCATGTTTAATAAACGAGCAGGAGTGTTTTATCAGATATAAAGACACGAGGCGAAGCCGAGTGTTTTTATATCTGATAAAACACGAACTGCGAGTTTGGCGTAGTAAGTTTGTAAAAAAATGCATGTTCATAAAAGCATGTAATATATTAGACGCACGGCCCTATGGAAAGCAACAATTTATTTTTATTTTAGTTACATTTTAATTTTTTCAATGTTGATAGGCTACCGTATTTAAAGTACTGCATGTTTAATAAACGAGCAGGAGTGTTTTATCAGATATAAAGACACGAGGCGAAGCCGAGTGTTTTTATATATGATAAAACACGAACTGCGAGTTTGGCGTAGTAAGTTTGGAAAATAACCTTGTCTAAGCCGAGAAAATCAAAGCTAAAGTGTATGTAATCAGGAGGTATCTTTTTCACAGACACGATAAGGTCATGATTTTCTTTTGTGTTTTCCTCATGAATTATTGAGTTTTTGAAGAAAGTTAAATAAATAAATAAATAAATAAATAAATAAATAAATAAATAAATAAATAAATAAATAAATAAATAAATAAATAAATAAATAAATAAATAAATAAATAAATAAATAAATAAATAAATAAATAAATAAATAAAAGCGGGATTTTTTGGGTCACCAACATAAACCTTAATCCTAATCGCAAACCTGGTGTACCAGCCTAGATGTAAAGATCAAGCGGACGGAAAGAACGCGTAAGAGCATCCCATGGTACACTTATATACATAACACAAATTTCTTATTCCGTGAGCAAGGTTTCTGTGTTTTTCGCTGTGTCACTGTGCAGTTGTAAGAGGATAATCTTTATTTGCCTAAATTTCCTTTCTTTCGTAGTGGTTACCAGTACTGAAGGAGGGTCAGTTGGTACTTGGTGAATTCGACATACCCGTGTGTATGGAGTCGTTGCCTCATAGTTACAGTATGCTCTCACCTGAAGTAAGTTTCTGGATATATGAGCAAATCTCTAGTGTTTGGTAGCGTCAAACTACAAACACTCTTCTCACAATCTCACATGTGAAATTTTAATCAGATTCTGTGCAGCAATCAATCCGGATTGTCGAGGTGAAACCCGAAAGGCATGTGCGCCTAACCACTGTACCACCAACACCCCAATTACATTGCAAACGATACAAAGTTGTTGTGACCATTTCATGTCACATGAAACAAGGTTTACATATCTAATTAAAGTGAAACGTCTATTATTTATTGTTTTCCGTCCTTTTCAGGTTCAGCTTCCTAGCCTAAAATGGGTCGATGGCCACAGAGGTGTTTTCAATCTAGCCGTTCGTGCTGTTTCATCTGTCCACACTCAGGTAAACATTTCTCTGTACTAAATCCAACATAGGGTTACAGCTAGGCAAGTTGTTAATGTCACTTTGTCTAGCGCCAGACGATGTTATTCTTCTCAATAAAGGGTTATATATAATTTTGTTTCGGCTGAGCAGTAAAAGTTGTTTGTTTTTTTAAATTAAAACTTCAAATATGAACGATTGACTGAGCGTGCGAACTAAACGTTTATCGTCCGTTTAAAAAGATTATGATAGAAACTAAGGCCTAGGTCAAACGACGAACTTTACACGAGACGAATTAAATTCTTTAAATTAAGTTCATGACAAGATCGACGTTTGACTGAGTTAAGTTCGACTGATTGTTTTTGGATCGTCTGAGACGTTCTATCCGTCTGACGCAGACGGATAGAACGTCTGAAGATCGTCCCTGGGTCAAACGTCGATCTTCTCATGAGCCGAACTAAATGCATAATTTAAATTTTTTATGATAAATTATGATAATATGGATTTTGGTATGCGTACACTATTTTCTCGCTGACCCAAAGAATCGTTGCATTGATTCCGAGTTCGTTTCGACTGCATTAAGTTTGACGTTTGACCTAACTGTCGAACTTAATTAATTTCGGTCGACCCAAAATAGAAATTTAGTTCGTCTCAATTAAGCTCGTCGTTTGATCTAGGCCTAAGCTTATTGTATATCATAGCACAATCACCTCTAAATCTCGGGGCATTGGGGGCTGTACAAACCCTTCCCGAGGGCTGTACAAACTCTTTCCTGCATGGATGTATAACAATTGTATGACATTGAGGGATATTACAGGTGTAAACACAGATTGCGTTTGTTGTTAGGGCTTCGTCTCTCACCACTCAGGTCCGAAGTTAATCCCGTTCGGACCGGATTGTATACTAGTATCAACCCTGTGTTGATTTTTGAAATTGAGCTGAGTTATTAGTTGATCGCATTTTGAGGTTTGAGGGATTTTCTCCTGGACATCTGGTTTTCCTCCCTCCGTAAAATTAAGGCTCGGATCTTACGACTCTATATAAGCGTTTGCCGCAGTGTAGTATGTAATCCTTATTAACTAACAACCTTTGGAAAGTCCTTAAATTCGAGGGGGAAATCCAGGCCTGGAAGCTCCTTGTAAAATTAAAAGAGTTCTTTGGAGATCTTAGACTTTTTTTCTAACTATGCTATCTACAATTCAAGCAGCCTAAAATAATGAAATTCAAACGCTGTGTGTTGTTTTGCGGGCGATAATTTAACTATTGACCAAAGTAACGCGGACGTTGAAGTGCAAATGACAGAAATTTACCCCAGTTTTTGTGATTGTATTTTGAAGAAGAACTCAAATAATGAAAAGTGACTGACATTCTTTCACATTATATTTATCTCGTTTTTGAGTTACTAATCTTGTAATTTGAGCTATGGCGTCATGAGTTGTGCATAACACAAAAGGGAAAATATCGTAAAATCAGGCATTTTTGCATTCGCGTGACTAATAAATTGTCTCAAACTATATGCAGACGATGCCTAGGGTGTGAACTAATTAGACCGTCTGGTCCAGTTTTGTCTAAATCGAAGATATGCCGGCTGATTCTTACTACGCACAAATTATTACGTCTTAACTCAAATTACATGATATATAATATGCATAACAAACTTGCTGCATTCTGATTGTCTGAGAAGAGCGCAAAAAAATCGTCACTGGTAACAGTGGTGAAAATTCAAAATAGCGCTCCATTTGTAGTGGACATATTTTCACTTTTTCTACTACTTTTTGTGACACTATTTTAGTATTTTTAATTGAATACACTCAACACCTAAACTCTTAAAAGTGTACGATTTGCAAGGTAGAGCACTTGTATTATTTTGTCCAGTAACAGTGGCGTAAGAAGCAATTTGATCTTGGAGGGGCACAGCTTCAAAAGGGCACTTTGTTCAGGGGGTAGGACTTCAAAAGGACACTTGAAACACATGTTTTATCATAAAAAGGGCACTTTTCTGTTGCACAAAGGGCACTTCATGTCAAAGTGGGGGGGGGGGGGGGGGGGGGGGGGGGGGGGGGGTGGGGGGGGGGGGGGGGGGGGGGGGGGGGGGGGGGGGGGGGGCACATGCCCCGTTTTCCATCCGGTTACTACGACCCTGTCCAGTAAGTTCGATGTTTGTTAGGGATTTCGGGCGCTTGCAACAAGTTTTCTTGTTCGAAAATTAACTGACTACTTTGAAAGACCATTGTAAAAATAGTTTGCGATCGTATTGGCAGGTTTTATTCAAATGAACACAGAAATTGCGAAATTTTCCGTTTAATTTTCAATGACAATCACTCGTAGTGTAAATAGTTTAAGTATTAAAGTTGCACTCGCCATCATATGATTACTTATTCCGATAACTTGAGAATGGGATAAGACGCGAATGGCATGTAAAATGCCAACCTCGTACCCAGGGTCTTACCTCCGCTCCCCCTCCCCCTCGCTGCGGAAAGACCCTGGTACACGCTGGTCACGTGCTTCCAAGTGCCACCTGATCAAATTTCATACACAGGGAGGGTCCCAGCAGGATTCATTTTTGTCACCTGAAACCACTCGAAGTTTTACACAAACTGTCGAAAGACGAAAGTGTTTAGCCATGTTTTACAGCAGGCTAGCCTTCATTTCGCTGTCGTCAACAGCGGCTATTCAAACATCAACCTCAAACCTAAACAAGTCAAATGTCTCGAGGTAGTTTACTTTGGCAAAGATGTTGTGGCCGTGCTACCAACTGGATATGGAAAGTCTCTAATATATCTTCTTCCGTCGCTCTTTTACGACAAAATCAACTGCAGTCAGGGCAGTGAACGACCGACCGAGACGTCTCCCCTTCATCCTGTAATCATCGTAGTGTCTCCGTTAAATGCGCTCATCAAAGATCACATAAGAAAGAGCAGTCAAGGAAATATCAAAGCGACTGTGCTGGGTCAAAGTTGAGTCAAATTTCAAACTAAACAACCCCTCCCTACAGTGAAATAATTGTTACTGCCCATATTTTGGGAAGCACGTGACCAGCGTGTACCAGGGTCTTTCCGCAGCGAGGGGGGAGCGGAGGTAAGACCCTGGGTACGAGGTTGGTAAAATGCGGGTGAATTTTCATGTCAAATAAATCTAATTATTAAATGATCTAAATATTAAATATGTAAGTATACAGTAGGTAATATGATAGCGAGTGCAATTACACTACTCGTGATACTTAGAAATTTATCCAAATTTCCCTCGCCTACGGCTCGTGCAATTTTAGTTCAATTTTCAAATATCACCCGTTAAGGATTTTACACTACGAGTGATATTTGAAAATTGAACCAAAATTGCACGAGCCGTATGCGAGGGCAATTTGGATAAATTTCTAAATATCACGAGTAGTGTAAAATCCGTAATTGCATGAGGAAAATCATATGATTACTTATTTATGATTATTCATGTCAAAAGTACAATGTTATGACTGCATTGTCGTAATTTCTTTGTTCAATTTAAATGTTTAATTGCTATTATGATTGCAAACAATTTTAACAATGGTCTTTCAACTACTAATGAGTTAATTTTCCAACAAGAAATCGTCTTGCAAGCAACTGGAAGAAACCGCAAACACCAAACTTGCTGAACAAAATACAAGTACTTTACCTTGCGAATGCGACACGTACACTTTTTTAAAACGTGTTCTTTCATTACTTGACAACAAAAAATTCCGGTTTAGGTGAACTTCAGTTAAAAATATTAAATGATATTCTCAATTCATAGTGTACCACAACTGAAAATAGTACCTGCAATCTGTCTACTCCAAAATAGACCGTCATTTTGAATTTCACTACTGTTACCATGGTAACATTAATTTGCACTCTCGAGAAATAAATAAATACATGAAAATAGTTAGTTGTTCCTGAAAACGTTATATACCACTTGGCACCGCACTCGTTTAGTTGTTTGTTTGTGTTTTAAGGATGTACATATTCACCGTTTCTTGAAAAACTGTCATCAAATTGAGAACAGGAACCTTCCGACATCGCCCAGTCGATTTAATGAGGGGAACGTAGAAACCAGCCTGAAAAGAAGTGTTCAGGATTTGAAACTTACTCGAGCAGAACCTCTAGTGTGTTTTCTTCCTATCATCTTGGAAAAACTAATCTTCCTTCTAGTTAGACCTCCAATCGTGTCTGGTCATGTTGGTAATTATTTTATTTTTTTATAATATGTATTTCATGTACTGTCGAATCAAAAACTGTAAGATAACTAGTCAGCTATTTTCTCCTCCTCTGCACACAAAAACTAAAAACATTGTAGAGGTTATAGGCACTTTAAAGTCTAAGCGTAAAAAGCGTTCAAGTTTGTCCATTTAATTATACAGTACGAAATACGTCAATCTATTTATTGTCAGATAAGTATGTTTGGTTTGAAACTTTGCTCTATTCTTTCTTAGGATCATTGAGTTATGTGCCCAAAGCTTATTTAGTTTTTTACTTTTTTAAAGTGAATATTGGTCAGTCGGCATTTCAGTCTTTGGCTAAAATAGTTCACGAGCTTCACAAGCTTTTGGCAGACAACGTTGATAACCATGGTCGCAGCACATTGTTGTTGTCTTTTGTTACCTACGTCTTTAATGCCCCCTTCGCCTTTTCGCCTGCCACGTCGTGTGTGGATTTGTACAAAGGTATGTATCGTAAATTCAACAATTAACAATTATTAGCCGAACTTGAACAATTTATCAAGAATTATCAAGGCCGAGGTTTGTATTATCTGCCGAAGCCGAAGGTTGAGATTGTGTCGCCTTATTTTCTCTCAGACAGTAGACCGGCGAACAGAATGCCGTGTGACCTAGCAACGCGGGTTTCTAATTTCATGTTTTAATTGTATCAGCTTGCTTTCATTGTCCAGCTCACGCGGCTATTCACGCCTCAAAACAAACTGACAAACGAACAGTCATGGTAAACATTGGTATATAGCTTGTTGCTCGCTGGCTCGTGTTACTCTGTGGAGCAATTCTTAGCTATGACGGTTCAACTGTTTGGCCAGCTATACGAAACAAACAAACAAACAAACAAACAAACAAACAGACAGTCGAACTAACGAACGAATTTCTCAGATTTATGTATACAGATAGTCGTGCGTGATGGATGTTTTTTGTGTTTTAAAAACATAAGTTAACGTAGAATGTATATTTACTTCCAGATGACCGACCGATTAGTATGCACACGTCAGTGAATCGTGATGAATTTATGCAAAGCAGGGTCCTCAGCAACAGCAATCCGTCTTTAAACGCTTTATCCGACTCGTCTATGTCATCTAAAAGCCTGGGAAGAAAATCTGAGAACTGGGATTTGGGTCACATAAGCAAAGTTCCCGGGAACAGAAGTAGTATGGCAGAGTCTAAAGCAGGCAACATGAGGTTACCGCTATCTCCACCTCATAAAAAGGTATGTGCTGTTACCTACATTGCAACATTTGTGGAAACACAAACGCACTGCGGAGAATATCGATCTTTATTAATATTGACCGAATACAGGCAGCCAACTTCAATAAAGCCCGTCCACATCAGTAAATTTCCTAAAAGCGAGCCCAAAATGCCCAAAATTTTGCAAGAGATTTGCGTCACTATGGCGACCATAACAGTTGAACAATGGTCTACACACATGTAAATTTTCGAGTGATTTTGTTGGTTAATATTGAAGTTATGTCCAACTTAAAACTTGTCTCAATTCTTTTGCTTACATAGACGTCATCACTATCTTATTTTGGTATTACATAAGAGAAAACAAATGCAGCAACTCTATAAAACAAAAGGAGATCTTAAAGAAATGTCAACGCCATCCTTCATAATTTTTAACGCTTTTCCTAAAAGGTTTAACTGTTAATTTCTTAAGGTGAAGTAATACGAGCAACAAATTACTGCAACATTGTAGCGTTGCAAGTTGAAAGACATTGTTGCACGTATCACCACCTCAAACATAGTCTCGCAACAAAATTTTGAATCGTTCTTGGTTTTCTTTCGTTATTGCTTTTCAACCTATCGAGTTTCTTTTTGACGGATTTCCTCCTACTCAAGATGTTGTTCTTCTTACGTAAAGGTTGATTTGTTTCTGCTCTTTTACAAGAAATGTACGTATACTTTAATATCCCAAGCTAAATAATTACTGCTTATTGACCGAGCGTGAGGCCTGTACTAGTGAAATATCGGACCGGCGTTTTTAGTACGGACCGAGCGAGCGCAGCGAAGCGAGGTCCGTGCAGAAAACGGAGGTCCGATATTTCACTAGTATAGACCGAACAAGCGAGGTCAATAAGTAGTTTATTATATGGCCATAAATGTTGTGAACGTTCTGTGAAAACTTGACAAGTGTTAGTCTCGTATTCGCCACCATCTTTCTTGCGAACTAAACCAAAATGGCATATGTTTTCCCATCTTTAAAATACTTTCCGTTCAGCTAGAATCCTGAACTTTCTACCCCACATAGCATTTTTCAATTGTTATATTATTTATTACGAACATTGCTACGAACATTTTAAAAAGTTTCACATAACATGGAAACTTAAACTATACATCAAATGAAAGATTAACCCAATTTCTAACAACATACCTGCACGATATATTTCAACAATGAATAGTTCTGAAATTATTATCCTTCTTGTTGCATGTATACTGACATGACTTTCATTTTGCTTATAAAATTCTATCAGCGGTCCGGAACGGCAGATTTCGGACCGCTCAGGAACCAATCAAATTGGTGGATTTCACGTTCCGGACTAGAGGTGTGCGAATCCGATCCGAATCTGATCCGATCGGATTCGGATCGGATTCGGACTAAACTTTTATCGTTCGGATCGGATCGGATTTTGTTCTTTTTTTATCGGATCGGATCGGATCGGATTTTATTCTTTTTTCCCCAGATCGGATCGAATCGGATTTTGCACTTTTTTACCCGCATCAGATTCACTTTTGTCATTGTTTTTGTCACAAAATTAACAAATTCACTAGTTGTATGCACGTTGCACAATATATGAAGGCTATTATTACATAAGATTATTATTGTATAGTTGTTTTCTTAATTTTATTTGTTCATTGGTTTCCTTTTCGGAAAGTTTGCGCAATTATTGCAACATATATCCGGTGTTTTAATTTTCTCGGACCGGATCGGATCGGATTTGAGCAGCTGTTTTCGGATCGGATCGGATCGAACTACGATTTTTTGGCTTCGGATCGAATCGGATCGGATTCGGATTGACAGTTTTGGCAAACCCTAGGATTACAAGGGGTCAATCCGATCCGACGCACACCACTATTCCGGACCGCTCACGAAAATTGTCATATAATAAATAATTTTACATGGTTGTATCCGCAAGAGTTCGTATTTATATATTGATTTCTTCTCGTACCTCGATATTTCTATTTTCCACTTACAAATTGTATTTCTATTTTCCACTTACAAATTGTATTTCTATTTTAAACTCGTATCTAGCTTGTTCACGAAGAGATAGCCTTACAGTGGGCAGTAGCTACTGGGGATATAAAAGAAGCAACACTTGCCCATGCCTGGTTCTTCTTCGAATTAATGGTAGGATAAACCCTATTTTTGACTTTTATAATATACCCGCGTCGAACAGGGCAACGGCGTGCTGCCGGGCTGCTCTTTTGATTGCCTGCTGCCCGCATTTCTTTTTATATGAGGTGTATCTATGTGACATTTTATGTCGTAGTTATTATTAGGCTTTTTGGGTAGCATAAATCAAACAATTGTGTGTTGAACAGGTTTTACACATGTACGTAAAGTACGCGGTAATACAAACCAGTGGGGGGTCGAGGGAAGGGCATCGTGGCCCCCCTTTTTTGGACAGCTAAAGTGTATTATTGAAACACACACCCCTGATTAAAATAAGCACTCCTGATATACAACAAAAACAAACAATAATCCTCGGGATAATTACAGAACACTCGACTTATGCATATTAGTGACTGTTTACTTTCAGATTTCTGATTTGAAAGCAAAACTTAGATTTCATATTAAACTCTGGTTGTAAAAAATATATTGTTTATAGGAGGGTTCCAAAGGAATTATTTTTAGCAAGTCTTTACAGTCAAACCGGATGTTCTTTCCCGCGAGACCTTGCAATATTGACAGCAACATTGCAATGTTAACTTGCAAACAGTACACGGCGATTTCTTGGCAAGTTGTATTTTAAATATCGAATTTCACATAACATGAAGTTTACTTAGAGTTAATTGTTCTGACTTTCAATAGAACTTCATATTATGTGAAGTTCGATGTTTAAAATGGGAATTTTTAGGGACTTGTTAAGAAATCGCCGTGTACCGTTCGCCAGTCAACATTGCTGTCAATATTGCAAGGTCGTGCGGGAACGAACATCTGGTTTAACTGTAAATGGCGTCTCTACATACATGTTTTGCAAAGGCAGAATTACATGTAAAAGTTAACAGCTCAAAAACTACATTTATAATATATAAAGTCTGAGATAAAAACAATTCAGTAGAATCGGATTCCAGAAAGAAGCATTAAACTGACAACGTTTCAGTCGAAAATTTGGAAATACATCCTAGAAAATCGGCAAAGCCGGCCCGTGAGTATTAATAATAAGAAGTGCATATACATAGTCAATGAAAAACACCACGTCCAGACTCCAGATAAGCTTTAAAATATGTTTTAAAATTAATAGTTAACTTCGGTTAGGACGAGCAAAGGGAAAGCACGAATAAGTGGAGCTGGTTAAAGCGAAGACATGAAAACAACACAAGGTATAAAACTTTATATAATAGTTGCTTGATTAAGTTTAACTGTCGAGTGACTATAAACCGGTTTTTATTTAAACGTATTGCCGGTCTTGGCGCTTACAATGATTCCAATCAGCAAAATAAATAAATACAAATCCCCTACCTGAGTGACCACAAACACTGCCAATTCAGATCGAGTTTTTATTTACCATGCGGCGTTTAGTTCCTTCAGGTTTTCTGGTTTCTCTTCAGGATATATAAAAACCGGCTGTTTGTTTCCTTCTCTTCTTCATTGTTCTCTTTTAAGTTTAGTAGGACGTATGTATATAAACTATTTCCAGATTTCGTCTCCCTTACTTTTTCTACACGCATGTAAAATGGACTCCACGCGTGTCGAGATTAGCACCCTCACCGGGCTCCGGGCCTTCGGCCCTACAAATACATTGTAACATTCAGGGCATCAAATACTGTTAACATATAATGTGTTTCATCCGTTGCTATGACAACAGTGACGTTTCAAAATGGCCGTAAATTTACATTTAATTCAATTTATTTCAAAAACGAGTGCGGTGACCCCCAAATTTTTTTGCAAAACATTTTGCAAAAACATAAAACATTTCCTTAAATTTAAGGAATCAATAGGCAGATTTAGAAAAAAATTCTGTAGATCCAACGTTTTTATCCACATAGCCAGAAATACGCAACATTTGAGTCTGCAAGACATACGTGTCTTTGTCAGCGTTTTACGTATAGCGCATGAGTATTCGGAATATTTCCTGATATACGATCCGGCAAATTTAATTAAAACAAGCAGACAACAAGCATCAATTCAATACCAAAAGAAATAAAAGTAGTGTGCTGCGTAGGCAGTATTGAAACAACAATCGAAATACAGTAAGGTTAGATAACTGCCGAAACAGAGAACGTAGGAGTCTAACGTTTCGAGCGAAGGCCCTTCGTCAGAGAGAAACGTTTCTCTCTGACGAAGGGCCTTCGCCCGAAACGTTAGACGTTTCTCTCTGACGAAGGGCCTTCGCTCGAAACGTTAGACTCCTACGTTCTCTGTTTCGGCAGTTATCTAACCTTACTATATTTCAATACCAAAAGAGTTGCGATACTGCAGTATATCGCGGAGTTATGGCAATTTTAAAACACGGATGTTTCGATTGTCGACCCAGAGGTTTGTTGGTCATATAGACGAAATCGGAATTTCGTCTGCGCATACAATCGGAGTCGGGATAAAACGTAGTTCATTTATAACATGAGGCTGAAGTAGCCGTAGTAAATATAACATTTCTGATTTCAGAAACTTTTTAATGTTTAGGTATTCTATAAGGATAAACTTTGCTTATCGATTATCCTTGACAATAATCCTAAACGTAGTGTCTAAAAATAATGAACTCAAAACATGAAAAAACAGTCCCAGCCTATGTTACCTTCCCGTTATGCTTTAATAGACACGATGTAATTTGCATAGGGGCCCAAATTGAATAGGAAACTAATTTGCAAGTGGGCCTAAATGAAACTACGATTTGGTTTATGCTTTCTAAAATACAACAGCGAAATGGACAAGCGAAAGTAAGATAAAATGTCAAGCTATTACTTAAACCAGCAACCTCAGACATTGTACTTACATGAACCGATTTCGCATGTTTGATTTTGTGGATGTTACGACTTCACGAGCGGTTTTAAATATGTAACTAGGAGTTTAATTCGTACTAACACAGACTAAACCATAGAGAACCAACACGATTTTATATATTTTCTGAGGGACAACCGAAAATTTGCCAATAGCGCCCAATTTTTAGTCCATGATATTCTTCAACATTAACCTTAACAAGATCTGATTTCGCATTTCGAGAAACAGCACATCATCTTTGTCTATTTCAAACAAATACGCGTGCCCCTATATAATTTCATATACAAATTGTGCGAGTTCAATGAGCCACATTGACCCGCGACAGGGTGTTGCGCAATCGTATGTCGCGTATTTCTGGCCATGATGAAAAATTGGCTCTTTGCAACTCGCTCCGGTTGGGTTTTAAACACATATAAATTCCAATCATATATAGTTTCAGAATTCATATGCGTTTTAAATCAGTTGCGGAAGAATCAGTAGTTGTGAACAGCTCAATCCTCTAGTCTTCTATTGTCATATGCGGAAAACTCAGTAGCCCGAGTTAACGCCTGATCTTGTTTACCAAAAAAAATTGGATCTTCAGAATTTTTTCTAAATCTGCCTATTGCTTACTTAAATTTAAAGAAATGTTTTAATACAAAAAAATTGGGCGTCACCGAACTCGTTTTTGAAATAAATTGAATTAACTGTAAATTTACGGCCATTTTGTAACGTCACCACATATTGTCATAGCAACGGCTGAAACACATTTTCTGTTAACAGTATTTGATTCCCTGAACGTTATTCTATGCATAACGTTAGTTTCACTCTTTTGCAAAATATTCATAATATAAGCATTTTGGAGATTGAAACTTGCACTTTTCCCACTTACGAAGAAACAGTAGGGAGCCACCTTAAAATTATTTCGAAGGAAATGAAATAAGTCATCAAACTAGAGATTTGGATTATGCTACATCGTAGAGACTTATCTTGAAATTGAACATTTGAACTGATATTTAAAGCTTCGCTGTTGATATTACTGACAGCTGAGCGTTAGTTGAAGTAAATACAATATATACAATTTTTATTTAGGTCAGATACAAACTAGTTCACGGTAGGTCACGTATTGTCGACAGAGCTGTCAGCAATTCATAAGAATGCCTTAAAATGCCTAAAATTTTGTTGTTTGCAAATTGTAAATCAAACATTTTGCTTTCTCAGAATGCACGAAATAATATTTCAGGGACTCTAGATGTTCAGAATTTTCCAAGGTCATTCCTCCAGACCCTCTAGCAGGGCTCCGGCTTCGCCCTCGGACGTTCGCTACAGCACTGCGCGGTCGACCCTTTTCTGGGAATTGTTGCCATTTGACAACTTATTACTTTTACTCTGGCCTAAGCCAGACGATTTTACTCGTCAAGTGGTGACCTCCTGGTAATCTGCCGGATAAGGGTTAAAGACTGTGTACACTAACCCTTTACTGTGCATGGTTGCCATGTGGCAACTTATCACTTTTACTCTGGCCTAAGCCAGACGATTTTACTCGTCAAGTGGAGACCTCCTGGTAATCTGCCGGATAAAGGGTTAACTAAAGTAAAATATTTAAGCTTAAAGTGCATGTGAAGCGAAAATTAATTTTGTCTTATTTGAATAAACCGCAGTCATGTAATGATTCTGTACAATTTTGTGTCGTCTGATGTAACGCAGTCAGTGTTCCATCTGATATGACGTTAGAACAATTGTCAATTAACATGAAAAAAAGCATGGACCCTGGGATACTTCCTTGGGGTATACCTGAAGTAACTAATGTTTATTGAAAAGCAACTGTCCACAACAACTAAGCTGTTCGAATTCATCTAGCGTTAGTTATATTCCAGAAAGTGAGTCAAACAAAACATTCGGGTACAATGAAAAGTCGTAGCTCCCAGCAACGGTATCTAATGACTAAATTTATAGCGGCGTAGGATTACCATTACTCCAACTTGACGACCTGAAAGTTAAACACTACATCGCTGCGGCGAAAGCTCTGGACACCAGATTAACACTGATGTTACTATTTCTTCATTTAGCCACATGTCAACCGTATAAATTAGCCATCTTCACATTTCACTCTGATGAAGGGCTCCGCTCGAAACGTCACTTTTCCGTTACCAAAAGCACATTTTTACTTTGTTCCACATTTACATTGCTTGATTTAATGACGTCACCACCCGAGTTGTTGCTGGCGACAAGCGTTCAATGGTGGACGCGTAAAGAAAGTCAGAAATATAGTACTTTTGTAGCTAACCAGTTAGCATGGGTACGACTTAGTCAATCCAGATAAGGTCTCGAAGCCCAGAAAACTTTAAAGCGCCTATAATGAATTGTGATTTTATGTTGGAACGGTCTTCACAAGGCACACATCATTTGGATTTCGCTTATTAATTGCTTTATTATACCGAACATACATTCCTCGCGAACAAAGACCTTCGCCGAGTTTCCAGACCATATCTCGATTGAATATGGCACTACATAACTGATTTTTAAACCATGCATAATGTAACTGACAATACGAAAGGTGCTATAATTATTCACGATTTTACCTCACGTAAACCTACATCTAGTCGTTTTTTTTAGTCTTCTATTTGGCCTTCCATATTCTAATTCTTTATCCAGCTGTTATACAGATATCTTTTTTGACACAGGTAAAAAGTATGGCGCAATATCTGGACAGCATCGACAAGTTTTACTTTCCACGAAGCGGTCGGTTTCCGGAGCAGTTCATGGATGACGTCAGGGCTCTTGTGAGCATGGCAACGGCAGAAATTATTGAAAAGTTTAGCAAGGTGCGAGAATATTCTAGTTGTACTGATTCATATTAGAATGGTTAGCGCTCTCTTAATGATTGGGGAGAGGGGTATAAGATATCTAGCAAAGAGTTTGCTAGTACAATACACAATCCGTAAACAAACAACTTGAAGAACCCAAGATATTGTTGAAAACAAGACACAAAGATGAAATGGGGATATTTCGAATACCTGATTCTTTGGTACAAAGTCGAATATCATCATTTTATTGTTGTGTCTTTTTCATGACTGTCTTTCAGATTTCTTTGATTTGTGAGTTGGCTTTTGTCTTTATATTCCACAGTCAGGAGTTTTTTCAAGCGAATATTGAATTTTAGTCTTCTGGACAGCTTCTTTCGAAACGTCGTGATTCAGTTACAAAACCCTCGGCAGTTCACCACCTCTTTGCTTTTCTATGTCCAAAACAATGTTTATACGCAGCACTCTACTTTCTTACACTCTCAATTTTTCTTCCACGACTTTACAATTTTTTTAAATTGTAAAGGTGTCACATCCCAAAGTTTTGCAATTGCCGAGTTTCTAGTTGCAAGTTGTGAAAGTGCCTACACTGTATCTCATTTGTGGGAATTTTACGTATTCGTAATATTTGGGTTCTCTTGTCAATATTGAAATATATACCTTGACGTTCCAGAATTTCATCTTCATGGAAACTTCTTGCTGTCGAAGTTGGTAACTGCTTATCGAAAGTGACGTCGAAAAAGGAATGATCTTTTCGAAAGAAACACGTTTACCACAGTACGCATCTGTTTCGCAATTAATTCTAACTTCTTATTAACCGAGAGTGCGGTCATTACGGAAAAATAACAGACCGAGGTCTTGACAGTACGGATCGAGCCCGTAGGGCGAGGTCTGTGCATAAAAGACTGATGTCTGATATTTTCCGTAATGACCAAGCAGACGAGGTTAATAAGAAGTTTGTTAAACGACTTTTTGAAACGACATACGTTACATTACCTTACATGATACGTACTTATGGTGTGACTTCGAGCGTATGACATAGACTCATGGTTTTCAATGTTGTTGCCCTTGTTGTTATCACTTTCGGAATCCTAAAACTCACTTCCAGATTGCTCATCGTCCGACTCATACAGGATTTAGTCCTTAGGTTATTGAATTCACAAAATTTTTGCGGTTCTATATTTTTGTTCTTGTATAAACAAAATGGCTGTCAAAACCCGTAATACGGAAAATAATCGACCGGCACGTCGATTATTGAAAACACGATTTTAACGTAAGTAACTTGTGCCGTTAATAATATTCGTTATTGCCCAAATACAAGAAATAATGACATTTAATTTTATTGTAAAAACACTTTCTTTCCACCATCTCATTCCTTTTAACGTCTCTTCCGGTACGTAGTTACTAACTTTAACAGCAAAACAGTCCATGAAAATTAAATTTTGGAACGACAAGATATACTGCAATTTTTCCCAGGAAAACTCAAAGATTACGAATATGTATACACTTTAACTTCTAACCGATCATACATTGATTTCTTCAATGTATTCGAGAGCTCGAGGAAATTGACAGTACCGAAAAAGACGGCGGCGGTACATTTAACCACAATGCTTTGCGACCACAAATCAGCTCAAATAACAATTAAACATTGTTTATTATGTTAACATGGATAAACTAAGCGAGAATTTCATTTCTACCAAAGTTTATCTTTTTAAAACCATTTCTTCCAATAATTGTGCAAGAAATAATATTTACTATGTGCAAAGGATTGTGGTTGAATGTACAAGTCGCCATCTTTTTCGGTACGGGCAATTACGATACTAACTAAAGACACAATGGTAAGGTTGTATTAGTTAAAAATATGTGATAATTTGTTTCTTTTCTTCTAGACACCTGCTTTGGCCAAAGATTTAAATACTTATCTGTCCTTCTTTCTTTACGACATTTTGTCCTTGATGGACAGAGGTTACGTTTTAAGGCTACTTAAACTGTACTACAGTCAGGTAAATGAGATTTCTTCTTTCAATACAAATATTTTAGTGATAATAATGATAATAAAGTAAAAATCATTTCTCGCATTTTCTTCAGTGAAATTTCTTGCATTCCTTTGAGTGAAATTCATATTCTACCATCAAATCTTTTTTTTAAGAATTGTGGTTATAAACAACATTTGTTTAATGTGTTAAGAGATGATAAATTTGACAAAAGATGTTAAATTTGATGATAGTGAAATACACCCAAACAACCCGCCATTTATTTGTTCCATTATAAACGTTTCTCGAATTACTCACCACAAGGCTGCGAATTTTAGACGAAATTTCACTTCTAGGAAACTCAAGAAATGGAAATAAAAATCAAAGGGTATCTTATTTTAAAGGGAAATATCGACAAAGATCAAAATTTTCAATTTATAACGTTCTGATTAATACTATATACTATTGATATTTATGCAATCCAAGTAATATAAACGATTTTAGTCAACAACAATATCGGTAATTTCGACAAAAAAGAACCAAATCTTGTCATTCGCCATCTTGGACAATTTTTTGATATGCATCTGACTTTTACAAGCGGTTAAAACAGTATTTTTTATGCTTTTATTGTTTAGTAATGCGGGCCCGCAGTAATTGGCGATGCTGTTGCGGATACCCATCCATCGTCCATTTAGCGTTATTATTTTTATGTATATATCTTGACGGCAAGGCTAATAAATAAATAAATAAATAAATAAGTAAATAAATAAATAAATAAATAAATAAATAAATAAATAAATAAATAAATAAATAAATAAAATAAGTAAATAAAGCAAAATCTTTACTTAGTTATACCGATATGTATCCATGTCTGAAGTTGTTTTCACACCATTGCACTACAACACTTCCAAAAGCATGGAGATCACTTGGCTATCAGCAAAGGGTAATTTTATAATGTCTACCAAGCTTGTGACGTCACTAACTAGGCTCATTATTGAAACTAGATGGCGGTGATACCATTGTGTTTTGCTGGAACTAGTAATGTTGTAATAAAAAAATGTTAATATCACTTGAAATAAAAGGTGCTGCGTAGGCAGTGTTGAAATACAAATCGGAATATAGTTTGCGTACTGCTGAAATTATTGAACGTAGTTTCTAACGTTTCGAGCGAAGGCCCTTCATGAGAGAGTAACGATTAATATTACTTGGATTACTTTAGTAAGTATGTTTATTATTAAATCATAACGCAATTGTCTGAAAGTAAATAGCAACAGTATATTTGCGAGAATTTTGTTAATCGTACTAAAGAGTTCTTGAAAATATATTAGAGATAAAAAGTTGGGCGACCGTAAGTATATCAGTCGAGTATAGTTAAAGCTTAGTCAAGCGTTCGAACTTTTTATACAATATCAGGCCATAAACAATGCTAGATCTAGAGCAAATTATATCCAATATCTGAACAATAAGAAAACGTAGTAAAACGTCACGCCATTCTTTCTGGTTGGTACATTGCTGAGGAAACATTTTCGTTCCGTTTAACATTGTTCATTTAACAATTAGACAACAAGCCCAAGTTTTTTTACGAGTGGTAGTCAACTCGACGTCGCCTATAGAGGGCGAATGGACTTATTGTTGTATACATTTACCAGCAAAATTCATAACTTGTTCTTTGCGACAAAATTTTCTTGCATAATTTAACATGCGTTTTCATGCACAATATTAAATTACGTTTCGACACTCTCAAGTAGAAGACAGATTGCATATTTACAGTATACTCTCACAGAACGATGATAACAGATCCTATATTTATACTCTCACAAAGCCACTGATGACGTTATCTATCAACAAGATGCAAATAGGCTTCCGGTAATAGACCACCATCTTCGCAATTTAATAGAGCACTATTAATATGCCATGTCTCCCGTCTTTGATGGTACCGCGGATTGGTGGTGGTCTACAGGCATGCCCTTAATGGCGCCCAACCGGAAGTCTATTTGCATCATGTTGATTGGTAACGTCATCAGTGGTTCTGCAAGAGTATAAATATCTCCACAACGATCATCAGGGCATGAATTAGACACAAGATCGGAATGTCGTGACTTTTTAAGCTTCTTTCAAAAATGTTTAACCCCGACATATCAATTCTTCATATTTTCTTTTAGTTCAAAATTTATTTCTTAGTTCAATTTAAATGTGATAGTTTATGTTCAATTGTCTTTAATTCGCCTAGATTATGACAGCGACAGTTCAAAAGCCAGGACTCGCCGAGCTGCGACTTTATTCGTTAAGAATTATCTGCAGCCATGAACATTATGTCACTTTAAACCTTCCTTTCAAGATGCCTTTGTTCCCTTCTCCCCAGATTTCGCCCTCTCCTTCCCTTACTTCTATTGAATCCAGTGCGTCATCTATGCTCACGCCGTCCATGCCGCCCAGTATGGCTGAACTGTCCGTCGCCTTCCGTCGTCAGCATTACTTGTCTGGATTATTATTGACAGAATTGTCTTTAGCTATGGATGGCAGGTAAGTGGCGAGATTGTAATATCCCTTTCCCTTGGTGCTTGTAGAATCACTTCCAGCCATTGTGAGCCCGCGCTCCTACACACCCACCAGGGAAATCTGTCTGAGCATGCCTCAACGGTCTGCTCTTTTGTGGGTTTTCCCAAGAGAATTCAAACATAAACAAATATGGCGGTCAATACATGCTTAGGGAAAGCTTTACTATTTAATATCGTTATTTTTCTGCATTTCGAATTGTACGAGTGCTTCGACAAAAACGATATGCATTGTTTGCAATGGAAATTACAAATTAAATTGAAGAAGATACTGGGAATGAAGAAAACCGAGTAATATATTTACGAACGTGTGCCATTCTAGAATAACAGCTGACTGATAACAGCGACACACGCATGCTTTTAAAGACGAAGTAAGGGGCTTAGCGGAATTTTTAACAGCAAGCATCCGCCAACAATGTGTTCATATACAACCAGAGAATGAAATCACATCATTTTCGTTTTGGAGAAAGGCAGAAATTGACAATATTTGTACGTCGTCGTCACACTGAAATTAGGCATCTTTAGATTTGACTACGAGTACGAGTACGACCACGACATTCGTTATTTACGCGCCAATCGCGCCATAATTTGCTTTCGCCATCTCTGTTTGCGCAAGAAAGTCGTAGACGTCGCCCTGTTGAGTACGAGTTTTTTGGAAAATCTGGCAGTTGAGACAACGACCTCGATAAAGTTAAGGTAAGCTCATTTTGTCTTGTTTTTCCCCCTAGTAATTAACGAAAATATTCTAATTTATTTTGGAATTTATTTGGAAGAGGAAGTGAGCTCTTTTTCCGCCTCCAAAGGACGTAACCGTGGCCTTGCACTCGAGCAGTCGATTATCTTTCACTGTGGAGTTTGAACTGCTCGATATGGTGAAGGATTCGAGCCACTAAGCAAGGCTTATAAATTTAGCATTTTGACTTTTATCCAGTAAATAAATCTGTATTTATCGAAAACTATAGTTGTTCAAATCAACCTCAGCTGAGTCGCTAAGTGGCTTATGTTTATATGTAATTATATTTATATGTCTCATGCCTTTCTTGTTTTCTACACAGTTGTTTTTTTAAATCACTAGATATAAAATAAGTTGGGTGTTTTATTTAATCTGTGCATTTATATGCATGTGAAAATAGAACTGTTCTTAAATTTGTGATGTTTCTTTTAGATGACAAGTGGTGAAAACAGCAAGCGAGATTGTAACGAATAATATTGTTTGGATTGGAGCTTTAACCTTTAACTGTAACAAAATTAAATCGGCAAAATAAATGTTACGATATGTCAATACTGAGACTGAGTGTTAGTATTTCCTCGATCACTTATTTATGGATTTTACTAGTTCTCCAATGGCATTCAACATTGCGATGTTTACTGCTTGTTGCTGTTGCTGAAGCTGGTTATGGTTTTCAAGTAGCTGTTGCTGGAACTGTTCTTGTTGTAATAACATTTGTTGTTGTGTTTGGATTTCTTTCTCTCTGATTTCTCTTTCTTTATCTTGATCTGTCTTCTTTTTGTCTAGCATATCCTTCATTAAATTAACTATATCATTTTTTTTGGCCCTTTTGTTTTGTGATCCTTCGCCGTCGTCATTTTCTTGATTTTCTTTCCGTTTTTTGGTTTCTTTCAACCGCTCAGTCGCTCTCTTTCGTATTTCTTCTGCTGCTGAACGTTCTTTCTCCTCTTTCTCCTTTCTGCAGTTCAGCGTCTTCCATCCTCTCTCTTATATCCAAAAGTGCTTGGTCTATTTCGTCATATTCGGCTTCAATTCCCGACGCTCTTTTTTCGTTTGCTTCTTTTCTTATAAACTCTCGCATGAGCTTATCAAAACGCTCTCTCACAGCCCGTTGAGATACTTTAAAACCAACCTCAGGAATACCATTTAGGCGTTTAGCAATTTGATTCCAAGCGATCCCTCTTGCTGTCGTACACGCTTTGTGCTTATAAGGTTCTGCGACAAGTACCTCCCGAAGTAAATACTTATCGTGGGCTTTGTTCCAAACAAAAAGTGCACGTTTGGCAGCTTTTTTCTATAGACACAGAATAAAATATGAATATATAGCAGAAATTTTGAACTAAAGTGAAATGAAAGTGCAATACTAACCTCCATTTGTCACTATTTTGTGCTTGTATCCTTGACAACGAGATTCTGCTAAAAACTCGTTGTGAACGAGGCAGAGACAACGAGTATTTCCCGGGAAAAATTTCCAACCATGCGCACAACGTGCCCGCGAACCAACTCGTACTCGTAGTCGCACTCGTAGTCGAATCTGAAGTTCTCTAATGTTGTCAATATGGCGCCCAAATTCCGTGATGGACTAGGCACCAGACTCGGAATTTCAATATATAATCAACTTTAACTTACGGAAAAGTTGGAAATCCATAAATTGTGAACAAAAGACACATTTAAATTGCTGGCAGACAATTCTCAACTCGAGAATGTTAATATTGTTACACAAGGACAGGATTTTCCAGCTTCTCGCCGCTTTTTCCACCTTCCCGACGTTCTCTGCGCGCTTTACGATTGCCCGCGCGCCTGCGAATAGAAGCCTCTGCGGAGGAGAGAGCTCATCCCACACCAGGTGAATGTAATACTTGTCAAGAGCAATCTCATTAAACGTATTCTAATCTTTTTTAATTTTAATTTTGTCTGGCTAATGCCAGGCTATTTTACTTGCTACAGCAACACTATCTAGGCAGGAATGAGTAAATATTAAAATATGTATACAACAGAGGAAAATCAGTAACATTCTGCACTAAATAAATTAAACTTGAAAATATTCTATTGAACAGTAGAAGGTTCAACTTCAAAAAATGAGCTAACATTAGAACCGTTTAGGCATGTTAAGACATTTCTTAGTAATGCACAGACAGAATAAATTTTCCCGACAGGACTTAAGCAAATTTTTCTTAAAGTCCAAAAATCTAAAATATGTGGTAATGTCACCAAAAACCCACTCTACAGCAACCCTTACACTACTCATTGATCTGTTAAATGCCAATTCCTCATCACTCAGGTTGGCATGCTGGTAAGGTGACTGCAGATGTCTTCTTAGAGGATAAGCTGGGTCCCCATAAATACAGAGTGGTTGACCAGTTGGCGAGTGCGAATACTGGTCCAGAGCATCTAGAAGGCCTGACATCCTAAGCTTGCCAGCATCATGCCTTTTCCCTTCTAGAAATAACAAGATAAAGTAACATTACTAAAATAAGTCAATTTCCTATAATTCTAACAAGTTAAAAATTCGTTTCTATTTTAACAATGTTAACAACTAATTACATGTTAATAATTTTTAATTATTTTTTTTTAACTATCTATACTTACCTACTGGGCAACAACGGATTGAAATGTAATGGCATGAACACGTTTATGTCCATTGTACAAAAATCGTCTGGCGTTAGCCAGAGTAAAATACTACTAAAATGGAATTCAGGGTTGAGAGGGTTAATTGAGATAGGTATTAACCCTTTCAACCCTAGCGGCCTCCCAATGACGAGTAAAATCGTCTGGTGTTAGCCAGAGTAAAATACTACTAAAAGGGAATTCAGGGTTAAGAGGTTAATGCTGCACCACGGTTGTAAATAGCATTGGCATATTCTTGCAGGCGGTGAGGTTGTAACCATGGTTGATTTAAATCTCTCAAAGGATGTCCATGAACGTCATAGATAAAATATATGACTTCTGAAGCGATAAGGCTCAACTCCGGTACAGATCGTCCAAATCTGGGGAGCATGTCACTGAATCGGCACGGGTACACAAAACGTTCGAGAGCTATGCACAAACCTAGCTAGCACAGGTAGCTCGGATAAACCAAGTCGGAATTCTGCCTTAGACTCGTCATCATTTATCTTTTGTAGTTGCGTTTCCAGCCTTTCGTAGCTCCAATACGGATAAGCAGACGATTTTCTGCTTGTATTTTCATAAACAGCAAAGAAGTCATGTTCGTCGATAACGTCGTTAAGGAAGAGCGCTGTTGCTGCATCAAGAACAGATTTATTTCTGAACATTCTCTCAGGATGACTGTCAAATACTCGAATAAATATTTTCTCGCAGTCGTTGTCGTTGACAACTAAAGCCGCAATTGTGTGACTACGAGTGCAAGTACGAGTTGCTAGTACCAGACCTCTCGCGGCGCAAACTTGTACTCGTACTCGTAGTCGTATAGTCAAAGCTAAAGCTCCCTATTAGTGGCATAGACATGTCAAACGTCATAGTAAGATCTGAGTAAGACAAAAAAAAAACGATTATATATTTCTATGTACGAACGGAATTATACATAAATTTAGCACAACATTGTGGCAGTTAAAAGGTCTTGCTCGACGTAAGACAGAATCTGAGTACATTTCACAGACAGCACTAACTAGTAAACAAGTCGTCGGATGAAAGGAATGAATACATTTTCCCTCAGATATCAAGAGCAGTAATGGAATAAAATAAAACCAGCATTTAAATTTTGGTGAAAAAGGCACGTTTTGAGTTATAGTCGATCAAACATTTGCTACCAACTTGTATCTAATGCGGCTTCTCCGTACTACCACTTTATCTTTATCTTCTATATTTAATATACATCTTCCTGGTTACAATGTTTTCTTTCATCTATGAGAACAACGTCAGTGTTTCCACTAATTGGACAACATACGTTAAAACTCTGGTTGACTTTCAGATTGTTAGTAAATCTCGAAGATATGGTCGTCGTCATGCCTTCCCCACATTCTCAAAATTTCGCCACAGACGGTCACATAACACGATTAGCCCGCTGTATTTTTTTAACAACGCAGACAAAATTCCCTGCTGTCCACACCGCCTGCAGCAATGGTTGACAGGTTTCGGCTAAAAGGGATGACACAAAAGGACCCGTCCAGTCCTTTCGCGGCTTTTCCAAAATATGTCGTCAAATATGTTTTTCCAAAAAGCTAGGGAGTAAACCAGATTTCTGATTAGGGTTTGGATTTTTGTTGTGGTTAGGATATCGAAAAGATTGGTAAAATCTTGCGCCCCACTGAAGCTCGCCGACAAATTTGTAAAAAACAAATTTGACGACGTATTTTGGAAAAACCGCGAAAGGACTGGACGGGTCCTTTTGAGTTATCCCTTTTAACCTCGACCTGGTTGACACGATTTCTCCGTGACGTCACATGCGTATTGTTAATTCATTAGTATTCATGATAACTTTTCCATAATAGCGCGAAATTTTAGACGCCTTTGCGTAAACACCAGCATGCCCCAAAAGTATTTATATCGCTAAACCTCTCGAAAACAATCAGCGCGTACAAGCAACTCGAAAGCACATTACTTGGGACCTGTTGTATAAAACTCTTAACGACAGTTTAACTACCCAAATTAAGCTGTAACTGCAGTTAAGGTAGGGGGACATAATCACAACGGCTGGAATGGAGCCTATGGTGCTTGCTCTATTTTTGGTTCACAACGTCGCGGCGGCCATTTTGGAGGAACTTTAACAAAATAATCTCATTACCGGTCGGCACTACATCATTACCAAGAGCCGTTCGCTGTGGCAAAATTGGAATGGCAAATAAGGCAGAAATGCAAAAATATCTCAAAACTAGACGTTCGCGTTACTTTCAGACCGTGATTTTTAGTGCAAAGTTTTAGAAACTTTGCAGTATTGTGGCGAGGGGCGAAAATTCACACGATCAGTAGTCAGTCAGCGATAGTGTAAACATTCCGGGGGGTGTGAAGATGTAGTTATTGAATAATATGTGTGGATTTTGACTGTTAGAATGTGTCTCAAGTAAGTGTAGTTCACCCCCGGAAAGTGCGTGTCGTGACGTCACGTGTAAGTGATATTGAAGTTTTAAAAATCAAAGATGGCGGATGTTACGAGAAGCCGAAAACTCACAGAATAGTAGCAATTTTTGCTCAAACAAGTGAATAAGGACTAATTTCTTCAAGTATCTTCTGCAGAAAGGAGTCATTGTCTAATTGACGTTCTCAGGTAAGTGATGATGCATATAACTAGTCATTTTCCCTCCACAAAATAACGATATTACACTGAGGAACCATTTATTTGAATCCTTGGACAACGCTCTCACCAATTTTCCTAACGCAGGCATTGTCTTGTTGGGGGACTTTAACCAGTTTAACCCTGGATCCCTAACTTCATCCTTTAATCTTAAGCAAGTTGTGAAAAGACCCACTCGTGGTAATAATATTCTTGATAAAATTTATACTACCCTCTCAGAGCACTGCATTGATGCCATTATACTCCCATGCATTGGTCAATCTGATCATCAAAGTGTTCTTTTCAACCCGGCTATACAGAGTCCGAAGCTACACAAGTCTCACACTTCCTCCTACATTACAAAGAGAGATTGCCGACCCGCAAAGAAACGAGCCCTAACAACCACTTTATCTCAAATCAACTGGACCCCTCTTTATCACGCAACTGCTCTAGATGACCAATTTAGCCTATTCTCGAACACAATATCCTCAGTTATTGACAGTCATCTTCCTCTGCGCACCATAAAGTGTTACCCTAAAGATAGACCATGGATCACTGCAGATATCAAGAAACTAATTTCTAAAAGACAGAAAGCTTGGTCAACCAGCAACACTACCATGTATAACTTCTATCGTAATAAAGTTAGAAAATTATGCAAATCTGCCCGTCAGTCCTATTATAATAAGAAAATCCTTAACACCAGAGAATCTAACCCGAAAAAATGGTGGAATAACATCAAGTCTGTTTCTGGACTATCCAAATCAGAACCTTTCTCAAGCATCTTCCATGATGGTGAGTTCAGAAGAGGTCCTGAGCTTGCTGAATTAATTGCTGAATCTTTCTGTGATGTCTCAATCGGACTAATCCCCACTTCACTTCAACAAGATTCACATCACCTCTGTCCCTAACGAGTACATAATATCAACCCAACAAGTCGAAATTGAATTGGAAAAGATCAGTCTTCAGAAAGCAATTGGTCCCGACGACATCCCAAACTGGGTGCTGAAATCATCTGCACCATTGCTTGCCGGTCCAATATGTTCCATCTTCAACGCCAGCATTGCACAAGGTCGTATTCCAACACTCTGGAAATCAGCTGATGTTGTTCCAGTGCCAAAAATATCAATCCCCAAATCAGTTGATAGTGACCTGAGACCTATTTCTCTTACACCGGTGCTGAGTAAATTATTGGAAAGTTTTGTTTTTCGGTGGCTTTTTAATCATATTAAACCATTAACAGATCCGCTCCAGTTTGGAAATATGAAAAATTGCTCCACCACACACACTCTTATCCACATGATCCATAATTGGCTAGCTGAATTAGAAAATCCTGGTTCAACTATCAGATGTTGTATGATTGACTTTTCGAAAGCTTTTGACCGTATCGATCACAATATTTTACTTCATAAATTACAACTACTCAATATTCCTCCTATCCTGTTGAATTGGTGTGCGGATTTTCTGCAGAACCGATATTTACGTGTCAAACTCGGCCAGAATAAATCATCGTGGCGACAAATAAATGCAGGGGTTCCACAAGGTACAGAACTTGGGCCCCTCTTCTTCCTTGTGATGATAAACGACTTGCAAACTAACACTCCATTGTACAAATATGTCGATGACTGTTCTACTTATGAAATAGTTTCAAGATCCTCCCCCAGTTCATCACTTCAAGCTAATATAGACTCTATAAATGACTGGACCAATCGTAACAACATGCGGCTGAATGTATCTAAAACTAAAGAAATGCGAATATCCTTCCTCAAAGTTCCTCTGACATTCCATACCCTCTCCTCTTCTGGTTTAAATATCGAAATTGTACAAACTTTCAAACTTCTGGGAGTGATAATATCATCGAATCTCACATGGAACGCGCATGTTGATTACATTTGCACCAAGGCAAGTAAGCGTCTTTACGCTCTAAGGATCCTTAAACGGTCTGGTGCCCCAGCCAAGGATTTGATAACTGTCTTTTGTGCATTTATTCGTCCAGTTTTGGAATATGCTTCACCTGTATGGCACTTTTCTCTACCACAATTCCTCGCGGACCAAATTGAGACTATACAAAAACGTGCATTGAAGATCGCTTTCCCCACGTCCTCTTATGCAGCCTCATTAGAGAATGTTGGCCTTTTTACACTTTACCAGCGAAGAGAAAATCAGTGCTTGTCATTTTATAAGAACATCCATCAACATTCAGACGACAAGTTAAAAAAGCTTCTTCCCAGTGCTATATCTCACAAATACTGTTTAAGAAACATACGCACTTATCCTCTGTACAAGTGCAAAACTGAACGATACAAGAATAGTTTTATCCCAAAGTGTGTTAGCAAATGGGACCGACCATAACCATAATTTTGGATTCTATATCATTATTGTACAGCGTTTATAGCTAGTAGTTTTAGGTTTAACGTATTGTACTATAACTACTATTTTAATATCAATACTGTAATATCACGTTTTTTTTAATTCTTTTGAATTTACAAAGTGGTAATTAATAAAATCTATCTATCTATCTAAAAAAAGTGAAAGTGATATTATTAAAACGTATGTGGGATCAATTATGTTCGTCACTGATCGTGTGAATTTTCGCCCCTCACCACAATACTGCAAAGTTCACAGTTGCACTGAACCTTGCTTAACCCATTGTCGGTCTTGTTAACCCATTGCTATACTGGATAGGACTATATTTTGCTATAATCTTAATCTACCCCCAATTTGTACATATTTATGGATTTTTACATTGCCAAAATTTAGCATAGTCGCACTGAACCTTCCTTAACCCATTGGCCATTGCCGGTGTTGTTAACCCATTGCTATACTGGATAGTAAAGGCTGTCCTAGGCAGGAATGAGTAAGCAATGTGTTGGTAACTAATTGTCTTGTATTTCCATCAGCCAAATGGTCAACAAATTTCATCTCAACAAACAAGATGGTCAATAAATTTCATCTCTTCTTTCTTTATTTGATTAGTTTGCCACCAAAATAATACATTGATAAGATATTTAATATAAAATAACAGTGGCGCGGAAATCCAAACAGAAACCATAAGGCTTATTATCGTTTGGGCTATCTCAACAAACAAGGGTTATGGCCAATAAATTTCATCTCAACAAACAAGGGCTTTGTGGACTCAATGTGGATTTGTTAGAATATGTGCTCTGATATTCCAACAAGGTGATTAACACCTGGTGAAACATGTGTAGCAGATTTAGCTAAAATAAATTGTATTAGTTATGAGATAAGAACACTCGGAAATGCATGACACGCATTCCGGTATAAGTAGCATAACATTATATCCTGTAGTAATTATAGTCCTTTTATGGAAAGTCTTAATATAAAATCCTTGTACATATATATGATTGAAATATACAAAATAAAGTCAGTTGTGACTCCTGAATAGAAGTTGTGTATTGCGCTTCGTATCAAGATAGAGCGATGGCAACAGCACAAAACCCAACAGGTTATGGGCCCAGGAGAAGACTCATCTTTGATGGCGACGAAAGCAAATATGAGCTATGGGAAGTAAAGTTTTTAGGATACATGCGTCTTCAGAAACTTTACAAGATATTCGTACCAGGTGCCGATGATGAAGAACCCGATGTGGAAAAGAACGCAGATGCGTTTGCTGAACTAGTCCAGTGCCTGGATGATCGAAGCTTGTCCTTAGTCATCAGAGAAGCGAAAGATAATGGGAGAAAAGCCCTAGCAGTCCTAAGAGAACATTACCAAGGAAAAGGAAAACCTCGAATCATTGCCCTGTATACAGAACTGACTTCGCTGAAGAAAGCAGAAAGCGAGACTACGACCGACTATATAATCAGGACAGAGACTACCGTGACAGCACTGAGAGCTGCTGGAGAAGGCATGTGCTAAAACATGGACGATAGACGATGGACGATGACAATAGTAATAATATTAATAATAATAATATTAATATTAATAATATTAATAATAATAATAAATACTAATAATCAATAAATAATAATAATAAATAATTATAATAATTACAATAATTATAACAATTATAATAATAATAATAATAATAATAATAATAATAATAATAAATACTAATAATCAATAAATAATAATAATAAATAATTATAATAATTATAATAATTACAATAATTATAACAATTATAATAATAATAATAATAATAATAATAATAATAATAATAATAATAAATACTAATAATCAATAAATAATAATAATAAATAAATAATAATAATAAATAATTATAATAATTATAATAATTACAATAATTATAACAATTATAATAATAATAATAATAATAATAATAATAATAATAATAATAATAATAATAATAATAATAATATTTGTCTAGTTTCGCTAAGTTTCGGGGGGGGGGGGTTCCCTTTTGACACCAAAATATGCCTTTTTATCTGATAAAACGTGTGATTTACGCGCTTTTTGCTTTTCCCTTTGAAATGAAATGCTACGCACCCTTACTTATATAATATAAATATAAATCTTTTCTTATTAACCTTTTATGGGTCCAGCCAAACTCAATACAAATAAGGTCCTCTAATATTTAAGCTAATTTGCTTCGAGTTCGACTCCCAAAAAGTGAAATGTTTGCCTCAAGCCTCATAAATATTAAGAGACACTTTCTTCTGTCGCAAATGCTCGCCTCCGCTAAGCTGTTCTTCGATCACAATTGTGGGGTTTCAATAGGTTTATTTCTCCTGTCTCAATGCACACGCTCGTTTCATACTACACAGTACACTCTCTTATTTATAGTTCTGTCTAAATCTTTAACCATGCAAGTGCAAATTAATAAATCCGACTTTGCCGAAGTTGCGCAACGATTTACTATAGGCTTTCTCGGTGGTATTTTAACCATAAGACTGAAGGCGTATTGGTTGTATTACAAAAATCACGAAATGTATATGTTGACCAGGATATCTCACGGTTAACAACCCGAACGATTATTAAAAATATTCTGCGAGTAACTTCAGTTTTATGGTTAAAATACCACCGAGAAAGCCTATAGTAAATCGTTGCGCAACTTCGGCAAAGTCGGATTTATTAATTTAATACGCGCCCTTGTCTAAGATACTGTTATGTTGATTGATAATGTGACGCACTTGCATGGTTAAAGATTTAGACAGAACTATAAATAAGAGAGTGTACTGTGTAGTATGAAACGAGCGTGTGCATTGAGACAGGAGAAATAAACCTATTGAAACCCCACAATTGTGATCGAAGAACAGCTTAGCGGAGGCGAGCATTTGCGACAGAAGAAAGTGTCTCTTAATATTTATGAGGCTTGAGGCAAACATTTCACTTTTTGGGAGTCGAACTCGAAGCAAATTAGCTTAAATATTAGAGGACCTTATTTGTATTGAGTTTGGCCGGACTCATAAAAGGTTAATAAGAAAAGATTTATATTTATATTATATAAGTAAGGGTGCGTAGCATTTCATTTCAAAGGGAAAAGCAAAAAGCGCGTAAATCACACGTTTTATCAGATAAAAAGGCACATTTTGGTGTCAAAAGGGAACTCCCCCCCCCCCGAAACTTAGCGAAACTAGACAAATATTATTATTATTATTATTATTATTATTATTATTATTATAATTGTTGTAATTATTGTAATTATTATAATTATTATAATTATTATAATTATTATAATTATTTATTATTATTATTTATTGATTATTAGTATTTATTATTGTTATTATTATTAATATTATTAATATTAATATTATTATTAATATTATTACTATTGTCATCGTCCAACGTCCATCGTCCATCGTCCATGTTTTAGCACATAAATTCAAATTCAAAACTACAACGGACATGAAGATATAAACGTATATTACAAACGGTCAGACAAATTCAAATTACAGACATATAGAATAACAAACAAAGGATTAAGAGGTTGGTTGGCTAAGTAAATTAGTGAAAGAAACTTAGGTCAGGGTTAAGTGTGATTAAAGGGAATAACAGGATTAGCGGCTATAGTGTACAGAACTTACGTTTGCGTTAAGACTTGGCTTAAGTTCCCTGAGTATCAGTTCAAATTTATAAGGTGCTGAGGTGAGAATTTTAAAATCAGAAAAAGAAATAGGATGTCCAGTGGAATGCTTATGTGAGGGAATACTGGACATGGAAGTCGCTGAAATGGAGCGTTCTTTCCCAGTCAGAGCTGAAATTCCCATATGGTCTGAAATACGTGTGTGAATGTGTCGACATGTTTGTCCGACATACAATGCATCACAGCATTGACACTTATACGAGTACACAACATGTGATTTCAAACCAAAAGGAATTCTGTCTTTGAAAGGGAAAAAATTAGAAAAGCGACAAGAAGGACGAAATACGAAACCGACTACCGCATACCCTCAAACGTTTTTACAAAATCTAATAAAACTTTGCACTATCCTTGGGTTCTAGTATTAATATTTGGTTGGTAATTCAACTGCTGAGTCGGTAATTCGTTCGGTAAAAAATGCGCCAGGTAGATTAATTCGACATTGAATATAGCATTTTGTTTATTTCCTTTCCAATGATATCGCGGACGGGAATGTGTCCCGCGCGTTTCACGAACCTACGCGAAATCCACGCATTCTTGTCGCGCATGTGCAGACAAATTGCCCACCTGTTGCCCAAACTAGTATTTTTGGTGGGTAAGAGATCGTGGTTTGCAAGTTCTCTGCTGTACGGAAAAGTAACAGTGCAACATTTGTCCTTATCTAGACCATGATGTAGTGCCGACTCTCATTGACTGCTATTATATTTGGAACCTGTATGGCCGTCGTATCATTCTCTTCTGACTCCCAAGTGGTCGATTGCAAACCATCGATTTTGATTTTATATGAAATTTTATCTTTCCGAACTGTTAGAGTAATAGTTTTGCTGGTCAAATTTTCGTTGACGACATCGTGTTTTAGTTTGTTTTTCTTCTATAAACGCACTTTTTATGTTAACGTTTTCGTTTTAGTAATTTTAATGCCTTTGTCGATGGAATTTTCATTCCAATTCTGGAAGGAATTCTGAACAAAATAGACTTGCGCCGTGCTAATGTTCTTCTGATCGAGAGAAGACTTGGACGAGGATAGAAAGTTTGAAAGGATGATTTGTAGAGAACAGTTATCATTAAAAGTATGATTTCGATTTGCTCGAATTTGATTATATTTGGGAATGCATTGTAGTGTCAACAATCTCTATGCTCATTGTAGGTGAAAAATTTTATGGAGATGAAATTTTGACGTGAAGATATATTGCAATTTTGCTCAGGAGAACGAATAGATTACAAATATGTAAAATCCCTCCAGGTGAAATGGGCACTTTAATAATTTTGCCAAATTAGAAGACGGTGGCTAATGCAAGACCATCAGCGGAGGTATGCGTGCCACAAGCCGTTGACGCGCTGCCTCTCACCACTGAAGTTAAGCCCGTTCGAAGGGGGTTAGTACTCGGATGGGTGACTTCATGTGAGTAGAAGTGGTGATTCTCGCTTGTGCTTCAGTGTTTTTCACCGAGTTCTCCGGTTTCTCCCATCCAACTGATCAAGGATAGGAGTGGCGTCACCCCAATCTTAGGATAGTAGCCATCGAAAGAGGAGCTGGCTGCCTCCGACTGCGGTCTACCAACTCACTCATAATGCGAGAACGGAAAGTCATTATAATCCAAGTTTTGTAATTCCCGTGTGTCCTCTTTTTTATTAGTGATGTGACCATTCAAGATTTAGCTATCGATTGCATCGCAGATTTAATCAGATGTCACGATTCCGATACCCGCTACGATGACCCGTCATGCAGGGCTAGAGTGGCGTCACTTTATCTGCCGCTTTTAGGAACTGTTATGGAATCATTGTCGCTGCTTCACGGCGCACCTCTGGACGATGGAAGTGAAGCCTTGAATCTTTCTGTCGCCAACGCAATAGCCACGTCGTCGCTTACTTCACGATGGATGCCAAATAACGACGAGGCCAGATCCGAATATTCTAGTCAGGTAATGGTAAGACTTAAACACCGTAAAAGATGTGTTTAGATCCAAATTGTTGCAATAATTACATAAGATACATCAATAAATTAGCTCTTGACGAAGTTTGAAACTTAAATATGTTTTTGGAGTTATCTGAATCAAAACTTTGAGATTGTGACAGTTTGTGCTCCTCAGCTTTTAACTTCTAAATTAATGATTGAAATATCATCTGTTCATTTTAAATCAAGGTGTAATATAATTGTTGTCATTTTTATATGAGACGAATGCGGTGTTTACTCGATTAAGCGCCGCGGCGGTCTTTAAATATTTATGGTTTTGGAGCTGCGCTTATTCTGGGCGACGCTTTTTGAAAAATCACAACGTTTCTAAGTTGTGAGAAATGTTAGAAAGAAAAATGGGAGAGCATTGAAATATACCCACTTCGAACTGAAAAACGTTTTATTTCATGGCACAAGTCAATTGCAGTGAAATGCGTGCTTTGATTGGCTGAGATGTGTTACATGCCGGTCCGTTATTTTCTGGTATTGGTCCGCGCTCGCCATTCCGGCAATAGTCCCCCTTACATTACCCTGGTACCAGATGTTTTCCCCCGTAATTTGATAACGGTATAAGACAGGAGAGGAGAGAAAACCCCTGGTAGGAAGTGGTGCGATGATTGATCAAATCAGAAAAGTTCGTGTTCACAGAAACAGAACGTGTTCACCATCTCTGATTGGATAACCCTTAAACAGATTTTTGATTCGCTAAACTTCTTATTACTATTGCTGTCGTGAAAAAGGTTTTGATTTCATGCAAAAATGAAACTGAAACACCTTCGGCAGTGAAACTAAATTACTTAGTTGGTTGTTTTTGAAAAAGAACATGCTTTTTACTACTCCAAATGCTTATCTAAATAAAAAAAGTCCCTTTACTGGTGATCTCCTACGAAATGTGTGTTGTAAGCTTGATTTTAACCGTGAGTTTCTTTGTTTGGCAGCAAATTAATATCAACCCGCTAATTTAGTCGTGTTTCTGAAGTAAAAAGACGTAATTTTTAGTTGAATTTTACCATTTGACATGCTAAATTGTGTATTTGTTAATGTATTTTTACACAATGTTGTTTTTTTATACATTGGTTTGAGGGTGTTGATGTTTTTCTGTATAAAAATCCCTCAATTTCAACTCTTTTCGGCAGTTTAAAAAACATGCCGCCATCTTGTTTTTCCTCTACTAGCAGGATATGAGCTGATAGCCTAGCAGTAGGGAACCAATCAGATTACGCAAAAGCTCATATCCGATAGCATGCTATATAGTAAGATTGGTTAAACCTGTATCAGATTAGCATATGAGATTTGTAGCCAATATAGTCTGAATTACATGAAAGTGAGGTTCGTACCGCTTCCTACCAGTGGTTTTCTCTCCTTTCCTGTCTTACCGCTATAACATTACGGGAGAAAACCTCTGGGACCAGGGTAACCTTACATACACTTTTGGCCAGATGTCTTGTTCTGGCTAACGACAAGCTAAAATGATGATACCTTACTATAAACGAATCCTGGCTGGGGTTTGCAAACGCTATTTTTTTGCGGGAAAGAAACGACCAGATCAGACCTTAACGGTAAGAGGCGAGGCGCTACAGCACACGCCACTCGGGTATGCCTGAAGATAGGAGTCAACTCATCCATATTTGGCTGAGCGCAAACAGAATACGCCACCCGGGCTTAATTTGCTCAGCAGGATTTCAAATTAAGTACTATAGCATATCTATATTTTTTTAATTGACCTGCGCTTACACAAACCTCTACCTAGATATGAAGATTTACAGTTTTGTAATAGACAATTTCGGATATATTTCTTTCTTTTTTAGAAATCTAGTGCTCCTACCCTTAGTCCAGAGTCAACGCGTAAACTGCTACTTTGCTTTCTTTGGGTGATCAAGAACGAAGATTCTGATGTATTGAAACAATGGTGGTCAAGGCAGCCATCGACGACGTGAGTATAATTTGTGAGGCTAAGACTACATTAGTTTAAAGGGGTAATGTCAAGGCAGAGGAAGTTCAAAATGGTGGTGTTTGTACGAGAAACAACTGATCGTAATAATTTAAAATGTTATTACCTTTGCCGTCTCTAGGATAGAAGATACGCTGCAAATACTCTCTATTACTCTCTCTGGAGAGGATGGCAAAGATTTTTTGATTTTTAAAATTTTACCTTGACTAAATAAATACAAGGTTAGGAACACCGCAACAGCTGAGGCCGATTACTGCGGGTCCTGATTGACAAAGATTAGCCATGGAGAATCCGTCAAGTGTCAATCTTGAAACCGTTATCGGGACGCTATTTCAAGTTTTCGCAATCTATTCCTAATAAGGAAGTCAGACTCTTGATGTACACAGACAGGTTCTACGTTACGCCTATAGATCAACAACGTACGCCTAGTTTTGGAGTATTGCAGGTTGAAGGGATGGGTTCGAGTTACACGATCCGACACTGCGAAAGGTTGCCCAGATTGAGCCTTGAGCCAGACCGGTTGCCGAGGCTCATCCTTGGGCCATACCAAACCTTTCGATAACTCTTCTCCCATAGCAGCACCGCATGTCACCTGCATGTACAATGTACAGGGAGAATCACCTTAGTCTTCTGAGTAAGTGTCTTGAAGCACGAACATGAGGAACCGACGCCTTGAGAGACAGAACGTTTAGAGCTCTGAAACATCTGACTATTCAGCAGTTGAGACAACAAACAATGCAAATCGACCAGGGAGTGGGATTGGATTGGGTGGGGTGTCTTTCTGTTGAGCTAGCCTCCGTGCAAGCGCGAATCGTTCGAAGCTTTAGAGAACTGTGGTACACTGCAAGGGTCCGCGTTGCCCCCCTAAAAATACTCCTTGATCACGTGATTCAGCGGAATGTTGGGGGGTTCGGGTCGGTAACACTGACCTATATATATATAACTGGACTGCGGGTGCTGGCCAAAAATGTGTCCCCATTTTCACTTTCAAAATGGCGGTATTTATGGGTCCTTCTGCTAATGGTAGCGACCACTGACATGTACTTATCGCAGGAAAAAATAATATTTATGTAAATACAAAGCGATTTTCTTACTTTACTAATAACTCGTTCCTGTACGAGGGCTTCCCCAGAGGTGAATAAAATCGTCTGGCGTTAGCTAGAACAAAATACTAAAGAGTAAAGACCAATAAATTCGGACAGGAAAGAGTTAATGCATGCACGGTTGGTCACGGTTGTGGAACGACTCAAGAGGCCTGCTGGATTATTTGTCTGACCAAATAGGAATATCAGTAGAACATGATCTCGAGTTTGTGTAAACAAAATATTTCGGTGGTTTTGCCATGTATATTATTTATGTTTGTTGCTGAGCGGCCCGAGACGTTTTCATGATAAGAGTCTTATTGTAGTTCTGAACTACAATAATAATAATATTCCTTGACAATTGCTGTTGTAGCTTGCTTGCAGTCTGAATTAAAGACGTGCCGGCCGGCGTACGGCACGAACACTTGGCAATAAAATAAACAAGACTGTCAATACACATGGTCATGGAAATCTACAAAAAAATAAACAAGACTGTCAATACACATGGTCATGGAAATCTACAAACATTTCATTTTATGAAGTCGCCAGCTCTATAAAGAATCGCTGAAGATCACGAGAAAATCGTAAAGAAGCGAGGCGTACCGAGTTCTTCTAATCTTAGAGTGTCTTTATCAACCTTTTCCAAGTGTTAATAGCAGACGAGAAACTCATCAGTTGTCAGGTGTTTTAAAATCCGGTAAACGGCAAGTTTTCCATCTTTAATTCGTCCGTCTATTTTCCCGTCGTTAAAACAAGAAAGCCGGACGACAAACTATATCAGACTGGGACAGTGGAAGACCGTCAAAACCCGTCAGTCAGAAAGCTTTCATCTTCTATAAATATGAAGATTTTATCGAGTTATAAATAACATAATTCGATCAAAAGGATCCATAAATGCCGCCGATTTTAATGAAATTAAAATGAAAACGATTTTGGGGACACTTTTCCTAACTCAAAGGTAATAGGAGCACGTAGTGCAGTTATATATATATAGGTCAGTGGTCGGTAAGCAAGGGGCAAAACGACAGCCTTCGGAAACTACGGAACACATACGACACGGAAAGTTCGGGCATATATGTTGTTTTCCTGAATATGTATTGGCTGGGCTTTCGGCTTTGAGTCTCAGGACATTTCCCAATATATAACTGAATGTTGGGCCTTGTCCAACAAGTGATCATTCTCGTCCTTCAGAGGCTGCGTTTCTTCTGGTCGCTGCCAAGGCTTTGGAACGACATTGAAAAGTGACGCTTTACGTCAACTGATGGGGGGAAGCATTGGGGTCCCCCCCCCCCTCTCGACTTCGTGTAAACCATCCGAGAACCAATCTATTATTTTTCTTATTTTTCTTATTTCGTAGAGTATGCTCACTTTTAGACGTATTGGATTTGTGTGCCACTCAGTTCAGGTACAAGGAATTGCAAACATCGTCAGAGATAAAGTCGACGGTAGTGCCTTCCAAACCCGACAGCTCACTAGCAAAGGCTCGTTTAGAAGAGGCTATCCTTGCGAAAGGAGCTGCTCGTGAAATGATGGCACGTCACCGGGAGAGCAGATACTTGTTAGGTAAGTCAAGAAGCTCGGACTCGCAAAGTTCTCAACATTCAATTATTTTTTCGTTCAGCAAACAGTTTGGAAAATTATTACAGATGGTGGAAATACAACCTCGTACCCAGGGTCTTATCTCCGCTTCCCCGCCCCTGCCCACCGCTGCGAAATGACCCTGGTTTCGGCTGGTCACGTGGCTCCCAGAATCTGGGTGCTAACAAACTTTTCTTGTCAGGGTCGGGTGGTTATTTTGAAAATTTGTCGCAGTACCTTGGGTGCAAGAATAAAATATCGAGGAAAGCTCATTGCGAAAATTTATAAGCACTCCATGGAGAACAATCTGGTATTAGTGAAGGAACAATTCTGAACTTCGACCGAGAGTCTTCCGTCCTTCAATCCAACGAGCAGTAAATTTAAAGAGATTCTATTCTTCGAATGGATTTCTACAGTCATCAGTGATCTGATAATTATAGCCGCCTGAAGATGGAACAGAGAGTTTCAAATTTTACAGTACGCGGGTTTAAATTTCCTCACTATCAAGACTATGCGAAATTCACAAATTCTATTGGTTAACAATCGCTTGAACTTCCATCCGAAAGAAAGTGTGGAAATTATCTCACTGCATCTCTTGCAACGGCCAACGCTCGCTGAGAATACATATACAGATTCAACACCTTGGGCTTGCAGCTGTCAACAAAGCTTTAGATTCTTATTCTGTGCTTTAGAAATTCCAAGAGGTAAGTTAATTACATTTACTATTTCTTTAAATTGATTTCTAAATCGCATCAATGCAGCAGTTTCGTGCAGCGGCGGGTGTATAAAGTAGGCACTTATACTTGAATTGTATTGCTGATTTTTAAAACGCTAACCTTTTAATAACATTCATCATAAAAGGAGCCACAAGTTCATGTTATCAACTATTATTTGTTAGCCTCAGTTTCATTAAAGTTGTCTATCAGTATTCAGTATCGCGTTTTGCTTACTCATGTTAACATTTTACAGTATTATATCGCTCGCTGAACGTTGTTGCTTGTTCAATGTTTTTCTTGTCACTCATGTCTGTATTAATAATACAAACAGAACTTACCACTCAATCAGCGCGAATGTTACCGTTCTATGTTTCCTAAATTATGGAAAATACTTCGTTATGAACGTTAAATTTCGAAAGATCCAAATTATTGCATGACCACTGTTCAAATAGTATATTTTAATAAATATGTTTATACTTCGCTTCAGTCAACATCGTTCTTGAGACTCTGTAAACAGCTCCAGCACATTTGTATTACCTTTAAATATTACTTTGCTCCTGTATTCCTTCAGAGTTTACTGATACTGTCTACTCTATGTTTTTTAGGCAAACTTTTCGCACAAACAACGCGCAACGAAACGCTTGAAAACATTGACAGTTGGCACAATATTAAAAACAATAAAGGCGAAGCGGCGGGACACAAATGACAATCACGCAAAACGGCTAACGAAAAATTGACGGTGTATGTGTATGTATTCGGGCAGACTTCGACGAATAAAACCCAAGGCGCTAATCAACTGAAGAGATTTACGTCTTATTTTACCATTCCAAAAAGGCAATCGACCTTCAAGTTCAGGACGGCGAATTCTGTTTCTACATGTACACACGGTTTACAGTATCGCATAAAACTGAGGAAACCGACGTGAATAAACATCGATTTAGGCATGCAGTCTGGCTTTCTTGAGAATTATTAACGTACACCTTGTCTTGTCACAATAAAATAATCACATAAAAACATTGTCTTTGACACTTTGTGTGATTCAGTTTAGCCACGTTTCTAAATAACCCACCCCCAGTAAGTTATATTTTTGCCCTCGAAACACGTGACCAGCCGAAACTAGGGTCTTTTCGCAGCGGTGGGCGGGGGCGGGGAAACGGATATAAGACCCTGGGTACGAGGTTGGTGGAAATATAGCCGACGAGAGTTCGTTGTTTTTCAAGCAATTCACTTTTTCGTGTATCAGCACTTTTAATATTTTTTTTCGTAAAAGATAAAAACACCAGGCAATAGACCCCCTTTGCACATGACGTCATAACGGCCGATCTGAAGGGCAACTTCAAAGTTCCGCTGTTCAACAGAGCGAATCGTTAATGAAAATTTTATTGTTTAGGTGCTAATTACATGAGTCGGGCTAGCCCGGTTAACTTGGCTCACGCGATTGATTAGGGTCTTAGGGGGCCTTTACACGAGCCCGGGTTGAATGCCAACCCAGGTCAGCTCGCCATCCCTGGTTATTCTTTTTTCGTGTTTACATGAACCCGGGTTGGCTGCTTTTTTTCCCCACCCCGGGTCAGCTTTTCTCAACCCGGGTCAGCTTTTCTCAACACAAATTATGATATTGCCAACACTTTAGGCCCTGTTCACACTATACCGGATAGCTTTTGTGCCGGCACGAAAACCATACTGGATAGGCCTTCTGTTCACACAGAAAACGCCTGTTCTGGCACAATTTCTGTGCCGGCACGCCGTTGCGCCGCTCCGATCTCGAAAGAGGTACATCTTGTATCGGATAGCTTTTTGTGCCGTTTCAGCTCCAGTGTGAACGGAGATCGAAATCATTTTGGAAGTATATTAATAGAATAGAGCGTGGTGATTGGTTGGATCACGGGGTTATATCGTATTCGGCACGAAACGGCACATAATTATGCCGTCTGTCATCCGGTATAGTGTGAACGGGGCCTTACACGAGCCCGGGTCAAGTCAACCCGTGTTTACATGAAAGAATTTACCAAAGTTCCGCACCGTCGCACCTCTCCAACCCGGGTCGACCCGGGTTGACCAGACTATCGTGTAAACGCTAACAGGGGTTTATTCGTAGACGGGTTGACTCGGGTTGGCGAGCTAACCCAGATTGGCTCTCAACCCGGGCTCGTGTAAAGGCCCCCTTACTGTGGGTTTAAAACTTGCATAAACTAAATTTACAAAAAAGAATTGGTTTAGTTTAGTTGTAAACAAATCTAAACGCTAATTCAAATCTCCTTTTGCGGCCGAGGAAAGAATTTCGTGACCCGAGTCAAGCGGGACGATGTGTTCATATGGGAAGATTTCATCCCGCTTACCGAGATCTCGGCACACGCTGTCGAGATCTCGGAAAGCGTGCCAGCCCGGTTTCTCATATGAACACAACGAAAAGGGAAATGAGTGTGAGGCGAGATCTCGCCAGCGGGCCAGCCTGCTTACCGGGATCATATGAACACCCCTTTAGAAGCATTTTCCTCCACCAAGTGAATAAGTGCAAAGTGTCTATTATATTATTTGGGTTTTGTTTTATAATACAATTTAAGCCTTTTACTTACAATAAAGTTGATTATTCTACACTGGTGGCAGCGGTGGGATAATGTCAGAAAGCGAAAAAAAACATTAGAAGAACAAGTTGAACGGCTTGCAACACGGTTACAAGAACTTGATAGCCGAGACAGTCATGTCAGTCGAGAATCGACGACGATGATTGCAAGTAGCCGAATTTCCCAAACTCAAATGGTCCCGAGAGCAAAACCTGACACTTTTTTCAGGAACGGAGACAGCGTTAAACGATTGGCTTAAGTATTTTGAGCTTTGTGCAAGCATCAATGGCTGGAGGGAAGTACAGTCCCGTCAACAATTGGCTGTTCAGTTAACAGCGAGCTATTCACAAATTAGCTTTCCGCATTCGACAGCGAAAGAAACAGGAGGTTAGTCGACCTGGCCCAGATCCCCATAGAGGAAAATGGTAGAAGAAGAGCTTCTCGAGAAATTCATTAACGCTCTGGATTCCCGTGAGCTACACCTGGGAATTAGTCAAACGTGCCCAAAGAATTTTGACGATGCCTTTCATACAGCCTTGAAGTTGGAAACATTATTCACTGTGGAGAAGACAAAAGCTTCTCAACACTCAAAATATGTCAACATGGCGACCACAACAACAGGACTACAACCGCAGTCCACAACGTAGTAAACCTCGCGGGCACGGATGTACCACCACTTTGGGCGAGAGAAATCATGGATTCATGGAGATCAGGATTCAAGACGCCAAACAGAAGAAGCGAAGAACGTTATTATTGCGGAAAGATCGGACACTTTCAGAGAGATTGTCGAGCACGATTCCTTCAAAGGGAAAACCAGGGAAACGGGAACAGGGTGGGTTCAAACCGTCGATGAATCCGCCCGTGCGAGCGCACAGCAGATAAGAAACCAACCTCAAAAATTCGCGAGTGCAACAACCGACGACGCGATTTTCAGTGAATGTAAAATTAACTGCAAAAACACTTAAAATTTAGAAAATGCAAAAACACTTAAAATTTACACTGTTGTAGGAGAAACACTCACACACGATGATTCCTAATTCGCCAAGTGCTTTTGTTCAATAAAAACAAAGATATAGAACATTTTGCGATAACTCATTATGCGAACTGTGACGTAAAGTTATCTTATAAGTTATCTTACATATCAAACAAACTGAAAAACAAATATCTCAAAAACAAAGAAGGAAACGAAAACCTACAAAATATGTTATATTGTCATTTTAAGCGCTCTTTCAAATAAGACAAACTTAATTTTCGTTTCATAGGCACTTTAAAGCAATTGCCGAGGTCCAAATCGAATTAGGAGGAATCAGTGCCAATCATTAAGTACAAATATGTGACGACCAACACCGATGCCAAACGTTTTGCGCATGCGCGACGTCCGAGCTCGTCCTCAAAAAAGAGCGGGAAAACACTGAAATATTTGGACTGGTCCGAGGGTCCGACACAAAAGTTATAATTATAAGCATACTACCGAAAAGATAAGGTAGGTAATTTGTGCATGGCTTCTTTGTCAATATTGTAACATATTCTGAATTTACCCCTTCGTAATTTTCTTTACCCTTTTTTTAAAACACAAATGAGTAGTCGAGTCTTACTTAGTCTTCACTGTCTGGTTGTTGTCGCCACGGCTAGTTCCCACTTCTCTTGCAATGTTTACTCCAGCAAATTCACGCATGCGCAAACGTTTGGCAGCGGTGTTGTGACGACCTGGCCCAAGATATTATCGGCATGGACTTCCTTAAATCACACAGGTTTGTCATTTACTTCGCACAAGGAACAATTGGCGTTAATGGGGACACAAAACCTCTAATTCTAAAACCTAATAAGGACGTTTACCGGGTAGCGAGAGCAAGTACGACCATCCCCCCCCCCCCCCCCCCCCCCCCCCCCCACACACATTCGATGGTGAACATACTGTGCAAAGTTGATCAGGGCACAGCCAGAGAGCAAATGACAGGTGTGCTAGAGCCAGAATCACGGTTTCAAGAAAGAAACAAGATCGGGATCATAAAAGTAGCTGATGAAAGATGTGAAGACATCCTACATGCAATGTCTGGCGCAGTCTACTTCACTCACCTGGACTTGGTGAGACGTTATTGGCAAATAAGCGTTGAAGAACAAGATCGAGAGAAAACGGTATTTTCGACGGTTGACGGACACTATCAATTTAAAAGAATGCCATTGCCATTCAGTTTGACAAATGCACCAGCGACTTTTCCAACTGGTTGGATTGCCTCGTTTATCTGGACGACATTATCATCTGGGGCATCGCAAGAAGTTCGACAAGTTGAACGCTGGAAAGTGAAAAATTCTGAAGGAAGAAACCGTGATCCTGGGGCCGTGATAAGCCGCCATGGAATTTCAACGGATCCGGAAAAGACCAAAGCACTTAAAGAGTGGCCAATTCCTTGTGAGTTGACAAGTCTACGTTCCTTCCTTGACTGGCTGTGCCGGCTACTACCGCCAGTTCATCCCAAACTATGCAGATATCGCTTCTCCTTTACACAAACTGGAACAAAAGGGAACGCAATACCATTGGAGTAAGGAATGCCAAACGGCCTTTACAAAGTTGAAAGAAAAGTTAACAACTGCTCCTGTGCTAGCCTATCCAAGAAGTGATACGCCGTTCATTGTAGACACGGATGAAAGCAACGTGGGACCGAGTGCCGTATTATCCAACACCTAAAATCTTAGCTGTGATCCGTGGTCTGAACTGTGTCGCATAGCGGCTGCCTGGAGCGCCTTTGATATGCCTCGACACGGCCACGTTGATCTGCGTCCTTCTCAATTCAGCCGCTGGCTGCAAGTAAAGATGATTACCACCCCCAGTCCTTTATCCTTTTTGCGCCCCCCCCCCCCCCCCCCCCCCCCAAGTCCTTTATCCCAAGTGCAAGACGGCGAAGAAAGGGCCTTTGGATTTGCGGCCAAAACCTTATCAAAAGCGGAACGCAATTATAGCACCACGCGGAAAGAACTGTTAGCAATGGTATGGGGACTGCAATACTTCGAGCCGTACCTATGGGGAAACCACTTCACTGTTCGTACAGACCACAGTGCGTTGAGGTGGCTACGAAGTTTCAAAAATCCAAAAGGTCAAGTGCAGGCAGACTCCATGGAAACGCTGACGGAATGTTAAGGATTCCTCCATCAAACGCGAGTAAAGAAAATCATGTTTCTGTCGTAGCACCAAGTTCAAGAGCGACGACGACAAATAACTCGGAACTAGCACTATATCAAGCCGAAGATCAGTCAATAAATCAAGCTATTTCATGGATCAAGAAAAGTAGACGACCGCCAAGAGAGTTAATTAAAGATCGCATTAAATCAAGAAAATTGCAAGAAAACCAACAGATAAAAGAGGCATCTGCCTATCTACGGAGTAATTTTTACCCAGAAGCGCGAAATCAACCGATGGAATCACATGCAAGCGATGACGAAGGCGATGAAGAATGGGTCTACAGGAATCACCACCACCAGACAGAACCTCTAATTGACCAAATAGAAACACAGAGAGACACCACAGTAGAAGCTTCGACCGATAGTTGCTAAACTGAGGATAATGTTTACATCTGGAACGCACAACGGCGTCCACAGTGAAATAATTACCGTCACAGTGCACTTCATTTACGGTGCAAAATTATACATATATGATTAAGATACAGCTACTTATTCTTGGATAGTTGTAATAGTCGAGGAGGAGAAGCGAGAAAAAGTCGACCACGTAGCACCCCCACTACGCAATAGTTTTGACTCCAGATTATAATAGGCTGATACCCATAGAACATTGCTAGGTCAGTCGTACTCACAAATTGTGGGGTCAGTGGCCTGCTACATAGAGGGGGTGAGTGGTCCTTTACACTGACAGACTTAAAGTGCACATGAAACGAAAATTAAGTTTGTCTTATTTGAAAGAACACTTAAAATGATAGAGTAACATCTTTTGCAGTTTTTCGTTTCCTTGCTTCGTTATTGAGATATTTCAGTTTGTTTGAAATGTAAATTAAACAACTTGACGGCACATGTGCATAATGAGTTATCAGAGAAGGTTATATATCTTTGCCATTATCAAACCAAACTTAATTTAAAGGAAGTATGTGCGTGTGTTTCTCTCACAACGCCAAACATGTAGAATTTTCAAGTGATTATGTTTGATAATAGCAAAGATATATAACCTTCTCTGATAACTCATTATGCACATGTGTGACGTCAAGTTATTTAATTTACATTTCAAACAAACTGAAATATCTCAACAACGAAGCAAGGAAACGAAAAACTGCAAAAGATGTTACTCTATCGTTTTAAGTGTTCTTTCCAATAAGACAAACTTAATTTTCGTTTCGCGTGCACTTTAAGTCTGTCAATGTAAAGGACCACCCACCCCTCTATGTATCAGGCCACTGACCCCACAATTTGTGAGTACGACTGACCTAGCAATGTTCTATGGGTATCAGCCTATTATAATCTGGAGTTAAAACTATTGTGTAGTGGGGGTGCTACGTGATCGACTTTTTCTCGCTTCTCCTCCTCGACTATAAGGGTTGTTCACAATCACTCACCTGACCAACAGATTCCATAAAAATTAAGAAAAAACGCACTGAACACCTTCTAACTACAGCAACAGTGAGTGACTTCAAAGAAGAAATTAACTTGCATGGGACCCTTAATATACTCTGTGTATGGTTGTTGATTGTTGATAGTTGTTGATGCTTGTTCATTCCTGTTGATCGTTGTTGATGGTTGTTGATTTTGGTTGATGCTTGTTGATTATTGATGTTTGTTGATGGTTGTTGTTGATGCTTGTTGATGGTTGCTGATGCTTGTTGATAGTTGTTGACGTTTCTTGTTTCTTGTCGATGATTTTTTATGGTTGTTAACGCTTGTTGATGTTGATGTTGGTGTTGGTGGTTGTTGATTATTGATGCTTGTTTATGGTTGTTGATTGTTGATGCTTGTTGATGCTATAGTTGATGCTTGTTCTTGCTTGTTGATGCTAGTTGATGCTATAGTTGATGCTTGTTGATGGTTATTGATGTTTGTTAATATTTGTGGATGGTTATTGATGCTTGTTGATGCTTGCTGATGGTTATTGATGCTAGTTAATGCTTGTTGATGCTTGTTAATGGTTGTTGATGATTGTTGATAGTTGTTGATGGTTGTTGATGCTTATTGATGCTTGTTGACGCTTGTTGATAATTGTTGATGGTTATTGATGCTTGATAATATTTGTTGATGATTGTTGATGGTTGTTGATGCTTGTTGATGTTGTAGTATGGTTGTTGATGATTGTTGATGGTTGTTGATGATTGTTGATGGTTGTTGATGATTGTTGATGGTTGTTGATGCTTGCTGATGCTTATTGATGCTTGTTGATGCTTGTTGATGCTTGTTGATCCTTATTGATGCTTGTTGATGTTTGTCGATGCTTGTTGGTCGTTGTTGATGGTTGTTGATGATTGTTGATGCTTGTTGATGCTTGTTGATGCTTGTTGATGCTTGTTGATGCTTGTTGATGCTAGTTGATGTTGTTGAACTTGATGATGGTTGTTGATTGTTGATGTTGTTGATGCTATAGTTGATGCTTGTTCTTGCTTGTTGATGCTATAGTTGATGGTTGTTGATGGTTGTTGATGGTTATTGATGTTTGTTAATATTTGTTGATGATTGTTGATGCTTGTTGATGGTTATTGATGCTCGTTAATGCTTGTTGGTGGTTGTTGATGCTTGTTAATGGTTGTTGATGATTGTTGATGGTTGTTGATGGTTGTTAATGGTTGTTGATGGTTGTTGATGCTTATTGATGCTTGTTGATGCTTGTTGACGCTTGTTGATGCTTGTTGTTGATGTTGTAGTATGTTTGTTGATGATTGTTGATGGTTGTTGATGCTTGCTGATGCTTGCTGATGCTTATTGATGCTTGTTGATGCTTGTTGATGCTTATTGATGCTTGTCGATGTTTGTCGATGCTTGTTGATGGTTGTTGCTGCTGGGTGATGCTTGTTGATGCTAGTTGATGTTGTAGTATGGTTGTTGATGGTTGTTGATTAGTATACTGTATATCTATACATCGTGTGTTATATGCAGTACATGCACGTTGTTGGGTGCACAAATACAGTGGGCTCAATATGCATTTGGTGACTGCGTCATGGAATTAAAAAAAATCTTTACGGTCTTTACCATATTTGCAATTTAATATTTTTTTAATTATTTTGCATATAATTTTTTTATCTGAATTACTGCATTTACCGGTATCTTTTTAAAACCATTAATAATTTATGAGGAAAATTGAAAAGAAATTAAGGAGAGACACTGATTAAACTTTTCTTTTAAAGATTCAATTTTTCTTTTAGATTATTAAACGTTAGTAGTCATTTACAAAATTCGTATCGGTTCTGTTACTTCTGTATCGGAATAAAGACACTGGGCCTCGCCTCGCGATCCCGATACACAACAGCCATTCATTTTGTAAATAGTACCTGAAGTTTCCAGGTGTTAGTTTTCTTTACAGATTTTTGTTTATTTTTGTATAAGAATGTTTTCGTTCGATATTCACACTTTTTTATCCTACGGACCTCGTCGTTTGCTTCGACTTTAAAACGGTATACATGTTTAAAAAATGTTTTCTTGCGTCTTTTTTCTTCATGCTTTCAACAGATAAAGTTGCTGGTCTTTCCGCTACTGGAGAAGCTAAGCTGCGCTGGCAAAAGGACCAAACACAATATAAACAAGCCAAACAGCAGGAAAGGTCAGTATGGTATAGACCTTGTTATTAAACGACACGACATGTAGTCAAGGTTTTTTTAGAAACTGAGATCAACCATATAGGTTAGTTATACAACATATTTGAAGGTCCTAAGAATTTCTGTCAACATTTTTGCGGTCCAAAATAATCCAAAGGGACTTTATGGCTAACTCGTTGCTGCGGCATTTGTTTTTTAACTTTTTCAAAGTTTCGACTCTGTACTATTGTCGAATTCCTGCTGTAGAGAAAAGTTTTCTGTCTGCCTCAACCGGGAATCGAACCCAAAGGTTAAAGGATGAGATAACTTATGTTATGGCTCGGTTTTTTCTAATTAACATATTCGAAAATCGTGAATATTTTTAAGATTAATGAACAAAATCACTTCTAACTTGTCTTTAATGTTTAGTTTCATGAACTGTAGCTATATCCAATGTTTCAAGTGATTTTGTTCAATAATCGTAAAAATATTCACGATTTTCGAATATGTTAATTAGAAAAAATCGAGCCATAAGTTATCTCATTTGAATATTACACAAGTCTAAATATCTCGAGAACTAGATGAAATGTGGAAAAGCTGTAAATTGATATTCCCCATTATTTTAAGAATACTTTCAAATAAGACAAACTTAATTTTCGCTTCATATGCACTTTAAAGCTATTTTGAAAGTAATGCGAACGACTAGATTTTTTGCTATCGTTCGTCAAAGAGGAGGGTTAATTGCTGTTTTCGTTGAAATAGAGTAATTCGATCAACTCGTATTCGCAAGAAAAGCTTTGAAATGAATATGTAAAGCACATTTCGGGAGCATAAACGTATGAACTAAATATGTGAACTTATTTTGAGGTAAAAGAAAACGTTTAATCGATCTTGTGGGCTCGAACAGAAAGGACTCGAGGAGTTGAAATCACATAGCCAGAAATACGCGACATTTGAGTCTGCAAGACATACGTGTCTTTGTCAGCGTTTTACGTATAGCGCATGAGTATTCGGAATATTTCCTGATATACGATCCGGCAAATTTAATTAAAACAAGCAGACAACAAGCATCAATTCAATACCAAAAGAAATAAAAGTAGTGTGCTGCGTAGGCAGTATTGAAACAACAATCGAAATACATTAAGGTTAGATAACTGCCGAAACAGAGAACGTAGGAGTCTAACGTTTCGAGCGAAGGCCTTTCGTCAGAGAGAAAGGAGTCTAACGTTTCGAGCGAAGGCCCTTCGTCAGAGAGAAACGTTTCTCTCTGACGAAGGGCCTTCGCTCGAAACGTTAGACTCCTACGTTTCTCTCTGACGAAGGGCCTTCGCTCGAAACGTTATACTCCTACGTTCTCTGTTTCGGCAGTTATCTAACCTTACTATATTTCAATACCAAAAGAGTTGCGATACTGCAGTATATCGCGGAGTTATGGCAATTTTAAAGCACGGAAGTTTCGATTGTCGACCCAGAAGTTTGTTGGTCATATAGACGAAATCGGAGTTTCGTCTGCGCATACAATCGGAGTCGGGACAAAACGTAGTTCATTTATAACATGAGGCTGAAGTAGCCGTAGTAAACATAACATTTCTGATTTCAGAAACTTTTTAATGTTTAGGTATTCTATAAGGATAAACTTTGCTTATCGATTAGTTGACAATAATCCTAAACGTAGTGTCTAAAAATAATGAACTCAAAACATGAAAAAACAGTCCCAGCCTATGTTATCTTCCTGTTATGCTTTAATAGACACGATGTAATTTGCATAGGGGCCCAAATTGAATAGGAAACTAATTTGCAAGTGGGCCTAAATGAAACTACGATTTGGTTTATGCTTTCTAAAATACAACAGCGAAATGGACAAGCGAAAGTAAGATAAAATGTTAAGCTATTACTTAAACCAGCAACCTCAGACATTGTACTTACATGAACCGATTTCGCATGTTTGATTTTGTGGATGTTACGACTTCACGAGCGGTTTTAAATATGTAACTAGGAGTTTAATTCGTACTAACACAGAACAAACCATAGAGAACCAACACGATTTTATATATTTTCTGAGGGACAACCGAAAATTTGCCAATAGGGCTCAATTTTTAGTCCATGATATTCTTCAACATTAACCTTAACAAGATCTGATTTCGCATTTCGAGAAACAGCACATCTTCTTTGTCTATTTCAAACAAATACGCGTGCCCCTATATAATTTCATATACAAATTGTGCGAGTTCAATGAGCCACATTGACCCGCGACGGGGTGTTGCGCAATCATATGTCGCGTATTTCTGGCTATGAATTTCTTTAAGATCGTCTTCGTACTAGAAATACATAAACGCAACAACCCCTCGCCCGCTTTTAACACATTAAATATACATAAATAACCCAACCCCCCCCCCCCCCCCCCCCGATTAAACTGTTTTTGTATACCAATATAAACCCTGCCCTCCTGGCCCCCTTTACATCCTGTTTTATCACTTTTATGAATGTAGTTTTTCTATTATTGACCAATTTCCAAAGCAATGTTTTATTCCAAAATAATAAAGCAGTGGCTGAGGAAAAAACATGTGTCACGACCTAATAGCACCAGAAACTGATAGCAAAAACAAACAATTACAGACCTATTACAAAGGTGCCTAAAACTGTTTGAATATGATTCCTCATGTTCCAAATATAATGTTGAACCTCAAGGAAAAACATCAGAACAGAAAAAAACGTAGGTAACAGCCTGAAAACTATAGGTATAAGAGAGGAAAAACTAACCAGGGAAGAACTATAATGCAAAGTTTCACTCGAACTATGGAAAAAACGCCTGTGAAAATGTGCAAAAAGCTGTTTGTGTTGATAGCAAAAAAAAATTCTCTTAAAAATGTGAAAAGCTGTTTGTGTTGATGTTCCTTTCAATTCACTGTTCTCTCTCGAGCCAAGATATATCAGTGCATAAGTCTTTTGCTGGCTTTGAACAGACACACGAAGAAACATCTTTTTGTTTTTTTCAGTCACATTTGGCGGCATCTTTTCCGATCTTTAGCAATTTTTCATGCTTTTTCAATGGTTTCTAGTCCTGTTTAATATTGTTTGGTTCATCCCACTGCAACATCTCTTCTTAGCTTTCCTTTTTCGGTCATTTCTAAACCAATTTTTCTGACAAAGATTTTGTTTCGCTTGAGCCGCGAGAGTTGGCGATTTGATGTATATATAATATATAAACATCTCGCAGAATTTCTTTCCGCGTGTAATTTTGCGTGGACTCCACGCACGTCGAGATTAGCACCCTCACCCGGTCTCCCGGCCTTCGGCCCTCCGCCCGGGCTCGGGGAAAATACCGTACTTAGCTTCCGCTGCTCCGATTACCAACCTTTTCAGCTTCAACAAAAAACACCAAGTTGAACAGCAAATCGCTGGATCCACAAGTTTGGAATGCATATTAGAAACGAAGAAAAGCTCAGAGAACTTGCTATTAAAATCGTATTTTGACTTTCGGATAAAGAAAATGTCAATAAAGAACAAATACGCCCCCGATTTTTTTGTCATCGCAGACAAATTGCCCACCTGTTCTGCAGGGAAGCTACTGGTGAGATAGCCTTGTACCCTGGCCCAATTTCAAAAGAAATATGGGCCAGGTAACCACTAAAGACTTCTGCTTTCCTATTGGTTGAAATTTCGCGCGTTTTTAGTGGCTATGAGTGAAATTGCAATCGTCATAAGTGGGTTTAGCCCTGATGACGCGAGAATGAGATTAGTGGTTACCTGGCCCATATTCTTTGATTGGACCAGGGTACCAGGCTACTGGTGAGATAGCCTGGTTAGCGGGATATCTCGTTTCCCTCTAAACATCCTCTAATAACCCGCTGGCGGAGGTATATGGTGTCTGTGAGTGTTCTTTGTTGTTTTTTTAATGTGAACGGGGAGCAAGGTTGTTTCAGGGGTTCGTTATATCTTACCCCGATGTGCACAAGCTCTTACTTTTGTTTTTTGTTTTTTTAAAGACATGATCCTGAAAATGAACTTAAAGCGAAATTCTACGGGTCTATAGCTGGCGAGACAGCAATGATTATTCTCGATACATTGGAGTTAATTGTTGAGGTACATTACTCATAACTGATAATGTTGTCATGTTAATAAAGACACCCCAATGTTGAGGTCATTGTCATTAGAGGTGTATAACAGCTATCATTCATTGGTCAAGTGTTACTACAGGAGGAAGCCAGTGTACCAGGGTAGATTAAAGCTGGTGGCATGCACTTTTCAGACATGCGACCTAATCATCAAATAACTGTTCTCAGGAGGCTTGGACTAGCCATTGTACTATTTCACCATAGTATAATGCTGAGGGTTGTAGGACAATGGTTTGCCATTGTCCTAAAGTCTCCCACTGGCCAGTCGAAGCCTGTGTACCCAGCAGCGATCGGATAACTGCATTTATAGTCTCTAGAACCAAAGTGTTTGGAAACGCAGCCAAAACCTTTGTTGTATGTTTTTGTTCACGTTTATGCAAATGTTGCACCTTCACTCTTGCTGAACACATTATTTGTATTTTTGGTATAATGAAGCAATCAGCCAATAACAGCGTTTGGGTTAAACCACTCAACAATGCTGTATAAATATTAATGAACATGAAACAAAAACATTGTGCACTTTTAGGCTACCCTCAACATAAATTGCAGCTCATTGTTATCCGTTTTGATGTTCACCGCGTTTCCAGACAATTATAGGGACTATCCTGCACCGAGCAGGAGTCGGAACCCAGGTCGGGTCGAAGAACTGTTTTTCCTACTTCCACTAGTCTTATTTGTTCTTACTTAAAGTCAGTTTTGCTTTGATTTTCTGTTGTTTTGATCAAGTACTATTTTTGTTTACTTACATCAGTTCTACTTGCTTGTAGACTGCCATTTCGACAGACAATTCCCACACGATTCTCAGTGGCGTTTTAAGAGTCCTACTTCACTGTCTTAACTATCCACAAAGTGAACGGGTGTTGCAGAGTATGTTCCCGACACAAAGATCAATAGTTGCCAAGGTTAGTGTCGAGAAATAGGAATAACAAGTATCTATATAAAATTGAGAAAAGACATGAAACTGTTGAAACAAGCGCGCCTGCATGGGAATAATTTGAGGTGGAAAAAAGTATCGGAACCTGAAGTTTCGGAAGTTTCCTCAACTGTTCTAAGGTCTCGGCTTTTCACTGAAAGTTTCACAGAAAATGTTTGAATATGATGTTTGACCACTCAAGTTTTCAGTTTCAAAAGTTTTAAGGTACACTCTTAAGGTGCCAATTTAATGCCTGTCCAAGGTGTCTATTGGGGTCTTTACTATATGTGAGTCCATGCAGGTAGCTCTGTCCAGATAGGTTATTTCGTAATTGACTGGAAGTTACCTTTACCTTCGCGAGCCATAAAATTCCTTAGCCAATCACATGCAGCCTTCAAAGCGTCATATGACAAACAAAGAAAATGGCGACCATCAACGATGCAGCGTGGAGCTTAGAAAAGGAAGAGGAACTCTCATATTAGTCATATTATGGGAACCAAAGCCGAATGTGTACGATACCAGCCGGGCAGAATATAGAGACCGTGTCCAAAAAGAGGCGGCGAACAAATTTATTGCAGATAAAGTGATAAACTCGAGAGGGTTTTGCCCAGTTCTTCCTATTTTCCCAGCGCTTTCTACGTTCGCGCATTCGTCATAGAATCAACACAATACTCACTGCAACTGCTACTTTTCGCTTGTTTCTTGACACCGCCATGTTTTTATCATATGCATGTGACAAATAGTTCATCGACGCATGCGTGAATCATTTACAGGCGAGCTATTCGCCGATAAATCGAAACAGGAATTCGCCCTGTGTGTCCACAGCGTCGCCTGAATAAATTCGGTGGCGAATAGCTGTCTCATGAGCTCTGAGCTGGAACTAATCAGAAATCTATTGAATTCGAACAAAAGAAAGTCGGTTCGCGCGAAAAAAAAACGCCTAATGGAAAACTGGCTTAAAGCGCACTCAGGTGGAGAATAATGATATTAGATGCTACTCCGAGTAACGAACCATACCGGATGAGTATAGAGAAAAACTCTACTTCGAGTAGAGTTTTTCTCTACTCACCCGGCATTGTTCGTCACTTGGAGTATAGCATCTATTATACAACTGCATTAAAAAATGTCCAAATAACGCTAAAAATTAGTACAAATATACAGCGATATTTGGATAGTTAGTTATTTGGATAGTAGAAAACCGGTTTGACAGATTTTGTTAGCCAATCAAATTTATCACACGGGAGACTACTTCATGTATGCTTATTATTTTGTCCTGGTACAAGTCACGCTACTTCTGGCCTCTTTAGAGTTTTCTTTTTCCATAAAAATTTGTTGATCAGAGCAGTTGTATAATAAATCTCTTATAAGATGTTTTGGTGTGTAGTATCGCTGGACTAGTAAATGGACTAGTAGATGTTTTGGTGTGTACTAGTAAACCGAAGGTCGTGGGTTCGAATCCCAGCCGCGGTCGAGTAGAGTTTTTCTCTACGTAAGCTGGATTTCCAGAAGGCGTAAAATGTCGCGCGCTCGACATTTTTCTTTTGTCTTCTGAGTTTTCATGTGGAACGAAGTAGGAAACTATTCAATTTGTACAATAGAAAAGTTGAGCGCTCTACATTTTACACTTAGTGGAAATCCAGCTTTACCGTATATGGTTCCTTACTCGGAGTAGCATGTAATATCATTGTCGAATATTATTGTCATGACGCCAGTCATGTTGTCCAGTAAATTTAACTGAATTCAATTCAAGAAAAACATAGTAAACGATTTTTGTAGATTTCACCGCGTGTTTATTACGAATAAATATCGGTATCCTTTAACGGTTTGTGTAATTGTTGAAGTAACCACCGTACAAAATTTAAAGAACAGCAAAGTGTTTAAACTAATTTCCCCCCTTAACTTTTATCGAGATAATTATAAGTAATAGCATAAAAAGAGGTGTAGTAACTATTAAAGTGCCCCTAACCCCCAAAAATTTATGGTTTAGATTAAAAGCACCCTTAAAATTATGAAGAATGGCGTCGAAAGTTCGGCGATATCGATTTTTGTTTTTAAGTTATCGGGGTTTTTGTAATATGCAAATAAGGCGTGTGATGACGAAAGATAAGGAAAGCAGAATTGTGGAAGATTTTATATCATGTAAATCTTCAAACTTATACATCGAAATTTCTCAAAACTTTGCACATATATACAGACCACCTAACTAAGAAACATAATTTGAGTTATTTAGCCCTCATGACAACCGATTTGTTTCCAGACCTCTAAATTCAGGCTAAAAAAATCTTTGTTTTCTGCCATAGCAGAGTTTACTACAACTTCAGAATTTAGTATAAGATTAATTAAGATTGTAGAATCTTCCTCCAATATTACCAAGCACTTGAGAGAAAACAAATAGTTTTGTTTTTTAAATTAAGAGGTCTGGAAACTAATCGGTTACCATGACGGCTATATGACTCGAACTTGCAAAGTTTGGAGAAATTTTGATGAATAATTTTGAAGATATACTCGAAAATAAATCTTCGACAATTCTGCTTTCCTTATCTTACGTCATCACGTGCCTTATGTGCATAATACAAAAACATCAATAACTTAAGAACAAAAACCGATATAGTCGAACTTTCAACGACATTCTTCATAAGTTTAGAAGTGGTTTCAAGTAAACGATAACATTTTGGGGGTTAGGGACACTTTAAACGTCCCGCTCGATGAGCGTCATTTAGTAAAATTCCCGAGGGCCGAAACCCCAAGGGAATTTTACTAAATAACCCAATCTCGTTCCCAGAGCCTTCTCACGCGGGCCGCGCAAACGAAGGCTCTGGGATAATCCGTTTCAAATCGGCATTTCATTGGTTGAATAATTGACAGTGGTTTAATCTGTATTCCTTGTTCTTTCGAAAGCCTTGAGGGGTTTTAAATTTTATCTGGCGACTGAAACTTGTCAAGAACCAAACCTCTGGAACCAAACAGCAGTTGAACAGCAAGTATTCTGTGGCTTATGAATGGTTTCGAAAGGGAAAGCGGTGAGTACTGAAGTGGCGTGTTGCCCGCGGTGCGGTATCTTGTCAGTTGTGGAACAAGATGGCTAGTAATTTCAGAACTACATATCGTTGAAGTATATTGTGTACATATGTTGTTAGATGTTGAATGAATGAGCTTTCATTTGATGTATATATAGTTCAAGATTCTGCGTTTTATTAAACTTGTTAAAATCTCCAAAATGTGCGAACCGCTGTTTCAAATAATATTACAAATAAACAGGAAATTGACTTCTCACAAGTGTATACAGAATTTTAGATTTCTTTTGAAATATACTTAACGCACAACATTGAGATATATATCATACAGAAGCTCTTGAAAAATTCTATTCGAGGTAAAAATTTCAAGCTTCTTGTTAAGCGGGAAATATTTAAAAAATGGGAAAACGTCTGTCGTTTTGGTTCATTGCGTCGATTTCCTGTTTATTTGTAATAATATTTATATTTGGGACAGTGGTTCGCAAATTTTGGACATTTTAACAAGTTTCATAAAACGCAAAATCTTGAACTATAGGCATCAAATGAAAGCTCATTCAACATCTGACAACATACGTACACAATATATTTCAACGATGTGTAGTTCTGAAATTACTAATCATCTTGTTCCACAACTGACAAGATGCCCCGTGCAAATGATATGCCGTATTGCCGCCGTGCCACTTCGGCTACGACAAGTATGCTACTGACCGCTTTCTCTCTTGGAAGCATTCAAAAGCCGTCGATTACTTGCTGTTTAAAATGCTGTTTAGTTCTTGACAAGTTTATCCGTCAGATAAAATTTAAAACCCCTCGAACTTCCACTTGCGAAGATTTCGATCTCTGGCGGCGCATGCTCTTTTCAATCGGCAACCTGTTTTTCGGTTTCCGGCGATGGATTATCCCAGAGCCTTCGTTTGCGCGGCCCGCGTGAGAAGGCTCTGGGAACGAGATTGTAAATGACCCGAATCGAGCGGGACGTTTAATAGCTAATGCACTTTTTTTTATGCTATTCCTTTGTAATATCATGTTTGCGGGAATTTCTTTTGTTGTCACGTCCATGACGTCAAACTGGGTATACTTATACGTCATTAAACGTCATTTTAACTAATCCTACCTTCGTTGACGTCAAACCAGGTCTGATTAGAACTAATAGCTGTTAATGACCTGTGAGAACAAAAGAAATTCCCGCAAACATGATATTATCACTTTAATAATCACGGTCGTGTTAAACTATTGAAACTGAGACAGAAGCAATGGTTCTAACGAATTATGGGAAAAGGAGATACAGTAGTAAGGAAAGTAACTGAAACGGGAGGAGGGTGTTCTATATCTGGCGGCCTGAAATTGAGATCGCATTTGGTGAATTATTAGTATATGATTTACACAAAAGCTCTTTGACAGCAGTGTTTGGGCGATTGTAGAATTATAGATTGTTTCACTTTCCTGAACTTGTATCGTTTGTAATGATAATAGGCTTCTGTATAAGATGTCAATTACAAATGAGATGTCAATTGCAAATTTTTTCTGGTCTTCGAGGTGTACCACTCGTACGCCGTTTGCACCCTAGACTGCGTAGACTGCGCTGTGAGATTTGGAACTGGGACGTGCACCCTCTGAAATTCCGTTGGCGAGGAAACTTGGTGGCACAGTTTATTCCATGTTTAGTTTTTCGATACAGAATTTGTACCAATATTTAAGAAATACCAAATGATTTTCCGTGCAGGATACTGTGATCCAAACACGCGGGAAGTTGCGAGACTGGAGAAAAGCGTAAAAAAAAACACGAGCCGATAGGCGAGTGTTTTTTAGCTTTTCGAAAGTCCAGCAACTTCCCAAGTGTTTGGATCACAGTATCCTGCACGGAAAATCATTTGGTATTTCTTTTATAAAATAACAACACAGAAATAACGGTTAAATTTCTTTAAAAAAAAATTGATGAATTGTGCAATTCTCCCAAAAAGTATCAACCACCAATCAAAGAAGGAAATATCAGTGGACCCCCAACATTGCTCACGATCAAATTTCGAACTGACAAATAAATATTAAGCGTGGCGAGAAAAAAGAGTAGGATTTACAACGTTTTCAGTAACAGTATATTAACAGGAATACAGTATTAAATTCATTGTTTTAGATTAAAATTGACATTTACATTTCCGACCGAACAACTTTTGAATAGAGAGCCAAAGTTTGGAAAATTTTCGATCTGAAGCTTGGAAGACTGCGAAGCTTGTTGTTGTTTGTTGTTGTTGTTGTTGTTGTTGTTGTTGTTGTTGTTGTTGTTGTTGTTGTTGTTGTTGTTGCAGGTGTCATAGCTGTTGCAGGTGTCATAGCTTTCGAATTGAGAAAACTATCATTCTGGATACACCTTCTTTTAGCTGGTGGATTGGTTTCATCACCAAGAGCTTGTGAAAGAACATCGCTACAGCGTTAAAGCTGTGATGTGGATGGCCGACGGTTGTAGTGTTGGAGTGACTGCTCATTTCAATGGCCTGAAATGGACATAATGTGTCGGTTGATCAAGCCAGCATTTGACCATAGGGTGATTGAAGTCGCTCTTACACAGTGGTTTGTGTAGATCGTGGAGGCTAGAAAAAATAAAAACTTTTGCATTGGTGTTTCGGCGAGAAAAGCACTGGGGTTGATTCATAATTCTTCTATTTTTTATTTATTTATTTTTGTCTTGATAATGAATTAATAAGAATTGAAGTATACTATACTAGTATACTGTATAGATGACGTATATCTAAATTACAACGAAAAATCAATGTCGCCGCCAACTGAATATCCTTCCAGTTTCACCTAAGCCTCGTTTTGTGTTGTAATAACATATTATTTTATTGAATAAAATATATTAAAATTCTGGTTCCCAAATATCGACTCAATCACTGCTAAGTATAAGTTAGTTACCGAACCCGAGGTAACTACGTCAGTTATTCTGTAGTGTACGAATTATGTATCTGGTTTTATAACACTATTCACTAACCCCATTTCTATACTGTTGTAGTATCCCGAATTGTTATTTGAAGACGACACAGAACTTATCTCTGACCTGTGTTCACGCTTGCTTCACCACTGCAGTTCGTCACTGAGTTCTATCCGTGCACAAGCAAGCGCATCCTTATATTTACTAATGAGACAGAATTATCGGATTGGAAATGTAAGTGTTTTAAAAAATAAGAGTATAGTCCTGGTTTTATCCGCGCTCCTGGTCGCTGTATAGTATACATTGACTTAAACAAGTGGTTTCTATATTCTTAGCTATAATGGTTTGTGTTTTGTTTTGTTTTGTAGTAGCTTTTTAACTATGTTTCTGTATCTATCCATTCCATGTAAAAGGAACTAGTTTAATCGATATAGGGAGCCATCTTAAAAGACAAACATAGGTTTTTCTATCAATCAATCAAACAGTTAATCATTTTATTGATTAAGACTTCTACGGTCTCTGAAATCCTTAAATGCATGTCTTTAACTCTTTACCGGCTGAATTTTTAGGAGGAGTTGACGAGTAAAATCGTGTGCATGGCGTTACACAGAGTAAAATATATAAATTGGATGCCAAATGCAAATAATGCCCTATAAAGGGTAAATTATGGTGATTATCGCACACGGGTGTTCCGCCAACGTCAATTTGTTCGAGCTCAAATTACTACGACAAAGAACGCAGGCCTTATTGCACTGCATGTTTAGTCAGTCGTCTCAGCTTTCAGTGAGCGTCACGCGCCATTCACGTGGCACAGAAGCCCAATAGCTGTTTCGAGTTTCAAATTACAGCGCGCTGCAATTTGCATGTATATGCATATATTACCAACTGTTAACCAGCTTACACAACTGTTAAGCGGCCTCGGTTTTCAGTCAGAAGCTCAATATAATAAAACAAAAAAAAAGAGGAACAATATATTTCCATTCATTTGATGTATAAAAATAGGCACGCCCAGGCGTGCATGTATCTATTGCGTTTAATACCTATAGCTACTATGGTAAAAACAATGATGCAACTGTGTACTTGTAACAACCTTGTATTCATAGCTGAATAAGATTATTGACAAAATAGATGGAATTGTATACTTGTAACAACCTTGTATTCAGATCTAGAGCTGAAGATTTTTGACAAAATTGTCTATGCTCACAGGCCATGCTGTGTTTTAACTTTAATAAGAACTCACTCAACTCAGACTCTCAGAGTAAAGCCAGCAAGGCGCAGAAAGCTAAGCACTAACAACTCTACTCATATCTAGCATGAGTTCCAAGCTCGGACAGGTGCATGGTCACCCATTCAAATACTAACTCAATCCAATTGGGCTTTACTCCGGTCCTCAGTGGTAAGAGGCAGTGCGCTAATAGCTTGACTATTAAAGCTATGGTACTAAAACCTATAGTCATAAAGTATGGTAGTAAATCTTTAAGGTCGATCAATCAAATTAACATTTAACAACTCACAAAATTTGACTTAATTGGTAGAGACTGTAATATTACTGATCACATGCTATAGATCATTTTATAAATAAGCATAGATTATGTAATTTTCACCCTATGACGTCAATTTCTTTTTAATTTTTCTTTTGCATTCTTTCAATTTCGTTCACAATAGCTTTTGTAAGTTTGAAAATAACGTCAATGGCGGAAAATGACGTACTCAAGGTCTATATACGCATGTTGTGCCAAATCTTTATTTTTTGTTGTTGTTTTTTTTTGTTTTTTCTATTAGCGGATATAAACTCTTGCAATAGTCATTCAAATTCAAGGATTTGTGATTTATACTTACTATTTATTGACCGAGCGTGAGGTCTGGTACTAGTGAAATTCGGAAACTCTTCGCGTGCATGATTTAAAATAGCTGAGAACCCGACCGTGGTATGTTTAATACACTGATACTAGATAGCTGTATGGGGTAATGGGTTCATAAAATTTATAAATGTGTGACTTTTTCGTATTCTTTTGTAGAATTTTTCTCGTGTAAAAATGCAAGTGACATTGTCACTGTCGTCTCTTGTAGGAACGCCACAGGTAACGTGATTCTTTAAAGAGTATAATGATGGTCCTAATCTGCCAGCGATATTTTAACGCTCGTAGTAAGACCGAGATTTCTTAGACATCGGAGATCTCCGATAGACATCGGAGACATCCGATTCTTCGTTTTTATCTCACTTAAGGTTACATAGATAGTGAAGGTGTGCATGTTTTGGGAGATTGGCTATAGTGCAGCCAAATGTTAGTGTTATTATTATGTATCTCATTGTTTTTAATCAAAAAAGCCAAATATTTGCTAATAATTGAAAATATATATTTGGTGTGTGTTCATAGTCCCAGCTGAAGCTCAGAAGAAATACATATTTCGAGCTGACAAAATACATTGTTAAACCCACAACTAATCCCAGTATGATACTGAACAAAGTTTTTATTTCTCGTTTAGTACGTTAATGGTGATCATCTTAAACGATCTCTAAAAACAATTATAACGTACGCAGAAACTGACCACGACTTAAAGAAGACCAACTTTCCCGAGCAGGTATGTTGACAGATTAGACGTTAGATAAATTGTTTTCTGTAAAATATACGTTCGAAGCCAAGAAGACCAAAGCTGAAACATATGACATAGCATATATAATATAATAACATGTTATTCAATTAAATTACTTGTCTATTTTGATTGAGTGGCTATTAAGTTATTACGCCAGCTCCAATTAACTGGCTACAAATAACAATCTGAGTCTGCACATTATGTAAAAACTTTTTTTTTCAAACAATACTCTTCTGATACATATAACGTCTATTCGGTCCCATATTCCATTCAGCTATATTGAGATTAACGATTGGAGGATAAAGTAGTATTCAACACCGACCAGTCTTCATATATACATGATTGTATATTTGAAATTGAATCTAAAATAGCTGGTGTTTTATGTAAATGACAATTGCGTGTTTTATAACTTTCTAAAGGTTCGAGAACTGGTATTCAACTTGCACATGATCTTAACAAATACTGTAAAGATGCATGAATTTAACGAGGTATGTGAATTACCTCGGAAAACTACTTTGTTTAATTTATTATTCGTTTTTTTTTGTATTTACTGATTGCTATCGATTGATGCTATCGTTGTTTTTTGTTTTTTATTTACTGATTGCTGACTGTATTTACCGATTGTTATCGTGTGTGTAAGTTAGTAAGGTAATGAGTTAGTAAGTAACACCAGATTACCTTTGGAGCCAATCAGATCACAGAAGAGTAGAGCGTCGACGACAACTTACGACTGATAGCCAATTCTCCCGCAAAACGGCGTCATCTGGTTTCGAAGCCCAAATAAAAGCGACGTCTTATACATTACGTCATCTTGCGACATTATCTATTTAAGGTGGCTCGACTGTCTAAATCATGAGAAATTACGTATTTCTGTCATGAAAAGTTTTGCACAGTTCTCATGAGTTTCATTTTAGTTCATTTCATAGCTCTAGTGGTGGTCTTGGTTGTTGAAAAGATTAATACTTGTAGCGCTTGCGTATCTAGAGAAATTGTGTTTGTGGTAAGCGACAGATTTTATGCAAATTAGGTTTTCTGCATTTACTGGAAACACGATTGCTTCACTTAGGTAAACTTTGAGGGTATAAATCTTTTCACTAATCAAGACCACCACATTGCTATGCAATGCACTAACATAAAGCTCGTGAAACTTATGGGGGAACGATGAGTTCTTGTGATTTAGACTGCCGAGCCACCTTAAAACATAACTCCTGCAGAACACGAATTTCCATTGGCGTAGAGTAGTAAAAGTTTTGACTTTTTAAGTGTCGGAACGGATATTCCCTGCAATTTGAGGGCACCATTCTTGTATTTTTGGTTGCAGGATTCAAACGAATTTAATTGTTATTAAAATAACGTAGATTTTCCAAATTTGGGCCAAATGTGGATACGCGACGGGATTGACAACTGAGCACACATCAGTAAGAACATAAACGAAATTTCTGCAAAATTACAACATTTTAAAAAGTCGGCATATGACGGCGTTGGAAATGAAAATTTTCAAAATTCTGATAATTTCTTTTGTTGCCCAAAAAATCTGGGTTGGCCAAAATTTCGTGGGCTGCAGCTCTTACGCCATATGTGTTCACCGGAGGGTACTTGATGTAGCCAGAGATCATGGTCCTTTTGGTCAGCACCAGAAGCATTACGGCCTCTTCGGACTTTGTAGACATGAAGTAGACTTTTCAGAAAAGTACCAGTATTTGAGTACTCCTGCATTAGACTAGTCTGCGTAGTAAATACATGCATGTCTGCGCGTACCTATTTTTCTGTTTTGTTTGTGCTCGCCTAGGAGGTGGGGTTGAGATTTTTTAACATTTGTTTTTATTATATATTTTTTATCAAATCATTGCAGGATCCTGAAATGCTGATTGATCTAATGTACAGAATTGCTAAAGGGTAAGATTTTTCTCGCAAAGGGTAATGGCAACAAAAATAGAAATTTTCAATTTATGATTTATTTCTAAAAGTTTGCGGAGTTTCAACATCGTACACGTGTTTAGTTATATATGACTATAGTATTTTAACAGTTTGGATTTAAATTGACTAATAGAGAGGTTGACATCTCGCAGATGTGATGCAGGGAGTTGTAAATTTTCCGAGCTCTACAAAAAACACTGTTCTAAAAAGTTACAGTGGTCACGTCTGGAATATTTAAAATAATTTCATTAGTTTGATTTGTACGTCTGGTTAGATGATTGAAGGTCTTGAGCGAGATGTAAAGCCCATCGCAAGTTTTCTTCAACTTCCGAGAGCTTGCGAAACGTTTGAACACAAAACACAAGTCGATGCAAGTCATTCGTGTTCTGTCGCCATAGAAACTGCCATGAGAACTAGCGAAAAGGCGTGGGAACTAGTGAAAGTGCAGAACTTGCGATGACTTGCGTTCTCGTTTGATTAGGGCTTAAGGGTCACTTGAATAACGGTAGCAGTCCTGTTTTTACGAGTCTATCTTCATACGTGACGTTAGATCTAAATGGCAACGACAGATTATAGTTGGTCGAGCAGTGTTGGACTTGTTTGATATTTTGAGTTAGCGACACAGACTTGCGGTGACCGAAAATGAGAACAGTACGCAATATGACTCCTAAGAGGGTGTTTATATGGAGGCGAGCCAGCCCGGGTACCCGAGCTAGCCCGCTTTGCCGAGATGATTTTTAATGTGTTTACATGAGAAGGGCTAGCTCGCTTGCTTGTTGTGCTAATTGCGTAATTTATCAGTTCTGGTAAGACACGAAGTCTCATTGTTTTAAATATGAACTGTACATGAACAAGCAGACCTTGTGAATTGTTGTTATGTCGGAAAAAATAAATTTTGTCGCGTGTATGAAGCTTTTAATGCCAGCCCGGGTAGGCGAGCCAGGCCGGTCAATCGTGTTTACATGGGGGGGGGGGGGGGGGGGGGGGGGGAACAGCCTGGGTAACCGAGATCTCGGTAAATAGGAATATTTTTTCCTTCTGCCTACTTTCTAGGTACCAAAGTTCGCCTGATCTACGTCTAACTTGGCTACAAAACATGGCTGCACAACACAACAAGGTAACATCAGCACTTAGTAATGTAACTCTCTCCTCCGCAGAGGCTTCTTTTTTCGGGTAAGGCTGAATGTTATTATGTATTTTTCTATGGAAATGACCTGCGGAACGGATCGAAAAATTCGAAACGCCGCCAGACTGACAAACGTTCATCGAACGTTGTCGTTGTCAACTGCCCCGGAAGCTTTCCAGATGAAGCTGATAAACAAAGCCGACGAACAGCGTTGGGAATATTCAGCGCTAACTTTCTACGACCTATTGGTAAGATCTATGTTGACAACAGTTTGTCCTTTGAGATCAATGATGGACTTTTTCGGGTATCGCTTGTTTATTTGCATAATTCAAAACCGCAACACCTTGTCCTTGTTTTACAATAACATTCTCAAGTTGAGAATTGTCTGGCAGCGATTTAAATTTGTGTTTTCGTCACAGTTCAGTGATTTCCGACTTTTCCCGTAGTAGATTTGATTATATTTTGAAATCCCGTTATCCCAGGTATTGTTACCCAATCTATCTCGCAATTGTGCGCCATATTGTTTACATCCCATCGTTCCGCGCGCGCTTAAGCCTTTGCAGAGGAGTGAGGTAAAGTAACCAGTAAACCAGTAACAGTAACCAGTAAATCTCGGTAAACTGCCGAGATTGGTTTTGATAACGAAATACTGACGTTTTGAACAGAAGCACTGTGAAAAATTGCAAAAGTCACATTTTGCGAAAACCTTTACATGCCATTAGTGACTCATACCTCTCATTGATCAATCGGTTTTCACAGTCGAAAAAAGTATTTTATTGGTAAATTTATCATTGGCTTTCTTGGTCTGTTAATACCTCGTTTCTACAAATTGTTCTTGTACAATCCTAACACTATGTTGTTAGTTCAATGCCAGCAATAATGATGTGATTTGCTTTCGTTACTTAGCTAAACAACCACCTGGAAGCGGCTATGTGTGTTGTTCATTCGGCGGCTTTGGTAGCAGAATATTTATACTTGCTGGAGGGAAGACCACATTTGCCAGTCGGTTGTGTTGACTTTGAAAAAATATCACCGAATGTTTTGGAGGAAAGTGCAGTATCGGACGATATCTTGGCTCCGGTAGGTATTTTCTTGGTGTTAATTTCACTCAACTTCAAAAGTCTTTAAAAACATTACTTCTAGACTAGAACTCTTTGTGAAGTATGAACCCCGGGTCAGCGTTTGGCGTCGTTTCGATCCTTCTCAAAATTTACCATAATTGTACGAGTTTATTTGCATTCAAACTTATTAGATCACCACACGTCACAGATAGGTATGCTACATGCGGATAGTGGCATTCTAATTATTTTGTATATGAGAATAAATAAATGTTGATGGTGATGATGATGATGATGATGATTCGGGTGATTGTGGAGGTGATGGTGAAAGTGGTGTTTGTGATGGTGATGCACCTCAGGAAAGACCCTGGCTTGTTGTGGTCACGTGACTACAGAGGGTAAATTCTTTGCTATGGCCTGGTCGCCAGAACTTTGTGTAGCGTCGACCAGCTGTCAAAACGCCGTCAAATGAATTAACGCGCGAATTTTGCTTTATTTTTTTTTAATCCAGACTAGTTCTGTATTCGAGAGACAATGGCTAGGGCTATACATTTATTTCAAAATGCTTAGTAGTTGACCATTACAGCTGACGGATCCCTGTACATGTTCTTTTACTGCACAACGGCTAAACACAAGTTGTTCTATTCTGGACCACAATCACAATGCCGCGAATGGTTTCTCTTTAAAGATAGTTTTGCTAAAATAAACTATTCATGTTAAAGATACATCTATATACAACAGTGTAACGTATGCTGTACGACAAAAAAACAGATCTAGATTTGAGCGATACTCGTTTGTTTTTCTTTGTTGTTTTCTTTTCTTTACTTTGACGTACATGAACACGACAAAATAATACTGTAGATAATCAACCAATTACAATAGTTCATTCAATCACCTCATTGTAACTGGATACTCCAATGACACGCGCTAAAATCGTATACTATCCCAGATATTAGATGAAAACCGGTGTTCATCTAATTCCTAAAATCTCAATTATTTATGCGAAATGAATAAAGTTTACACACCCTCATGAATAAAATGTCTTGATGGTTTATTTTAATTGCATCTTCCAATTAAAATCGCTCGATTGAGATGCCATATCAACATCGTGTTTCATCAGAGGAATCCAAAACACTCGAAAACAATAAGACTATACTCGACTTTCAGCGTCGTGTTTTCATGTTTCTTCTGTCTGAATCTCCTGATGAAACACTTAAACTCGTTGTTGTTATATTACATCACATGGTTGTGATGGTGATCGTAATGATGGTGGCGGTGATGATGGTGACGAAGTAATATTTCGTAAACGAGTGGGAGTGTTTTACCAGGGGTTACAAACACGAGAGGACAATGAAAATCACGGGGACATTAACCGAGTAATTTTCAATGTTCTCGAGTGTTTGTAAAACATAAGAGAATAATGAAAATCACGAGGCTGCAAGCCGAGTGACTTTTATTATTTTCGAATGTTTTACAAACACGAGAGAACATTGAAAATTACGAGGTAATAGGCCGAGTGATTTTGTTGTTCTCGAGTGTTTGCAACCCCTGGTAAAACACGATACACGAGTTTATGAAATAGCTTCTCAATCGTCAATTATAGTAGTGGGACTTGGTGATATTGATGCATATTAGATTAGATAATGGTTTCTCGTTGAATTTATAATTAAGAAATGTGTTAATAAACGGTTCTTTTTTTGTGCCGTTTATTATCTGATTTCTTAAATATAAATTCAGTTAGTGCGACCTTCACTGGGTTTCAAAACTCATACACATGACCAAATATTTTTCTCTGATTGGCTAATTAGCTCATGAATTATTAATGATTTGAGAATGTAACATAATAGACTGATAACATGAACCAGTTTATATTGTATTGTTCGTTCTACTATCTGTGCCTATGATATTAGATGATTAGAGGTTTTTCCGAGATTTTTTGAATTTTTTACGCGCATGCATGTTTATCGCAAATTAATTGTACTGTTTAATAATTTCTGTAGCACGTTATCAACTGTCGTTTAATCTGCTTCTGTACTTTCTTGAAACTGTAGGATGAAGAAGGAATTTGTACTGGGAAATACTTCACTGAGAACGGATTGTTAGGCCTTCTGGAACAGGCCGCTAATTGTTTTAGCATGGCGCACACATACGAGTGTGTTAACGAAGTTTATAAGATTTCTCTTCCAATGTACGAGAACGGTCGAAATTTTAAGAAGCTGTATGAATTGCACGGGAAATTGTCAAAGGCCTTCGATTCAATCATTAAAAGTGTAAGTGCAACCACTAGTTCTGCTCCAGGGGCGTAGGAACAGGAGGGGCAGAGGGGAGCATGTGCCCCCTCCCGTAAAGTGTCCTTTTGCAACAGAAGGTGCCCTTTTTATGATAAAAAAACATGTGCCTCAAGCGTCATTTTCAAGCTCTACCCCCTGAACAAAGTGCCCTTTTGAAGCTGTGCCCCTCCAATATCAACTTGCTTCTTATACCACTGTTCTGCTCAGCTACAAACCTACAATTTATTTCTTAACTTGCTCACCTCAGGGGTTTTTAGCGGCCGATTTTGTAACTGACCTAACTAATTACTTGGGCTATCTGTGGTAGGTCGAGTCTAGGTTTCGGCTCCGTTTCTTATTTTTGGGTGTCACAATTTTGTATTTTTTCGCGTTCTACTTCCGCTACTATTCATGCTTTTGGTGAATTGTTAGCCGTGTGACGGAGTGAGGCCGTGAGGCATGTTGTAAGCTCTTTGTTCCTTTCGCTTTTGGAGTTGGAGAAAAAGTTAAATAGCTTTGCTTTTTGATCAAGGTCATTCTTGCACGTTGTTGGTAGATTTTGAAAGGTGACTGGCTGATTTTATAGTTTAACAGTGATCAAATGTGGCTGACAACTGTCTTGATCGTAAATATGTTCAGGCTCCGCGCACTTGCGGGTGACTTGCCAGTATTTTTACGTAGCCCGAGTGAACGCCTGACACAGGCGTCTTGTTTAATTTTCTTCTAATTTTCCTCTTTTCGTTCTTACTCTCTTATCTATGAAGTCCAACCTATACTATACGGTGAACTTACCCTGTGGGCGGAAACCGAATTACTCCGATAAAATGTACGATTTTTGACAGACAGACGTAGAACTTCCTACATAAGATCAAGTGACCTCGTACCGTATAGTGTTCAAACTAGCAAGCTTTAACGTATGACATACGTATGTGCATATGACATGAAAATTAAGTTTGTCTTGTTTGTCTTTGAACACTACCCTGGGTGCCAGAGGTCCTTCCACGCTCGTAGGGATAATGCCCCTCCCACATTACCGCCTGACTTCATTGCGTGTCCCCGTTATCCCTCACGAGCGTCGAAAATCCTCTGGCATATGCAGGGTAAAAGAATACTTAAAATGACAAATTAACACATTTTTAGCAGTTTTGGTTACCTTGCTTCGTTGTTGAGATATTTTAGTTTGTTAGATATTTTAGTTTGTTTTAGATATAAATGTCACATGTTATGACGTACATGTGCATCATGCACATGAAGTGCAATGAAGTTATCGGGAGAGGGTTGTATATTACGGACCACCTCGCTTGACACCTGATAAAACTGGTATATCAGAGGTCAAACTGGTGGGGGTACGTATTTTGGTGGTGGCTCCAGAATAAGAATTGGTGATCATTTCAATTAGTGGTTGTGGTACTCCAATATGGGAAAGGGTGGTGGTAATAGCAGAATGAGGGATACTTCCAAAAACATTGCGAAGATCAAGCCAAGCGACAAAAACATTTTTCCGATTACGTTGGGCATCACCTACGATGGACTGGAGGAGAAAGGTATGTTTATAACAACCTTCACTGGGACGAGCACTCTTCTGTTTTTGGGATAAAAGATCGTGATCAATGGCCCATGATGTTAGTCGTTTGGCAATAACTCCCATAACTAACTTGTAGAGAGACGACATTAAGGCGATGGGTCTAAAGTTAGAAGGATCGTCTGTGCTGCCTTTCTTATAGATGAGCACCGTAGTTGCAGACTTCCAGGCTGGAGGAACATCACATTGCTTGAAACAGTGTTGGAAAAGGAGAGAAAGGATATAGCACGATGGGTCAATGCTTTTCAAGTGACGGTATTCCACGCGATCAGGCCCAGGAGAGGTATTGGCGGCAGAGAAAAGTTTTCGACGATTTCATCAGAAGAAGGTGAAAAGAGGAAGTCATCGCTCGGAGCAGGTGTAACGAGATCTTTTAATTTATCTTGAAGGGATGTAGTGTCACATTGACGAAACGAAAATGAATTTCTAAAGAATTATTCTACTTTATCTGTTGATCCAGAGTAGAAAGGACTGTTAGGAGAAAGGATTTTCCGAGCAGCTCTTTTCTTAGAATGACGATATAAAGTTTGAATGCATTGTGCTTCGGCGGGATTAGATAAAAGCGGTCGATGACGGAAAGCAGGACGGCGGCCAGAAGGACGATCACGACGAGGAAGAGTTTTTGGGCGACGAAAACAAGATTCTGCAGCGATTTATAAAGCAAGAGATCGAGATTCAACGGCAAATTCATCACACAGGGTGCAAATGTCCGACCACGGAATGTCCCTGGAGAAGGCAGTTGTCCATGTTTCACGAAAAGCATCTCTCTTCAAGCGTGATTCTGAAGGAATGGACGATGGTGAATTTTGAGATTGTGTGAACTCATCATCATGCATGTTAGGAGAAGGTGAAGAATCATTAACAGGAGAAGATCGCGACTCAGAAGTTGAACAGGTATTTGTCGAAAGATTTCCATCGTTGTCAGAAGTAAAGGAAGATGGCGGAGTGGGGTGCGATAATGAGGAAGGAGCAGGTATCTCAGCAGAAGAATGTAAAGTCGAATTAATTAGGTCATCGACATCTGATTGGACAACGTTAGGTGAACGACGAGGAGGTTGTGGAGATGACCAGGAAGAAAATAATCCAGCAGTTGTTGGTCTTTGGTAACGTCTAGGAGAAGGACTAGGTGCAGGAGGCGAGGATCGGGATGAATCGTTAACAACAGTTAGGATGGAAGAGACTTCTGATGAAGAAATAAGTGAAGAAGGTAAACCAACTGTTTTGGGAGCTCGTTGAGGAACAGAAAGAGGAATATTATTGCATTCATGAATGAAACGCGATAAGGAGTTTGAGGCTTGTTCAGTTCGGTGTGATGAAAAAGGTTTGTTAATACCAAGCAAAGAACTGAGACAATCCGATGTTTGTTGAGAATTGGTGGAGGAAGTCTGATGCTGAATGATGGTGGGAGGAGAGCATTAAATTGATTTATTGAGGAAAGTGGAAAGTGGAGTAGTTGATGAAAGGACAGGATCCGATCAGGTGATGTTGGTGGTTGTGTGGAAGGAGAGAAGACCAAATTGGAGACATGAGGTATATGATGAGTTGAATCTATAACGGGATTGATAGGAGAATGGGATAAGTGGCGAGAACACGAGTCACGGAGTTCTGGTGATGAAGATGACTGGTTTGGGACCAAGATAGGATCATCAAGTGGATTTGACGGTTGTTGGACAGAGGATGGCAAGGAGGGTTGGTCTGTTCGGGTCGAAGATCGTTGTTTGGAAGAATAGATAATTGTTCATAAGCGTCTAAGACAAGCTCCTCAAAAAGAGCTTCTAAGCTAGTAACGAAGGAGAAATAGGATTGAGTGTCGTTAAAATACTTATTGTAATCAGAGTCAACAGCTTAAAACTTGCAAAATCCTTCGCAGCGTTCATAATGTCTTCGGAATATAAAGAGAACGAACTAGTAATGTTATCGAGAAAGTTATCGATCAGGTTCCGATTAGCATTTGAACACTCCAGCAGATGACACTCACAGTCAACGAGATGGGAAGAAACATTGACGTTGCATAAACGACAAGAACCGGAAATATTCATGAAACAAGACGCCTGCTTAGGCGTTCACTCTGGCTACTCATAGCAGTGCAGCTTGGCATAGCCTATGCACGAAACAGCGTGCACATGTTAAGCGTTTGTTAAAAAGTCCAAAATACCCTACAGTGCAATCTACAGTGCTAGATTCGGTAGATTCAAGCGATCATTAGACAACTCCGTTAAGTTAGCTGCCAGTTCGCCTGCCGTTAGTGAAAAAGCTGGATTGAACGAGCTACAGTGCAGCGGCGAAATGGCAGCTAACTTCACGGCGTTAATCTAGACGTGCAAACGGTTCGACATAGTACATGTTTATCAGTATTTTTTGCATTATTTGGTGCTACCCAGTAAGCAGTATATTTACTACATTACCTAGACGATCGACAACGAGCGAACGTACATGTACCAAGGAACTATTAAAATGCACACATGAGCTACTGTAGTGAAGCAGTTGAATCACATCGAGTTTGTTTGGCGTAACTTTATTAACACAACAATACATAATCCAGGCAATAACAAATCAAATTACAAATATTAAAATTACCTCAATACATTTAAAGCTTCCCATTTAGCGTATTAAACTTGAGTCTCTTCAGCACGAATTATATATAATATAATTTTCAACGTTGTTTATAAATCGTTTATAATCAGTTTGTCTTGATCGAGACGGCGGAATATAACCCAGATGGAAATATAACAAGCAGCTGACAAAAACACTACCAAACCACTTCGAACCACTCGATCGAAAAGAAAGAAGGCAGTGTCACATGCAAGTCATGCATAGATATAATCACATGCCTCAGTTTCGCAAAGCCTGTTGGGGCAATATCGCGACCCAAAAAAAAACAACAAAAAAAACACGACTGAAACCTAGACTCGGCTACCGAGTATATAATGAGCATCGATGTCTGGGTCAATAAAACCATCAGAATCAATAGGCAAAGGATACGGCGATCGGGGAAAAGGTTATTAGCTATGTCGACATCCGATTCAGATGAGACATCAGTGATGTTAACTTTATCAGTAGAAATCTCAGGCGCATGCGAATTTGTAGTTACAGGCGAAGGCGAATTAACGGCTTGAGAGTCAATTGAAACGGGTGAATTGGAATGTTTATGAGAAGGAGACGTAGGAGACATCACAATTTCAGTAAGCACGGAGACGAAAATATCATGATAGTTGGAGTCAGATTTCGAAGAGGAAGGTTGAATAAGGATAGGTTGACAATTTTACGGCGAGGATAAGCGAAAGAATGTTGAGACATTTTAGATCTATTGAGCGAACGGTTAATATTAATGAAGTCGCGTGAATAGTCGCGTGATGAATTTTGCGTTGAAAAAAACATATTCTCCGTAGATTCTTGATTAATATTCGAAACAGTGGATTTAGAAAGGTCAGCAGACTTTGATTGTGAGGTCAGATCATCAGGAATAATTGGTTTACGGCGCGGAGAAGAGAAAATTCGGTTGAGACAAAGGCTTGATGTTTTGGCGCCAATCAGATTAGTTTGCACCACGGATGGTTGAGCCGCTGAAGAAACCAGAATCAGGAGTTTTAGCCAAATTTCGATGAGTAGGTGTTTTGAAAGGAGTTTGAAAAAGTGTGGGTGCATGTTTAGGGGATGAACCGTTCGAAATAAGAGCCGCAATCGGTTTAGAAATCTGCCAGTCCAAGCGAAGAACTAGCTTATTAGGAGACGATGTTGTTGTCCAGGTCGGATTACCAATATTATAAAGCGACAATGTTTTAAGTATATGGTTCGGAAATATTTCGCTGAAAATACATCCATCGGTGGTTGTATGACGGGAGGACCATTCAATTTTCAATTTAAGGGACTTGGTAGACACAGATAAAATCCCAAGAAATTACGTTATCATTATCAATAGGGCAGCTTTCGAGAAGTGAGACGACTTGAAAGGGAACTGGAAGGAATGACGCGGCAACATAAGCTTCAGGTTTAAAATCTTTAATTCGAGGCGAAGTCGGAGTAGGGAGAAGACCAGGCTTGAAGTATAGGATAAGAAGACATTAGTGAAACCATCTTTAATAACAAAATAATTGAAAAACCACAAATAATATGAAGAAAACGAGGAAGTAGACAATTCTCAATAATGGCGGCGATGACAATGACAAGTAGCCAAATTTTCTCGAACGTATAACAGACCAACAAAACACGGAATCGAGAAACCAAAACCACACTTGTGAAGAAAAATCGCTTAGCAATAATCCAGAAGAGAAAACAAGTGAGGGAAGCCTATTGGCAAGACCATTACTTAGAAAGTATTGGCAAGACCAATGGAAAGACCAGTTGACATTACACCTTGTAACACCATTACACTACACTAACTACACTGCGCTAGGCTACAGCAAAAAACTACAGCTCCGTGTGGTACAGTGAAGTGTTGCATAGTATTTTATGTAAAGTTATTATTCGACTAATTTTGTGAGCGGTCTGGAACGCAAAATCCAGCAATTTGATTGGTTCGTTAATGGTCTGGAACTTGGCGTTCTGGGCCGCTGACAGCGGGAATGCTACTGAAACCATAGTCCCTGGAATTAAAGTGTCTGGAAACGCGGCATACTTCAAAACGCACACTTTTTGTTCCCTCTCAATTCTGGTCACGTGGGAAGAATGGGCACGTTTCAGATGTTATCTGTTTAGCCACGCTCAGCAAAAGTACTGCCTGGCGCAAATTGTTCAACATTTGGATGTAGAGTAATAATCCCGGAGAAAAAACACGAAAAGATAAGTCTATTAAGCATTCCATCTGCGTCAGATGTTGCAAAGGCCTCTTGGCGAAGAGAAATAATAAATATTACGGTATTACAAAGGAACACGACGACAGTTGTTGATGTAAAAGATATTCGTAGATAAATAGACATTTCCAACCAAGTGACATTGAAGTTGGTATATAAGTATATACACGCTACATTATATAATTTGGTTATCTGAATTTGATGATTTCCAGAGAAAGTTATACTTTATCCGATGATAGAATGATTTGACAGCTGGTTAATAATAGTAAGGCCCTCGATCGCATTTGTTTGGTCTCACTTTGTTTAATATTTCTCGATTATTTCTTACTTTAAATCGTTAAAAAAACAGATTGTGACTCAGAACTAGCCTGCCCTAAATTCAACAAGCAGTTGCGCATCACTTTTGCCAAAACGGGTGCTAGAGCGGGAAATAAGTCTGTTATGTCATGCACCGCGCAAAGCTTCGGTCAGTAGGCATGGCCTTGATAAACTGACTAAAGTCGAAAATACCGCTATCCAAGTGGTTAAAGGCAATATACAAGTTTTGTGAAGCGGAGAGAATCTTTAAAACAAGTGGTCGAATTCGCTCGGATTGCATTAATAAAACTTCCATATATATGGGTTTCGCGACAAAATAATCTGCGGGTCGGGTGAGTTTGTTTACTTAACATGGATGCGTGCATTTCAATACAAATTTTAGACGACTACAGAAACCGGGCTTGGAGCTGTCATGGAGCATCACAAAATTTGCCATAAAAAACCCATGCATGAGTCAAGTTAAGCACAGAGTGAAAATTCTGAATGATGCACGTACGCGTGCAGTGGTTGACAACGGAATTTTTACCTTTTATCAAGTGTTGGAAGGACCGCAATGTTTCCCAATGTAGAATGTTTATCTCAACACAAACACAGTCTAATAAAATTACAACCTACTTCTTTTCAATTCCTTCTTCAAGGATTAAAATACGTCCTAATGGCTGAAATCTGTCACGATCTGCATGGTTTAAGAGTAATTTGATGGTTAGAGACCATCAAATGAGGATTGCAGGGAAACGCTCAGGCAACCCAAACTTGATCTGTGTGAGTTCAGGTACATTATAAATGCTAATGCCTTTTCTATTCAAAGAAAAAAGTGTTTGCCAGTGATACAAGGAAATGTTTCAGGATGTCATAAAAAAGGAAAAGCACTGATATCACTAATCTGCCACTAAAAGCCAGAAAGCATACTGTAGAGAAGTCTGTGATCACTGCACAGGATAATTTATTATGTATTACCAGTAAAATAATAATAAAGATAACAATTGCATGGTATATATTAAATCTTTAAATAGCATTTAATTAATGAAAAAGTTAAGACCACTCATTTTAATATGTACAGAAAATAATGATAAGTTTAAAAACACAAAATAGTTACTAATTACAAAAAGACTATATGCTTTGACAAAACTAATAATTTAAATCTCAGCAGGTCACAGTCGACAACAGAAGTTTAATTAGAATTTTCCAACAACTTGGCTGAGTGCAAAATAAATAGCCATAGAATTGCTTATCGCTCGATTCCCCTTTTCGGTGCCTGTATATGTTTCTGATTTCGACAAGCCAGAAAGCGGTTAGTTATTGCGAATAAACACCCGACTGCAGAAAATTTTGTTTAGCCCCTTCGACAATGTTTGACAACACCACACATGTAAGGATACTAGCTTGTGGTTGTCTTCTCCCGTTTCACAGCCTTTTACTAAGTTAACTGTTCCTTCGAACATGTAAGGTCAAACCACCTTTCGATTTCATGTTTTCATGCACATAACACACAAAAAAACACTTGGGGGTTCCTGAATCTGAAAATACAAAGAACCATTTCAGCCTTCGGTGTTCCTAATGTCCTGAGAGCAGCACTTATCGTATTATAAACATCGATAAAACACTTATATCGCTGACAATAATCTCCATTTGAGCTTCAATGTCCGCCGCATCCACCTCCAGTAAATTTAAATTTATCGCTAAGGTATCATCTCCAAAATCAAACTCATCATCGTCAATATTTCACTTGGAAAGCGCTCGCGCCTTGTTCTGTCGCCATATTGATAGCCTTGACCGTGCCTCTTCGCGTCACGTGATACGCTTACCTCAATATGGGCAAAGCTTGCCGTGTTTTTCCTTTGAAGTACGCCGCGTTTCCAGACACTTTAATTCCAGGGACTATGCTGAAACCAAGTAAATATGTCAGTCATGGTTAAATAACTTTAGAACTACACGTTGCTGAAATATCTCGTGTAAGTATTCTGTTAAAAATGTTATAAGCTTTCTTTTGATGTATAATTCAAGTTTCTGCATTACTTAAACTTTTAAAATGCTCAAAATGTTCTTAATATTTTTTGTAAAATATAACAGTCGTGTACTTGTCCCAAGTAATATAGATTTTCAGATATTTTTGTTCAAGTACTAAACGGCAAACGCACAACCTTGAACAATATATTAAACAAAAGCTATTGAAAAATCCTACTTGGGGTGAAAAAATTTAAGATTATAGCTAATTGGAAAGTACTTAAAAAACGTCTGCCATTTCGGAATCGGTTTAGTTCACAAGAAAGATGGTGGCAAATACGAGCCTGGAGAATACCAGTGTTGGAGAATGCGAGTTGAGTTTTCACAGAACGTTCACAACATTTGTGGTCATATAATAAACTATTTATTAACCTCGCTTGTTCGATCTGTATGGTGAAATATCGGACCTCCGTTTTCTGCACGGGCTTCGGCTGGCTGCACTCTCTCCGTGCGTACTGAAAGCGTCCAATATTTTACTAATGCAGACCGAACAAGCGAGGCTAAATACGACCCACTACAACGCAGTGTTTTATCTACTGTTTTGTGTTCTTAATGTTTTAGGAGGGGAAGAGAATGATGGGCACGTACTTTAGAGTTGGATTTTTTGGTGACAAATTTGGAGATCTGGATGGAGAAGAATTTATTTACAAAGAGCCTGCAATTACCAAGCTTCCTGAAATATCTCTTCGTCTTCAGGTATAATAAGCCATCTAACTGAAGTCATTTGTAAAGTTACTATTGAATGTATTGTTGTAGCTGATAGTGGTCGTGTTGCTGCTCTTGGTGGTGCTGTCACTGCCCGTCGAGTGCTGATGGTGGTGCTGTTGTTGTTCCTATTGGTGCTATATGACTGCTGATGGTGGTACTGTCACTGCCCTTCGAGTGCAGATGGTGGTGCTGGTTTCTATTGGTATGGCTGCTGATGGTGGTGCTGTTGCTGCTCTTAGTGGTACTATTGCTGCTGATGGTGGCGTTGTTGCTGATGGTGGTGCCGTTGCTTTTCGTGGTCGTGTTGATGATGTTACTGTTGCCGTTGACAGTGTTGCTACTGATAGTGATACTGTTGCCCATCGAGGAGCCGATGATAGTGCTGTTGCTGCTCATGGTGGTGCTGTTGCTGTTCGTGGTGTGCCTGCTTCTCATTGTGTTTCTGCTGCTCTTTATGGTAGTGGTGCTCATGCTGATGATGGTGGTTCTGTTGGTGTTATTGTTGCTACTGATAGTAGTGCTGTTGCTATTGATGATGTTATTGCTACTCATACTGGTGCTATTGATGGTGGTGCTGTTGCTACTGCCATATCATTGTGTAATATTTGTTCTCATTTGGTGAGCATAAACGATAACCCAACAGGTTGTATATCGTTTTAAAGCTCATATTTTGCTATACCCAAATAGGATAATTTCATACAATATACTTTGATATATGAATAGACAACATGGATATTCAAAAAAGCATAATGGTTGTTTTCAGATGGTTGCTTTTTTTGTCCTACCAAGTCAAAAAGTTTGCGTAATTAAATTCAAATTCATATAGTTTGTGGATTTACACCATGTTTTTTATTAGTTCTGAGCTTTCGTTACGTGAACTCGGACCGTCGTCGGAGAAGTTACATTAAACTGAACGCTTGTTCACGTCAGCTATCTATTGCATTGAACTTGCATGCTACGTCATATTTAAGAAAAATGGAATAGTAATACAGATTGTTCTAATGGCTCCTCAACTCCAACTTGTGCCTAAATTAACACAGAAACCACAATTAAGAAGAAAAAGAGTTGATCACAACCTCGTCCCCAGGGCTATTTGTGGGGGCTGGGCCAAGATGGCGGCCAAGAACAAATGGCCCTGGCACAGGCTGAGCTATCACCACATCTGATTGGTCGAGATAACATTGGATGTTTTAGGTATTCTGATTGGTAGAAACAAGGCGGGCGGCAGGCTAACTCGCGGGCATTTGTTTTAGGGCTCAAATTATATTAAATATAGTGATACCAGAATTGCCGGCTGTTAAAAACAACTTCAAAATGAATGAAAATGTGAGGAAAGCTGGCGAAACACTCGTAAAAACGTCGGAAGAATATGTAATGATGAGTCATGTCGTCTCTGTGCCCTGGCTGCCATACAACGAAGTACATGGGTCGGCAATTCAGAGTGTTTTCTAAATCGGGCGAACGAAAGACTTGGTGAACAAAGTCAAACGTATTTTGGCTGCGAAAGGAAAGTACAACACAGGACAGAATTTACGTGTTTGGCCATTGAGAAGCAGGAAAACTCACGAAAACAAGGCGGCCCGGCCAGACAACGGCAATCCAGTTTCTTGCGAATTTGGTAAAACGGTGAAGCAAATGATAAATACTAAGCATTTACAGATATTTATTAAAAGTCTATTTATTTTAATAATTCGACAATGTATTTGGAAATGAATGTTTTGATTGTTTTCAGTTTGGGTCAGTCAAGCTGAACTAAATATTCAGAAAAAATTGAGCCTGACTAGGCGCGATATAGATAGTGAAGCCTGGGTCCGAGTCAAAAATGAGTCAAAATTTGACTCATTTTTTGCAGCCTGTGCCAGGGCCATTTGTTCCCGCCATTTTGTTTTGGCCGCCATCTTGGCCCAGCCCCTACAAATGGCCCTGGATTTAATCGACACATGCAAATTAAGCTTCAAAGAACATATATGATTTTTTAGGCAAGTACAGTCGTTGGCACCTAAGCGCGTACACCGCCCGTCAAAACATGTTTTATATCAACGTCAAAGTTAAATGTTTACCTTGGAAACGTATTAGGTTTGCATTCAATACATTCGAACCAATGCATTATTGTCACACGAATGTTCCCTTAGCCAATCACGTTCGCCAATCCCACGGTGTTGATTTCAAAACGGTTAACTTTGGCTTAAATTTAGAACATGTTTTGACGGGCGGTGTACACGCTTAGGTGGCAACGACTGTAGTTTACTAAACACTCTAGCCTACAAAATTATGTGAAGGCTTAAAACTTAATTTTACAACACAAGACTTTGTTTTTATTAATTGTCTTATTTTGCACGCTTGCTGTAGTACCGAAAAACAAGATAACATTAAAAACATCTATTGTTTTGTAAGCTGAATTCACTGTAAAATGTTTGCTTAAAGTGCCTATGAAACGAAAATTAAGTTTGTCTTATTTGAAAGAACACTTAAAATGATAGAGTAACATATTTTGAAGTTTTTCGTTTCCTTGCTTCGTTCTTGAGATATTTCAGTTTGTTTGATATGCAAATTAAACATTTGTGCATAATGAGTTGTTGAAAAAAGTTATATATCTTTGCTATTATCAAACCAAAATAATTCGAGGGAAGTATGTGCGTGTGTCTCGCCCAGAACACTAAACATGTAGATTTTCAAGTGATTATATTTGACGATAGCAAAGATATATAACGTTTTTCGATAACTCATTATGCACGTGTGACGTCGCAACATGCGACATTTACATCAAACAAACTGAAATATCTCAAGAACGAAGCAAGGAAACGAAAAACTGGAAAAGATGTTACTCTATCATTTTAAGTGTTCTTTCAAATAAGATAAACTTAATTTTCGTTTCATAGGCACTTAAAAAATCCTCAACCAATTATGTTTATTTTCTATCAAATATATCAAGGCTCCATTGTGAGCTTTAAAACGATATATAGCTTGTTGGGGGGGGGGGGGGGGGGGGGGGGGAAGAGCTTGGGGCGAGCGCGGCCAAATGCTAATGTTTTCTTGTGAGATCGAGCGTAGTTACCGGTTCTATATGCAAATTTCTTAAGATTTTAATTGCAGAATTGGATTTTTTGGGATAAGCGCTATTGTGCGATGGGGAAAAAGAACCGTTGCGTTGGTGGCTGTGACAATGACCAAAGATATCCACATTTGGTTGTAAAACGATCGCATGTGTCAAAGATGATTTGGCTTAAATGGCCGAGAGACGAAGGCTTGTCCGAACTTTGGAGGAAAAGTGTTGCGAAAGGCCGAAAAGGTTTTAAACCTGGGTCATACGTGACGGTGTGTTCAAATCACTTCGTGGAAGGTGAACGTACCAAGGATAATCCACTGCCAACACTATTTATGAATGTATCAGGACAACAAGCTGCATCACCGAAGAAGCGACGGAACGTGATCGCTTGTCAACAGAATTCCAGGGGGAAGAAGTTGTGGTATCAACTGTCACCGTTGATCCTGAAAATGATGCCGAAAATACCGAGGACAATACTGTTTACCCCTCATTTCAATTCGCCCAAATAACCAGAGAATCCGATGTCCGATTCTTTACTGGACTACCAAGTACAAGCCTATTTAAGGTTTTGTTTGGGTGGCTTGTAGTGAAGGCTACACAGATGCAGTACTGGCGTGGAGCAAAGCAAACCGGGGAACATCACAAAAGGCGCGCATCTCAGGGAGATTCACCGTCGTTACCAAATAAGCCTGGTCCATCAAGAGCCCTTTCACACGAGCAGGAATTTTTGCTTGTCCTAATGCGGCTACGACTTGGGTTGTTTGGTCGTGACCTTGCCTTCCGGTTTAAAGTTTCACCATCTGTGGTCTCTACTATTTTCATCACCTGGATAATCCTGATGTCGAAAGAACTGGGGGTGTTGATTATCTGGCCAAGCCGAGAGCAAGTCAGAAGAACACTTCCAAACTGCTTCAAAAAACAATATCCAAAGGTCAGATGTTTCATTGACTGTTTTGAAATTTTCACGGAAACACCAAGTGCCTTGGATGTAGCAGCTGCATTTTGGAGTGAATACAAACACCATTATACATTATAAGTTTTAGTAGGTATAACACCAACAGGGACAGTTTCCTATGTGTCTCCAGCCTATGGAGGCCGTGCTTCAGATATTTTTGTGGTACGAAACAGTGGGTTTTTAAATCTGATTGAACCATACGATCAAGTTATGGCCGACAGGGGGTTTAAAATTAAGGAAGATCTAATGATGGTTATGGCATCCCTATGTATCCTCCCAAGTTGTGCAGCATCAATGCAAATGATGCCTGCAGATGTCAGGAAAAACATCATCCATTGCAAATGTAAGAATATATGTTGAACAGGCAATTAGACGTGTGAAAACATTTAATATGTTAAAAAATGAACTCCCTATCACACTTGTTTCACAAGCAGACAACATTGTTAAAGTATGCTGTGCACTCTTTAATCTGTTACCTCCATTGTGTGAATAAATGAAATGATTCTTTTCAGTTGAACCTCGCTATATCAAACTCTCAATTTGATATTACCAATTTTGTGGAAAAAATTGACAAGTGCATGTTTAATGGATGTGTTTCTGTTGGAGATAAGGGACCGAGAGGTTGAGATACTGTGGTTCAACTCTATGATGTTATGCAATTATATTATGCACAAATAGTTATATATAATGTTATTCATTGTATACTTAACAAAGTGCCAGAGTTTGTTTGCTTGTTGTTCTCCCAAACTTCCACTTAATATGTGTTTCTATATAACTGTACAGTACACACTAAACAGTAGAAACATGGAAAATGTTTTCTATGTTTATTATAAAACATTCGAATGATGCTTTCTGTTAGGTTTTTTGTAAATATTCCCATGATGTGTCTATATGATGAGTCTGTTATAAACTCGTGATTACTACACCATGCATGAACAGAAGTGTTACACTTGCAGCAAATATGCTGCCCACCAACAGGTATTTCATCAGACAAACACACATTGCATTTGTCTGAAGAATGTAGATATATTTTCCCTTCTCTAACTGGTTCCTCCACCTGTTCCAGGGGTTCCATCTGTTCCACAGGGCTTGGTGGATCTTGAACTGGTGGTGGTTGTGCTGTCGTGTCCACAATACAATAAGTGCACAGCCACTCAGCAGCATCTCCAATATCATTGATGTTTATCTCTGCACAATTTAAGTGCCACCAAGCATTGCAAATGTCACAACAGACACTATTCTCATAATCATTGTTAACTTCAGGTGCTTCTAGAATTATTTTGTCACATTTTGGACAGCAAAATACATCCCAATACCCCAGGATACACGGCAGGACATATGTCTTGTAAAACAATGTTGCATTACTCACAACTGGAATCAAAATCTATCCTTTCAATCAATGGGGCATGTCCTTCAGTCCACACCACAAAATAGCAATGAGATACACCGACAACCCACATTTGAGCCTGAACTTGCGTGTAGTATTGATGACTTCTCTTCAATCTTGGTTTCCCATCGTCATCTTCCAGAAAGTCAACTTGCTCATAGGTTTCTTTCATGTTAATGTCCTTGTTCCGGACTGAAAATGGGCATTTGACTTCTATTGTTGCTGTAGGACAACACTTGCACTTAAAAATGCCATTGGGTGAGCCTGCCAGGAATGGGCGATCCGCTCTAACAAATAACCCACACTTCTGGAATCCTTCAAGCCCTCCATCATGCTGAGGCCCTACAGCTGCCAAAAATGATTTAACTGCATCATTTTCATGCATTACTCCCCATTTAACAGCAGGTAAGTGTGAAATATCCTTACCCTTGTCAATGATTCGGACCACCAAAGGAGAATAGTGCGGTCGTTTCTTCCCTCTCTTCTGCAGAAGACTGTTGGTCTTAGTATGTACTTCATGTACGTTGGAAGCGGTGATACGCCCACGTATCTGATTAAACCAGGCATCACTAGACTGCTGCCCTTGGGTTGTCTTCTCAATTATTTTGACTTGAGCTCCGTTCAGCTGTATGCTCTCCAAAAATGCAGGTCCAGTTTCTTCAAGTGGTTCACTGCAGAAGACATCAATGCCAATGCAGCTTCTGTTATAGTAGGAGGGATGTTAGCAAGAACTAGTTTGTTTGTAAACAACAAAACGACAGTTAAAATTGTTGGGAGTAAAGTTTTACAATATCAACAACGTTTCAGTGCTAGAACAAAAGTGAAAGTGTAAAGGTTTTTTTTAAGATATTATTTTTCAATTTGTATTTCGTGGTTCTGCCCCATCCATGTTTATTTTTTGCGCGAGCAGAACGAGCAGTCTATTATATGTAGAAATGACGTAATATCTTTAGTATTAGATAGTAGATCTTTGGTTTTAGATAGTATTCGCATTGTATAATAAGTATAGGTAATCGCATGGGGCCGAGGAAAATTAAGGTTTAATTTCACGAGTGTTTTCAAAATTTTATAAAGCTGCCCGAATCTTAAATTAAACCTTAATTTTACGAGAACTCGTGCGATTATGTGTTAATAATATAGCGGGCAAAATTATTCAAGAGCTATGTTATGTCCAGAAAATGTCGAAGTACATGTACCATTATATGACGGTCGGTGTTCGGCAACATTCCAATTTTCCTCGCTCTATCTGTGCGTGTTGCTTTCTTTTTGTAAACACAGGCAAAAGTTCGTAAATTTTCTAGTGCATTAATTTTCATTAATAGTTTACACTCCTTCAATAGTTTAAATTAGTTCAACCTTGCAGATTTGTTGAAAATAGTTCAGTCCTCTGTGGTTCACTGTTGCTAAGTAACAAAGCGACCAATCACATGCAAGTACTGCTGATCAAGGAACCAATCAAGTGCAAGTAATTTTGCCCTGTATATTATTATACTAGTTACTTGGAAGGTTTTTACACCCCATGCGTTCCTTTGCGCTTCTTGTGTTCTTATTAGACTGACTGACCCCGCCTTTATTTTTATTGTATTTTAATTTAATTTAGTCTTTCTATAAAGAACGTTTTGGAGAAGACGCTGTCGAAGTGATTAAAGATTCCAGTACAGTAGATCCTCAAAAATTAAAAGCTGATAAAGCATACATCCAGTTGACATATGTTGAACCATATTTTGCTGAGTATGAAATGAAGGATCGTATTACTTATTTTGACAGACATTACAATATACGTTAGTATTTTTTTATCTTTTATATACATAACCACATAGACCACATAGACTTGGACATAAATCAAAGGCCAACACATTAAATTTTGATTAAAATTTGGATGATAAATTTATAATAATATTCTGATTGTGAGACTCTGTAGAAGAACTAAGTGAAAAAAATGTTTGGTTGCGCCATTATGCTTATATTATGCAAACCTTTAACTGAATCTTTAATATTTAACTGAATTAACAAATAACTGTGGACTTCAATGGACTTGTTTTCCTATGAATATTTCCTAATAACTCGGTAGCAGTGATATGCAGTCTCTGAGTGTCCACTAGTTTCTTCTAAGGAGAAACTTACAGTTAGATTTTTATAAGATTCTTATTCAATTTTCAACCAAATTCCACTAAAATTCAATGGGTCAGTGCTTGATCTATGTCCAATCCTTCCACAAAGTTATATATAAAAAAAAACGGTTCAATGCTTTTGGGAATATCTTGGTGACAGACTAACAAACAAACCGAGGTAAAATCATAACCACGTGGCGGAAGTAATTAGTAGATCTGTTTATTTATTGGGCTCTTGCAGATGGCGTCATAGTCGCCATATTGGGTTGCAACTTCAAAGTTCCGACCCTTGGTAGTTTAAATAATGAATGGTAATCTTTTTATATCTAACACCATCGTTGATGGTGTTAATCTTTTTATATGGATTTGCCACACAGCTTAGGAATACATGTAAGATCTCAATACACTACATCTAAATATATTTTGTAATTCAAGATATAATTTTTATATGAATGCTAAATCTATATCAAACGTATAAAAACATAAGGCTTCATCGTCATCATCATCATCAACATTATCATTAATATTAGCATCATCATTATCGTCATCTTCATTATTATTATCGTCATCATCATCATTATCATCTTTATTATCATCCTGTCTTCCTCGTTATCTTCGCCATCCTCTCTTCATTATCATCATCATCTTCATCATGATCATCCTCATCATCATGATCATCTTCATCATTATGATCATCTTCTTATTACCATTATCATCATAATCATCGGCATCAACATCATCGGTATCATTATCGTCGTCCTCTCATCATCATCGCCATTATCCTCGTCATTGTCATCATTGCATCGTCATCCCGTGTCATCATCATCATCAACATCAACAACCAACTAGTTGGCGATTACAAATTCGGCATTCTGAATGGCTGAGCTACTAGTGGTCTATTGGTAATAGACCACTAGTAGCGTTATCCAATGACAAACCTTCTTATAACTGGAATATTCCTATCCTGACCAATCAGAAGCCACGACATATTTACGTTGCAAGTAAAACCTGGAAACTAGGCCAAACATGGCGTCCGCTAAAATGTATATACGAGTGATGAAATCATGAAAACATTGGCCCGATCGAAAGTAATGGAAAATTGTTCAATTGTTAAGACTTATTTACGTTAAAGAAAAGTTTTTTATGGTTGATACTAAAACAATTAGACAGCTCGCCCTCGTTTTTTATGGGCGATAGTCAACTCGGCTTCGCCTCGTTGACTATTAGCTCATAGACAACTCGGTCTCATTGTCTAATTGTTAATTATCGTCATCATTATCAATATCGTTGTCATTGTCGTCGTCGTCATGAATAATGTTGTTTGTAACCTTTTCCTGCCTTTCTTATGCTTCTTTTCCACTTCCTTCCCTCTTTTTCATTCCCTTCCTTTCTTTCGATTCCCTTTTCTTTATACTGCTTAGTGCAATAATTGAATATTTTTTTTAGAACGCTTTGTGTTTTCCACACCATTCACTCCCAGCGGTCAGGCCCATGCTGAAAGCTTAGTGAATCAGTACAAACGTAAAACAATCCTTACTGTCTCGCACGCGTTCCCTTATTTAAAAACAAGAGTGAACGTAATAGACAAGGAAGAGGTAAGTTTACTTTTCCGCTTTATTGGAAGAAGTTTCGGCTACTAGGTATTTTAATGAAATACAAACCAACAGAAACTCTATAAGGTGAAACGTTTTCTATTTTCAGCATTTCGACTATCTTGCAGTTATCGTTGGGAATTCCTAATATTGACTGCAAGGTAAGCGAAACGTCGAAAATAAGAATAGTTTCCTTTTCGTTAGCATTGTTAACATTGTCAGTGGGCAATATCTACAAATGGGCGCGGGCGGACGGACGAACGAACGGCGGACTGATTAATTTGGCCCATACTTTTGGGAAAATAGGCACGCAATGCGTACATGCGTCTACGTTTAGGGCTATGGTGGTATGCACAACCTCCCACTCAGGGCCTTGCAATATACATTGTTTACAATCACGTGACATCAGGCACCATCTTGGCTAATTTCCAGTTAATTTCCAATACCCAAGCTAAAACAAACATGACAGTCAGCAGTGTGACATTTGCAACACTGTTGGCCAACTAAAAAATTAACCAAGATGGTGAAGGTAATGTCATGTGCAAACGATCTATTCACAAGTTTCCTCGTGATGCATATGATTTGATAACAACTATGTATAGTAACTGCGAGAACTTGCAAACACATAACCCACTACTATAGTAAGTAAATCCGCATCACATGCACCAGGAGAAAAATTGAGTCTGATTAATCAGATCATGCGAATTGGCCTTTGGTTGAGATAATCATCAAAGACACTGGCAGTATAATTAATATAACAATAGAGCACGTACATAGAAATATGCCAAAACAGGAAATGGCCAATTTAATTTGATAAAATACATATTAATAGTATAGCATGTAAGAATTTGCTACTATATATATATATGCACAAATAATACTGTCCTAATATGTTAGCCACTGGTTATATCTTTTATCTGAATATGTATTATCACAGTCAATAACATAGCTAAAATTGACACAGATTGTTTGCCTTGACTAAAACTGGCACAGATTGTTTGACTTTGGTCAATTATATCATAAACAATGGGTCCAGGATTTTCCTCAATGTCTGATTTGCCATTCTCAGTAACATACACATTTCTGGACAAAAGGCATCCTAATTGTTACTACTTATATTAATAATTTAATTATGACATGTTTAGTTCACAGTATGTTGAGTTTAACTCAAAGTGTTGATTGTGATTTACAATTTTGTTGTAATTTTCCTGAATTGGTACAGTAGTTGTGTGGCAAAAACTAGAGTTGCTTGCTTCAGTGGCCGAATGGGCACAACTGTCACAAGATATGGGCTCACAGTCAATATTTCTAAAACCAATAACAATAAAATCAGGGGAAAGATATAAGTACTGTATCAATGAAGCAAAAAGGTGTTATAATCATGGCAGGGACCATTTTATACTGAGCGTTAAGTTTTTGATTTGATCGCTTGGTTAGAGTGCTTTATAGCATATACAGTTGCACATTTTAATAATACAGTGTGTATACTATTTTGATGCATATTCAGCAGCCTTTCCATATTGTGTAACGATAAACTGTTTTGTCTGTAACTCTCGGGGCTAAACGCCTCTGAGTTGAAGACAAAATGACTTTGAGTTGAGAACGAAACAACTGCAAATATATATTTCCTTTCAAACAACTCTGATCATATAAACCAATGTGACACAATATAACTTTATAAGTTAACTATAGTTCCTTACCTTGATAAAATCTTCCCGAAATCGAAAGAAACAACTCGTTTTCACTGATTCAATCGTTCGCAGACAAGAATGTAGATGGACGAAGCACGAAGTAGATAGACGCCATATTCACTAAATCACATACTTCGTTGCTACATCGGAGAACATCGGCACACCTTCGCTTATATATTGGCTCCGAACGTTTCGCGCGCTGATGAATGTGATAGAGGAAAACCTATTACGTCACAAAAGTGACAATACACGCCAGATAGGTTTTTACCACTGATCTCTATATAAACTGGATAGGCCATTCCCTATGGCCAGCAGTCGAATATTTCGTTGCAGTCGCCTCCACCTTACGTAGTGGAACATATGACGCATTGCGGCCTTAGAACTTATTCCCAATCCTAACGTTGACTAGCATAAGCAAGCTTGACGTCAGCACGGTCAGATTATCCGGGGGAGGAATATTAAGTACTCTGTGCCAGGGGAGTCGGAAAAGCCGTAAAGCAAACAACAGATGCCGGTTCGTTTAGTTTTCACTGTTTAACAACAAATACAGTCCAAAGATGGCAAGTACACAACACGAGATATTGTTAAGACATTAAGATTACTATAAAAGGTACAATTTAAGACTTGGAATTGAATTCTTCGTATATTTTATAGTCTGTTTTTCAGTTTATATTATCGTGAAGTTTCTTCGTTGTCGGCACTGAAGAAAAACAACGAAATTTAAAGGTTTTATAGCTCAGTAACAGAAACAAATACAAGAAATTAGCGTCTTAAACCTTATTAAGTACTTCTTATGTCCTTACATTCGTTGAAATTTTCTTAAAATAACTCTTTTTGTCTGTTTTCAATCTACGAAAGCTATGAACTTCAGTGGCAGCCATCTTGGGTAGTGGTCCCGACGTCATACAGCTGGTACGCAAAATCCGGCCTCATGCCCCATCCAGTTTTATTGAGATCAGTGGTTTTTACGGGTACATAACGTCTATTGTTGCTATAGCAACGTAGACGCAAAAATGGCAACTAAAAGTTTTCATAGGCGACTCTTGGGCCCCAAAAAGTCAATTGCTGGAATTAAACTTGCTTAAGTCGCATGTATGGATTTTGTTATTTCTTTCTCTATTAAGCATTCTTTCGGTATGCTTCATGTTTTGCTCTATACGGTATAGGATAAAATTCAATATTTCTTGCTAACCACATCTGTGTCTAAGTGAAAAAGGTGGTAACTGCCAAGAATAGTTTTTGTAATGAAATACTGACGTTTCGAGCGGAACCCTTCACTTTATTTTAATCTAATGAAGGGTTTATAAAAACTTTTCTTGGCAGTTTACCACCTTTTTCACTCTGCTCAGTTACTCGTCAGTCAGTCAGAGTTTTTTGTTCTCTCCTGTGCCTCGAGAATTTTTCATCGGCTTCTACGGTTTCCCTACCTCCACAAAATCGACTACCTCTATTGAGAAAATGGATTACCTCTATAGAGCTATCTTCCACTAATTCTACTACTTCCATCAAGGAAGGCTACTAGACTAGGTTATCAGTATCTAAATACTGTCATGTGTTATTCTCAATTAATAAAGTCGCTTCACTTTACTATGCTTTAAGTGAGGCGCACCACGTTTACCGCTGTACAACATAATCAACCTCGTACCCAGGCTTTTCGCTCCCGCCCTCGCGAACTCGTCGAGCGAAAACCCTGGCATGGGCTGGTCACGTGCCTCCCAGAATCTGGGTATACGAAGGGGGGTGGGTCGTATACACGTTCGTGTTTTCTATCTGACGCCATGTTTTTATCGTGTCTGAATTCCACTATCAAAAAGAGTATTTATACAAATGTTAATTTACAGCCAAAGCAAGTCACCTGCTTAGAGGCTGTTTTTAATCGAAGAGATACAGTCGCTGTATTGCCTACAGGATATGGGAAATCGCTGATTTACATACCATTTACAGGATATGGGAAATCTCTGATTTAAATGCCTTAAAACTGCCAAGTCTTCTTTCGCAAGGCCTGCATAGGAGGTGAGGCAGATGTTCACCTCGTGGGAGAGAGTTTCCGAGTAATTCTTCAGCCACTGACAGAATACCAGAATTGCCGCGATGAAAGATATTTTTGCAGTGAGTTACATCGCAAATCGTGAGACACAAGCGGCAGCACGAACTTCGAATTCCCTCACTGTAGAATTTTTTCGGTGTATTAAACTGTTTCGACATCAAGCCAGATCCAGTTGCAATGTTAAATGATACGAAATGATATGTGATCTCGTGTCGCGGCAATTCAATAAACCCATACTATACGTTTGATGATAACACCAGAAGACAATACGTACTTACCATCCCCTCCCTAATAACGGTATTTTAAAACCTCCCAGATTCTGGGAGGCACGTGACCAGCCCATGTCAGGGTTTTCGCTCGACGAGTTCGCGAGGGCGGGAGCGAAAAGCCTGGGTACGAGGTTGCAACATAATGTCGTTGTGTATGAAATGTGGAAGGCGCATCATGTTGCGTTAAGTGGTATTGATGTTAGAGTTGGGCAAAAACAATGAGTTGATAATGGCCACTTTGCAATGTTTTCTCTAGCGAAGTGGTGTTTTTTCAGTGGTTAATGAAATAACTCAATCAATTGCAGTCACCGTAATGACAATGTCGTTGCCGAAATGTCGTAATTATTTCACTTCAAGGTGGCTCCTTACGGCTCATTACACGACGCGCGCCTAACTATGCTAGACTAATGTACTCAGAGTAAAGTAGTTTTGTATGTTCATGAAATTCTCTAGAATGATTAACAGCATTCTTGTAAATACATAGTTTTGGTTATTTATATCTGGAAGATTGTTACCATGACGACAATGAGCTTCAAAGATAGGAGATCTTTTGATATTTATTATTTTTTTCTGTCATTTCTCGAGTTTCCTTTTGTGGAATTAGTTCAAACGTCGCAGTCTTGGGGATAGTGCTTCAGAAAACATTTTTGTACCAAATAAACTTAGGGTTGTTCAAATGGTTTTTCGAATATCACCGAATTCAATGGTTTTAACTTTAAGCAAAATTTGTAGGATAGAATATTAAAAAAAAAAACGTAGTAGAAAGGTATAAGCTTGAACTGTTTCACCGAAGAAAACGCGACATATCTGCGTTTATTTTTGGACAATTTTATGCGTGCTGACGTTATACAATTTCCGGATTAATTCAAGTGAGAATCTGTTGACTCGGGCCTTCGTCAGAGCAAACAATCATCAGGTCAAAAGCTCAGCAATAAATAATAAGCGTGCATGGTGTTACCACAAATCCTCACTTGTTCAAAGGTCGTGAAAACCTATTTATTAAATAAAATAGAGAGGTTTGTTGATTTTTCTGCACAAAAAATAACGATATTATCACATGCATGTATGATTATTCATGATAATCCCATGGTGTCCCATTATCATAAAACAATTAGACGTAACTGCTCTATTTTTGTGGGCAATAGGACTATTTTCATTTAGTATAAATACACAGGTGATTATGGAAAATCGCGCGCGCTGATTGGTCGTGCTACTTCGGACTAATTCTCGATAGTCTCCTACAGCGTTTATTCAAAATGGCCGCCAGCCAATTTGTCAATGCGGCAGACGAGGAAATTAACAAGTTTAAAGAAAATGCTGTTTCTAAAAGTACGAAAATGTTTATACTAAATTTTTACTAAAATAATTATTCGTTTCAGGCTCAGTGAATATCGGTGAATAATAACCTCGACTTCGTCTCGGTTATTATTTAACAATTATTCGCCGAAGGCGAGGTGAATATCGGTGTATAATAACCGAGACGAAGTCGAGGTTATTATTCACCGATATTCACTGAGCCTGAGGTGAATAATTGTTTTAGTATAAATGCACATTTTCGTACTTTTAGGAACAACATTTTCTTTGAAGTTGTTAATTTCCTCATCTGTCGCATGACAACTTGGCTGGCGGCCATTTTGAATAAACGCTGTAGGTGATTACCAAGAATTAATCCGAAGTAGCCCGACCAATCAGCGCACGTGATTTTCTATAATCACCTGTGTATTTATACTAAACACCGATATTCACCTCGCCCTCGGCGAATAATTGTTAAATAATTAACAGATTGCTCACTCGTGAGATATCCTGCACAACACTCGAAATATATTTCATATTTTCACACACCCTTGTATTATTCTCTATTTCTTTCACGCAATTTGACGTTTTAGGCTTAGTTACTGAGGCTTATTCTCTATTTCTTTCACGCAATTTGACGTTTTAGGCTTAGTTACTTTTGGATAAAATTCGGCTTAATTTGGGCTTATTTTCTTCTATTTTGGCCACCGTGTTGGTTGACCAAAGTCGTCAACCAACACGGCAACCAACACGGCGCCTCTGTGTTAATCAATAACATATTGATATATCTGTAGTTCAGCCACCAAACGCCCTATGGCTCCCAAATTTTGGCTCTTGTTTTAGTTTTTCTTGTTCTATGCGCAACTTTGAAATTATTACACTAAAGTAAGCGAGGAAGTGAAAGCCATCTATAACTTTTTCATTGAAAAGTTCGTGCTTTCCAATTCTATTACTAATATTATTTTGACTTGCTTCTCTACAGATTACCCTGACGCCAATCCAAGTGGCAATTGAAGATATCCAGAAGAAAACAAACGAGTTGAAAAGTGCTGTTTGGCAAGAACCACCAGATAAGAAAATCCTTCAGATGGTTCTACAAGGTTCCGTTGGAACGGCAGTAAACCAGGCGAGTATATAGTGTCATTGCAAAAGGTGTTCATCTGCAGCAGCTTGCGCTTTGGTGTCCTTGGCCTAAAAATTTCGAATGTTCTCTATACTAGGCGACTTTTTTCGCTTGAAGCGAAAAAAATTTCACTCTGCACGGAAAATAATTAGAAATCTATTCAATTCCAACAATAGAAAGTCGATTCGCGCAAAAACAGTCTCCTAACGTTGAAAACCGTTTTTAGGGTACAACCAAACCCCTATTTAGCGAACACATTTGGGGTCACGTTTAGGTGCCCGCTCACGAGAGATGTCCGCTTAAAGGGGTTGCTACTATAACTTTTTATAATGACTGGGACCACATACATGTGTCTGCTTAAAGCTGGATTTTTATTAAATGTCACATGCACACTCGACTTTTTATTGTTTAAATTGAATAGTTCTCTACATCGTAAATATGAGCGGCCGAACTGCGTGAGTCATATAATTCTTATCATCAAAGCATAAAACATACATGGGAATGGTCCAAAAAGTGATTTTAGTGCGCTCTGTCTGTTTCACCATGCATTGAGCTGACGGATAAGCGACAATACTCTGTGCGGTTAAATTCGATAAAATTTGTATCAAATTCAACAGCTCAGCTGCAGTAGGATCTTGCATTTGATTCGTTCTATTCCTGTGTTTTGTTGTAGGGTCCACTTGCTATGGCTGTGGCTTTCTTGTCTGCTTTCCATCACGACAACGACACAGATGAAAATACGATTAGCCGTGATCATCACAAGTTACGCTTGTGTTTTAAAGCTTTCGTCAAATGGTACGTTTTATAATATGTAATAAATTGTGTAATTTTCTAAGAACACACTTCCAGTTTTAGGGATATATAATGGTCTAAGGTATCTCTTTCGGCAGAGATAAATGTATGTACAGGACAGAACTTTACTATGATTAAGTATTTTAAGTCAATCTGATATTTTGCGCTAAAAATACAATATATATATAGCTGTTGTACAGCGAAACACCGTGTCTGTAGATTGAACTATATATATATATATATATCTTATTAGATGTTTTGGTGTGTAGTATCGCTGTGTATTTTTACGAGTTGTGCCGTATTTTGACGAGCCCACAGGGCGAGCCAAACTACAAACAACGAGTAAAAATTGTTGTTCCTTAAATTTTGTACGGTGGTTACTTCAACAATTACACGAACCGTTAAATGATACAACAATTCTCAGATTATTCGTAATAAACACGCGGCGAAATCTGCAAAAATCGTTTACTATGTTTTTCTTGAATTTAATTCAGTTAAATTTACTGGACAATATGCCAGTCATGACAATAATATTCGACAATGATATTACATGCTACTCCGAGTAACGAACCATATACGGTAAAGCTGGATTTCCACTAAGTGTAAAATGTAGAGCGCTCGACTTTTCTAGTGTACAAATTGAATAGTTTCCTACTTCGTTCCACATGAAAACTCAGAAGACAAAAGAAAAATGTCGAGCGCGCGACATTTTACGCCTTCTGGAAATCCAGCTTAAGTAGAGAAAAACTCTACTCGACCGCGGCTGGGATTCGAACCCGCGACCTTCGGTTTACTAGTCCAACGATAGCACACACCAAAACATCTACTAGTCCATTTACTAGTCCAGCGATACTACACACCAAAACATCTTATAAGAGATTTATTATACAACTGCTCTGATCAACAAATTTTTATGGAAAAAGAAAATTCTAAAAAGGCCAGAGAAGTAGCGTGACTTGCACCAGGACAAAGTAATAAGCATACATGAAGTAGTCTCCCGTGTGATAAATTTGATTGGCTAACAATCGAAATAACAGTGCAAATAACTAACTATCCAAATATCGCTGTATATTTGCACTCATTTTCAGTTTTAGTTTTTAATGCAGTTGTATAATAAGACATCTATTATGGTACTGTTTGAAATGCGTCGATCAATTGTTTAAACTTCGGGTTAAGGCTTTGAGAGAAACGTTATACAGAAATTTAATCCTTTTCTGAAATAAGGAGTTCAAAACCGTTGAAATACATGTGAATTTTCGTGTAACCAAAGGTTTCGTGGAAAATTTCAAGTCTTTTTCCCTTTGTTGGTTGTTTTTTTTAACAAGTTTATTTGGATCATTTATACTTAACAACAATAGAACATTAATATTTGTCAGTTGTTTTGCTGTACAAGCTGTGGTAGTTGGTAATACTCAGAAAAACTCTGAGCTCCAAGCGGGACTCGAACCCGCAACCTTCTGAATGCTAGCCAGACGCTCTAACCATTGGGCCACTAGAACTCAGATCGCAGAGCAAGGTTATTTAAGGTAATTATACCTTAGACTGTGCCCAGTCCTTCAAGAACGAGTCTTAACCGCTTGGTTACAAGTACTTATTAGTCCACAAGTCGCGTTGTAACAGTAAGTTTCCAGTTAAACATACCACAACTACCACAGCTTGTACAGCAAAACACTGGCAATTATTACTAACATCAAGCTGCAATTTCTGAAACTAACTAATAGAACATTAGTATTACATAACAAGATGACGAAAGATAGTATAAAACTATAATAATATAAGATCCAAAGGGGAAAGGTGCGAACGGGACTCTAATGCCCATGCAAGGCACCCACCCAAATAAATTTAAAAAGTCTAGAAAATATTAAATATGGAAGGAAGAAGTGAATGACAAAATAAATCAACGAATGAACATTTAATGAGAGTGAGTGAATATTGCGAGTGAGTGAGAAAGCGAGCGATCAAACGAATGAACGGATATTATGTTCTGTGGCAAGGGCAATCACGGGTCAAGGACCATGTACAAGTCATTTCTGCATCAAAAACTAAAGTAACGAGATAAATAAATCCGCCTAAGATAACATTCAAAGGAACTAGGGCTGGAAAAACGATCAGTATGCGTTAGTTTACATATAGTGTTCCAGATCTTAACAGTACGATTAAAATAAGATGCTTGGAAAATACTAGTTTTACAGAGAGGGACTTGAAGAATGTCACTAGAGGTTTGACTGAGCCGAGGTATTGAATGAAGCAAGCTCAAAACTGACAGTTGAAACATCTTCCCGAATACTACGAAAGTCAAGAAACATTCAAAGACAACATAAAATCATTCAGAATTATTCTTGAAGAAACCTGTAAATGTTCAAATTTAGTTGCACTTTTTGCTTACCGACGAGCGTTCTTGGCTTTCAAAATGTTTGCCAACGCTCACTTTCTTTTTTGCAAAAATTGGTCCCATGTTCTTTTCAATCTCATAAGACACGGCTGGCCAAAAGCAGGCCTGTGATTGGTCAATTCCGCGGTTCAGACCTAACAAGATGGCGCCTGATGGCGCGTAATTAGGCCATTTGTTCGAAGGACACCTGCAGTCTAGTTATATATAGGTAGGTCAGTGGGCGAGAAGAACACCCTTGCTGGGGTCGGGGATTATATCAAAATTATAACGTAATTATTCATAACTATATAACAGAATTGAACTAAACTCGCAAACGGGTCTGTAATAAGTGTTATTCTCTGTTGATTTTGTTGTGTTTCAGCTGCACTCTTTAGGCAACATTCACCAAATATGGGCCTAATTTTTCACGTTTCACTTTCACACCATTGCAGTAATCAGTATATCTTGAAAACAGCAACTCGCGATAAACGCGCGAGTTTTTCTGTTTTTTGTATTTTGTCTTCTATTTTCAATCTGGTTTTTTTTCCTGGTAAATCTGGTTTTAGCAAAGCCAAAATAAAGTTTATTCGCCAAATTTAGGATGAGTTATTGAGTATATTTGAATAGAAACTTTGCACTATTCTTGTGTCTACAATCATGGCCAAATCCTGTTGGATGCTTGCTTCGAATTTCTTAAAACGCTTGTGCCTCCCTTTCCCCTCTTTTCAATGTTGAAAATGAACGAATTTCGATAGAAATATAGGATTTCCTACTCAACACATTTTGTCGAAGTTTCATATATCCTTTCAACATTTAAAAGGGAGGGGGCGCACTGATAAGCAAAGATGGTAGGATGAAAAGATGACTCAGGCAAAAGTTGCAAAAACGTAGTGTGTTGTGTCCTGTCCATTTTTGGCAACGATTGTAGTTTTCTATACTTCAGGTCAATTTTTCCAAGTTTTCATGTGTTTTTGTAGGATTTTTGGATTTTTCTAGGATTTTATGAATTTTCAGGGATTGGAGTGGATTTTCAAGAATTCTTAATGATTTTTCAGAAGTTTTAGAAAATTTTGGCGATTTTCTAGGGAAATTCTTTTTCAGATTCTCTGTGATTTCCTTTTTTTTTTTTTCAAAGAATATCTAGGTCTGGTTTTTTGGGTGCAGTTGATTTCAATTGGTCCTTTTTGCTGCTAAACACTTATGTTTCGATTATTTTCACTAGTTGTGGCGAGGCACTGAAGAAAAATAAAGAACTTATAACCGACGAGCAAATCCCATATCAAAAGGAACTTCAAAGAAATTACAGAGCGCTGCATGAGCAACTTGATCCTTTATTGAGAAACAGGTTTGGCACGTTGCGAGGCTCGGTAGGAATGAGGAAGAAGTGAGTATTATTTTAACACTGCAACAGTAAAAAGTAGTTGACCACAGCTTCTTTTGTTTACTTTATTTACATTATTTGCCCATATATATTTTTCCTACTATTAAGTTTCTACCATTTTAAAATTATATTAGGGCAAAAGGCCTACTAGAAAACTTAATGAAAATAGATGTTGAAGACGTTTCGGCGTTCTTTACGGCATTTTTAAGTCAATATTGAACGAGAGCACGCTAAAAAGCTAAAACTGATGTTGCGACTTTTACGAAAACAAAGAAAATATCTAAACTATAAGCTAGCTGTACGTAATAGATTGTGATAATAATTTACAAAAAAAGGAACCAATTAAACCGCAGTTTTTTGGGGCAACCAGGATAAGACATTAAGGTGTTGTATAGTGCTACTCTAGTTTACAGTAATGGTTTAAAGTAATTGGAAATTTGACTGGTTAAGGTTTTTGCTTTAAAGTCCCCATGCGGCGAAATTTTCAACTTGGAGAAAATAAATTTAAAATAGAGTTTCAGATTATTTCTTCAACTGTAAAATTTAAAGTTTCAGGGCGAATAATTAAGGGAAAAGTATTTTTTATTTTAAACGTTTGAAAAACTGCCTTTTGACCCAAAAAGTTGAGAAATTTTATTCCACAACTAATGACACCACAACCTCGTACCCAGGGCCTTCTCAAAATGGCCGGGCGGAGGAGAAGACCCTGGCAAAGGCTGAGGAGAAGACCCTGGCAAAGGCTGGTCACGTGACCCCAAGAATTTTGGAATATTTTGATGAGTGACTCACACTGTACCGGGGGTGGGTGGTGGGGGGGGGGGGGGGCTCGGTACAGTCACTGATAAACAGAGTATAGTTGGCTTAAAGAATAACAAAAACCGTACAAATAACAAGACATTCTCTTAACAAATTTATCAAATCCGTTAATGACCGTCTTTAGTAAGTAGCGTCCATACTACAACATATTTGCTTTATACTAAATGCAAGCAAGAAGTGTTTATTTGTTTCTGGACTTTCCGAATCTAATTTAAAAAGTTTAGAAATATACAAAGTCAAAGTACATGTATTCAGTGCTGATCTAATTATGTTCGTCGATCGTGGTATTGTTGTTGATCGAATATTTGTATTAAAGTACAACCTCAACGAGGACAGCAGATTCGAATATGCCGTTTGAATATCAAATCGACAGATACAACAATTAAATTTCCACGAATCCCAAACGTGTAGACAAGAAACATAAATGCGCTATACTGGACGGCAAATAAATTTCAACAATCAACAGCATTCGAATATTAAGTGTATGTAGCAGTACCTGCACCGTAGTAGTTCTATTGATAGTGGGTTTCTTCGTCGCCTTCGGCTTCATTTCTGGCGAATAACGGCAACAAATATGAAATATCCAGCAAATGTCGTAAATCAACATAGTTTTTTTAAATAAATATATCTGATTTACCGCTCGAATTTAACTTTACAAGACTTGCAACAACCTTCTACGTTTCTAAGAACTGAATCAACCGCTCCCCCCAGGACGGGCGAAGCTCAAATTATCCACGTGACCAAATACTCCAAGAACCCTTGGAGTCACGTGACCAGCCTACTGACGTCATCTGGATCGAGTGACGTCAATAGTTGTGCAACTATGCCAACTATTTTAATGATGTCTCCATTTTAGGGCGAAAAGCACGGTTTTCAAACGCTAAATATACATACTTCCATTTAATTGTTAGTCCTAAAACTTTTATAGTCACAAATGATTAAACCAGATTAGCACTATACTGCATGTCTTAATTGAAAACTATTTATAAAGTTTAACAGTAATCGAGTCTGATTGTACATTGACAACTTGACGCCGCTCGTTTCTTTGTTTTTTCCTATATGTCTGTCGTTGAATTCTGAGTTCAACAAATGTCTAAGTAGTGAATATTATGCTAAGGAGAAACGGTAGACGCTTAGTGACGTTAAACGAAGATTATGAATGTTGATAGACATGTCCGAGTTCGTCCGATCATGGAAAAAAGCGCATGGATCATTAATGCTGCAACTTTCACGTATTTGCTTAGTGTAGAATATTTAATTGTCCAGAATAAGTAAATCAAAACATTCATTTAAATTAAATTAAATTAAATTAAATTAAATTAAATTAAATTAAATTAAATTAAATTAAATTAAATTAAATTAAATTAAAAAAATATTTATTTGTGGTTCCACAAATAATTTACACAGATCGAATTAAGATGTTTTTAATACGTTTACACTAGGGGAATATACCTGACGTGGGACTGACCTGGAGAGGCTAGGGCTCTGATGTAAACGCGCGAGGAGTGGCCTGAGTCTGACGTAGGACGGTGTTTTCAGGCACAGCGTTTAGGTGGGTCTGAAATCACAGTCCTAGATCAGTCTCCGGTCTGACCTCTGATGTAAACAGTTTTAAACGCTGGTCTTGAAAACACGGTTCTAGGTCAGTCTCAGTTCACTCCTTGCGCGTTTACACCAGTAGCCTAGCCAATCTCGTACCCAGAGCCTGCGATCCTTTTGGTCATTACCAAGGAACGGAGGCTCTGGGGAACTCCGATGAAACTTATCATCTGATTGGTTAGTTTAAAAACAGTAAAATTTTAAATAATGTGCACGTTGCTAACTTGTTTAATCGACTTCCCGACGTTCTGTAACAACGACAAACCCAAAATACAACTGAACACATGGAATAATTAAAAACAGCAAAAATCCCGACAATTTACAAGTTAAAACTATTATTATTCTCGCTCCGTCGCCAAACAAACATCCATCGTCTGACTCGTCTCGTACTTCGCAGTTTCGTCTCAGAACTTTAAAATTATATTAGAAAATACAAGGTCAATGTAGTTTAGCCAAAATTCCTGACAGAAAGTACAATTCCTTACCTAAGCAGCTGAGCCGAACCCTACTGCCGAGTGCTGATGGCGACGCGGACATATAAAACACTCGTCAAATCGTCCGGTTGACGACTTAGAGAAAAGCTAAGAAAGACCATTTGTACCGCAACGCTTTGTCAAGAGCTTTGTAAAACACCCTGGGCCATTCTTTATCGGTAAACAAATATTTTCCCTGGTCTTCGAACAAGTTAATATCGTCAATGACAGTAACAATTTATAGGTAACTGGGAATAAAAAAAAACAATTTTGGTTTTTTTTTCATCGGAGTTTCCCAGAGCCCCCGTTCCTTGGCAATGACCAAAAGGATCGCAGGCTCTGGGTACGAGATTGAGGCCTAGCCTCTCCAGGGAAGTCCTAAACCTCGTTCCCAGGGCCTTTTTGAAGTTGGTAGGGCGGGAAAAGGCCCTGGCATCGGCTGGTCACTGCCAGTGAACTATATATATATATATATATACCTGGAAGGCTGACTCCAGTCAATCACTGGACGAAAAAATGAGGCAAAAAAATGGCGGACATCTCACCAAAATTGCCATCAGTACATTCGTCAAGAAATTGGCTTTCGGTTTGGCTTGGCTTCCGTCTGAAATATTCTCTATGAAAGTCACCAGCCTTTCCTTATTTTAAGTGTAAAGCGGTTAATCGACCGTGAGTGGGACTCGCCGAAATATATAGTTCAAGCATCAACAAATACAAAGCAACAAATAATAAGAACAAAGAGTAAGACTAACGACCAAGATGACCGCGTAGAGGTCTGGAACTGACGTCCAAAAATCCCCCCCCATGCCCGCCATTTTTTGCCTCACCTTTTTATTGACAGTCAGCCTTCCTGGTATATATATAGAGAGAGTTCACTGGTCACAGCACCCAGAAATACTATGCAAAATCATTCTGAGTAACGACAGTCCCGTGGGAGAAGTTCATTGTAATGGCGGTCCCGTTGAAGCTATTTGATCATACCTAGGAATGTTCAACAAAGTTGTTCAACCAATGAAAGTGCAGAGTCCACCAACCGATGCTGGGGCGGGAAAAGGCACTGGGAACGAGGTTGGGAAGTCCTAAGTCAGGTATATTTCCCTGGTGTAAAAGTTCCAAATTTTCAGATAGTTCTACCTTTTTGTTTGCTTCCCATACAATTGTAGAGCAGGCGATAGCATATGGTAAACAATCACTCACAAAAAAACGAGATTACTCTGCTTCAAATTTTGTGTAGATACCCCATAGCCACAAGCGAATTCATTTTCTTATTCACAAGTGTTGTGGTAACATTCGTTTAAAATAGAAAACTTGACTGGTTTATATTTTAAACTAAAGTAGCACTAGACACCATATCTTATCTTTTAGCTGGTTGCCCAAAAAAACTGTTTCCTAAATCTACACCTGTTATATTTTATTTTAACCAGACTTTAGCTTGGGTTACGCGTTTGAGAAGCAAGACCAAACACTCGTTTATCGTGTTTCATCACATGACTCCAAACATTCGAAAGCAATAAAAACTTTTTTCCCCTCGTTTTTGGAACCCAAGGTGAAACACTTAAACTCGTGTTTGATCTACTACATGAAATATGGAAAACCTATAATTATGGATTAAAGCACTCGCGTGAGTGTTTTATCCAGGATTTACATCCACTCGTTCACTAACAACGTCGAAATTAAATACTGCACTCGGCTTCGCCTCGAGCAAGTATTTAATTTCTCGTTCGTTGTTAGTGAACAAGTGCATGTAAATCTCGATAAAACACGAACAAACAGTGCTTTAAACATTTTAATATTCAATTTGAGCACACTGGATCATGGAATTTACGCTTGCGAAATGAGTGACAATCTGATCATTTACAAAGTATCTTTACTTAAATTTCCTCGCTTAAAGTGCCCCTAACCTCGACAGTTTTTATTGTCTTATTTGGAAGAACTTTTAAAATGATAAAGTAACTTCTTTGGAAGATTTTCGCTTTATTTTTGAGATATTTCATTTTGTTTGATATGCAAATGTCCGGAATTTACGTCACACATGCATAATGACTTATCAGAGAATGTTAACATGTGTACGTTTTTCTCCCACAACACCAAACTTCTCGATTTTAAAGGATTTCGTTCGAGAATGAAATAATAATTCTTCGATAAGTCATTATGCATGTGTGACGTAAATTCCGGACATTTGCATATCAAACAAAATGAAATATCTCAAAAACAAAGCGAAAATCTTCCAAAGAAGTTACTTTATCATTCTAAAAATTCTTCCAAATAAGACAGTAAAAACTGTCGAGGTTTGGGGCACTTTAAAAACGAATTTCCTATAGAAACATCTTCAGATGTTTACTTCAAGAAATTGTAATATTCCAAGCTGTTTAATCTTTTGTATCTCTCGTGTAGCTTTACAATTTTAAAAGTTGGCAACCGTGCATTAATTTCCATGTGTTATAACATTTACTGCACGATATTAATGAGGCTGAAGAGCGTTGCCATGACAACAGGGTATCACGTGGTACAAATTATCTAATCAGAACTCACTCACAAAATACATCCGTGTTGAAAATTGAATATTAATAGTCATTATCACTTTCAGGTGACAAAAGAAACTTATTTTAAATTATTCCTTCTTTAAGCTATAGTCTGCCGCCTTTCTAATCAAAAAAATTATTTAACAGAGAATCCGCCGTTTTGAAGAAAATTTCCATGGGCTTTTCCGCGGCCCACAGCACGTCCAAAGCTTGACTAAGACTTCTCACCAAGTACCAATGACAGCTGTATTGTAAAGATCGTGTTCAAACCAGACGTGAATGACGCCAGTACGTGGCTGGAGCGCGATGATATTTTATACCTATTCCAGTTCTCGTCATTTGGAAAGACCCAAGAAAGAATAACACGACGTTGAAAATCAATCTTCCCCATGCATGAATTTTCTCAAAGCAATTTTCTATATGTTTGCCCTTGTATATGTTTAGGTTTAGGTAGTACTTACTGAATTTTTTTACTGGAACGATACCTCGCTTGCTCAAATATTCCAGTACGTCTTGGTGTATGTAGCAGGTCAATGAGTTACGTCTGCAGACGAAACAATTTTGGAATATAGGAACAGAAGACAATATTTCTTGCTGTTATTGCAAGATTTTTTTAACACAGAACTAGCCGCAGTCATGCCGTTTAATAATTTCCTCGCCATTTGTCAGGGACATATTCAGAGTCCTATGATCTCGTCACAATAGAAAATGTGAAAGTATATATGGGGAAACGTTTCGAACTAGAAGTTGATCTAAGATAGAATTATATAAAGTTCTGATAGACTTTGATGCCGAGTTCAACTGAAATAAAATGAAATTTTAATTCACTGAAGTAAAAAGGTGATAACTGACTAATGTAATATTTTAGTAATATCAAAACACTTCACGAATGTATCAGAACTTTACTCTTTGCCATTTTTACCCATTTCTCCCCTTTTCCATTTCTTGTTTCTCTTTATTTTGTAATCTTTATTTTGTACTGTTTACTTTACTTTGTACTCTTTAACTTTACTTTTAGCTAAGCCTAGCAGAACATATTAATTAAGTCTAGCTAGCATAGCTAAAGTAAATTAGGAAGAAATGTGAAGCAGGGCTAAATTTCACTAACCTACTCTGATCACTGATCTATATATAAACATCTTACGTAGTGGAACATATGATGCATTGCGGCCTTAGAACTTGTTCCCAATCCTAAAGTTGACTGGCATAAGCAATCTTAGGATAAAACCTCAAAATATCTTGATATTATCAAACAAAAAACAACTCGCCAAGCAGCCCTGGGCTACTACGTTCGAGCGAAGGCCCTTCGGCCTTCGTCAGAGAGAAACGTTTCTCTCTGACGAAGGGCCTTGGCTCAAAACGTTAGAAGTTACAATGTATTGTCTTTGACCAACCAGCGCTCGTGATTCCGACGTATTTCAGCCACGTCAACGTGGATAAACGTGCCGACCAGCGACGTGGGCGATATAGAAAAATGTGCCTATCGGAAATTGTGCTATACAACCAGTGTTCTCGCGTAATGTGAGGTTTATATCTCCGAGAGTGGACAAATTCTCCTGTAATCGCGTACCAAACTCAAACGTGGCAAACCCGGCGCATATTGTTTAAAATCCAAGAAGCCCAAACTGATTTTATTCGATTGTAGTTCAAAGTTTCAAGACAGTCATTTATGCATTTATTTCCAGAACGTTTTACCTTAGTCGCTTGACGTGTTCGACGTATATTAAATCCGCCCCTGAATCAGAATTACGTCTGATGAACACGCGTCAGGTCCTGTGAACGAAAATCCAATCTCGGAGGCTAACGGATAATCCCATGGTATATTGAAGCTCTGAGTTCGTGAAAATTGTCGATATTTTGCAGTTTGGTTTGCAAATTTCAAACTAATGGGATCCGATTTCTGGATGTAAGGGTTACTTGTCTTTGCGAATGTGGTGATTTTGGTTGAGATTAAAGGATTTTATTCGTTTCTTATCGGCCATCGAATGTTGGCGTTTGGAATCTGAGTCACCTGCCTTCCTATTTTTCTCTGCAAGTGTAAGCAAGGGCAATGCTGCTCGAATATACAGGTATGAGACTGGTATACAAAAAGGAACAACACAACACCAGGTATTTTATATTTAAATGCATTTTTAATAGTTTAATTGCTTGTGATGACATTACAGAACCACCCTCAGAGAAACATGAGAAAATTTTTCATGATTTTCTTACACTGCTAAGTCAACCGAAAAATTCGGCTGACTCGAGCGGGATTTGAACTCGCAACTCTCGATGACATATCTAATACATTTTAATAATATAAACTACGTTTACACTAGAGCAAAAGTTTCCGGATTCGTAAATGTTTCCGGATTCACTTCGTACCGAGTATTCGGATTCGTTAGGCGTTTACACTACAACAGTATTCGCAGATTCGGTCCTTTACACTAAACTCGGAATTCAGTTAATATGTTGACCATGCATGTTGTTTCCACCGCAACCTCGCATGACTACCATTGGAATAACCGTTCACACTACGTATTGTCTCGGATTCAAAAGTATTCGGATGCGAAGTTTCTACATTTTTTTTCGGATTCGAAATCTCCGGATACGCGATCAAACCAGAAAGTTTTTATTCCGGATTCATTCTTTTGTGATTCATTCTTTTGTCACGAATCCGAAAACTTCTGCTCTTGTCTAAACGGGGTCTCAGACAAGTCGTTTGAATGGGCCGCCTGTAGTATAACGGATGTTAAACGACGCCTAACGGATGTTAGTTAAAATAAAGTAAATCATTCAATTGAATTAGTTTAATTTCCAAACGTGTTTAATTGTTAGGAGAGCATAACTTCCCCTTATTAAGTAGAACCAGCAGACGTACAGTACAACAAAATTTCTTCCCCTGTTTTTTTAAAAAGTCATTACATTTAGGGATGCATGGCCAACCAAGGGCAACGCCGGACTACTTTGGCTCTTAATACTGAAATAAAAATGAACAAGCACGGGTGGCGCGTTCGCGTGCTGTTAGCGCGCTAGCTGCCTCTCACTAAAAGTTAAGCCCGGTTAGACAGGGTTAGTACTTGGATAGGTGACCGCTTGGGAATGACCCCGTTGTTGGGCTCGGAACTAATGTGAGTAGAGTTGTAGTGGATCTCTCCTGCGCTTCGAGGGGTTTTCGCCCGGTTTTCCTCCCTCCGCAAAACCAACACTTACATCATGGTAGTTATGTTCAATTGGGGCATTTATTTTTGTTTATTTATTTTTAATTTTTTTTATTTATTTTTGTTTATTTCGAAATAAACAAAAATAAATGAACAAAAATAAATAAATAAATAAGCAAAAATAAATTTATATTTATTTTTGTTTATTTATTTTTATTTTGGTTTATTTATTTTTGTTCATTTATTTTTGTTTATTTATATAAACAAAATTAAAAGTAAATAAAGAAAAAACGAATAAGCGTGTGTAGTATCTCGACAGAAAAGAACTAAACAAGCTAATCTTATTCAAGCACCAATAGGTTAAAAAACAAAAACTAGACATGTACTTTATTATTTTATACTGGATAACCTTATCACTTATAAACTGCCTAGACATATCATGCAGCAAGGGCCATCCCTCATTGGTCCTACATGAAGAAACTGCAGAAAACTAAACTAACTTTATTTATACTGGATAACTCCATCAGTCATATCTAAACTGTTCTCTCTAGAGGTCCAGCTGGAGCCATCCCTCATTCGCCCAGTAGGGACCTTTAGCAAAGACAACGGGAACGTCAGTGACGACGTCCTTCAATTCATACAATGTAAAATCCAAAATATCATGAATTCATGCATCGTCCTCGTTGTACATGTTACCTCAACGAAAGAATCTTAGCGTACGCATAACGACGTATTATACACATGCAGTGAAAGTTGTTGTTGGGCGAGTTTGACGTTAACTATTTTTTCAAACACCACCTTTCAAAGAATTTAGACAAAGCTAGCACGAAGCGAGCAATCTGAATTACGACATTTAAAAGAAATCATGCATCACTGACACGGAAATTCTTGGGCTTGATGTATATGTTTCGACCTTCAAAAAGCTTTAGGCCTTCGCTCGAAAAGTTAGATTCCTACGTTGTCAACGGACTACGGCTACGGTAGAAACATTTAACAGTGATATTAAATGGTGGTGTATTTATGCATTCAAATTTCAAGATACATTATCGCACGGACTCGCCTGGTTCTTAAATTCTTGAAGAGATACACTTGTTCAATCCATGTTAGTCGCGAGAGTAAGGTTAAGCTTTCCCAAGGCTTCTGTAGTGATTCAGGTTCCGCGTTGTCTTTACAACGTAAAAATGCTTTTTCTACGTTGTCAACAGAGTGACGACGGCATGAAAATTACTCTTGGGACCTTCATTTGCAAAAAGCTCTTTGTACATGACATAAAATTCTATTGTTCAAACGCGTTGCCGTAGTCGTAGTCGTTGTGTTTTCTTAAAGTCGCTAATAATCTAACCTTACTACATTTCGATTGTCCGCTGTATAGCTTAACGTCAAATTCACCCAACAGCTTTCACTGTTCAATGTGTTAAGGTCGCCCTGAATACGTGAAGATACATCAGTTGACGTTGTATGCAAAACGAGGACGGTGCAGGGATTACTCTTGGGACTTCAAATTGTTCATTGTCCTTGTTTTAGATGTAAATTTCTTTTGTACGAAGGACGTAATCACGACGTTCCCGTTGTGTTTGCTAAAGGTCCCTAGTATTACTACAGGAGGAAACCAGACTATGTAATTGGAGAAAACATGCAGTGTCTCCGCTGAGGTGAAATCTTAATCTGATTGCTAACTACTGACACTGGAACACAAACCACTGCCAACACAAAATAAGTTACTGTATATACAGTGTCTGTATATAATGTTTACAAAAATCCTCATTCATTCATTTCTTAGTTGATTTGATTTACTTGACATGAATTAAGAGGTGAAACCACATACATTTGTACATGTATACTGTATGACTGTATATATAATAGAAATATGTAAATATTTAAAAATGGTTTGTAATATAGTTTGTGTAAATAGTTGTATTCTTAAGACAATAAGAATAATTGTAAAATAGCGTTCGTGTTGATAAAAAATTAGAGACTTATTTCTTTACATTTCTTTAATTTGGTGGTTTAATATATATAGTACTGTACATGTATATTGACTTTGTGCACATATATACCAACAATATTCATAAAACATCTAACACACGTATTAAAGACTAGTTACGTTTGTGTTTTGTTTTGTTTTGTATGGTTACAGCTGATTGAGGATCATTTGAGCTGAATGATTAGACTGAGGGCGAAGGTAGGTGCATGCTGAAGTCATGGCGAAGCCACACGTCAGAATGACGGGTGTTCGAATCGAACGAAGTAATTCATGTTTGGTTTTGCCGTCTTAAATCTAAATCTCTACAACATTTACCAATAAACAACATGTGCCTTGTTACTGCTAATTTTTAAAAGAACCTTTAATTGTTGCATTTATTCAACATAGCAATACAAAATAAACGGCGCGAAGACGTCCAAGTGTAGACATCATGGCCATCGTTCAATTGCCAAATAAAATTTTATTTGTTTTTAAACACGAGTTTATAGTGTCTTATATACTTTTGCTACGACAAATAAAATCGAGAGAAAGGTTGCCTAAAATGTTCAGAATATTAAAAAAATGAGACTTACCTTCACAATTTCTGCTCATCGACATGCAGACCATGGTCAATTTCGGCTTAAATATTTTACATCGACTGTATACTTTTATACAATCTGGGAGTGAATACGGCTGGACCAGTTATCTTGGCAAATCACACCATGTTAATTTCAAAAACCGAATGCAGAAATCCTTCGAATTTTCAGCTTTGTTTTGAGATCCTTTGGATGTCTTGTAAGTGATGACAAATTATTGTCTATTTATAATGTCTTGAATACGTGTTGTTTCTGTTGATATCAAAAACAGTATACGTTTACGATAATAACGGCGTCTTTTTTGACGTCGAACATGGCACGGTAAAATTAAGGAATTCGAATATTTTAGCACCGTAAGATGGCGGCCGCTGGCTTCAATTCTCCCAGTGACGTGCGCGGTCCATTATATATAGGTCAGTGGTTATCACGCGTCGCCACGTGTCACCAACGTGTCACCGCGGCAAGGCGGCCACCGTTACATGCTCTAAAATGTGAACGTATACATTGTTTATTTGTTTCTAATTGTTTATTTGTTTATCTATGACTCACATAGGCATGGCAGGCGTGTAAACATTGCAAAGATTCATTCGGTATCACAGTTAGTGAATACCATTTTGAGTATAAGTTAAAACTGCCATCAATCAGACCAGTCTGAAACCAAACGAAAAAAAATTATAAGTCGAAAATTCTCTTATACAATCCTGGACAAAAATAGTGGCAAAAACCAGTTCTTTCTTCAAAATCTAACTTTTCGGGGGGCCCTCCCCCCAAAGTCGGCCCCCTCCCCCCAATATCAATGTTTTCCAAAGTCATCTGGTCTGGAATCCAACAATCAATATTGATAATGGGGGAGAGGGGGGAATCTCAATGGAATTTATGAATTTTTTACCCTTTTGCCAATAATTTATGTCCAGGATTGTATGAATTTGGAGAGAAAACAATTAACAGTTTCCCTTTATATTACTCTCGCTTTGAGCTTACTTTTGATTTTTTATGAAAAAAAGTCTGTTATTTTGGAAAGTTTATTTGCACCAGATGGCTTACATTTCAGTTTTCTCACCAGATCCCTAGGGAGCAGGCAAAGCAGTTAGAACCTTGTCCTTCCTGTTTCAGCAAGTTGGTACTACTAGGGTCTGAAGCCGATTCAAACGAGAGTGTATAAAACAATGAGTTATCACGCTTCACCACGTGTCACCAACGTGTCACCGACGTGTCACCAAATTTAGTGTGTTGAAATTGCTGTTAACCAACGTGTCACCACATGTCACCACATGTCACCACTATCAGTATAAGTAAAGTATATATTTACTTTGTATAAAGGTTTGGTGACACGTGGTGACACGTTGATTTACCATGTATCAAGTGCAGTTATCTGGGTGACATGTCTGGTGACATGTTGGTGACACGTGGTGACACATAAAGCTCAGTAGAATAACTAGGGAATATACTACAAACTAATATTTAGTCCGTGCCCCATGCAAATCTAGTGTCTATATATACTCCTGACAGCGTACTGTGGATAACGCCGTTTTAGTTCCATGCAACTCACATTGCCCTCTTGGTGTAGTACACGAAGGTACACGGACATCTCTTTTGATATTTTCTCGGTTTGTTTTCTTTTGGTATTTACCAACTTTATGAAACAAACAAACCTTTATATATTAAACTGATTATACAGGATTATACTATTTATACTATTAAACTGATTATACTATTTCTCCGCATGGATTATTTCGAGAATGAGAGATATTTGAAAGGTGTGTCGTCGTTTTGTTTACATTTTATACGAGATGTATAATGCGTCATTTCCTTGAAGGCAATCGGTCTGCCAGGACGTGACGTATGACATGAAAACATCAGACAACACGCGTGTCATTGATATTTTGTTTACTAAATTTTAAAAGCTTAGTGTTCATCTTCAAACTTAGAAGAATATTTGTTTACGTACGAGACACTGTGTTTATTTATAATATACAGATTAGTATATATTATTGGTTTACTTATTGTTTTCTCATGAATAGATTAAGATCCGGTATTCTGATAATTTCTATCATTATGTTTAGCTAATTCCATGTATACAATGTTAACACGTTACTTTTACATGAGTCGTCGCCCGGCGGCAAGGCGGCCACCGTTACATGCTCTAAAATGTGAACGTATGCATTGTTTATTTGTTTCTAATTGTTTATTTGTTTATCTATGACTCACATAGGCATGGCAGGCGTGTAAACATTGCAAAGATTCATTCGGTATCACAGTTAGTGAATACCATTTTGAGTATAAGTTAAAACTGCCATCAATCAGACTAGTCTGAAACCAAACGAAAAAAAATTATAAGTCGAAAATTCTCTCATACAATCCTGGACAAAAATACTGGCAAAAACCAGTTCTTTCTTCAAAATCTAACTTTTCGGGGCCCCCTCCCCTCAAAGTCGGCCCCCTCCCCCCAATATCAATGTTTTCCTAAGTCATCTGGTCTGGAATGCAACAATCAACATTGATAATGGGGGAGAGGGGGGAATCTCAATGGAATTTATGAATTTTTTACCCTTTTGCCAATAATTTATGTCCAGGATTCAATACTGGACAAAAATAGTGGCAAAAACCAGTTCTTTCTTCAAAATCTAACTTTTCGGGGCCCCCTCCCCTCAAAGTCGGCCCCCTCCCCCCAATATCAATGTTTTCCTAAGTCATCTGGTCTGGAATGCAACAATCAACATTGATAATGGGGGAGAGGGGGGAATCTCAATGGAATTTATGAATTTTTTACCCTTTTGCCAATAATTTATGTCCAGGATTGTATGAATTTGGAGAGAAAACAATTAACAGTTTCCCTTTATATTACTCTCGCTTTGAGCTTACTTTTGATTTTTTATGAAAAAAAGTCTGTTATTTTGGAAAGTTTATTTGCACCAGATGGCTTACATTTCAGTTTTCTCACCAGATCCCTAGGGAGCAGGCAAAGCAGTTAGAACCTTGTCCTTCCTGTTTCAGCAAGTTGGTACTACTAGGGTCTGAAGCCGATTCAAACGAGAGTGTATAAAACAATGAGTTATCACGCTTCACCACGTGTCACCAACGTGTCACCGACGTGTCACCAAATTTAGTGTGTTGAAATTGCTGTTAACCAACGTGTCACCACATGTCACCACATGTCACCACTATCAGTATAAGTAAAGTATATATTTACTTTGTATAAAGGTTTGGTGACACGTGGTGACACGTTGATTTACCATGTATCAAGTGCAGTTATCTGGGTGACATGTCTGGTGACATGTTGGTGACACGTGGTGACACATAAAGCTCAGTAGAATAACTAGGGAATATACTACAAACTAATATTTAGTCCGTGCCCCATGCAAATCTAGTGTCTATATATACTCCTGACAGCGTACTGTGGATAACGCCGTTTTAGTTCCATGCAACTCACATTGCCCTCTTGGTGTAGTACACGAAGGTACACGGACATCTCTTTTGATATTTTCTCGGTTTGTTTTCTTTTGGTATTTACCAACTTTATGAAACAAACAAACCTTTATATATTAAACTGATTATACAGGATTATACTATTTATACTATTAAACTGATTATACTATTTCTCCGCATGGATTATTTCGAGAATGAGAGATATTTGAAAGGTGTGTCGTCGTTTTGTTTACATTTTATACGAGATGTATAATGCGTCATTTCCTTGAAGGCAATCGGTCTGCCAGGACGTGACGTATGACATGAAAACATCAGACAACACGCGTGTCATTGATATTTTGTTTACTAAATTTTAAAAGCTTAGTGTTCATCTTCAAACTTAGAAGAATATTTGTTTACGTACGAGACACTGTGTTTATTTATAATATACAGATTAGTATATATTATTGGTTTACTTATTGTTTTCTCATGAATAGATTAAGATCCGGTATTCTGATAATTTCTGTCATTATGTTTAGAATTTCCATGTATACAATGTTAACACGTTACTTTTACATGAGTCGTCGCCCGGCGGCAAGGCGGCCACCGTTACATGCTCTAAAATGTGAACGTATGCATTGTTTATTTGTTTCTAATTGTTTATTTGTTTATCTATGACTCACATAGGCATGGCAGGCGTGTAAACATTGCAAAGATTCATTCGGTATCACAGTTAGTGAATACCATTTTGAGTATAAGTTAAAACTGCCATCAATCAGACTAGTCTGAAACCAAACGAAAAAAAATTATAAGTCGGAAATTCTCTCATACAATCCTGGACAAAAATAGTGGCAAAAACCAGTTCTTTCTTCAAAATCTAATTTTTCGGGGGGCCCTCCCCCCAAAGTCGGCCCCCTCCCCCCAATATCAATGTTTTCCAAGGTCATCTGGTCTGGAAACCAACAATCAACATTGATAATGGGGGAGAGGGGGGAATCTCAATGGAATTTATGAATTTTTTACCCTTTTGAGTAGTGTAGCAAAGGGGGGGGGGGGGGTACCGGCGCACCCGCCAAAATCCTAAAATTTATTTCTTAACAAAACAACCTCCAAATGGTCACATTACTCAGGAAGCCGCGACATACTGCCTCTTTGAATCAATTGAAAAAAACGACCGTTTTCGCCATTTCTAGGCACTCGGCCCCCTTTTATTTTTTTTTCTCTAGTTTTTTAATTTTGTTTAAACATGTCGAGGCAATCAATCACTGGGGAGGTTGAGGGGTAGTTTGTCCTTTAGGAAGGCCATGGGACGCGGCTTCCTGAGTAATGTGACCATTTGGAGGTTGTTTTGTTAAGAAATAAATTTTTAGGATTTTGACACACTCGCCCAGTACCCCTCTTTGCTACACTACTACCTAGGGGTTCCCAATATACCCTGTTAATGATCGAGTGCCGAACGTGCCACAAATCCTTTGCTAGAAAGTCCAGTCTGAATAAACATATTAAGAACGTACACCTCAAGGTTGCTGGTGACCACGAATGTGAGATCTGTCATAAGCTCTATGCTTCAAAGTCAGGTCTGAGCTGCCATATATTACAACCATACATTTGAAGGTTAAGACTTACAGGTGTAGACCGTGTGGATTGGAGTACAGTTTGAAGACTGAACTGGACTTTCATAAAGACCTTGTTCACGCCTTTGACTTTGGATGTGACCAGTGTGACTACAGAAGCCGACTAAAACTCCAGCTCAAACAACACATTGAGTCGGAGCACCTCGGGGTGAGACATGAGTGTGAAATGTGTGGAGTGATGTTCAGAAGTAAGAGAGGCCTAACCCAACACAGAAAGGAGGACCATGGAGTTTAGTTACTTTCCGGTTTTTCTTCCACTACTTTTCGGGAGCAGGTGACCTGCCCCAACCGTATGTAAAGTACCCCCGCTCATTTGTTATTAACCGTGTGAAGCGAGTGTCACGCGTGACACTACTATACAGGTCGGACCGCCTGCCCCTCGAAGAGTGTCACGCGTGACACTATTTTACAGGTCGAACCGCCTGCCCCTCGAAGAGTGTCACGCGTGACACTATTATACGACTTCGCCGGTCGAACCACCTGCCCCTCGAAGAGTGTCACGCGTGACACTATTATACGACTTCGCCGGTCGGACCACCTGCGCCCCTCGGAGAGTGCCACGCGTGACACTATTTTACAGTTTGACAGATCGCAGGTGTCCGTAAGCGTAGGACTTGATCCCGTCTTCCAGCAGGTACCTCTTATCGTCGAAGCATGAAAGTGATATCTTGTTTATTTCGTAACTACCCAGCTGATGTCTGACACTACGAATGGTTTTCATTTTGTTAAACATCAACCCCTGACCAAATAGTGTGTCTTTGTAGTTCTCATGTTTAATTTGATTCCCTTCGCGGTTTTGCCACCTGTATTGTTTTCTTTCACGTATCAATACATTTTTCTTCGCAGACCAACGAACTCAACTATGGGAACGCCAGCCGCTTCATCCTTCATCTTCCCAATAACCTTTTTGTTTGACTTGTCGAAGTACGGCGAGCTTTCCGAATAGTCTGAGTTGTCAAACTCATCCTTGTCAACCCAGAAGTCTTTGTAGACGTCTTCCGCCTCAATTTCATATGTCAGACTGTCCGTATCCGTGAACAACAACTTAGCCTTACTTCCGTACTTCTTTAACACATAGCCATAATGAAAATCATACATTAACGTCTTCGACAGATCCAGAATACACATACCAACGTAAGCCGGTCGGTTTAATGTTAACACCTTGACCTTATGGACAGCAACCAGGTTTTCGTTGAATATTTTGGCGGACACGAAGGTTGGTTTGGAAGATAGTTTTAACAACTTCTTTTCACTGGTGACCAATCTGACATCCACACGCTTTCTCAAGTTTTCCATCGTCTTACCAAATACGCTATTGTTCATCAGCTTGAAGAAGTCCTTCTCGAAGGTATTTTTGGCAGCGGTTCTCTTTACCGTGTTGAAGTCGATGTACTGTTTCAACCAGGGGGACTGATCGAACAGTAAAGTCCGATGGACCCTCTTTACCCATTATGTTCATCGTGGAGTTATTCTGGATATTCCAGATCAACCTCGAGTATCGCCCCAGTTCTGCTATCCTCAGAATTATTCTCCCAATTGAACGTGCTATCAGCCCACCTGAACCCACCGGTTGGGAGGCACCGACTCATAGCCCAACCATACAAATTATTAGCGTCCAGGTACATTATATACTTTACAGCCTCGTTTTCGTCATACCCCTTCATGTATGGGTTCTTCGCCTTCCCATATCTATTAGCTATGTAGCTAACCCCACCTCTCATTCCTTTCTCAATGAACTGGAACATATCAATATCAGTCATTAGCTCCAACTTAATTCCTGTCATTTTTAACATAGCGTCGCAGGCCAATCCCGGAGAGGTGAAGTAGTGACATGGATCTAATTTGTAATATTGAGTGCAAGTCTTCCTAAAGTTCTCAAAGACGTCGGCCAACAATAAGACATCCGACTTCAGGTACACATCATGGTAGTCCCCCATAGTCCTCATTCCGAACGCCCTCCAGACCTCCTGAGCGTGTTGGTAATCACTGTCTGATATTCCCTCATCATTCAGTATGCTGAAGAACTCACTCTTCGGTGGGAGTCTCATTTCTCCGAACCGGTCGAAGCTGTTCATGTAGTCATAGGGGTAAACACCCTTCGTCTTCATCAGATCCAGCCTTTCACCAAACTCCTCAGCCGTGTACCTGAAGGCGTCCTCTGGGAGATTCCCAACCAGTTTATCCAGGGAACTACCCATGAACTGAAGACTGTCCAGAAACACGAGACTCTTACCTAACATGAAGGCCATGTACTTCTCCATATTGTTTGGGATGGCGTTAATTTCCTGTCCGAACTTCCCAATTTCCCCCATAATAAGATGGCTGTCGTAACCCCTCAGGTTGTGGAAGATCACAGGGATTTTATCAGTTAGTCTGTGATTCCTATTACAAAGCTGGTGAGCCGATCCCCGATACCTTCCTGTTACATGACAATGGTCCCGAACCTTAACGTCATCCACTATATATTCCAGACCACAGATGTGGCACTTTTTAGCGTCCCTAAAGTCCGCCACATCATCATCAGTCAGCACCATGTCCTGGTTGAAGTGTTCTTTCTTTGTCTCTCTACAGTACTCTGCTTCTTCCAACATCTTGCCGATGAACCTATTGACAGCAACTGGACCTCTGTACACCTGGATGGATTTACTGAACCTATCATCATAACAACAGACAACCTTATACCCATAGCCACAATCAATGTGTTTTTGGTACTTCTCCATGTACGCTTTGTTTGCACTTGGGATCCAAGTCCGGTCGACCTTCTCAGTGATCGCCTCGAAGTCAGCGTAAATGACAAACGGGACACTCAAATGTTTGTGGAAATTACAATACTTCAACACATTCATTCCCTCCTTAGGCATCCTAACAGCCTGTTTACCATTTATGCTGATACACACGGCCCTGTGTTTGTCCAAGACCTCCGATGAACTGAAACATTGGAGGCAGTACATACAGTGGTGTTTTCTCTCCTTATGTTTTGTTTTCTTGTACATGAATCTATCGAAGTCCTTGATGAGGACGTAGTGTTGTTTGTTGTCCCCACTGGTTATGATAAGGAGGTTCATGGAGTCAGTGAGGTTAGAGCCTTCCTTTGAGATGTACACCGGAAAGATTAGTTTGTCTTCATAACCGAAGACGTTTATACATATCTCATTCTGTCTCTCCACCCGATTGTACTGTTTCTGAGTCACTGGGAAGCTGACTCCACATTGTCCAAGTCGTCAACGTGTTCGCTGTATTTGGACACGCTTTGTGGGTCTTTTGGGACAGGGAACTTGTGAGCCAGGTGGCACCACATAAAACACTTGTCATCATTGTTCTTGATATTAATCAGCCCTTTCCGACTGTTTTTCAATTCCTTAGGGAGGTCTATATAACTAGAACCTTCCAGTGGACTGTATACAGTCAGATTTATGTAGTGACCGTCGACTGAGTTTACTCTGCAGCCAGATCCCTCGCTTATCCACCGGGATATTCTAACTATTACCTCCTCATTCGCGACGTCGACGTCTCGGTCAATCTCAGTACCGCTGACTACAGTTTTGTTGTGGCTATTGAAGTGAGCCGTCTTATAAGTCCTCCCACCCACCAGATATCCCTTTCTCAAGCGTTACAACCAGCGTTTCAGCGAACTTCAGCCCCCTCATTTCGGCTAGCTCCCGACGTAGGAGCGCGGACACACTATCCCCGAGGGCGTTCACCTGTTCCAATGGGTCTTGGGATACAACAGCACACCTGAACGACTTGGTTTTACCCCTCAGGGCTCTGTCTAATTGGTTTATGTCGTAACCAAACAACCTCTCGTAGAGACGGAGATCTACACCATCATCGGAATAACCAAACATATCAGGGTCCAAGTCGTTGTCCTGGTGGATCAGGTCGGAGCTCATTGCTATAACAAAGGGTAGTCATATTTTGTTAGGCGTCCCCGCCACGTAGGAAGGCCCACCGGGGCCTCGATGACCACTCACTGTAAAACTTATCAGAGATACAGCCCCAACCAAGCTCCTTGTACACAATTCCGAACAGATTGTTATCAAATTTATCCTTCGTCTTTCCCTTTTTAAGATCCTTCAGATTACTCAATAACTCAATCCGACGTCTCGAACACAATCTGATGATGTAATAGTTATATCCGGAGATGTTACGGCTTTTTATCAGATCCTTTCTTATCATCATATTGAGGACCCTGGAGAAGTCGACCAGAATTATATCAATAAACCTATCCCTAACGGCTCCGATAAGTCTCTTTTTCATCCAACGATTTCTCGAGTGTTCACTCCGTTTGGGGACAACGGCCGCCTGGTGTTCCCCAACTACATACCCGTACTCCGTCTCACCACACCCTGGACAGGAGAACACCCCAGTGTTCACCTCAATACGGAATCTTGAACAGTTCCCACACCACAGTTTCGTGTTATGTTTGGGTAGAGCAGAATGATCACCAAACAGGCGATCAGTGTTGTCGTCTACTAACTTAAGTCCCATTTGTTTACAAAGCCATTTTACGCTTAACTCCGGTAGGTTCTCCAACCCTTTTGGTAGGTTTGACCAGAAAATAGTGTTAGTCGTAGACATTATACCTAAGTCATCAAAATCCCCTAGGCCCTACAGAATCAGCTTGGACACCAGATATCCACCAACCAGACCAACAGACCCAATAAATAGTGTTTCATACTCTTTCATCTCACCCGATGGTTTGTAATAGTCAGGCAACTCAGGCTCTCTGTTGAAAGATTGTCCGTTGTATGTCAGCTGTGAAACCTTAGTTTCAGCCTGTCTTAGACTCGATTTCAGCAGATCCAGAGCGTGGTTCGTTGTGTTGGTATCCGCGTTGGCGCCAGACAGCTGTTGTCTCAGTCTTTGTACCCTATCCTTTTTAGCTACCTCGTTTTCATACCATTTTCCCTTCGCTTTGGCCAGCTGCTCAAGGGCGTGGTTAAGTCTTTTGATTTCAGTTTCATATCCACCGTGATTTAACTTTGAAAACAGAAATCCAGCACCGGCGAAGGCTACAGCGTTGATCAATCCACCAATAACTAGACTGACCATTTATAAACTAATAAATATTCAGTGGATCAATCCATTGTCCCTCAGGAACCGCTTGAATACGGGGTAAACACTATAACCCTTGTAGAAAGGAATCCTGAGTAAGGGATAGCCGCGTAACCTGGCGTAATCATTCTTCATTTTGTCATGTCTTTGTAGTTTCTCAAAGCGTCTCTCAACCTCTTCCACGTTAATACCCCCCCATTGGGTGGGTCCAAAATGCTGTTCACCGTCATACTCAATCAATAAAAAACTATCATCAAAAGGTATCGCGAAGTCATACCTCAGGAGACCACCACCCAACCCTACTAACCCGTTGAACTTCTTTTCCTTGATGTACCCAATGTTGCTAACGCGTAGGACATACTCGACGTCTTGTTCCCCCCCTAGACCCACGGCTCTTCGGACGGGTGGTTGGTGGGTTGGACTTGGTCTCGGATCTCGTCTCAACCCTCGTCTCAGATCTATTCTCAACCATTCCATCAGTCTCAACTGTCCTTACAGTCCTCGTATACGACGTATTCTCCCGGGTTACAACAGGCCCATGTGCTTTCCCACGGTGTTTCCTCATATCATTCCCCCTCGAGAACGCCTTCCCACAGTCCTCACATGTAAAATTTTTCTCATTATTGTGAACCTGTCTGACGTGTTGGTTGAGATTCCCCTTAGAGGTGAAGCTCCTTCCACAAATTTCACATTCGACCATTTTATACTACCTGGTCCTGACTTTTCCTTAGCCCTCTGGGCGGCTACTTGGTCCCGAACGGATCAACTGGTAAATACCCCTTCGATTGGGCCCACTTGATCCCAACCGTGCTAACTCCAACGGCCAGAGCCAGCTTGACAGTACCTTCCACGGACTCAGGAGTACCCAAAGGTTCCCTCAGTATCTTCTTCGAAGCCATGGAGACCCCCACAGCCCCGCTTGTGATCAGGAGAGCGTCGTAGAGCTCGTTCAACAGTTCTTTTCGGTCAGTGGTTGACATTATACTACAGTCTATATTTCATTCATCAAAACTGTCTAAAACCGGAGCCATGGACACCCGAGTGGTTTGGGTTTCACGCTTGATGATGGCGTTTTGTGGTTCGCTCATTGTCTTCTCCTCAATGGTTTCCAACTTCTGAACCTCTCTTTTCTCCTTCAATATACTGTAATAAAGCGAGGCCCCACCGACAACCAATCCAGCGGTTCCAATTAGGTAGCCATAATTGACCGACCAGTTCCCACCGAGTCGGAGACCGTTTTCAGCCACCAGCCGTTCCCTGGCTTTCCTCTCCTTGGCTTCCTTCGATATATGTGCCAGTCGTTTACCCGCGGCCACCCGTTTCGGGTCTTTGACTCTCTCCGTCTTGGTTATGGATGTTATCCTAGGGGTTTCCGACTCTGTATTTGGCGTTCCGGGCTCAGTTCCGTGAGACATCTATATATCGTTTCGTCTGTGAATTGATCTGTAGGGTCTGTGAGGTCGTCTGTCAGTTGATCTGTAGGAACCTCCGAGGTCGTCGGCCAGTAGCCAACAGATTCGGTTACGTAGTACTCACCTTTACCATTCCTCCTAACACAATGTCCGAGGACTCTGATAGCTCTTCTGAGTCCATGGAAGACAGTTAGTATGGGTCGTCTGAATTTCGTTGGGATCTTCATATAGTATACAAAAGGTCTAAGCCTAAATTGTGAACCCTGTGTATAATGACCAACCCAAAGCTCCCGGAGGGTGCCCGACTGATCGTCCCCGACGGAAACATCGGTGTGGGGAAGACAACGTTCGTGAAACCATTCGCTAGAAGAAACCGCTACCATCTTATCGAGGAGCCAGTTGATGACAATCCATACCTCGAAAAGTTTTACGCCGACCCGGGGAAATGGGCGGACGAAATGGAGACCTGGTTCCTTGGCGAAAGAATCAACGACTACCTGAAGGCTTTGGAGTTAATCAACGACGGCTCGAGTGTGATCATAGAGCGGACACATCACAGCTGTCTAACTTTCGCCAAAACCGTGCTGCATAATGGGTGGGTGACTGATGAACAATTATCTAACTACGAGAAGATTTTCCACAAATTGAATGATCTACTCCCAACCCCTGATGTTTTAATCGTTCTGGAGGCTTCAGTCGACACCTGCTATCAACGAATGGTTGAATGAAACCGGAAGTGTGAAGTCGGTGTAACCAAAAGCTATCTCGAGTGGATACAAAAATATATGAAAGAAATGGTTGAACTGCTTCAGAACGAGGGAACCAAGGTGGTAACCCTCGATTGGGAGAACTTCGGTCCGGATGAATCGTTTCTAATCAATGAGCTTAACGGAACTCCCAGTGGACTCCATGGTTGGATGGCTCGTGTGGGCAGTCGGGACGTCTACATACCAGAGATAGTTAACCAGACCCGACAGGCTTTGGTAGGTGACCATAGCTCTTGTAGTATCGATCATTCATACTGTCGAATGGTGGGCATACCTCAGTCACAATAATGTCGTCGAGTACACGAACATAAGATAAAAAGATAGTTTCGTCGTATTTAACTCCACGTAGGAAGCTCCTGATTTGTGTCAGGACCTTGTGATAGCTAACATGAGCGAATTTACAGTTTTCCATTTTGCTTGAAGTCCTCGACTTAGTCATGTACCCTTGGATTAGTACACCAGGACCGGCTATAACCCCAAGGACCACCGGGTTGGCTGTAACACCACCGGCTATCCCCCCGATTACAGTTAGCCCAATGCTGACCGTCTCGAGGACCAGTCTTATTCTCTTCAACCGGGTATATTTCCATTTGTAACACGTCGCCAGTTTGTGGTAGTATGAGTAGAGCTTCCGTAGTTTGTCTACTTCGGTGTCATTGAGGTTTTTACCAATGTGGTTGAAGCTTATAACGCTTTTTCTTTTCGATCTCATTTAACTATAGATCATATTCGACCATCATCTCGTTACAGATCTTCTCGATCTCAGCGTCTCCCAGACGACCCTCCACAATCTAGCGCGAACACACCCAGATAAGGTTTCCCTATTTGCTCGGTGCAACTGATAAAGTATATGAGTCTCTTAGTATCTCACCGTTTATCCTAACGTGTGACACAATAAGCCCAGTGAGCCAGTGGATGGATATAAGGCTCTTCTTTCCAATGAACTTCGCTGGAATGGTACACTCATTAGACTTGGGACGACCCACCGAAGATCAGTTTGTTATTCACCCCAGCTTTATACCCAAGGATTTTGTCGTAGCCACCGTCATCGTTGGAAATAATGGTCTCCCAGGTGGCTGACGCCGTCTCACGCTGTTCCTCTTCACCACAACGAAAACCGAGACATCGGAGAACATGAATTTGGGTACGTTAGCGAGAAAGGCCGTCCTCACCGACACCTCAGGGTAAAGGAAGTGGTGGTCGCCGGCGGTGTTCAGCTGTGGGGCGATACTGGTGGGTCTCCAAAACATGGATGAGTGGATTTCACCGTCCCTGTCTTCGATGTAATCAATGAGTGGGGGGAGCTTGGCGACCGCGTTCTTACTGGCTCTGGTTACATTCAAGTCAAATATGACCTTATAGTCGTTGGTCTTCGTGTAAGCTTTTAATTTATCGTCGAACTCTTCCTTGGTCACCGTATCCGGCCTGCTGTAACCATAAAACAGGCTCATCTATATCATAGGACGTATTTACCGAGTCCGATCCCAAACGCGGCTGTTAGGCCTAGTAGTATTTTTAAGTTGTTGTCCGGCTCTGGTTGTCTATCAGGTGTGTGGACTACTGGCTTACGGACGACTGGTTTGTCAGGTGTGTTATCTAGTGTCTCCAAGTGTGAACCATTTTCTTGGTGTAGCTTCTTTGGTGGTTGTTTGTGAACACCTTGGTAGTTGACTTCAGAATTAATACCGAACTTCATACCCTTTGATGCACGTTTCAGTAAGTTGTTATATCCTGGAATTTTCTTCTTTAATATCAACATAGAGCATGGAACTAACCACGTGTCAGGGCTTATAGCTACATTCTGGGTGACGTTAGTATCTGAAATTGCCTTGTTCATATTCAAAATCCAAGTACTAACACTATAGTTAACAACAGCATCTTTCACAAGAACTCTGAATTCTTGCTGTGTTTCGAGACTGCCAGCACCTTTGTTGACAATACTGACCCTCGTTTTAGCCTGTGAACCAAGAATAGCATAAACATAAGCCTCAATGCTTTCATTCAGATACTGCAAACCTATTTTAGTAAAACCATTTGTCCGTAAAGGTATGAATCTTCTGTAGTGTATCTTATAATCGCTATTGAGACGCCACACCCACTCATGTTGCGGAGCTGTCGCCGGTGGACAAGAAGGATGACGTCTACAGAGTCGAGAGAATACTGAAAAGAAAGAAGGTAGGGGGAAAGAAAATGGTGTTGGTCAAGTGTTTGGGCTATAATGACAAACACAACTCATGGATACCCCAAAGTGACATACAGAACCTGGGTTGATGTATAGTCTGATGGTGAAGTTAACATTGTTCATTGAAAACGGTGAAAAGACTGTATATTTTGATGAGTCCATTGTGGTGACACACCCGAAAGCACAAATAATGTTAAAGAAGGCGACAGTATTCTGTAACTACAACAATATAGTAAAGGGTTTGAACGACTCAGCGTCGTTCGACGGTAAGGAGTCGTTAGCTTCCGAAGGTTATCTGGACTTTGACGCGTTGGAGACGTTCGTTAAGGCTCTAGCAAAGGACAACGGTGGGACAGTCACCTTCGAAAAGAGAGTCTACGACGGAACATCTAGGATAAAGACGTCGAAGAACCTAAAGTTGGGAAAGATGGGTCTTCTTTTGGGGTTTAATGAAGGTGATACAATAACTAGTAGTAATAAGTGGACGATGAGTCCAAACCAGGTGGACATCAACAGGGGACTGAGGTATTGAAAGTGGAAAAAGTCTGAACAATGGAAAAAGGAGTAACCTGATTGGCACTCTTCCAATTAGCTCTGAACAGAGTCTGAAAGGGAGCGTACAGCAGTATGTTGACGTTGAGTCGAAAGTTGAGATTCAGAAGGGTGTTTACAACAAGATGACTTTCAGGGTAAGGGGAAATAATGGCGGTCACGTTGGAGATGTCCTGCTCGAGCTGTACATCGGATGACGTAACATAATGGCTGAAGCAGGAGTTGACATCGAATTGGAACATCTTGGGGGAGAGGAGAACACAGGTGGACACAATGACGATGAGGAAATTGGAGAAACAAGTTTCCAAGGAATTGAGGATCTGGAGCGTCGGTTCCAAGCCTTCACTTCCGACGACTACGTCGTGGTGAGAGTTGCTAGGGCAGTCAAAAACTCGGAGACGGCGACTGTGAAGAGAGTCCTGGAGAAGGTCCTGGGTGTTAAGGTGGTGACGAAGGACGGCAAAGCCTCTACAGAGTTGGTGGAAGGACTTACACCCTACTCCAACAGTAAAAACGGGGCTATAATCGTGTTTCAATTCGATGGAAACAAGGTTCTGGTGAAAAACGAATGGGGTGGTATGAGGTTCAGCAGAGACAAAAGGAGTGAGAAATCTGTTAAGAAGTTTAAGTCGCTTCTGGAGGAAGCCGAGAGAGAACACTCCAAAACGGTCAGAGGAGCGATTGAGGAAATTGCCGACAACCCAGACACAGGTTTTGATGACCTCGTCAGAATCGAACGTGAGTACTCCGATAGGCTCCACGACCAGAACATACTTTTTGAGGAGAGATTGGCATTTCTAAGGGAGGGGTTATATGTAGATCCTCAGGAGGTCAGGGAGTTAGCTGGAACCATGGAACCACAGAGTAGTAATGAGGAACAGATCCAATATCTCGATATACAAGCCGATCACTATAGGCAGATGGCGTTGGAGACGGACGGTGAGGCCCTCCCCCTTAAAAAACAGTTCTATGACACCGCTAGAAGAATGGCTGAGCTTAAAGCAGATAGTGTGAGAGCTAGGATCGGCGAGAGACCAGAACATCCTGACGCTACGTCGATATTGACTGATGTGGTGGAGAATGATGACCTGAATAGGCTGGAGAGATTCAAGAGGTGGGCCAGGGAAAATATGATTGGCCTGTCTGCCGTAGCCATCTCCATAGCTGGGATTGTGACTACAATAATTATAGCCGCTAGAAAGGCTGTCTCACGTGGGGGTAAAGCCGTCGGTGGCTTCGCTAAGGCACTCGCTAACCTAGCTAAGAAGGTCGGACCTCTGTTGGCACAACAGTTCAACCTACTAGCACAGGTTTTGACTTGGGGAGCGAAAGGCATGGGATGGTTAGCCAACAATCTGTGGGTTCTTGTCATGGCGATGGTGTGGTTGTTGTATGACTACTGGAAAAACAGAAAAAGTAGGAAATAAAATCTGTCATGTAGTATATGACCAACAGAAGTCAAATAGAGCTGTCACCCGGATTCAGACGAGCGAGGATGTCAGAGATTAAGGGAAGCAGGACAAGACATGTCATCACAATGAATCCCAACAGAGTCAACCCTGGTGAGGACCTCTACATCGACATACCAAAACTAAAACCCGATAGCTGTTTGGTGCCAGGTAGCTTTCACCTATTGTTCGACTTCAAGAACGCCAACACCAAGTCGTGGTTTTTAAACAATCTTTCAAGACTCCTGTCCGAAAGGCTGGTGGTCAAACTAGCTGGTGAGACTGTTTACGACAACACGGGTGAAAGTGTCTTCAATGTGTACAAGGATCTCTGGCTATCAAAGAGTGTGAGGGATCGGAAGGTTGAATATGGAATTGGTTCAGAGAACCTGAGAAAGCTAATCTCCAAGGATGACAGTGGGGCTTCCTCTGGGGACGTTGAGAAGGTGGCTGACGCTCTGATGTTCTCAACCCAGGGGACAAAACTCAAAGTAAAACTGGACAAAATCCTTGAGGACCACGGGCTCTACGCTCCCTTTGAAATGTATAACAACTTCCGCTATATCATTATGTTACCAAAGGCGAGCGATATTATGGTGGCTCAGTCAAGTGAATCTGTTGACGGGTACACACTGGAGGGCCTCGAACTGGAGTACGAGACGGTTGACAACCACGACATCGCCAATGAAATAACCTCGCTGTACACAGTCGGCCGATCGCTGTCTTACGAACACGTGACGTTGATGAAGTCAACTGAATGGGCGGCTGGAGCAACCTTGATCAATGAACATATTAACCTCCCACGGAAGTCAATGAAGGGGATTGTGATGATGTTCACAAATAGGTCTCGGACTGATAGTGCATGAGGAATATGTCTATCTAAACACTGGAAACGTCAAGCTAACAATCGAGGGTGTGCCCAACGCCGTCTTCAGCCAAGGGATTCCAAAGAACAGGTTCTATGATGAGGCCAAAAGACTGTTCGGTGGGAAGGAATAGTCTGATCAGTTTATGACAATCCATAAGTTCTACAAGGATGCCTTCGCTCTGGCGGTTGACTTGAGAAGTATCGAAGACCGTGAAAATGTTGGAACAGGGGAAAAAATTGTTCACACACAGTCTGGAGTTCTAATCGAGATCGCTAAAAAGGTGACCGTGGCTAATGTAGTCTGCTGAATCTTTGTGTTGAGTGATGGTCTGGTGAATATGGTAAACAAAAATCTAAAATCAATTCAGTATTAAATGGATCACCTGTTCAATATGTTGGTTACTGGTATGACTGCTTGTGGGAATACTTACTATCTCCTGAAAATGTTGGAGGACGAGTACCCCGGGTTCTTTGACTACATCGTTCTGATCTGTCCGACGTTCAGCTAGAATGAAACCTATACTACTTGGAGGTATAGGGACGACCCGGACTTCGTCGTTGTGGAGTATAGTCAGGACGATGTAGAAATTATACTGAAACACATCGTCGAAGTATTTAAAGGCTTCAAAACACTAATCATCCTCGACGACTGTGCTAGTGGACAAACTGTAAAGAACAGAACAAGTGAGCTTGCCAAATTAGCTTTCAGCGCCCGACACTACAATCTGTCAACTATTGTAATCATACAACAACTAATAGCTATCACAAAACCTTATAGGGAGAATATCAGTAAGCTGGTAACGTTCTACAACCCCAACAAGGCCGACATGAAGGTCATCACTGACGACTACCTGGGTGGTTTAGGTAGGGATGAGATTATGGGGGTAACCGAAAAGTTAAAAGAAAACAAATACGCCAGGCTTGAGGTTACACTAAGGCACCCGTACGGGTATAAGGTGGTCATCCCGAAATCTGGTCTGTAGTAAGATGACTGAAAGGAAAACCAAACTGGCAAAAGCTGTAAAAAAACCCAAGGCATCTGCAACCTTACCGGCCGAGACTTTTGTTGGAGAGCTGGGGGTGGAAATACCCACTGAGGTTGTCGGCCTCGCTGATGAGCTTGTCAATGAACTAAAAAAGGTTGAGGAAACTGAACCGACACCGAAAAAGCCTCACAACAATCCGGCGCCTCTGCCAACTGACGACACCAACAAGAAGAGGAGCGACCTGATAAATCTATCGGAGGATGGCGAGGTGACTCAGTCAGTCAGCTACATCAAAAAAGCGTCGGCGAAAGTCGTGGATAAGCTCTACGCTGAGTATGAGGTTAGAAGGATGGAAAGAGCTAATGAGTTTTTGACTGATGTGCTGATTAGTAGGTTCGCTAATGTTCTCAGGGGTTTGGACGCTGTAGAAAGCTCTGAGACGCTAGACACCGAGCTACAAAAAGATAAACTGTTAAAAAGTGACCTTGGGAAAGTTGTGGCGATGGTTCCACCGTACTTACCATGCCTCGGACTGTTATCTGGAGGTATTACTATGGGAAAACATGTCTACCAATATAAAACCCGAGGGGTAGGTGGTCCGATCGGTGAAGTCGTAGAATAGTGTCATGCGTGACACTCTTCGAGGGGTAGGTGGTTCGACCGGTGAAGTCGTATAATAGTGTCACGCGTGACACTCTTCGAGGGGCAGGCGGTCCAACCTGTATAGTTGTGTCACGCGTGACACTCTGCGGGGGGCAGGTGGTTCGACCTGTCACAAAAAAAAACACGCAAACTTCGGACGTGTTTGTGTTTTGAGAACGCAGGTGTGAGACGGTTCTGCGTAAACTAATGTGCTGGCCACCTGCTTCACATTAATAATAAATGAGCGGGGGTAATTTACATACCGAAAAGTAGTGGAAGAAAAACCGGAAAGTAACTAAACTCCATGGTCCTCCTTTCTGTGTTGGGTTAGGCCTCTCTTACTTCTGAACATCACTCCACACATTTCACACTCATGTCTCACCCCGAGGTGCTCCGACTCAATGTGTTGTTTGAGCTGGAGTTTAGTCGGCTTCTGTAGTCACGCTGGTCACATCCAAAGTCAAAGGCGTGAACAAGGTCTTTATGAAAGTCCAGTTCAGTCTTCAAACTGTACTCCAATCCACACGGTCTACACCTGTAAGTCTTAACCTTCAAATGTATGGTTGTAATATATGGCAGCTCAGACCTGACTTTGAAGCATAGAGCTTATGACAGATCTCACATTCGTGGTCACCAACAACGGCTTCCTGAGTAATGTGACCATTTGGAGGTTGTTTTGTTAAGAAATAAATTTTTAGGATTTTGGCGGGTGCGCCGGTAGCCCCCTTTGCTACACTACTCTTTTGCCAATAAGTTAGTCCAGGATTGTATGAATTTGGAGAGAAAACAATTAACAGTTTCCCTTGATATTACTCTCGCTTTGAGCTTACTTTTGATTTTTTATGAAAAAAAGTCTGTTATTTTGAAAAGTTTATTTGCACCAGATGGCTTACATTTCAGTTTTCTCACCAGATCCCTATAGGGAGCAGGCAAAGCAGTTAGAACCTTGTCCTTCCTGTTTCAGCAAGTTGGTACTACTAGGGTCTGAAGCCGATTCAAACGAGAGTGTATAAAACAATGAGTTATCACACGTCACAACGTGTCACCAACGTGTCACCGACGTGTCACCAAATTTAATGTGTTGAAATTGCTGTTAACCAACGTGTCACCACATGTCACCACTATCAGTATAAGTAAAGTATATATTTACTTTATATAAAGGTTTGGTGACACGTGGTGACACGTTGATTTACCATGTATCAAGTGCAGTTATCTGGGTGACATGTCTGGTGACATGTTCGTGACACGTGGTGACACATAAAACTCAGTAGAATAATTACTTAAAGCACAAGTACGCTAGGGAATATACTACAAACTAATATTTAGTCCGTGCCCCATGCAAATCTAGTGTCTATATATACTCCTGACAGCGTACTGTGGATAACGCCGTTTTAGTTCCATGCAACTCACATTGCCCTCTTGGTGTAGTACACGAAGGTACACGGACATCTGTTTTGATATTTTCTCGGTTTGTTTTCTTTTAGTATTTACCATCTCTATGAAACCAACAAACTTTTATATATTAAACTGATTATACAGGATTATACTATTTATACTATTGAACTGATTATACTATTTCTCCGCATGGATTATTTCGAGAATGAGAGATATTTGAATGGTGTGTCGTCGTTTTGTTTACATTTTATACGAGATGTATAATGCGTCATTTCCTTGAAGGCAATCGGTCTGCCAGGACGTGACGTATGACATGAAAACATCAGACAACAGGCGTGTCATTGATGTTTATGTTTAATGTTTAATATCACTTTGCCAATCCATACACACTAATAACATAATATTATTTACATAACAGCATAACGGAATGATTTGGATGGCGGGATTGCAGCAGGGGGAAACTAAATTCCCATATAATAGCTGCACTCCTTTCTCATTCAAACTAATCTAAGCATATACAATTTTTCTCAGTATTTTTAAATAAAAAAATCCATAAAAGACTAAAACAAACAAACCAACACACAAACAAACAAACAAACAAACAAACAAACAAACAAACAAACAAACAAACAAACAAACAAACAAACAAACAAACAAACAAACAAACAAACAAACAAACAAACACAAAACAACTATTTCACAAATCAGTCGGGGGTAGGGCTGTTTTTTAAATAAGTGAAAAAGGAACGTTTAAACGAGGCCAGACTAGTGACGGACATAACCGATCCAGGTAAAGAGTTCCAATCATTAATGTAACAGTTAAAGAAAGAGAACTTAAAATAGTTAGTTCGAAAGGACTTAGGACGGATTTTAAAGTCATGATTTGCACGTGTACGTGAAGAACCTACCAGATTTAAATACTTATTTGGATTAATGTCACAGTAACCAAAAATTATTTTATACATTTGCACTAGGCAAAGATATTTGCGCCTAAGTTCAAGTAAGACCCGTTTGGTCTCATTCAGTCTTTCTACATATGTCTTGTCAGAGCCACAAATCAAACGAGTTGCCCTCCTCTGAAGCCGTTCAATAGCTTGGACGTGTTTGACTTGCCAGGGATTCCAGACTGCACAAGCATACTCCAGAATCGGTAGGACCAACGCGTTAAACGCAACTGAAATACCATCGGGATTTTTTAGGCCAAAAGTTCTTCTTATTAGGTCCAAAGTCTTGTTAGCCTTGCTACAGATGGAACTGATGTGGTAGTTCCACGACAGAGTGCTTTCCAACCAAACTCCAAGATGTTTGTGTTGTAAGTTTGAAGATGAACACTAAGAGTGGTAGTAATACCCCCCCCCCCATATGGAGACCAAAGGGATGCCGCCTCATTAAATATTCAATTTTTAATTATTCATTCTCAGGCTCCTTTGAGACCTCTTAACCCTAACCTGATTACGTCATTAATTCTCAGGCTCCTTTGGGACCTCCTAACCCTAACTTTCCCCCTAACGCCAGCTTTTATCCAACCCCCCAGGTATTTACTACGTCATAACCGATAGCTCTCCGACTGATTTCCGAAGTTCTGGGTTACGTCATTATCAAAAGGCATTCGACTTATATTCCTTATAAGTAACAGTAATTACCTTTTCATTTAAACACTTTACCCTACTGACTGTTAACACTTGTGGGACATGTAAACATACAGAGCATGCGTACAATAAACTCTAACAAAATAGACGTTCTTTACAAGGAACTAAAGAGAAATTAGTAGACACACTTTATATTTTTATCCTAAATCTTGTCTAGAGGAATATAGTGGGTTTCGAACATTCTAAATGACTGAATCTGGTGAGATAACTTAGCTCGAATATTATTGGAATAAGCTATGAATATTATATTAGGGTTAGAACCTAAATGGTCAACCACAGTAAGTCATCCTAGAATCATTGCTAACTAAACCCTTGTTTATAAGTGAGGAAATCGTAGAAAGATAGATTGAAGAATCACTTCGAAAAGCCGTAAGAACGATTTTAAGTGTCGAAATATAAAGGCAAAGCGATTTATTACTTTGAAAGCGTTGCTACGCTTTCTGTTACTAAGTGTGATATTTGCATATTTATCCTCAGTGCACGTGCAGGAGACAAAAGAGAAACTCATTAGGGGTCATTAAGAGGATTAGCGCTTGGGCAAGTCTAGTCAAGAGAGTCATTAGCAACACGCGTACATGTAATACAGAATTTAAAATATTTTATTGAGAAATATATCTTTACACAAAAAACTCTTGATTATTTAGTGATCTATCGGTAACACTAGCATATGGGCATACAGTACATCTTATAATCCGAAGGCATGGATCATGAGCCTTGAATTCTGTACCACAAACATTACATATCAGATTTCGATTAACGCATTTGTTAAAATATTTCCACAAGCACTTAGGACACTCAATTACATGTGTAAAATTAACAGGATTCTGACAACGTTCGCAATCAACAGGTTCGTCAATTATAGAATTTTCTGATTCTATTTCGGTGTAATCCTTATCGTGTTCTGAATCTTCTTCGGAGGAAGTTTCTTCGTTTTCGCTCTCTGATTCTGTTTCTTCTTCTGCCTGCGCCAACATTGTTAGCACTCGAACATTTTCGATAAGGTTTTTGTCAATGTTAATGTCGACGAGTCCTTTTACAAATACGTTTAAACCAGCTGGTTCGGGAATTCCTGAGAAGTAAGGTGATACACAGTATTCTACCAATTCGGCTATTTTTGTGTTTGGTATAGTTCTTCCTTGATACACAATTTCTCCTTTGGGATTCCATGTTAAGTTGACATAGGATGCGAGTAAACTATTCAACAAAGAGGACGCGTTCGCTTCATCGACTCCGTAGTCAAAATGTGACAGTATTTCTTTAACACGAAAATCGTCATGTAACCTTTCTCCCATAGTGTTCAGGGTTCGAATGATGGTCTTTAAAAAATATCGTTCTTTTTATATTAGTTCTGCGAGTCCTTCTAAAACTGGACCAAGTAGGACATCAAGAAATCCTTCACCTTTTTGAACCAGTATCTCTTTTTTTCTCATAAAACTACTTCGGGGACTAGCCAAAGTTGATATGTCGTCGCTATAAGGCCTAACGACTTCAAGCAAAGCAGGTGATAATTGATATTGCGTTGACCAAAAGTTCAACATACAATCACAAATGCATCTAATTTGCTCAGGGCTAGCAGCCTCCAACAGACCTCGCTGTTGAATAGGTTCACTTGTACATAAAAGTTCAAGAAACGGTTTGTGCTTTTTGATCAACATCTCTATTTGACAGTCAGTGTCTAAATGAGGAAAACGCTACCAAAACACATATTTTAAGAGGGGGAGGAAGAGGAGGAGGAGAAGGAAGAGGAGGAGGAGGAGGAGGAGGAGGAGGAGAAAGAGGAGGAGGAGAAAGAGGAGGAGGAGAAAGAGGAGGAGGAGGAGGAGAAAGAGGAGGAGGAGAAAGAGGAGGAGGAGGAGGAGGAGGAGCAAATAGACACACACACATACTAAAGCATTTAGCTTAAAATGTTTATTTCGGTTTTCGCTCAAACATATACATATCAAAAGTTTTAGTAAGGTCTGCTTCTTAGATTATATTTAGGCGTTTTTATTTTAAAAGTAGCGTGATAGTCTTTCTTGTCTTCTGGTGATAATTGTGATACATCTTCTTTTGTCATGGGTAAATATTTTGATCTAGTCATCAATAGATGATGTTCATACTCTTCTCTATCATCTGGGGTCATCTTTGCCAAGTCGCTTTCTTTCCAATCCGAAGAGCTTTCCCAGTAAGTTATGAAAGAAATTATGTTTAAGCGTTGGTTGTTCAACGGTAGGAGGCGGTGTTACAAAATAGGTTTTAGGTGTAGCAGGAGCTGTAGGGAAACTCCACGGAAGATCGTCAGTTTCTTGCTTTATCTTTGGTGTCAAATTTTCTGAAGTTTTTGGTGGCTGAGTTTGAAGATTAGTCACAGGTTGAGACTGATTCTGCAGTTGGTTTTGAAACGTCAGAAAACGTCCTAACTGATTGGAGTAGAGTATGCTCTTTTCTTCAGGTGTTAACTGTGGCGCTTGTACAATATCTTGCATTTTTTGTTCTGTATTGTACATGGCATTAACGATCGGAGGTAATTGATAGGATTGCTTTTGTATGAAACTACCCAACTGTTGCTGCAGGCTGGAGCTATTTTCTCCGGGTAGAACATTGGTCTTGAGGCGGTGATCGTCGTCCGTAGTCGGCTTTAGGTCAAGCATTAAATAACCATGAGGGCGACTTGTGGCTTCCTCGGAGGAGAAAGAGGAGGAGGAGGAGGAGGAGGAGGAGAAAGAGGAGGAGAAGGAGGAGGAGGAGGAGGAGCAAGAGGAGGAGGAGGAGGAGGAGAAAGAGGAGGAGGAGAAAGATAAATATATAATACGTAATTCTCTAGAAGCATTTATTCTGCTAATGCTCTTCAATGAGTGAACATGTCTTATGTTTGCAGCACCTGTGGAAAAACGTTTTCAACACTATTCAACATGCAACGTCATATAAAAAATTCCCATAAAAACATTACTAGCTTATTCAAGACCAGCACATCTTCTCACTGACGCAACAGTCATGCAGCATCCGTTCACATGCATTGTTGCAGGGTGTACTCAGAGCGGCAAAACAGTATGGGTGAAGAGACTTCTGGAAAACGCCAAAACTACAATTAATCCTCCTCCCGAACGTATCATTTGGTGTTATGGACAGTGGCATCCCACGTATTTAGAAATGATCAAGACAATACCAGGCATTGAGCTTAACGAAGGCATACCCTCTGATATAGACTCTGATAATTTTCTTGATGTTTCTAAGCGAAACCTTATTGTTCTTGACGATCTCATGGATCAGTCAGGAAGAGATAAACGTATTGCTAGTTTATTTACTAAGGGAAGTCATCACCGGAATCTCTCCGTGATCTATATTGTTCAGAACATATATCACCAAGGAAAGGAAACCAGAAACATCAGCCTCAACGCACACTATATTGTACTATTCAAGTCTCCGAGGGATAAGCAACAAATTTCTGTCTTGGCACGGCAGGTGAACCCAGGTCATGTCCATGAATTTATGAAGAGTTACGAGGAAGCCACAAATCGCCATCGTGGTTATTTAATGCTTGATCTAAAGCCGACTACGGACGACGATCACCGCCTCAAGACCAATGTTCTACCCTGAGAAAATAGCTCCAGCCTGCAGCAACAGTTGGGTAGTTTCATACAAAAGCAATCTTATCAATTACCTCCGATCGTTAATGCCATGTACAATACAGAACAAAAAATGCAAGATATTGTACAAGCGCCACAAACACCTGAAGAAAAGAGCATACTCTACTCCAATCAGTTAGGACGTTTTCTGACGTTTCAAAACCAACTGCAGAATCAGTCTCAACCTGTGACTAATCTTCAAACTCAGCCACCAAAAACTTCAGAAAATTTGACCCCAAAGATAAAGCAAGAAACTGACGATCTTCCGTGGAGTTTCCCTACAGCTCCTGCTACACCTAAAACATATTTTGTAACACCGCCTCCTACCGTTGAACAACCAACGCTTAAACATAATTTCTTTCATAACTGGGAAGCTCTTCGGATTGGAAAGAAAGCGACTTGGCAAAGATGACCCCAGATGATAGAGAAGAGTATGAACATCATCTATTGATGACTAGATCAAAATATTTACCCATGACAAAAGAAGATGTATCACAATTATCACCAGAAGACAAGAAAGACTATCACGCTACTTTTAAAATAAAAACGCCTAAATATAATCTAAGAAGCAGACGTTACTAAAACTTTTGATATGTATATGTTTGAGCGAAAACCGAAATAAATATTTTAAGCTAAATGCTTTAGTATGTGTGTGTGTCTATTTGCTCCTCCTCCTCCTCCTCCTCCTCTTTCTCCTCCTCTTTCTCCTCCTCCTCCTCTTTCTCCTCCTCCTCTTTCTCCTCCTCCTCTTTCTCCTCCTCCTCCTCCTCCTCCTCCTCTTCCTTCTCCTCCTCCTCTTCCTCCCCCTCTTAAAATATGTGTTTTGGTAGCGTTTTCCTCATTTAGACACTGACTGTCAAATAGAGATGTTGATCAAAAAGCACAAACCGTTTCTTGAACTTTTATGTACAAGTGAACCTATTCAACAGCGAGGTCTGTTGGAGACTGCTAGCCCTGAGCAATTAGATGCATTTGTGATTGTATGTTGAACTTTTGGTCAACGCAATATCAATTATCACCTGCTTTGCTTGAAGTCGTTAGGCCTTATAGCGACGACATATCAACTTTGGCTAGTCCCCGAAGTAGTTTTATGAGAAAAAAAGAGATACTGGTTCAAAAAGGTGAAGGATTTCTTGATGTCCTACTTGGTCCAGTTTTAGAAGGACTCGCAGAACTAATATAAAAAGAACGATATTTTTTAAAGACCATCATTCGAACCCTGAACACTATGGGAGAAAGGTTACATGACGATTTTCGTGTTAAAGAAATACTGTCACATTTTGACTACGGAGTCGATGAAGCGAACGCGTCCTCTTTGTTGAATAGTTTACTCGCATCCTATGTCAACTTAACATGGAATCCCAAAGGAGAAATTGTGTATCAAGGAAGAACTATACCAAACACAAAAATAGCCGAATTGGTAGAATACTGTGTATCACCTTACTTCTCAGGAATTCCCGAACCAGCTGGTTTAAACGTATTTGTAAAAGGACTCGTCGACATTAACATTGACAAAAACCTTATCGAAAATGTTCGAGTGCTAACAATGTTGGCGCAGGCAGAAGAAGAAACAGAATCAGAGAGCGAAAACGAAGAAACTTCCTCCGAAGAAGATTCAGAACACGATAAGGATTACACCGAAATAGAATCAGAAAATTCTATAATTGACGAACCTGTTGATTGCGAACGTTGTCAGAATCCTGTTAATTTTACACATGTAATTGAGTGTCCTAAGTGTTTGTGGAAATATTTTAACAAATGCGTTAATCGAAATCTGATATGTAATGTTTGTGGTACAGATTTCAAGGCTCATGATCCATGCCTTCGGATTATAAGATGTACTGTATGCCCATATGCTAGTGTTACCGATAAATCACTAAATAATCAAGAGCTTTTTGTGTAAAGATATATTTCTCAATAAAATATTTTAAATTCTGTATTACATGTACGCGTGTTGCTAATGACTCTCTTGACTAGACTTGCCCAAGCGCTAATCCTCTTAATGACCCCTAATGAGTTTCTCTTTTGTCTCCTGCACGTGCACTGAGGATAAATATGCAAATATCACACTTAGTAACAGAAAGCGTAGCAACGCTTTCAAAGTAGTAAATTGCTTTGCCTTTATATTTCGACACTTAAAATCGTTCTTACGGCTTTTCGAAGTGATTCTTCAATCTATCTTTCTACGATTTCCTCACTTATAAACAAGGGTTTAGTTAGCAATGATTCTAGGATGACTTACTGTGGTTGACCATTTAGGTTCTAACCCTAATATAATATTCATAGCTTATTCCAATAATATTCGAGCTAAGTTATCTCACCAGATTCAGTCATTTAGAATGTTCGAAACCCACTATATTCCTCTAGACAAGATTTAGGATAAAAATATAAAGTGTGTCTACTAATTTCTCTTTAGTTCCTTGTAAAGAACGTCTATTTTGTTAGAGTTTATTGTACGCATGCTCTGTATGTTTACATGTCCCACAAGTGTTAACAGTCAGTAGGGTAAAGTGTTTAAATGAAAAGGTAATTACTATTACTTATAAGGAATATAAGTCAAATGCCTTTTGATAATGACGTAACCCAGAACTTCGGAAAACAGTCGGAGAGCTATCGGTTATGACGTAGTGAATACCGGGGGGTTGGATAAAAGCTGGCGTTAGGGGGAAAGTTAGGGTTAGGAGGTCCCAAAGGAGCCTGAGAATTAATGACGTAATCAGGTTGGGGTTAAGAGGTCTCAAAGGAGCCTGAGAATGAATAATTAAAAATTGAATATTTAATGAGGCGGCATCCCTTTGGTCTCCATATGGGGAGGGAGGGGGGGGGGGGGGGTATTACTACTACTCTTAGTGTTCATCTTCAAACTTAGAAGAATATTTGTTTACGTACGAGACACTGTGTTTATTTATAATATACAGATTAGTATATATTATTGGTTTACTTATTGTTTTCTCATGAATAGATTAAGATCCGGTATTCTGATAATTTCTATCATTATGTTTAGCTAATTCCATGTATACAATGTTAACACGTTACTTTTACATGAGTCGTCGCCCGGCGGCAAGGCGGCCACCGTTACATGCTCTAAAATGTGAACGTATGCATTGTTTATTTGTTTCTAATTGTTTATTTGTTTATCTATGACTCACATAGGCATGGCAGGCGTGTAAACATTGCAAAGATTCATTCGGTATCACAGTTAGTGAATACCATTTTGAGTATAAGTTAAAACTGCCATCAATCAGACTAGTCTGAAACCAAACGAAAAAAAATTATAAGTCGAAAATTCTCTCATACAATCCTGGACAAAAATACTGGCAAAAACCAGTTCTTTCTTCAAAATCTAACTTTTCGGGGCCCCCTCCCCTCAAAGTCGGCCCCCTCCCCCCAATATCAATGTTTTCCTAAGTCATCTGGTCTGGAATGCAACAATCAACATTGATAATGGGGGAGAGGGGGGAATCTCAATGGAATTTATGAATTTTTTACCCTTTTGCCAATAATTTATGTCCAGGATTCAATACTGGACAAAAATAGTGGCAAAAACCAGTTCTTTCTTCAAAATCTAACTTTTCGGGGCCCCCTCCCCCCAATATCAATGTTTTCCTAAGTCATCTGGTCTGGAATGCAACAATCAACATTGATAATGGGGGAGAGGGGGGAATCTCAATGGAATTTATGAATTTTTTACCCTTTTGTCAATAATTTATGTCCAGGATTCAATACTGGACAAAAATAGTGGCAAGAACCAGTTCTTTCTTCAAAATCTAACTTTTCGGTTGGCCCTCCCCCCAAAGTCGGCCCCCTTCCCCCAATATCAATGTTTTCCTAAGTCATCTGGTCTGGAATCCAACAATCAACATTGATAATGGGGGAGATTGGGGAATCTCAAGGGAATTTATGAATTTTTTACCCTTTTGCCAATAATTTATGTCCAGGATTGTAGAATTACCAATAATCAGTAAGTGTGCAATGCCCTACAATTAACAATAATTGTGAATTTTAAAGAACTAAATATCAACCCCCCAACCCCAACCTCGACCCCAACCTCTAAACTTTACCGTAACTCTAACCACAACCCCCCTGGAAACCCTAAACTTAACCACAACCCCCCGTTGGCCCTAAACCTAACCACAACCCTCCGGGAAAAAGGTCCCACCCCTCAGACCCCGACCACAACACCCCTACTGGTTTTTTAGTTATATGCAATTTAGTTTACTAACCTCTGACAGACTAGTTCCTAGTCCTCTTTTCTCTTGAACTTATTTTGGTGACGTCACAGAATAGGGATCGAGCGAGAAGACTAGCGGAAAATGTTCATCTTTATCTATCATGAATCCTGCTGGAGCTCGGATTCTTTAATCTTTATGAACGAGGGCACTTAAGGTGGCTCCACACAGTTTCTTGAAGTCCAAAACACGTGCACAAACAATTCGGAAAAAGAATAAAAGTAAATGTTATGCATAGTTATATAGTCTGACAATCAAAAACTGTTACCAAATTAATAGCAACACTTGTTGTTATAGCAACAATGACGTGTCAAAATGGCTTCCAATTACCCTTCAAACTAATTTAATTCGAAAAAGCTTTGGTGACCCCCCATTTTTTTTACATTAAAACTTTTCTTGAAGTATGAGTAATCAATAGACCGATTTAAAAAAATTCTGTAGAACGAATAATTTTTTTTCCGGGAAAATCATGTTTGTTAATTTTTTAAAAATTTCGTTGTACAGAATTTTTTTTAAATCGGCCTATTGATTACTCATACTTCAAGAAAAGTTTTAATGAAAAAAAAATGGGGGGTCAGCAAAGTTTTTTTCGAATTAAATTAGTTTGAAGGGTAATTGGCAGCCATTTTGAAACGTCATTGTTGCCATAGCAACAATTGTTGCTATTTATTTGGTAACAGTTTTTGATTGTCAGAGTGTTTAACTATGCGTATTTTCCATTTTTCTAGAAACTGTATGGAGGCACCTAAAACAAACTTCTTCTTGAGAGCATACAGCAAACGAGTAGGTTTCTTTATTTTACATTACGTATAAATTTGGGGCCAGTTTTGGGCCAAGCAAAACATTTTATTCCCTCTCACATATATGGCGTTATATCCCGGCCAAAATTCAAGGTTAGCTTTCGACATTCAAGTTACACAATTTAACATTCTTGTTGACAATGTAACATGCGAGTTTCACAATTCGACATTGATGTTCACGATGCGACATTCTATGTCACTATGCGACATTCTACTTGTGTATATGCAACATTCGACCTTCACAATGCAACATTCAAGTTACAACATTCGACTTTCACAATGCAACATTCAAGTTACAACATTCGACTTTCACAATGCAACATTCAACATTCACAATGCAACATCCGACCTTCACAATGCAACGTTCAAATCATAACATTCGACTTTCACAATGCAACATTCAACATTCACAATGCAACATTCGACCTTCACAATGCAACATTCAAGTGTCAACATTCAAGTTACAACATTCAAGTTACAACATTCAAGTTTCAACATTAATGAACTTCACGCGTGAATGATTTGACCTTTTCGAACAATCCGCTGTTCAAGATTGCGTGGGCTCACTTGGAGCACAATATGGCGGAAAGCGACGATATTTATTTACATGCTTATGAGATCGTTGTTGAGACTATTGCGAGGCTTGAGAACCTTATTGATCCACTTGAAATTGATGGACTAATTCTGAGACTAGATTATCTCAATCGGTCACTGGTTAATACGGAAACAAACACACAGGTTGATGGAATTATCTGCTTGATCCAGGAAGCTATAAACTCTCTGATGCGAGAGAGTGAGTCCCATATAAATAACACAAACGGTACCGATGACGTCGTTCCAACAGTTTACAACCAGAATCGTGGACGACCATGATTTCAAATTACCGAAGAACAACTATCATCTTTGCTGGAACAAGGATTTAAAGTTCCTGTCATTGCCCAGCTCGGCCAGCTGTTGAGTGTATCAACACGTACAGTGGAAAGGAGGATGGCCAGGTATGGCCTTTCAGTCTCAGGTAAAGAATAACAAAATTACTAGAAGTCTATTATTTCAGAATGTTCTAATTTTTTTGAAAACGCCCAAAATTTGATTTTTTTTTTATTATTGTTTTCTGATTATTTGTTTTCTTATTTATATTAAAATGTACATATAGTAATATTGTCGATGAAGAGCTGGATAGCATTGTCAGGGATTGCCAAAGTCACCACCCTGGAGTAGGACTGAGAATGTTAATGGGGTATATACACAGTAGGGAATTGTGAGTTCAATGGTCAAGAGTTCGTCAATCACTTCTGAGAACTGATCCTACTGGAGTCCATCAGAGATGGAGAAATTCTATCCGTCGCCGCAAGTACTGTGTCAGAGGACCCCTGGCTCTTTGGCATATCGATGGTTACCATACGCTAATAAGGTACAAAAATGTGAAAAAAATGTTTGTAAGTCTGCAAGGCCTTACCAGGCTATTTGCATGACCAGATCCACATTATTTCGGTTATTTACCAATAGGGGCACTGGAAACTACTTAAGGTGGCAGGGGCAGCCATATACAAAGGGCACTTTTTCTCAGCATTAATTTTTGCATGTGGTAAATAATATTTGCCAGTTTTGCTCTATAGCATAAAATAACCAAAAATCATAATGGTATAATACAATGAATGACAATGTATTGAGAAAGAAAATTCAACAACTGAATTGTACATATGTGCTACATTCCTATTTACATAGCAACTTGGCAACTTTAATGAATCAGAAAACACCTGCCAAGTGAAAAAAGTCTGGGCACCAGTGGTGTGGTGGCAGGGGGGCCAAGCCCCCCCCCCCAGCTGGGGTTGCAGAAGGGGTGCCAAAACTAGCAAGGGTGCCAAAACTTAACAAAATAAACCTATTTCTTTGTATAGCTAGGTCTTCAATTGGGGGATATAAAGATCTGAAATCTGTAATCTTTTGTGTTTTCTATAAAGTTTTATAATCTTCAGAATTCTGTAAAATCTCACTCCAAAATGCAGGAAATGGCATATCAGAGACTCTAGATTTCAAAATTTTCTGAGGGAGCATGCCCCCTGACCCCCTTAGAGGTTTGGTGCTACTTCGCCGCTTGCATTGGCGTGGTCTTTGAGAGAACCCGTTGTTTGTTGTAATATTATATATTGCTACTTCAGTTATTTAAAAAAAAAAAGGTGATCATTTATCAAATACAGTAATGTCTTTTTTTCTTTTTCTTTTCTTTTTTTTTTTGGGGTGGGGGGCGCCAAAGCTAATCTGGAACCCCAGCCTGAAACTTGACACCACGCCACTGCTGGGCACGAGACACAGCTCAACTTCGTTCTCAGGGCCTTTTTGAAATCGGTAAGGTGGGAAGAGGTCCTGGCATTGGCTGTTGCAGGGCTGTAATTTTAAATTTTCAGCAGTATCCAAGGGGATACCTGGTATCCCTCCTTGAACTGTGTGACAGTACCTGCATTACGTTACATTCTAAGACGTTACACTACATTCTAAGACGTTACGCTACATTCTAAGACATTACGCTACATTATAAGACGTTATGCTACATTCTAAGACGTCACCCTCTATATGACGTTATATTATAAGACATTACGTTACATTGTAAGACGTTACGTCAGATTCTGTGGCTGTGCGCTATCGAAAATTTTATTGTATCCCGTTGGGATACTCAAGTTAAGACTTCTAGTATCCCGTGGATATCGGGATACCGCAAATTCCCGTGGATATCGGGATACCAAAAAGCCCTGTGTTGGATTCGGCATTTTCATTGGTTGATTGCTTTTCGTAAACATTCCTCGTGAAACATATTTATGCATAGTTTTGTGCCAGTTATGATCAAATAGCTTCAACGGGACCACCATTGCAATGAACTTTTCCCACGGGGCTGCCATTACTGAGAATGATTTTGCATACTAAACTAAATTGCTAATTTATTACACCCAGTATTTTTGGGTGCTGTGACTGGCCGATGCCAAGGGCTTTTTCCCACTCTCCAAATTTCAAAAACGCCCTGAGAACGAGGTTGGACACAGCTAACCCAAGGCAAAATTAGTTTGCTGCCTCTGCGTGATCTGCAGTAATAAGTTAGCTTGTGAGATATTTGAGGTATTAATACAAAAGTAATTTAATACAATAATACAAATGGCAATTCCTGTAGAAAACATTCCTCTTACGAGAAAGGGTAATTGGTTCCCGGGCAGCTGCTACCGTGCCTCCGGCGCCCCTGTTTACCAAGTAAAGTTAGATCATTTTTTTATCTATAGATGGAGGATAGTTGTTCATGGAGGGATAGATGGTTATTCACGATTACCAGTGTTTTTGCATGCATCATCAAACAATAAGGCAGCTACTGTCCTTTCACTTTTCACTGAAGCAGTCAATGAATATGGATTACCCTCCCGTGTTCGATGTGATAAAGGTGACGAAAATTATGATGTTGGGTGGTACATGTTAAATCATCCTCAACGAGGGCCAAGACGTGGTAGCACATTGCCGGTGACGATTGTCATTACTTTTCTGTTGGAATGGTGTTTCCACATGGGATTATGTGATACATAATTACATGTAATACACTGTATCATTTTTTTTTATCATTTTTGCATCACCAAGCAAATTAAAAATTACAGTTGATTTCATATTACTTTAATACCCATAGTTTATATAGTACCACTTGTGTTGCGAAGTGTATGTGTGTTGGGCTAGCTTAGGGCGAAAAAATAAAGTACTAAGTAGTGTTGCATCAGACCTTGCAATTTCATTGAATAATTGGCAACCATGATTACAATGTACATCACTAGTAAATTTCTGAATGAACTAATTTGCAACTTTGCAATGAACTTTGCCACACTCTATGGTAAAGTTATAATTTGATATCAACTGTACATGTAAAAAAGCTTATTTTTTTAGGGAAAAGCACTCACAATCAAAGGATAGAGCGCCTTTGGAGAGATGTGTTTCAAGGTTGCCTCTCTTTATTCTATCAGATTTTCCAATTTCTTGAGGTACACGGTTTTCTTGATGTCGATAATGATATACATATATGGGCTTTACACTTTATATACCTGCCAATGTTAAACAGCCATTTACAAACATGGAAGGCTGGATGGGTTCATCATCCATTGCGCACTGAGGGAAACAAAACTCCAATGCAACTCTGGATTAGTGGACTACATTTCACCCACTTTGGCCAGACAATGTTAAGAAATGCTCAAGACTCAGTAACAGAAGTAAGTATAATGGTAGTGTAAGTATTAACTATGTAACTTTGTGCAGTAACAACAGCGTTATTTAAGAAATAAAAAACGTGTCGCGTGCGATTATCGAGTTATAATGCACGAGAGATGCGTGTAAAGCACGAGGCGACAGAATAAGACAGAATAAGAGAACAAGGACTCTCACATTTTGTTCTGTAATAGGAAAACATACAACATTATGGAGTAGACTGGGATGGACCAGTGAACGCTGATGGAGATAACTCTGTGCAAGTCCCCGATTCAGTATGTCCACTAAATGATGAAAACTTATCATTATTGACGCAACGAATTGACCCAAGAAGTAATGATAATAACTTTGGAATTATGTTATATAATCAGACTGTGGCTGAAATTACAAGATTACTGGAAATGCAAGACCCTGGTGTTTAAAACTTTAATTGGTGAACAATATCAATAACAAGGAAAGTTCAACTATTACATGCAATGGTATTTCATACTCTAGATGTACTTTCATATCTTTATGCCTGTTTGTCGTGTTTTCTAATAAGGTAGAAGTTTTCGTACAGAGTTGAATTATCCTTTGTCTTTTCCAAATAGTTCTAACAGAGATTTACGAAACAAAATTATATCATTGATATCCTCTTACAGTATAAGCGAATAATAAAAATTAAAGCCCAACGTAATACACAAACAGAAGCATTATATATAAGTATAATAAAATGTAATAAGATTCTAACGTTTCTTTTGCTTCGCACAACATCATCAGAGAGTGAATAACATCCAGTAGGTGGAAAAAATTATAGACTAGTATAATTATAGATATAGATATATGTACATACAAAATATTGATGTTTAGAGAAAAGGAACCAAGAGAAAAGTAAGATGATAGAAAGGGCTAGGTTTACATTAATAATAATAATAATAATGTTAGTTGTTATTATAATAATAATAGAATGGGTCAAATTTACGAATTAAAAGACTTTCTCCAACAATAAGATCAGAGAGGGCACAACATGAGGATAAAACAGTGAAATCGTCAGGTGAACCAGAATGTATCATATCACCATGGCGTGTTATGATACTGGTAAGAGAAGGATTGAAACGCTTCATACTAGGATTTTAATCACCTACAGTATGTTATTGATATCCATTATTTGATGATGTTGCGTGCGTGAAGTAACAACACATTAGAACATGATTTCGATTTCATTTAACTTATATGCCTTTTAATTTTCATTATTTGCTTACGATTTCCACCTGGCTCACTGTTGCCCTTAGCTTACAGTACTGTATAAAGGATGATATACAATCAATGGAACAGTAACAAAACCATAAAATACTAATTTAAACTACCGTAATACATAAGAATGTGTTGGTCCACAACTCTAAATACAATTGAATGCTTTGTTCGCCATTTCAATGACTGCTTGTAGTGAAACAGAAAAGATAGATTGATCAGGAAAGGACTGGGGAAAAGACAGCCTTTGAGAACATGTTGATGCAAAGATTGATGCCACATTTTCAAACCCAACAGCAATTCTTCCTAAACCGAAATTTGGCAGACAAGGTGATCCAGTTGCAAAAATAAGAAACTGTTTAAGAGTTTCCTGCGATGCATCCCGTAGAAACTCTTTCAGGTAAATATGAGTGTTGGTTTCATTCTCAGTCATAACTGCTGGGAATTCAAGTATATCAATTATACCAATTCCGCTCAATGCAGTCTCGTCGTGTACGAATAACGCTTTGAAGAGATCAGGGTACTTAGCCATCAGAGCACCAAAGCCCAAAGTTTGTAAACCCTGTCTTAGTTGATCTAGCACAATTTTAGGCCGCCCTATCACATCATGAATAATAATACCTTGTATTACCCGCATCTTGGTGGCATTCTAAAAAAAGATTACTTTTGATGGAACGATTTGTAATGAGTAACATACATACCTATATATATATATATATATATATATATATATATATATATATATATATATATATATATATATACAAACAAACAAACAAACAAACAAACAAACAAACAAACAAACAAACAAACAAACAAACAAACAAAGTGTTGTTCGCGAAATGTCGAAAAGTGCTCAATACCGTAAAGATAGAGGGAATATACTATAAGAGGGCTTACCTCAAATGTTGATGGTCGCTACTGTCAGTTTCACGCTGGGCGATCTTCAGGCGGCTGAAGATCGCCCAGCGTGAAACTGACAGTAGCGACCATCAACATTTGAGGTAAGCCCACTTATAGTATATATATATATATATATTGAACTCACACTCTCTCACACACTCTCTCGCACACTCTCTCTCTCCCTCTCCCCCTCTCTCCCCCTCTCTCCTCCTCCCTGCCCCTCCCTCTCTCTCTCTCCCTCTCCCTCCCTCTCCCTCCCCCTCCCCCCTCTCTCCCTCTCTCTCTCCCTCTCTCCCTCCCTCCCCCTCCCTCTCCCTCTCTCCCTCCCTCCCTTCTCCCCCTCTCTCTCTCTCTCTCCCTCTCTCCCTCTCCTTCTCTCTCCCTCTCCTTCTCTCTCCCCCTCGCTCCCTCTCTCCCTCTCCCCCTCTCTCTCCCTCTCTCTCCCTCCCTCTCCCTCCATCTCTCTCCCTCTCTCTCTCCCTCTCTCTCTCTATATATAAGAATATAGAACCTATCCCAGGCTGATTTGGTAAAATGTAGGTTCTTGTTAGCGGGTTTTTACGTGATAGTTAAAATATGAGCAGCCGATCTTTATGGGCATTTACAATGGCGAGCCGAACAGTAAATGATGAACACTTTATTTAAGAGTCGTAGGAAAGGTTAGATAAGATCATTTACAGTAAAAAAAGCTCAATTTGAGGTACTAGTTCCTATTAATTTTGATAAAACCTTGATGTTTTATTAATCAATGTTTTATCTGTAGTTAAAGATGCTGATTAAACATTCATTTCTTTTGAATTTTCTTCATGAATTATTAATGATTTGATAATGTATTATAAATTTTTTTTGTGTGTCAATTACCTTTTGCAGAAAATTGAACAATTCACTCTGACTTACCTTAGCACAAACTCATCAAGGGTGTTGACTGCTTTTCTCTTTGGAGAAAAAAAATATACGTTAATTAATAGATTAATATACATTAATAAAATATACGTTAATAATTAATAGATTAATATAATTAATAAAATATACGTTAATTTTATTTTTTATGATTTTTATGGCACGAGTTGTGAAGTTTTATAAAATGTGTGAGCCAAGTACAAGCGAGTGAGTTTTATGATACATCATAAATAAAATCCTACAAAGCATTAAAAATGAAGTAATTTGTTTATTAATTTAGTAATGAGAATTTAGTAAATTATACAGTACTGTAGATGTAGCAATTCCAGAGGATGGTAGAGTGAGTGTAAAGGAGGACATAAAAGTTGAAATATACCAAAATCACACCATAGAAAATAGAAGGATGGGGGGGGGGGGGGGGGGGGGGGGGGGGGGGGGGGGTGGGGGGGGGGGGGGGGGGGGGGGGGGGGCTTGGGAATAATAACACTGAGGCTAAAAGATAAACTCAAGATCATAGGAGTTGATATACAGTGTATCAGTTAAACTTATCCAGAAGTCAGCACTTTTGGGATCTAATGAGGAAAGTACTGGAGATGTAGCATAAATGAAACAAAGGACGTCCATTGCTTTCCCTTGGTAACTTGATGTTACCCGGCACCAATGTACAGTAGTCCTGCACCAGCATTAATATTCTGAGCTGTGTGAGTTTTTCAAATAATAATAATCGTAATAATCATTATAATAATTATTATTATCATTATTGATTATATTTAAAGCTGTTTTTTAGGGATTTGGATTTGTTTTCAATTGTGAGGAATTAACAATTACTATAATACCAATCCTAACAACTGAAGGGGTTAAATTACCTACTGTATCTATTTCTTTTCATAAATAATCACCACTATATTAAGGATGTTTACAAAAATGAGATATTTTATTATTACTATAATTATACCTTTTTGCTTTGACCATGCTCTTCCTGGTGCATGCGGAAATCGTCCATGCGAAGCTCTCTGTGGCATTGCATGCACTCTATGAGTGGGCCACTCTAAAGTAAGACCAAACACCAAAAAAAAATGTAGGTTAAGCTAAGAGAAATTTATATTTACTACGTAAGAAAATGTTATTGTGTTAAAATATTCTTATTCTTTAATGAAATCAAATATTAACTTGGCTCTGCATTAAATGAAGCATGTATGTATTTACAGCACACACATACACACACACACACACACACACACACACACACACACACACACACACACACACACACACACACACACACACACATATATATATATATATATATAAACCAAATAGTGAAATAAAAGTAGCGTGCTGCGTAGGCAGTGTTGAAACAACAATGGAAATATAGTAAGGTTAGATATACTGTACTGCCGAAACAGAGAATGTAGGAGTCTAACGTTTCGAGCGAAGGCCCTTTGTCAGTTTCTCTCTGATGAAGGGCTTTCGCTCGAAACGTTAGACTCCTACGTTATCTGTTTCGGCAGTATATCTAACCTTATATTAATATATATATATATATACAACGCTCACTACCCTTGTTGCAGTTCGAGCACTCTGGCCCTATACCAACTCATACCCTCTAGATGTGTGCACTACTTATACTATCCCCAAGCAGTTGTATGCACCAAGTATGTTGGGGATTTCTAATTTAATATTCAAAAATAATGAGCGGCTTTGTTAAAATGCTAACATGGGCACTCAACCATCCTAAATTAACTAAAGATATGTCACTAATTAACGTACAGCTAGCAAACTGGCAGTTAAATTTTAACCAATAGGTAAACAAATAATTCCTACAGGGCATAGTGAATTCGGTATTTCTATTTTAATTTGTTCCTTTTATTGAAACCGTCTGGATATAGTGACATTTCTTTAGCTATACTTAGAATAGCTGACATCCTAGCATTTTAACAAAGCTGTTCACTATCTTTAAATAATAAATTATGAATCCCAACATACCTTGCATGCTTAATGCTTAATTTTTAATGTTTATATACAGTATATATATATATATATATATATATATGCCAAACAAATTTATGGATACATGGCTAACAGTACATGTTATACTGTATTACTCACCTGCACTTGCTGTGCAGATTCATCATGGGTGACAATTGGACTTTTTACATTTAATTGCTGTATGTTCTCTTGCAGTGGCCGGATATAAATGTGTGCCTGCCCTGCAAGTTCTTTGATTCTTCTTGGAGTGTGGGGCATTGGTATTTTATGAAAGCCTTGATCAGGCCCTCCTCTTTGATATAGGAGAAGTTCATAACCCCCAGCTGAAGAGAGTAGTGGAAATCTGTTCATAAGACCTTCATGGATGCCACTGCTATCCACATTGAAAGTCACTGTACCAGGCCCCAAGCCACTGTTTGACAGAGCTGCTTTACTTGCCACAGTGCATGGGGGTCTATCGACATCAATGTGGCCCAGGCAAAATAACTTCAAAGTACAAGTCTGAACCTTTTTCTGCTTTGCATACTTTTTGGTTTGCCTACGGATTTGTTGTTGATTTGAAGGATGGAAACTAGTTGTGCATGTACTTCTGGGTGCATTATAATTAAAAATCCTTCTGTGCTCTGCAGAGACTGTGGTTGTGGGAGTATTAACTGGATTTATTTGGGAAATTGTGGAGACTGAGGAATTCATGGTGGAAACTGAGGAATTTATAGGGTTGACTGTTGATGAACTATCAGTATGTGTGGGACCATCAGTGCTTCCTAGAATACAGCAGTAGAAAAAAAAGTCTATTTGTCTCTTTAAACTAATGTAACCCTTTACTGGACACTTCACTTTAATGATTAAATCAAGTATATACTTGCATGGTACAGTTTAAACGGGGGGGGGTACTCCTATATATTTGCTATACTGGGATGTGCCACTCAATTGGGTAGGGTTTTCAACATTTTTTAGTCTTGAACAGGGTATATAAATTACAGTTTTAGTCTGCAACAGGGTCTGTTTAAGGATTCCAGATATTCGGTCTGGCATAGGGAACCTTTTTCAGTCTTTCTTCCAAGTTTCTTCTAGTCTGGAATAGGGTAAGGGTCGCCAAAATGGTCGATTCCTTAGTCTGAATCTCCCTACCATGAATCCCAGATAGTACCAGCCTGGGAGTTTAACGTTTAACTCAAATTCACAAAACAACTTTATTTAGTATTAATTAAAGCATCCTTTATTGGACTGATGTAGACATGTAGTGTCCCATGTGTTCACAACTTACATTGCTCACAAAAGAGACTTTATAAACTGTCATATGTTTAATATATTAAGAAAGAAAATAATCTGCGGATAATATAAGCGTATTAAAGCCGCGGTTTTAATAAATGTACGTATAAAGTAGCAAATTTTGTGACTACCGCTGACCTGTCAGCGGGAGCCACAATGTCGGCGGGATCTTGCTTGATTGATTGAGTGCGTGAGTGAGTGCTTGTCTTGGACCTCATTTACGTCATACTCGCGCAGTCATCGCCAGATATTCGACACGATCGGTATATAGTCGAGAAGATCGCCATTGATCGCCAGGTATTCAGGAAGTACTCGAGTTGTTTTCGTGGCCTCGTGGGGAATAAACTAAAGTGAATCACAGTTTGATTTTTGAAAAGTGTTAATATATTACTTTGCAAATCTTTTCTTCTTGGAGCGGTTTCTGTCATTGATCAGTTTATATAAGGTAAGAAATAGTTTAAAAACTGTGACGTTGTTTATCTTATATACTATATACAAAATCTATAAATACTTGATCGGATCTCAAAGCCAGAAATATTCAGCTTATAAAGTTCGCTAGAAGTTGGGCCTTCAACTGTGTCCTGTTTTAAAGCTCTTCTTTTATCGAAGAAAATGCCAGTATTAATGATAAAATCGCTTGATGAATTTAAGTTTAATTTTGGTTGAATTGTGTGCTGTGCTCACTGGTCAGTGACTCATCATCACTCATGTTTATACTGCATGTACATGTAAGTATATATCATACACTATTAAGAGTGAGAAATGTGTTTTAACCAACTTTGAGCTAGGTGTTTTGATATTAGATCAAACACAACTTTTGAGTGTTTCAAGATCAAACAAATCCGGAAATGAATCAGTTGTCAAATGAATTAGTATTTTAAGATAAGTTTGAGGTCAAAGTTGGCTTAATCTATCCGTAGTTAATAGAAAATATACATGGTTTGGAAGCTCAACAAAAGTCATTGTTTTTTGTTTTTGTTCAGGTTTGGAAATTTTTGCACTTTCACGGTTACTGAACATATTGTGTTTTCTGTATAATGAAGCAATCATCCAATAGCAACGTTTGGGTTCAATCACTCAACCATACTGTTTAAATATTAATAAACCTAAAACAAAGGATTTGGCACCTTCATGTACATTTCAACATGAATCGTAACTTGATTGTTAACCGCTTTGAAGTTTCCCAGGTTTCCAAACCATGTATATTTTAATTAACTATGATCTATCCAAGTGTTTGATCACATATCAAACCTTTGTCTCACTAATGATTTTCCTATGTGTTTGGTTTATGAATTATTGATGAGTTTGAGAAGTATATATCACAGTGCCCTGTATTTACACTATATACATGTATATAAGAAATTTATGCGGACAAAATATATTGGCTGTTTTACAAAACCTTGACTTGGTGCTTTGTTTACTTGTTTTAGGTGTTGTTCAATATCTTGTATAATGAAATTAAGAAACCAAAATTTGTGCACACCAGAGCTGCAACAGTGGTCTGACCACAGAATAGTAGATACACCAGAAGTCTGACTCTTGTGAAAGTACTAAAATATTCTATAATCTGGTGTCTAAGTGCCACCAATTGTATATTTTGATAAATTGTTGAAAAGCTATTGTGAAGTGTTGGGAAACTTAAAGCCTTGAATATGTTGAAAGCCTTGAAATGAAGAAATATATCTGTTGAAACTACATTACTGAGTATTGTCGTACTGTCTTATTTAAAATACTAGCAGAATCACAAAATGTTTGTGATGTGCATTACACTTGAATGCCACTGACAGCATATTTATGGCAGGTAAAATGTTGTTTTGGAACATAATGTTGATATTTATCTGGGGTGATTAATTCTTTGAAAGTTTTCATGGCGATAATGTAATATTGATTATTTTTGTGGAAACACCATGAAGAATATTTAGTTGGTAAACTTTCGGCCTGAGTCAACAGGCTGAAATGCTATAAATACTGTATGTTACATGGTGTTTCCACAAAAATAATCTACATGTATATGATCTGGGGTGAGTTGTACAAAGATGAGATAGCTTATCTAGTTGATAAGTTCTAGCTAAACAACAGCACTAATCATGCTTTGAACAATCTAATATAAAATTTTATCCACTGAATAGTTATGTACCTGATAGTGTTGTTCAGTGGATAAAAGTTCAATTGGGTTGTTCAAAGCACCACTAGAGTGGTTCTCTAGCTAGGATTTATCCACCAGATAAGCTATCCAGGCTTCATACAAAAATCTGAATTTTACAAGTTCACTTCATGTAAAACTTGGGGGCATGTTTATGATGCGAATATATGCTGTTTTGGAAACAGCCAGTAAAGATGTATGTATAGTATGTGCCATGTTCAAATTAGCAATACATGTATAAAATGATTTAAAATACTGAACTATCATTTTTTTTGTGTGTCTGAGTGCTTTTCACACATTTTCATGCATTGCTTCTTAAGTCTATATCTCTTTCTGTTCTTAACAACGGTAGTCACATGTACGCATTGCGTACCTATTTTTAAAGTAGCAATTCTTAAGTAAACCCGACAACTAAAAAAACACCAAGGGTTGGCGTTTATCCCTCGTATAAACAGCCATTAATATGCTAAATAAAAATGCAAATTATTTTAAAACGCTCACCTTCATTGGCTAATGATAATAGTTGATCGGCCACTCTACGAAGAGCGGCCTTTGTCGTTTCCATGAGTCGTGAATCGATGAAGTTTTAACAGAAATGAATCAGCATGCATGAAGCTTTATTGCGCTTTTGAGCTTTTCCATGTGGCTCACAGGAGCCCACGCAAGCTTTAACAGCGGATTGTTCGAAAAGGTCAAATCATTCACGTGTGAAGTTCAATGTTGAAACTTGAATGTTGCATTGTGAAGGTCGAATGTTGCATTGTGAATGTTGAATGTTGCATTGTGAAAGTAGAATGTTATGATTTGAACGTTGCATTGTGAAGGTCGGATGTTGCATTGTGAATGTTGAATGTTGCATTGTGAAAGTCGAATGTTGTAACTTGAATGTTGCATTGTGAAGGTCGAATGTTGCATATACACAAGTAGAATGTCGCATAGTGACACAGAATGTCGCATCGTGAACATCAATGCCGAATTGTGAAACTCGCATGTTACATTGTCAACAAGAATGTTAAATTGTGTAACTTGAATGTCGAAAGCTAACCCATTCTCGTCCCCAGAGCCTCTCCCGTGCTGGCGCGCGGAAAAGGCTCTGGGGGAATCCATATATCATCGCGATCTGATTGGTTGTTCGAATTCAAAGGACTATAACGACGGAGCTTAGTGAATTCTTATAAATAAACAGTATTTGAAACACGAAAACTGACAACGAAGCACAGTTCTATTCATAGTTCTAATCCGAACAATTTAATCGAACGTTTTTCAAAGCAATCAACCCGTTTCCCATTATATAATTAAATCAACCACAGAAGACAGACAGCAATTTGAAACAGATAGGCGATAGACAGCACACTGCAGGCTGTTCGTGCCTCATTGGTACATATTAAGAATCTCATTGAAATATACAAGTCAAATATAAACGAACAGTGCAACAAATTAAAGAGAACTATCAACTACCTTCACTAAAAGAGGCCGTAAATACGAAGAAATTCCGACGCGACTCTATTGCCAAGCTCTGAAGCGAACTCGTAAATTTTAATGTCTTTTGCCCCGCCGAATAAACGTGGCGGTGAGCCACACTCGACAAGGACCTTTTTCGAACGGAATCTACCACAATCAGAATTGTTCCAAAGTCAAACGAGTCAATACGAGACAGCCAAACCGCCAGAATCGAAAACGAAAGGAAAATTATATTCCAATTTCCGAACAACTGTCGATGATCTCGTGTCCAACTCCCAAACCGCGAACGTAAACGCATGCGCTTTAGAAAGAACACCAAAGAATCTTGGTGTTCCGGTTTTGGATTCCCCCAGAGCCTTTTCCGCGCGCCAGCACGGGAGAGGCTCTGGGGACGAGAATGAAGCTAACCTTGAATTTTGGCGGGGATAGAACCAATCTCGTTCCCAGAGCCAAATATGCCCGGCCGCGCGGGCAAATCAAATGGCTCTGGGACAACCATTTGAAATCAGCATATCCTCCTACCTAGAATTACCAATAATCAGTAAGTGTGAAATGCCTAGAATTACCAATAATCGTTAATTTTAAAAAACTAATTCCCAACCCATCACCCCAACCCACACCACAACCCCCCTGTTGACCTAAACCTAACCACAACCCCCCGGTTGACCTAAACCTAACCACAACCCTACGGAAAAATGCGTGGGCAAATCAAATGGCTCTGGGACAAACATTTGAAATCAGCATATCCTCCTACCTAGAATTACCAATAATCAGTAAGTGTGAAATGCCTAGAATTACCAATAATCGTTAATTTTAAAAAACTAATTCCCAACCCATCACCCCAACCCACACCACAACCCCCCTGTTGACCTAAACCTAACCACAACCCCCGGTTGACCTAAACCTAACCACAACCCTCCGGAAAAATGCGTGGGCAAATCAAATGGCTCTGGGACAAACATTTGAAATCAGCATATCCTCCTACCTAGAATTACCAATAATCAGTAAGTGTGAAATGCCTAGAATTACCAATAATCGTTAATTTTAAAAAACTAATTCCCAACCCATCACCCCAACCCACACCACAACCCCCCTGTTGACCTAAACCTAACCACAACCCCCCTGTTGACCTAAACCTAACCACAACCCCCGGTTGACCTAAACCTAACCACAACCCTCCGGAAAAATGCGTGGGCAAATCAAATGGCTCTGGGACAAACATTTGAAATCAGCATATCCTCCTACCTAGAATTACCAATAATCAGTAAGTGTGAAATGCCTAGAATTACCAATAATCGTTAATTTTAAAAAACTAATTCCCAACCCATCACCCCAACCCACACCACAACCCCCCTGTTGACCTAAACCTAACCACAACCCCCCAGTTGACCTAAACCTAACCACAACCCTCCGGAAAGGTTGTAAAATTTACTAAAGTTTGGTCACTAGTGATCATTGACAGAGTTGCTGGCAACTGCAATCGACCGCTTGTGACCCACCAATGTCCAAATGTCAGTCAGGATTAAAATTTCCAAAGGAAAGCACAATGCACCCCACCTTACTATTAATTTTGACAAATTAGGTAGATAATGCTGGCATGCGTGTACAGTAGTCCCCATTTATAACAAGGGTGTCCACAGTTAGTAAGGCTCTCATTTGTACTGTATACTCTACTGATAAATTTACTTTTGGATGAAGTGCCAACTGAAGATATTTGAACCAAGGCTACATTATGTGCAGCCTAAGATGAGTAAAGTCATAGTCAGCAATAAATTATGAGTTTTAAGAAATCATTTTATTAACCTTTTCACCACCAGGTTAAGCTATTTAGAATTTTATTCTGGTTAACATGCCAGATGATTTTATTCTACTGCAGAGGGAATGCATTAGCTGGTTGGGGTGGCCTTGCAAGCTCACATTGAATGGGTCAACCCACTGTTGCTTAGGTTTGCTGAGAATCCCTGTTAATCAGCTAATTAAGTTAACTGGTGCAGGCAGGAATGGGTTATGGTCCAAATCAAAATGTCAAACACAGTAAATGTAATATTAATTTTATTGTGTAAACAATGAGAGTTAGTAGTGGAAAATTGTTCTCTCAAGGTGGGAATTCTTAACTTCTGACTTTTAAATACATCCTGAATGCAGCTGTTCAGTACATAAGAAATAATACAGTGATTGTTGTTTGCAAAAGTAAAACTACAGTTGGTGACTACTGTACTATGAAAAGACCTTTGGCTGAACTGATTTTCAAAGTAATTTTCTTTAATTTAGAAAGCAGACTTTGGATATACAGTGTGTGCTAAAACGATTAATCGCTAAAACATTGAGTGTAACCATCAATCACTGTCTGTTTATGATCAGGGGTGTAGGAACTGGAGTGCACCCCTACCCAACTTTGTCATGAAGTGCCCTTTTTGCAACAGGAAAGTGCCCTTTTTATATTAAAACATGTGCCTCAAGTGTCCTTTTGAAGTCCTACCCCCTGAACAAAGTGCCCTTTTGATGCTGTGCCCCTCCAAGATCAAATTGCTTCCTACACCACTGGAGGGGCAGCTTCCACTCTTGCCTTTCAGTGCTAGGAGGGGCAAGGGGGGTTAACACTTAATATGGATATACTTAAAACAAGCTATTCAAAAGGAAACTATATGGGGTCACTACATAGAGTGGGTATCTCCTTGTATTTAAATTATAATTAAATAGAAAAATAAGTTCACCATTATTATTTTATTATCATATATTTTATTTATTAACATTTGTACCTAACTGATACTGGAGAAACAACAATAGGACTCAAGGTCCCTTACAAGGTTGTTCTCCTAAGATTGAATTGTTGATTTTATGGGGGGGGGGGGGGGGGGGGGGGGGGGGGGGGACCAGAGCACCTGGAAAAACCCTTGAAGCACAGGAAAGATCAACTACAATAACTCTACTCACACAAGTTCCAAGCTCAAGCCTGTGACAAGGTGTCCAAAGTGGTCACCTAACGCCATCCAATCAAGCTTAAAGTCTTTGGATCACAGTGGTCAGGCAACTCTTCACCACCCATGCTTCCCATATGGTCACATAGGTATAGTACCAGTTTAAAACTGGTGTAAAACGATTAATCGTGTAAAACGTATAAATCAGCAACTAATGGTTACCCCATATGGATATAATACTCCAAACCAATGTATATATTATTTGTAGATACAAATTTAAAAAAAAACAATGCCTTGTAGTACATTGTACAGCTATAAGAATATTATGTCACATTTAACATATATAAAAAGTAATAAACGCAGTGTCAACAGCCATAAAACAATATTTTTTTTTGTTAAAAATATGAGGAGATACATGATTACCGGTCGTTTCGCTACAGAGTCGTTTCGCTACAAGTCGTTTCGCTACACACATAAAGTCGTTTCGCTACAGAGTCGTTTCGCTACACACATAAAGTCGTTTCGCTACACACATAAAGTCGTTTCGCTACACAATAAAGCCGTTTCGCTACACACATAAAGTCGTTTTGCTACATCTTTCACTACACATGACTCGCTCGTTTCGCTACATTGCTGCGTTTCGGGAAACCGGTAAAACCAAGCTGTCAAGTACTTCATGTATGCCTGCCCTAAACAAAAACCCAAGTCTCCACGAGTAAACCCGCAAATACTCTGCATTTATTGGGGAGTAGTGAGGAAAGTTCAAAGTGGAAACATGTTATGTTAAACATCACGTAAAACAATTTAGAGTTTGAGAAATAAAGTTATAATTGATCAGCATGGGAAAGACATCCCTGGACACTACTGTTTGTCATGCGTACTGGAAGGTCCGTGGAATGGGTGTCAGCTATGGGTGCAATTTTTTTCTAAATTGTGTCGCAGTGAAAAATATTTTCGGCAATGAAATTTATTTTCTGCAATGAAATATGTTTTCGGCAGCAATGAAATATATTTTCGGCAATGAAATATATTTTTGGTAGTGAAATATATTTTCGGCAATGAAATATATTTTTGGTAGTGAAATATATGTTCGGCAATGAAATATATTTTCGGCAATGAAATATATTTTCGGTAGTGAAATATACTTTCGGCAATGAAATATATTTTCGGTAGTGAAATATATTTTCGGTAGTGAAAACATTTTCAGCAATGAAATATGTTTTCGGTAGTGAAATATATTTTCGGCAATGAAATATATTTTCGGCAATGAAAATATATTTTCGGTAGTGAAATATATTTTCGGCAATGAAATATATTTTCGGCAATGAAAATATATTTTCGGTAGTGAAATATATTTTCGGCAATGAAAATATATTTTCGGTAGTGAAATATATTTTCGCAATGAAATATATTTTCGGCAATGAAATATATTTTCGGTAGTGAAATATATTTTCGGCAATGAAATATATTTTCGGTAGTGAAATATATTTTCGGTAGTGAAATACATTTTCAGCAATGAAATATGTTTTCGGTAGTGAAATATATTTTCGGCAATGAAATATATTTTCGGCAATGAAATATATTTTCGGTAGTGGAATATGTTTTCGGCAATGAAATATATTTTCGGTAGTGAAATATTTGGCGGGAGGAAATTGTGGAATGCAATCAGACATGCACTCATGGTTAACGAGTTGGCGGTGTTTTCTATCGTTCATTGATTTCAATAAATTATAATACGAATGAGCAGATGATCTCATCGCTTTAAGCCGCGCGGCAACGTGTGTATAAGAAAGGCAGAAAACGCTTGTTTAGGTTCATATTCGGTCTTCCAATCACCAAGTTAAGAACTCAATACTTCACTTCGAATTTACTACCATGGCTGCAAGTGACACCTGTATCGTGTGTAAGTTGCTCGTCCGACCCAGACAGGAAGGAATACTTTGCGACGGCTGTAATAAATGGAACCATCGAACCTGCAACACGGCTATGTTTCAAAACTAACGTTTTTAGCCATTTTAAGAATAAGTGCTGTTTTTAGCAGTTTTTTGAAGACACACAATGAGAGCACAAACATTTTGCGCAAATAGACATTGTGCATTTAGACCCTAGATATAATAAATATAAATAATAATAAATATCGATATAATTATCAGGGTTCGAGATTTGCGGTATCCCAGTATCCCGACGATACCAGTTTTTAATTTTGGATACCAGATGTTGAAACCTTGGTATCCCATTGGGATACCAGGGAAATCTTGCTAAAATACTAACCAAGATATAACTATATCATAGAAATAACTTTAAGTCAGAAAGAAGTTGGCACCCATTTCAGGGTGTTTTTATTCCATTTTCTTAACATAATGTAAGTTTAATCACGGTTTAATATGTCCTTCTGCCCACGTTCCTCCCGCCAGCGGTCTCCCGTCTTAGCAATTTTCATTTGAGATACCAAGTTCAGAGATCCGAAAAATTTTAATCTCAAACCCTGTTAAATTATAGATATAGATATAATGATTTGGATATATAGATAATAAATATAGATATGATAAATATATATAGATATAATGGATATAGATATAATGGATATAGATATAATGGATATAGATATAATGGATATAGATATAATGGATATAGATATAATGGATTTGGATATAGATAATAAATATACATAGATATAATAGATATAGATATTTGCAACATTTAATTTGTTACTTGTTTTAATCCACTTGTTTGTGTGTAATCGAAATAATCGACACTGTAGGTTTCTGAGGTTTAACATTTATTAATTCATATTACATCTGTTTATACTACCACGGGACGAAAAGTTAGATTTGCAATAGATTTGCATGCTTGCAAATTTATTGCAAATTTAATAAACTAAATTTGCACAACTTTGCACATGTGTATTTTCAACTTTGCACTTAATCAAATTTGCATCATCTTTACCCATAACTTTGCATCCATGCAAATTTAAATCAAAATTTGCAATAGATTGGCACATAGTGCAAATTTAGTGCAAATATGGCAACTAAATTTGCACAACTTTGCGCATGTGTATTTTCAACTTTGCAGATTAAAAGTTTGCAACAAATTTGCACACATATTTGCATACGAAAAATTCAATTGCAAATCTGTCGTTAAATTTGCATTAACTTTGCAATATAGTGAAAATTTACTGCAAATATAACGTTACACAAATCAAATTTGCACATGTGTTTTTTCATCTTTGCATAGTCCGGATTTGCAACAAATTTGCACACAGATTTGCATATGAAAAATTGAATTGCAAATCCGTAGTTAAATTTGCATTAAATTCGCACTATAGTGCAAAGGTAATACGCCAAAATTGCACAAACTTGCAATACAATAATTTACAACGTCTTACGTTTTGAAGATTTTATAAAAAGATTTTCCATAGAGATTTTTAACAAAATAAATATCAGTCTTCCTTTAAATTACGATTGTTTTGAGTGCATTTGGTGTCAAAATTTATGTTGGTAAATGTACTTAAAGAATTTGTACAATATATATATATATATATATGCTTTAGCTGGTTCTTTCATCACATGCTAACATCCAAACGCCAACATGCAACCGGTTGCCGACTGGCGATGACCTAAATGTATCTGTGTACTAGAGCCATCTGACATCCCACAATGGACCAGGCGTAATGCCTAAACCAGACGCGATATGCATGAAGTGTACTATAAGTTGAATGTGCACCAATGCTGGGACAGAAATACTGCAGCTCATTGGAGGAATCAAGCGCCTCGTACATGAATGTATGACTTTCAAGAGAGCACAAGCACAAAGTTCTCTAAGGACAGCTGAGCTTGACAAGTTATGAAGACAACCACAATCTTTCATTAATTCTAAGAATCTATATTTTTCTTAACAATGCCACATTCTTCATTTTCAAAGAGTGCAGCGCAAATAACTAACGAAAAACTGCTTATTTGTTACACAAATCAAATTTGCACATGTGTCTTATCATCTTTGCGTAGTCCGGATTTGCAACAAATTTGCACACACATTTGCACATGAAAAATTCAATTGCAAACCTGTAGTTAAATTTGCATTAAATTTGCAATATAGAGCAAATTTACTGCAAAGCTAATACACCAAAATTGCACAAACTTGCGCCAGAGTTTTTTTATTAACTTTGCTGATTTAAATATGCACATAAATTTGATATGAAATTTTTTTGTGAAAATTAATATTACATATCCAATGTAACAGTGCAAATAAATTAATCAAAATACAATAATTTAGAACGTCTTACGTTTTGAAGATTTCATGAAGAGATTTGTCATAATTTTAACAACATAAATATCAGTCTTTCTTTTCTAAATCCTCTATTTTATTAACGAGAAATCTTGTGTTTGAAAGGAACAAAGAAACCCTTGATCATGAATGAACAGATGCAGTTTGCATATTAGAGACTGGCATATCGGTACAAGGGATTGGTGTTAGATTGCACAGATTACGGTTTCTCCCTACTATATTACCAAACGTGTGAGGCGCATTATCAGAAGGATGAGTAACTCGGACAGGAACAACGTGTGTCGCATCTGAAATCTGAATGAAGAGTATTTAGTTTCTCATCACGTCGCTTGTTCGTGATGGGTTCACATGCCGTGGGATACTGTTCGCAAAACCAGCTGTTCGAAAAAATAACCCATTTCTTTGGTACTGGTTGTTGCTTCGTTTAATTGATTGTTTCTTTACGTCGCTAGGTTTACAGCGTGAATTAGCGTGAAAATATTAAATTGATGACGTCACTGCATGACGTCACTGTTCGGCCTTCTTGGATTCTGCCATATTGAATTTGTGACGTCATTAGATGAACTTATATAACACAAAATTCATGGAACTATATTAAAAATACTAAAGTTAGTCGAATACTCAAGAAAATAAAAAAAACACATATTTAAGCAGAAATTCGAAAGTTTTACCATAAACGTCATCAAAAACGTGGTTGCTACGGCAACGCTAATCAGTGTAAAAAAACTTTTACACCCAAAAATGTTCCGCACTGTTTATTAAGCGGGCACTGTTTATTAAGAGATTCCGGTTGTTGTACATTTCAACGATTTCCCGCCAAAATATTTAATTAGATTCAAAACCCTGCATGAAGTGAGACAAGACCGGCTCTCGTCTCCCACCTTTCCGATTTCGCCCGCCTGCCTCTCTCCCGTCAGAAAAAGAGAGGCGGACTTGGAGCAAGTCTAGAAGTTTCTTAAAAAACAGTAAAGCACTTTGCCCAGAAACATAAGTTAATGGCCATGGTGTGCTTTATTATGCAGAAATCAAGATGGTTGATTTCAAAGGAGCTTATTATGGTGAAGTTCGTTTTTAAGCAATTAAAGAACAAAAATGTCATTTAGATGACCAGGCTTCAGGGCTAGCAGGGCACCTCAGCCCCAGAGCCGGCTGGAGCACCTAGAGTTACGCCAATTAGTCTGTGCGCACAATTTGAACATCAAAGGTACACTATAGTAACCTAAGAAATGTTTGCGCCGAAACACAAATAGTTGAAAATATTGCTTGGATCAACCGCTATAAAATATATGAAACATTGCACTGCGGAATAAAAACATTAATTCCAGTTGTTTATAAAAGGGACTTCTTCTCCAATGGGAACACAAATAGAACGTTTTCTCCACCCACTTTGTCATACCCAGCTATGAATTTTCTGGAAATTCGTTGGACTGGTATGAACGATGCAGGACCAAAACTCTCGAATACGTCAGCGCACCAAACTTTAGGGGTTCCTCCGGATCTGCCACACAGGAACTGATGAAGGTGGCGTTGAAACCAGCTAACGCGTGCAAAACAAAAGGTACATCTACGAAGACCGAAACAAATGGACTGCTTTTGCAAATGACTGCTGTCGTATAGGTGGTTTTCACGTGACGTCATAGGCCAAGCGGCGGCCATATTTGTGTACCTGGCAGGCTAGTAATTATATGGAAATCATATGCCATAACTATCTTTTTAACAGTGTTGTTTTAAAACGAGAGCTTTTTCAGCAGAAATTTCGGGATGGAATCTTCATTTCCTCTTTCGGAATATGCTAAGAAGCTTGACGAGCATGTAAAACGGCGTTATTTAGAGAAAATTACCTCAATTGGAGTTGATCCAGTACTGATCGAAGGCAAGCACTTCGAACCCGACTGTTTACCACCTGTGGAAGCGACTGACCTTCTTTTCTACCTGGTATTGGAGACAAGCTTCTACACTAAGCAGCAATTTAAGGCCTTCCGAAGCTTGCAAGCCTATAACCAAATGGTTTCGGGTTTTATTGCAAACGTACAAGGTCATATTATCGCCAACAAATTCGTTGTTTTAGCCAAGGTGCGACACTCGCAAAGAATGAACGATTCTTTGATTCCACTATGGATAATAACAGAAAAACAGGGTACGATTGTTGCTGCTCATTGTATGGGATGTATGGCTGGTCTTGGTGAATCCTGTTCACACATCGCCAGTGTTCTTTTTTATTTGGAAGCTTGGACTAAAATAAATGGGAAACTGTCTTGCACGCAAGTAAAATGTTCATGGATTTTACCAACGTATGTCAAAGAAATTAAATACGAGAAAGTTCGGGATATAAACTTCAAATCTGCCAAGAAAATGAAAGATGATTTAGATAAAACTATCAATTGCTTACCAGTAGTACCAGACGAGCCTAGCCAAAGTTCATTCAAAGAATCAGGCGAGCCAAGTGGGATAACAACTCCAACAGAAGTGGAAATGAACACGTTTTATGCCAAGTTAAGCAAATGCAAGGTCAAACCTGTGGCGCTTAGTTTGATATCACCCTATGCAGAAAGTTACGTTGTGAAGAGCCGTGCAATTCCTACCATTCATGATATGTTTACTGCAGAGTATCTTGATTTAACTTATACAGAACTGCTAAATGCATGCAAGCACATAGAAATAAATATGTCTAAGGAAGACATTGCTCAAATTGAGAAAGACACCATGAATCAGTCTAAAGGTGCCAACTTTTTCAAACATCGTGCTGGCAGGATTGGTGCTTCACAGAGCAAATCAGCAGCCCATTCAAACCCAGCATTGCCATCCCAGTCACTGATTCAAACCATCTGTTACCCAGAATTAAGTAAATTTTACAGTAAGGCTGTGCAACATGGATGTGACCATGAAGGTGATGCAATCAAGGCCTATGAAAAAGAGATGAATAAAGTCCACACCAATTTCAAGGTTATTCCCTGTGGCCTCATAGTCAACGAGGATCATCCTTGGTTGCATGCAACTCCAGACTTTTTATGCACATGTGATTGCCATGGTAATGGTTGTGGAGAGGTTAAATGTCCATACTGCATTGAAGACTGCGACTTTGACAGCTATGTTTTAAAAAAGTCTTCCTGTCTAAATAAAGATAGTGATGGATCATATTACCTTAAACCAACTCACCAGTATTATTATCAAGTCCAACAGCAACTATTTACTACAAAGAGAAGCTACTGTGACTTTGTTGTTTGTGCATTTTCTACGAATGGGCAAACTTGTTTTTTTTTGCAACGGATTGCTCCTGATGAAGACCATTGGAATTTGGTACTACCCAAACTCAAACTTTTTTGGAGAACCTGTGTGTTGCCAGAGATACTTGGCCATTGGTATACAAGGAAGCATCAACCTATCTCACTTGATCCAGGTGATAAAGATATTACTTGTTATTGCCGTAAAGCAGCTGATGAAACAACCCTGACTTGCTGCAATCCCACATGTGCAATTAGCAAATTCCATTCTTCTTGCTTGGAGATTGAAAACCCACCTAAGACCTGGTACTGTCCTCATTGCAGAACACTAGTTAAAAGAGCTAAGAATCCACCCAGGAATAAGGGAATGTCCATCAAAAGAGAATCCATTCCTACTGGAATGGAAGTTGTTTGTATATGCCAAAGCAAACCAAAAAGTATTGACAAACTTGTTGAATGCCACAATCCAACTTGCACACATGGTAAGTTCTTTCACCTAGTATGTCTCAATTTTAAGCGGATACCTAATAATGCAAAAAGCACCTGGGTATGCCCATTTTGCAAGAAAAGAAAACCAAAATCTTCACAAGCAAAGTTGACATGACAAACCCTGCACCAATGGATGTAGATGATGAGATAGAAATTGTGCAAGTTATACACAAGGAGCCAGAGAGATACAAGACAATTGGTAAACTTAGTGATGCTGAATACAATATCATATCTTCCCCAACTGGTTGGCTAGATGGTATAATCATCCACCAAGCTCAAGTGCTCATAAGGGATGTAAACCCAAGGATAAAGGGATTTCAACGACCAACCTTGGGCCCTTCAATGCAGTTTTCAATCATGATCGGTGATTTCATTCAAATTCTGCATATAAATAACAATCATTGGGTGTGTGTAAGTTCAATTGGCTGTGCACCAGGTTTTGTAAAGTTATTTGACAGTTTAAGTACTAGGAAAGTTTCAGAGGAAGTACAACAATTGGTGGGGAACTTACTGGGACCAACTTACCAAGGCATACTGTTAACAAATGTCCAGCAGCAACAAAATACCAGCGACTGTGGCATATTTGCAATTGCATTTTCTACATGTCTGGCATATGGGCTAGATCCGGAGAAGGTAACATTTGACATTCCAAAGATGCGTGCTCATCTATTGAGTTGTCTGAAGAAGAACATGATTTATCTATTTCCTGTACAACACATCTGTTAAAAACAATGTTTTACTTTATCAGTTTTTTTTATTACAAATTTAAGATGTTTTCATAACAAGTGTAAGACAAATTAGCAAATGTTATCAAACATAATTTCTTCCATAATTAATATTAATTACATGTACCAGTACATTTTAGCAAAATTACTGTGAAGGTCTTTAAATTATATAATTATGATATAGTATAAAAAAATGTAATCCTCTCAATATAGCCATAATGGCCCTGCACCTTAGTTTCATTTATATACAGGGCCATTACAGCCATATTGAGAGGATTAATTTTTTTTCCTCCTGTAGTCTTGTTTTCATCAAAACTCTGCTGTCAATGCTGATGCACGAGAAGAAAAAAGATGCTCAAGGAAAAAGTGCATCAGTATTATTCTATTTTTATGCCCCTCGGGAAGTGGGCTTGCAAATTATTTAAAAGCTCTTCCCACTAGTGCTCTCCCTTTGTTGGATGTATAATATTAATTAGCTGAATAAATGGAAGCTTCAGCCTTCAGGAGAGAAAGGGTTCAGGTTAGTACATGACAACCTTTTTTACTATCGAGGCTGACATTTTTCCCCATTCAAAGCTGTGGTTATATTAATAGTAGTGATAATAATAACAATGGGCTTAATTTCAACAGGGTAACACTATTAGTTAAAAACTGTTCACCTATGTGGCCCTGAATCTATAATTAGCTAAGAAATCATTTACATTATTATTATATTGTATTTAAGTTATTACATAATGAATGTATTACAGTTGACGGTATTAAAAAGCTAAAATAGGGTAAAAAGTCACCAAAGATAAAATATCAAACAAAGCTTTTGTTAACCCATTCCTGCTGATGCCAGCCTAACCTGCCTCTTCCCTCTGCTGAATAAAATTGTCTGGCATTAGCCATAAAATAATAAATGTCCTGCTCAGCAAAAGTGATTTAACTAGATCTCATGCAAGACTTACTGCACACCATTCACATATCCAATTATTTATCTTCTTTACTTTCTCATGATAGAGTGAGTCATGTTCTCAAAATCTAATTTTAGTCCAAAGGGATGATTCCTGGACATAGGTTTATTAGGGCAGAACAAACAGTAATTATTCTATCAATCATTGGTGTTGATGGTTCTCCAGATTCATTTCTGTTGCACATTAAGAAGTCAATTGGTAATGTACCAGAAAGTATGGTGTACTTTCTTCTGAGAAGGCCAATGACTCTTTCCACATGGATCCGAACGTTTGCAATACCCCTGGTCTTCTCAACATCAACTGGATCAAGTTGTTCTTTTCCTTTTGTAAAAGCAGGGATAGCCAGATCAACACGGTGGGACATTAATGACTCATGTATAGTAAAACCACGGTCGGCCAAAACAAGGTCTCCAGGGAGAAGATTTCTCAAAATGCCACAGTTTTCTGTCAAAAATTTATCTGAGGTTCTGCCTCCCCAAGCTTTTGACACAAATGGGATTGTACCTTGTGGTGTAATTCCTATCAAAATCTTTACAGTGTTATGGTGTTTGTAAGATGAAAACGTCTGGGCACGTGCAACAAGATTTGATGGCCTTACAACGAACACCTCAAAGCAATCAATAATGACAGTCGTTTTCTTTCCGAATGAAAATTGAAAACATTGAGGCATTGTTCGCCATAAGTCCTCACGCTCCGGCCATCGAATTAGCGGTGAAAGTCGGATATCCAATGCAACCATCCACCTTGTAAATATTCGAGAAACAGTCGACACTGAAATGCCAAAACGGTATGCCAAATCTTGAAATGCCATGTTTAGTCTAAGCTTCATTAATGTCATAATAAATTCTTGAAAAAGTGTTAAATGCTGCGATTTGCACGAAATAAATGGTGCAACATGGTCGAAGGTCGTTTTCAAAATCTCAAAGGAAGGTAAGCCAGTATAAAAACTAACTTTTTCATTATTTTCGGTAAATTCATCTTCATCAAGTGGCTTCGGACACTGATTTCCCTCGCGGTAAAGATAATCAAATTCCTCGGTTTGGGTGCTAGCACTGGTCGTATGGGAATAGTTTTCTCTTTCACTAGCTTCATTAAAATCAACATCAATAATCTGTTCACCTGCCTCTTTTAGCATTTGAAGCTTTAGTGCCTTTTCAGCTTCAAGTTCTTTCAACCTTTGCTCTCTTCTCTGTCGGCTAAGTTCTAGTTCCTTTGCCCTCTTATCTCGTATTTCTGCGGCTTCAAGATCCTCGCGATCAGCCTTTTTCTTTGTGTGCCCAAGATTAAGAGTTGGCACCCAGTCAACGTTGAATTTGTCCCAACTTTTAGCTGCTCTACCACAAACAAAATGCCTTTGGCACACGCGGTCTGTATTCAATATGGCGTCTGTCAACCCATCTCTACTTATCGCATTTATCCAACGCTTTCTTCTTTCTTGGGACAATTCTTCCGCTTGTTCGCCTTGATTAGTAACAATCGAGGGTACTTTAGCAAAGTACACACCTTTATCACGTCCACTTTTAGAACCACAATCAACCATTAAGCAAAGAACCATCTTATCTGACTATTCGGACAACCTGATATTAGTGATATATAAGGGAATGTTTCTTATGAGGTACACAAATATGGCGGCGTAGCAACAGTTGCTATGCTATTTATCACGTGACTGAAAACCACCTATTCGATGTTTCCATGGATGCGTCATCGGAAGTCGTCGGAATAAAGTCGGAGCCTTGTTCATAGTTTTATTGGCCAATCATATCTCAAGAAATTTCCCGCTAAAACACACTAATTGAAGCAAGAAGATGGCGGGTTGGTTTAGTCTAAATGGACACAAGGAAAAAAATCAATTTTTTATAGTGAACATCTACAAAAAACGACGTCATTTGTCATCAAAGTGGTGCCTTAGGAAACCTCTGTTGTTTATCCCGTACTATCTGTCTGAATATGTGGATTTTTTACGTCAAAAAAGCTTGTTAAACACTGCAGTGACGGCACTGTACAAACAAAAACAGAAAACGAAGATTGATCACGACAAACGACGCCAAAAAGTTGAAGAAATCACGTTACTTTGATAAAAAGAGGTTAGTAAGCTGAAGGAGTGTGAACTATTAGTAATAGTATTCTGTATCTTGGATTAAATTCCAGTATTCCACAGCGGGATAAATAGCGTTTGCATCATCGAAGTCTTCGAAAAATATAAATTTTGACAGTGTTTGACCCATACATCAAAATTCTAAGTTTGGCATGTAAAAACAAGTTAAATTGTTACTAGTTTTTGTATTTTATAAATGTATTTTATAAGTTAAAACATTTTGCAATTGTGGTTACTCTTTGCAACTCTTTGTTTTATAAATAAAAGTTTATATATCAAAGGCTGTCTTTTTCAATTCTCTTTTTGGGCCAGAGCTTAACAAAAGAACACCAAATAAAAAGCCAGAAAGATATTCTACCAACTAAACAAAACAAGTAAGCAGAAAGAAAAAAAATTGTTTATTTTTAAGTGCAGCTAATCCCATACTTATATAATACTTTTTATTGGTGATGCATTATTTAAGATGATATTTATAATATTGTACTGTATTGCATTGTATTCAAATGTTTTGCTTGAATGTATTGCAGTTTTGTAAATATTTCTTTTATTATTGTATAGTTTTACAGTGTATTAAAAGGTATAAACATTCTCTTTGCATTTTATTGCAGAGTGCTGTATTGTATATTGCATTGTATTGTGTTGTGTTGTGTTGTGTTGTGTTGTGTTGCACTGCATTGCATTGTAATATTGTATTATATAGTAATTTTTCAAGCATTTATCTTTTAAGTGCTGCTTAACTCATACCTGTTTAATACCTATTTATAATTGAATAAATCATTTTTATAATATTGTACTAATACTGCATGCACTTCACTGCACTG